>JBANSL010000004.1:38842466-39442466 GCA_037127255.1 Persicaria tinctoria | reverse complement strand
CCCGGGTGCTTGTTTTCGGGCCCCGTCTGTCCGTAGGGGATCTTCGTCCTCTGACTTGAGAAGTGGGCGTTGGGACAAGCCCCCGATAAATTGCTCCAAGCTAAACTTCGATGGATCGTTGCGCTCTGATGGTTCTGCGTCATTTGGGTTCGTTATTCGTGACTATCATGGCACTGTGCTATCTTCGGGTGCTGGCCTCTGTAACGGAAATTCGATTCTGTTTGCGGAGGAGGCTCTGGGCCTTAAAAAAGGAATTTTAAGTGCTAAGCAACTCTGTATCTCTAATTTACTTATCGAGGGGGATAACCTCATGGTTGTACGGGCGCTCATGGGGGATTGGAAGTGCCCCTGGAACATAGAGCTCCTGCAATCAGATATATTAATTGATCTTCTTTCATTTTCTAATGTTGCGATTCGTCATATTTTCAGGGAATCTAACGCTGTTGCTGATCGTCTTGCACATCTGGGATACAGTCTCCCTGCCGACGGACGTTTAGAAGATGATCCAGAACTACGGGTTCTCATTCGAAAGAATGCATTAGGAAGAGCGATCTCTCGGGATCGTCCGGCCTAATCTTTATCTGCTTCAAAAAAAAAAATGGTTGGCTTAACAATTAGCCTATTAGGTTATTTAGGCATCGGAATTTAATTGGTCCAAGTTGGATCGCATTCCCTTACACTTGCAAAATGTTTCATTCATACTCCAATTTTATCGGTTTATACAAAAAAGTAAAGGCTAATTTGATTCAAATACATAAGGTTGTATCCAAAATCGATTTTTCTATCTTATTTTCTAACGGAATAAAATAAGATTTTAAATTGAAAAAGATATTTGACTAAAAATAAATGATCATAAAAATTTAAAACGAGAATCTTATTATAATAATCCTATAAAATTAAATGGAGAATTTAACATGTACGGTACTCTTTTACTAGTAAGAACGGATTATAGTAAAAAGAAGAAGATAGGAATAGATAAAAAAGAGAGGAGGTGGAAGGTGATGCAACTAAGTTGGTGGGGATCTGTACTAGTGACCCATACCATTAGGGGTTTAGGGTATAAATACCCTTAGCTATTTTAATTGTGGAATTATCCAATAATTAATCCAAATTACCTTTTCTATTCCCTATTCTAATCTCTCTTTCCTCTTCCTCCGACCCCTCTAAACTCTATCTCTCTCAATCTCCTTCCCCTTCCTCTCTCAATCTCCATTGAAAGCTAAACTTTCCCTATCCATGTCCTTTGGGACATAAAGGACATAACAAATGGTATCCAGAGCCAATCGGTTCTCAATTCCGCAAATCACGAATTTTTTTTTTCCCACAAATTGGAGCGACGTCAACGGCGGACGACGGTGCACCTTCAGGAGCTACAACACCGGCCAGAGTTTCATCATACGAGGCGTCGGAACTTAGGCTCCAAGAGTCATCTAAAGCCGTGATCGAGGCTTATCACAGGATGATGGCCAGTGCAGACCGGTTGATAGCCTCGTTTGATAGAATCTTAAGTCTAGAAAACAGTGGGAGCACCACAATCATCGATCATGGCGAGCAAGATGCAGTGCTATGCCAATCGAAGACCGATTCACGACCGGGGCAAGAGTATGAAGCGTCGACTATTGCCAAGATTCAGATGGAATCCCCAATCGTCCAGATTCAACAGAAATCATCGATCAAGAAGAAATCGAAGGTCAAGATCCTCAAATCTCGGTGACGGAGGGCTCCAATCAGGGGCGAATTCCGAATCCAAGCAACGACGTCTTCCCAACACTCAAAGGAGCCAGAGATCCAACAATTTTCTGGGGAATCAACATCGACTTTGGGCACCAAACGCTTTTCAAGAAAGTCGGGACGGAAGAATTAAGGAGCCAAACCGCACGCGGAATTGAGAAATTGTTGGCGATGTCCAGGCCTTCGCCAAGTCCACCAACAACATCAGCAACCCGGAAGCAGGCGACGCTGACGAATCCGAGGTCGGAGCGACCAGTCGCAACCTCAACGACAACGAAAACTCCAAACTCAGCGCCGACAGCAATCGGTGTTCTTGGAGTTGAGTCTGAAGATCGGGAGATTGAGAATAGCACTCCTGCCATTCTTCTTCAAGAATCGATCAATCAATCAAGCTGTTGGAGCATCGATGTGAAGGGAGAGACAGAAATTTCGAAGGCATCTCCGCCCGAAGACTCTGCGAATCCAAATCGTACAAAGCCGCGATTCCAGGTCCAGCCTTTGAAGGTACCCTCTTGCTTTCCAAAGGTCCTTGTTATTGTAGAAGAATCGAATGGAATAGGCGAAATTAATGGTGTTCGCGAAATTGAGATGTTGACTGAGTGCAAATTGATGAAGCCAAGTGTAAACATCCACAGTGCAGACAACTTGTTTGTAGAAATGTCTGGAAGAGCTGCCGGGTTAGTAACCGATTCGGGGATCGAATGGGCATACATCATAGTTCCTAGGCCTTATGATAGAGGAAAAGCATCAGTCTTTAAACCCCTTTCGTTAGTGTTGGTTGAGTATTGCACCAAAGTGGCTATCATCAATGGGTTTGTTCTCCAACTTGGAGGTCTTAGCAGTTCATGTGTTGTTATTTTTGACCCTGGAGGTGTTGATAACCAAGAGTTCATGGACGTGGAGAGCATTGTTCAAGCTGTTTACTTTGAAAGAGATAGGCTATTACTTAGTTCAGGTTGTGAGGAGACTCATAGAAGCATTGTTAATCTTTTAATTAGTGGGAATGCGTTGCAATTTCATAGAGGAAGAGCGAGTCTTGATAATATTCAGGTTCAGTTGGTCCCAACTATGAACTTCTACTTGGGAAGAGTTTGTTGTTCACAAGCTGTGAAACAGAGATTGACAATGAGTGGCAAAGTGCACATTGAATTGTTGCGCACTGACATGGTGGAAGTGCCTATTGGTAAGGGTTTTGTATTCGACCCGGGTGGGCTAGACCCCTTACAACAGAGCTGGAAAGATGATTCCCATGACATGAAAGTTATGTGTAGTGACAGGAGCAAGTTCAATCATGGGAGAAGCACATGGTCAAGGCCAATTGAAGCAATTACTTGTTCCTATATGGAAAGAAGAAGAATTGTACGGGTTGATTTGAGTCTTATGGGTTGCATGAGTCTACCACAGTGTACGTTGTTGGCTGCTGCAAATGAAGAATGTGGCTGATCTATGCGGTGCTAGTAGTACTGTCACAAGGATAACCTCAATATCATTTAGGGCTGCAGCCTGCAACCATTACAAAGGAAGCAATTACTTTCATGATGTATATCATCTAGCTTTGATTTTAGTTGCATGAATTTTTTTTTTTGATTAGGTAAGAATTCGGATTCGCCGAGGCGCTATCCGATAGCATCCTTCTGGATGAGGTCTAGAAGACCTGGATTAGTAAGCAGTGTCGGGTTACTGGTAAAACGGGCCATTCGGGTGATAAAATCGGCCACTCGATTACCATTGCGAAGTATATGGAAGAATCTCACTTCGCGAAACCCACGGAGTAGGCAAGATATTTCAGTCATTATCATTTCAATTTCCCACGGGCACTTCGTCCCATGTTTGAGATAATTTATAATAATTAGGGAATCTCCTTCAATGATTATTTTGTCTACACGTAACTCAGATGCCCTTTTTATACCTAAAAGTAGTGCCCTAGCCTCTGATATCAGGGCTGACTGATTTCCGATTTCCTTTACTCCTGCTACGATTGGTGCTCCTTCCCAATCTCTAATAATGAAACCGGCTGTACTCTTGTGTTTATCGGGTGCTGAACCATCAAAATTTAGTTTCAGAAATCCTAAAGGCGGTTTTTTCCATTTCTGAACTGTCTGTTTCCGTTTTTTATAGCCTATTCGTATGTCCTTATCCTTTCTTTTCCCATTATCCTCAATCGATTCTTTGGTAGCCTTATGCCAATTACTCATATGCATTCTCACAGTCTGTTCATAGCTGTCGATTGAAATCTGTTTCTGTTGCTGGAAAACCACTTGGTTCCTTATGTACCACGCCGTCCACCAGTTGTATGCCATTTCTTGCTTCTGATTGCTATTTAGTTGTTCTGCTAGTTTATTCATGATGGCTTTAATCTTCCTTGATGATTTCATTATGTCCATTATTGACCTTCGAGTCTTACTGTCTATTTTCTTGAAGAATGAGTTGTATTTACATTCCAGGAAAATATGGGTCGCATCTTCTTCATGGTGGTTGCATATTGGACAATACGGAGGTATGGCCACCCCGCGTTTTGATAGTAATGCCGCTGTTCGTAGTCCTTCTTGTGCCAATTTCCATAGGAAATTCTTTACTTTTGGCGCAACATCGATTTTCCAGATCCAATTGCTGTCATCTATCGCTAAGTCAATGTTTTTTGTTACTAGTTTATATGCACTTGATGTAGAGAACCAGCCCTTACTATCCGCCCACCAGTACAGTCGGTCATCCAAAGATACCGACGGAACATGTACCTGCGCTATTTGTTCCACAATATCACTTGGAAGTATCGTCCTAAGTTTTTTAATATTCCAGTTTCCATTGGTCAAATACGTCTCCACTGTTTCATTTATGTTTATCATATTTGGTTGTGTGCAATACTGTATAAGTGGTTGAATACTATTCCACCTATCTTGCCAGAACTTAATAGTCTTGCCATTACCTATCGTCCAACTCAACCCTGACTTGAAAGTTGGAATTAGTTTCCGCAATTGAGACCATTGCCACGATGCAAGTCCTCTTCCCTCATACTGGAGTATGTGATCCGATTTTAGGTATTTGTGATGAATTATTCTGGCCCATAAATTACCTGGTTCAGCCAAAATTTTCCATAATAACTTTAACTGTAGTGCCTCATTCATGTCTTGAGTTTTTCTAATCCCCACGCCGCCGACCACTTTTGGTCTACATATTCTGTCCCACCCGATTAATGGTTTGTGTTTACTATCTTTGTTCCAGAAAAAAGATCTATTAATTTGGTCCAGCTGTTTGTGTATTGTTGTTGGTAACATAAAGCTTTGCATTGCATAAAGGGGTTTAGAAGATAAATTTGTGTTAATTAATATTGCTCTTCCTTGTTGAGATAGTGCATTTGCCCGCCATTTTGATAACTGATTTGAGGTGTTGGTTATTATATCTTCAAATGATGTTCACCCTACCATTTATTATAGGACATCCCAGGTATATATCTAACTTAGTTTGTTTAGAAATGCCTAAGCATCCTTCTAAATCTAGAATTCGGGTTCTTGGAATGCCTTTCATGATTTGAAATGCCGATTTGTGGTAGTTGATTTTTTGACCAGAAATTTGGCAGTATTCATCTATAATCCTTTTGACTTGTGTGCATGCTGTCATGTTTCCTTTTGAAAAGATTATTATATCATCAGCAAAGGCCAAGAAAGGTATTTTCGGACAGTTCCTTCCAAACGAAAACCCAACACCATTGGTTGGTAGGTTCGTCTCATTGGAGAGTTTTCTGGCGAAAACTTCTGCCCCCAGTAGAAACAGAAAGGGTGACAAGGGATCCCCTTGTCGCAGTCCTCGTGTTGGAGTAAACACCTCTGTTGGGCCATTGTTTACGAGTACCGAGAATGAGACTGTAGTTATACATTCCATTATTAATTCAATGAATTTGTTGTGAAACCCATATTGCTTTAAGACTTGTTCAGTAAAGGCCCAGTCTACTCGATCATATACCTTTTCCATATCTAATTTGATGGCCATCCATCCATCCACTCCACTTCTATTCTTGAAGGAGTGGAAAATTTCATGAGCAATAAGTACGTTGTCTTGAATAGCCCTATCTGAGACAAAGGCGCCTTGTAGAGGGTGGATTAGTTTTCCCATCACCTTTTTAAGCCTATTAGTGAGTATCTTTGATATAATTTTGTAGATTGTTGAGCAAAGGCTTATGGGTCTGTAGTCTGTTGTTTTAGTTGGATTGTCACATTTTGGAAGTAGAGATATAAATGTGTGATTTATTTGTTTTAAAATTTTTCCAGTATGGAAAAAGGCTTTAATTGCTTGAGTTATGTCTAGACCAACAATTTCCCAGTAAGTTTTATAGAACTCTGCTGTTATACCGTCTGGCCCAGGAGACTTGTTACATCCTAAGTTAAACACTGCCTCCTTAATTTCGCCATTTGTAGGTGGAGAAATAAGAAGCTTGTTGTCTTCGTCAGTTATTAGTCTTGGCAGTAATTGTATGTAGGATGTCATAAGATTTAGATTAATAGCCTCCTTTGTGAAGCGTCTTGCAAATTCCAATTTTATTTCTTTCTTAACATTATCTTCTCCTTCAATTAAGGTTCCTTCTTGGGAAGTAATATTTCTGATGTATTTCCTATTGCGTCTCCCGGATGCTACTCTATGAAAGTAAGCTGTGTTTGTATCCGAAAGTCTTAGATGTTTGGATTTGGCCCGTTGATTCCAATATTCTTTTTGAAACAATAATAGTTTTTCCTTCTTTTGTAATAAAATGGTTTCTTTGGTTAGTATCTCATTATTTGCTTGATTGTTCTTATCCGCTTGAATTCGTATTAATTCTTTTTCTACTTCTGCTAATTGGCGAAAGATATTTCCAAATGTGTTTTTGTTCCAATCTTTTGCCTTTCTTTTGAGAATTTTAGTTTTATGCATAATTTGGAACATGAGTGATCCAACGCATTTTGCTCTCCAGGATTGTTTAACAATGTTCTTAAAATCTGGTCTGCGAAACCAGATGTTTTCCATCTTAAATGGGGGTGGTTTAAAGATCTCCTTTGAATCTAGCTGTACAAAAATTGGACAGTGATCTGACGTCGAAAATGCACCATTAAGTGTACTTAGGTTTGGGAAAACATCTAGGAATGGCTGCTGAACTAGTACCCTATCCAGCTTTTCTAGGATGTTGTCTTCTCCATATTGTTTCTTTCTCCATGTAAATTTATTTCCTGACCATGGTATTTCACTTAAGTAGCATGAATTTTTGAAATGATTTAGTCTACTGAATCTGTTTATTGTCGGTTCCCCTCCACCCTCCTTTTCACTACTATGACCGATTTCATTTAGGTCTCCAATTACTAAGCAAGGTAATTGTTCAAGTGCTATGTGGTTCGAGAGTACTTCCCAAAACTCATTTTTGTCTCTTTCTTGAGGTGGGCCGTAAACTGCGAAGATCATTCCTCTAAAGTTATACTCTAAATTTACATATTCCATACCAATAATTCGGGGCATATGAAGCTTAACAGATAGTTTTTCATTAAGCTTGTGGTTATCATTCCATAGGACTCCCAACCCGCCAGAACGGCCAATCCCTGGGGACCACACTGCTTTATTAAATCCACTGCTTCTCCATGATGATTCTTCCGGAACTATGTCTGTCTTTGTTTCTGCAATAATTAGTACATTCAGATGGTTGTTTATTCTCATAGCGTTGGCGTCAGTCCAGAAAGTTCTTTTTCCTATACCACGTACATTCCAAAAACATACTTTCATTGTTCACCTTTCCATTCTGTATAGAAGCTATAATATCCAAGCCTATACAGAAAAATTGTTTTCTTTGTCATGGTGATGACATTCGGTCTTAGTCGTTGATCAAAGATCCAGTTTTTGTCTTTTTGGAACAATTTGTGGTGCCAGTATGGACTAGACATTTTAAATTTATGGTTTTGAGTTTTTTGATATTGTAGTTGTGTTACTGCTGTCCTTTCCAAATTGATCATTTGAATCCTTTTCCTTTGGTGGATTTGTTCTATTAATTCAAGGCTTTGATACATTGATATCCCTTTTAGCGTGGGTCTTACCTTCGTAGTTTTAGTTTTTTTAGAGAGTCCATTAAGCTTGAATCTTACACATACAGAGTTTGTAGCAAAACTCCACTCTTTCCCATGTCTAATCCCTTTCTTGGTGTAAAAACGCCTATTGCTTCTTCCTTGCTCAGATTTAGGACTCAAGAGTAAACTCCATTAATAATTGCTAGGCATTTTAAATCTCCGATTCAGAGCCATTAGATACAATACTTGTATCGAAACAGCTTTGAACCTTTTAGCCTTAATCGTTTGAAACCTTTTCTTTTGGTAAACTAATTCTGTTATTCCAAGATATTGGTGCATTGGTGGCCATTTTAGCATGATTCTTTCTTTAAAAGCTTTAGTTTGTGTGTACAGCCAACAAGACTCATAACTCATCCTTGCAAGATTATCGACAATAATCCTATCATTCTCATAGCTGATCTTAACTTTAGTGTCTTGAAAGATTTCATTCAAACTCTTAATCCATAGACGACGTTGCTTATTTGTGTTTGTCGTTTCCATTTCTGCATTATTTCTTGCAGGCCCTCCAAGGTTTGTGCATAGCTTGAATTTCTGCTTAATTACTTGCCTTTGATGTTTTGTAGTTTTAATCTTAGCAGACAAATGATTATGCTTTCTATAGACACCTTTAGTGATTTTAAGGCTATATGTCCATTGACAACCCTTCTTAAGCAATCCGGTTGTCGACCATAAGAGATTAGATGGGCTTATATACATAATAGTTATCATGCTGATCATAAATACCCAATTACACAGAGTTTGACTTGCATACCATTTATCATCTACAATTGTACTCCATAAGAAACTACAACTACTGCAATGTTCCCAAGTGTTCCAACAACACTTCCTAAAACCAGAAAGGACCCAAGTACTATTACATATCAGTACAACCTTCTTAGCAAAAAACCCCACAGATCTCATAACCCCAAAATGCCATAGTGGCTGCAATATAATCCTGATCTCCAGATACATACAGGTCAATTGGAGGAAGATAAAAGAGTCATGAACACTACCCTTACTGACTTCATAATCTAAAGACTTACTTGATGGTTTTATTTCCAGCAAAGGCATACAGTGCACCAAACCATCCCACTGCACTGCAGGCCTTTCCTCCTTAAGCTTGCTACACATGTTTCCCCTTCTTGCTTGTGCCACCCATCAGAGTCAGAGTAGAACAAGCGGAGTCGCCATCCTCAACCTTTATTTTGCGCTTTCCCGACTCAGACTTGGATGCTGCACTTGGTTCCTTCTTCTCAGGCTCAGTTATAGTGATTGGAACAGCTCCCTGATCCGAGAGAATGCCGTTGATAGAAGCTGCCAGCTGAGCAGGCTTGCTCAGACCAGGTAAGGTGAACTCCACCGACGGTGGGATATCAACAAGCATTGCATCATAGTCTGCCTGATCAAATCCAGGATCAGCAAGCCCGTCAGCATCAAGGATCTCCTCAAGGAACTGCTCTTCATCAATCTCCAAGGTTTCTTCATCGTCGGCAGCCCAAAATTCAAGGTTGGGTTGCAGCTCCGCTGAAAGGAGGGATTCATCATTTGGAGGCATCTCAGGAAGGGGAAACAGATTAGCAAACACAAGCTTCTCAGGCTCTAGGACAGCCCCCTCATCATGTATAGGCTCAACAGGTGTGGTAGCAGACATATCCGCACTCTTCTCAGAAGTTTTCGAGGAGGAAGAATCAGATGACAGAGATATATTCTTACCAAAACACTTGAGCAGGTCAATCTTTGACTGGCCAAATGTAGGAGGAGGGATTGCAGCACCTCTTCTGCCCGCAACCCTGACCCACTCAGAGCCAGGAATAGCCTCTCCATCTTGCTCAACCACATGTGGTTGAACCACAGGGACAGGTGCAACAGCATTGCACAGGTTCCTCCCGGGACAGTCCTCAAAAGAGTGCTCCTCAGCACCACAACTCCCACAGCCTGATGGGAAATCTTCGAACCAGATTGGGAAAGATTCCACCACCCCTGCCTCATTGACCACAAAGACATGCCTACCAGTGATCATAGTGATATCAACAGAGACACATACCCAAGGGTAACGATACCTTGCACCCTTAGTGTTGAAGGCAGCAACTCTAATCACTTGGCCAAGTTCATTCCGCTCCACTATGTCTCTGATTATCTCATCACTGACATACTTGGGCGGGAGGCCTGGAAATCTAATCCAAAGGTCCAAGCGAGTAATCGACTCAGACCAAGGATCAAACTCCAGACTCCATGGCCGCATAAGAATCAGTTGTCCAGACACATGGTAGGGGCGGTTTTCCCACACCATAGAGCGATCCTCCACCAAATCGAACCTCAACTCAAACCAATTATTAGCAGTCGGAATGAGTTGAAACCCACCTTTCAAGAACTTCCAAATATACCTTATTTTCTTCCTTAGCTTCCATCGAGTCTCCAATGATTGTTGCAAAGATGGATGATTGGTTGAGAATTGTGATATTCTCTTGGACCTTCTCCTGAAGCGTCATCAATTTCTCCCTGTTGATAGCCTTCTTCTTAAATTTTTTCTCCGCTTTCTCCTTCTCATGGATTCCTTGGGCCGCCAAGGAAGCCTGTGCATCTCTCATGAGTTTTTCGCCCTCCGGCTTCCCCTTTCGGGTGTTGGATTTTTCGGAGGCAGGATCTTCTGCCACCATCGGTTGCTTGCCCTTATCCACTCCAGTAGGAGCCATGCTCAAAACAAAGAGAAATTTGTAAGAATCAGACAGTGAAGTATTTATTGTATGAAAGAACGATGAAGAGAGGAGGATGCATGAAACTGGGCACCCCAACTCCACTCTTATATAGAGAAATACGATCCAGTAAGAGGAGAAGAAGAGGAGAGAGGAGCAAACCCATCCAGGACGAAACTTGTTGCAGTCGCCCTTCCCAACCATCCCGCGCCAGAGAACACCAGATCCAATCGGAATTTGCCAGGTAGCTACAGTCATAGCCCCCGTACTCCTCAAATTAGGCCATGGAGGTGGTCGATTCGACCATAGAAGAGCAATCATCGCCTGATTAGCACCCCAATTGCACTCCAATCTCACTGAAACAAGGGGAAGGATGATAACCCTAATTTCAGACGCTAACTTCAATTTTGGGGAAAACTTTCCAACCACTCGGAACAAGCCAGCAATTGACCATAGGAAGAGACTAAACCACCAGAACATAGGGGTAATAGGCCAATCATACATAATCAGATTTGGATTAGCAAGGGAGGAGAAGGATCGAGGAGTACGGACGGATAAAATTCGCAGAGATGAAGAGTTCGAAGGGACAAGACAGGGAGGCGCAAGGGATAGGGTTACCGCGCGTGTAGGCGCGTTCTTTTTGCTCCTGGATGGGTTTCTCTTTAGTTATATTACTAATCACCCTTTTTTTTTAAAAAAAAAAAAAAAAAAAAAAATTTAGTTGCATGAAATTGATTTTGCTTTAGTTTTACTTGGTGTTTTTTTTTACATTGTATATAAGCTTTGGGACAAAGCTTTCATAAGGGGGAAGTATTGTAGTGACCCATACCATTAGGGGTTTAGGGTATAAATACCCTTAGCTATTGTAATTGTGGAATTATCCAAGAATTAATCCAAATTACCTTTTCTATTCCCTATTCTAATCTCTCTTTCCTCTTCCCTCAACCCCTCTAAACTCTATCTCTCTCAATCTCCTTCCCCTTCCTCTCTCAATCTCCATTGAAAGCTAAGCTTTCCCTATCCATGTCCTTTGGGACATAACAGGATCCAAATGAGATAGAACTAGTCGCTTGCCATTCGTATTTGTACTTTTTATTGAAATAAATTGTTTTTATTAATACGATTTGTAAAATGAAGTGGGGGATTTGTGTTGGTTGGGCATGACGGCTAGGGTGAGGCCGAAAACCTGCTAGTGCCACCACAGCCACCACCATTAACTCCTCCCCTCCCCTGTCTGAGACAGGGGAGGGGAGACAGGGGAGGGGAGGAGTTAATGTGGGAGACAGGCTGTCTCCCACACATACTCTTGTAAAAAAAATTTTTGATAAGGTAAATTTGAGTGAGGTCAGACTTCAGACCTGCTAGACCACCACCTAAGGACATCCTTACGGATGAGAACAAACAACGCTAAATCAACGAGGAGATCCTGTATGGATGTCGTGTGGAGGAGAATCGCAATCTTGTAGGCGATCGAGTTGTTCTCCCAAAAGACGTGGCCGCATTGCACCCTTTCAAAATGTTGGAAGAGGAATAGGGTGTCGGAAATCAGCATCTCTATCTCTCATGGGAAGCTCCACCGTCTTCGCTAGCAGTTGATAATGATCAGACTATCACTCTCAAAACCTTTGCCAAAACCTCACCCGATGATTGAACCATGGTGGTCCCTGATAATGACCCCTGCAGAAACCTCATCCGATGGCAGTTTGGATCCATCAAAATTGATTTTGAACGATCTGTTAGCTGGTTTGCTCCATCTCAAATTTCTTTTTTTTCTTAGCTCATTTATTTGTAGTTTCTGGTGATATTGGGGCTCATCTTCAAATGTCAACTTAGAAGTTGCCTTATTTTGGAGTTGTTGATTGGTATAATTTTCCATATATTTGGATAGATGTTGTATTTTGGTTTTCGAATATATTTCTTTTTCTACTCGTCCATAAGCACCACCATGCCGTATGAAATCCTACCTCCATTCTAAAAAATATATATCACTTTATTAGGAGCATCTCTAACATTTTTTATATATAAAAATCTATAAAATAAATAAATACAATAAATAAATCATATAAAAAGCTCAAACATTGTAATAGCATCTCTAACAAATATATACTCATCATTTTCTTTCTCCCTTCAATTCTCAATGGCGCGTGGGATGTAATCGGATCTTGCATTTGCATTTATACTATTTCCAATAGATTCTTCAAAATTTCTTCAACAATGAAAAATAAAATATAGATTTTTTTTCGTTTCAACTTTATATGTTTTGATTGTTTTCCCATTTTGAAGATTCAAAAAAATCATTTGGGTTTGAATAAGGCTCCAAATTTGAGAGAATCTCTGTATTTTTTCCATTGTTGAACTATTTTAGAGTAAGATGGAGAATATATCTATGTCTATATAATATCTTAATTTAAAAGACTTTTTGATGATGTGACAAATCCACCCCTTATACTTATTATTTTAGAAGCAATGTCTTCACAAAATATTGTGCCACGTGTCCTTCTATGAAGCCAAATTTTCAGCCTTTTACCCTACACAAAAAATTAGGAAGTAATGGGATTCGAACCCACCACTCCAAGTCTCTTTTGAAACTCTTTCCCCACACGGCCAACCAATTGAGCTATCATGACTTAGTGATCCTAATTAACTACATCTAATATATATAAATACACAGCTCGCTATATTTTAAAAAAAAAAATAAAAATAAACGGTTCGATGGTTCGTGTCGGGTATCCGGTAACGAGATTTGCCCGAACCATACACGAACCATTAATTTTCGCGTTTTCACGGTTCGTGTCATTATCGTGCCGTGTCCTTTTCGTGTCGTGTTTTTTCGTGTCATATCGCCCCGGTTTCGTGTCGGGTCAGTCGTGTCGGGTTTTTCTGCACAACCCTATCCCTCACATCAGCTTCATTGCCGCTCCACAATCGACATCGCAGTCTCGCTCTCATCCGTTCATCTCCCTCGCTCGGATTCGAGGTCAGGGCACCCAGATCCGGAGAAGGTGGAGGTCCCTCGCCGCGCCGCACCCCCACGGCTTCCCTCGCATCTCCTCTCCGCTGAATCGTCGCTCTACCAGATCCACGACCTCCCTCGCGTGGATCCAATATGAATTCTTATCTCGGATTTGCCGCCTGGTCGTCGCTCTACCAGAACTCCACTCGCCTATTCTCGCCTCGCCGTTGGAATCTTGGACGAGCGGAATCAGTCGGCGCCGGGAGGAGGGCAATTGGTATGCACCCTTAACGCCCTCTTTTTTTTTTTTTGTCATTGATCTAGGTTTTAGAAATAAATAGAAAATTCATCAAAAGAGGTATTCACCTTATTCCATTTTCAGTTTTCAGTTTTGTCAAAATTTACTTCTTTCAATTTCATGAATTCTGACTCAATTTGTTGGTTAGTAGATTGAATGTGGTATTTGAGTTCAATCCGAGGTTGATAATTTTGGCTCAACTCAAACTCAATTAGGGGTTAGGGCCTTAGTGGTTTCAATTTCAGGAAGTTACATGTATTTGATTACATATAAAGTTTAGACGAATAAAAGCTCCTGACATTTATGGTTTTGAAGTACCATTTAGTCATGCACTCTACCTGTTTGATGAAATGCCATAGAGAGAATCACGAGAAAAAAAGATTAGTGGTTCCCGAAATCAATTTGTCTGAATTTATGGTTTTGAAATAACATTTTGAAATGCAATTTTGAGGAATCAAACTTACAGACAAGATTGAGTTAAGGCTTCTTGACTCGAGACAGACGCATGCTACAAAACGATTGATGCTCACAGTATAGTGTATTTTTGGTGATTATGAACGGTGAAAACTCTAATGTTACTAACAGGTTAATTGTATATGACTAAAAACAAGCTGTGGATATTGTAAACACTATATTCATAGAGCGAATTTATATTGGTTGAAACCTGAAATGAATTAGAATGATATATACCATGGGGACTATTCGGATGGTTGTTGATGGGCAAGGAGTAGTCACCACCATCAAGAGTGAACTTCCCGTCCTTAATCCTGTTTGCAACGCGACCGACTATGCAGCCAAAAAACGAACCAGCTCCTTAATCCTGTTTGCAACGCCGTCAGAAACCTGGGGCTCCCGCCGGCAGAGCTTGGCACTCTGCCGCCCGTCATCATCTCCCCTGGCCGCGAAACCGAAGATTGAGATTGAACAAAAAAGAGGAGAAATTGAGAGAGGAATTGGGATTGGAATTCGGGATTAATGCTTATTAATGTTGAGTTGTGTTGGTTGATTGCTGTTCTTATAACCATACTTATTTCATGGCGTAGCTGTTAGATCTGTTTAACACATGTCATTGCTGTTGTTATGGCCATATTTTTTTTCATGCCCGTGTTGTGAAATGTGCTGAGTAAAAGTCTTTAGTTTGTTGTGAAGGACGGAATTGTTATGGATCATGTGTATTTGGATTCAATGTACCTTGCATCTTAATTAACATAGTTTCATATAGTTTGGGAGTTTGATATAGTTTGGGTCGAGTTGTTATTTTTCATGGTATGAAATATAGTTTGGGAGTTTGATATAATTCACCATGACAACCAAAGATTTCGAAGAACAACAAGGTGAGAAGTATATTGGTTGAAAATTGACGTTCGATCGAAAATATATCGAAAAAACCCGAACATGGTTCGGGAAAAGTACTAGTCCTCCTTAATTTAAGTTTTTTTAACTAATCAAAATTTTCTTTTATATTTTTTTCTTTTCATCTCTTTCTTACATTTACATTTTTCTCTATTTATTTTTTAGGCAAAATTACATAAAACCATCCTTTAAATATGGGTGTTTTCACTTAAACACCCCTTAAATTCAAAATTACAGAAAACCACCCTTTTAATGGTATTTGTTTACAACTCACCACCCATTCAACTATTTTCATTACTTTATCATTAAATATATTATATTTTAATATTTTTAAACTCAAATTTGATTGTAAATATATTCAAATTTTGAATTTAAGGGCCCAATTATATTTTAGGGATCATTGTATTTATTTTTAAAAATAATAATCAATAAATCCTATAATTATTATCTTAATTTATGTTTGAAAATGGTTATAGATGTTTACAACATTATGTAAATTACTCTTATTTAAAATAAAAATAAATAAGAGTAATTTCCATAATATTTTAAAATTTTATAAACATTTTAAACCATAAATCAAGATAATAATTCTAGGTTATATTTATTTATTTATTTTAAAATAAATAAAATAATCCTTAAAATATGATCGAGCCCTTAAATTCAAAATATGAATATATTTACAATCAAATTTGAGTTTAAAAATATTAAAATATAATATATTTAATGATAAATTAAAAAAAAATAGTTGAATGGGTGGTGAGTTGTAAACAAATACCATTTAAAGGGTGGTTTTCTATAATTTTGAATTTAAGGGGTGTTTAAGTGAAAACACCCATATTTAAAGGGTGGTTTTCTGTAATTTTCCCTAATTTTTACCCATTTATTAACCATATACATACATACATACATACATACATACATGCATAATGCTGTGTTAACTCCTTCTTAATTTAAGGTTTTTCAACAAATCACAAGTTTCTCTTATTATTTTTTCTTTTTTTCTCTCCATCTCTTTCATACATTTACATTTCTCTCTTATTATTTTTTACTTATTATTTTTTTACTCTTTCATACATTTACATTATTTTCTCTTATTATATATATATATATAGGGTTTACTTCAAATGTAAAAACTCCTTAACGTGTAAAATTTGCTTATCGCGTACAATTAGCTAATGGGCCTAATTTAATTATTAATGGGCCTAATTTCATTAGTAGACTGTCTGCCCCCCCCCCCCCCCGTCCATGCGTGTGCCCCCCCTTGCCCCCCTTCTCGGACCCGGTTTTTTTTTTTTAAAAAAAAAAAAATTTTGTTTTTTGCCCAGAATTTTTTTTTCGCGGTAACACTTTCTGCTGTGAAAGTATAACTTGCTTTTGTGCACATATAACATCTAATTGTGCAAATATAAGTTTATTTTGTGCAGACAAATAATTCATTATGGGGTAAATAGGTAAATGTGCCTATTTCAATTATAAAAATTTATAATTGAAATATGTTTAATTTATCGGTAAATTGGTAAATATGTCTAATTTTATGGGTAAATGTACTTTTTCCCGTTTTCGATACCTTTTGTGCAACTGTGAAGTGCATTTGTGCAACTGTGGAGTGCATTTGTGCAACTGTAAAGTGCATTTGTGCAACTTTAATTGTGCAATTGTGCAAATTTAAAGTATGATACAATTGTGCAAATTTAAACTACAATTGTGCAAAAGTAAGATACAATTGTGCAGATTAAGAATACAATTGTGCAAATGTAAGATCATAATGCGCATTAATAAGTCAAAAGATGTGCTTTTGAAATCGATGTTTTAATTATGTTTTTTTTTTACTTTTGAGAGTTTGGGTTCACCTCTCGGATAATTTAGGTTGATAGATGTAAGTTTGAAATCGATTTTTTTACGTATAAGCTTTTAAAATTAAATTGCATAAATAAGATTAAAATGTGCATAATTAAGGTTAAAAAGTGCATAACTTAGATTATAATGTGCATGATTAACAATTTGCGATTGTTGCGCTCTTGTCTATTATGTAATCTATGTGGGATTTGAACCCACATCTTTTGTGCAAACGCACATTGCTCTACCAATTGAGCTAATAGGCTAAATTATGATTTTTATGCTAAAATAGAAGAACCTAATCGACCTAAAGCATATTGCAATAAAATTCTAAAATTCAATTAGCTCATGATTCACAAACAATTTGACAATGTTATGAACATGAAATTAGCTCCAAATCAACCCAACAACACAACCATATCATCAATTTAAGCCAATTTGGCTGTTGGAAAAAACCCCAAAATTCTAAAGCAAATCGCAATATAAAATTCCAAACTTCAATTAGATCATGATCCATAAACAATTTGACAATGCTTGAACATGAAATTAGCTCGAAATCAACCCAACAACACAATCATATCATCAATTTAAGTCAATTTTGCTTTTGGCAAAAAGCCCCAAATTCTAAAACATATCACAATCTAAAATTCTAAAATTCAATTAGCTCATGATCCATAAACAATTTGACAATGATATGAACATGAAATTAGCTCAAAATCAACCCAACAACACAACCATATCATCAATTTCAATCAATTTGGCTTTTGGCAAAAAGCCCTAAATTCTAAAACATATCGCAATCTAAAATTCTAAAATTCAATTAGCTCATGATCCATAAACAATTTGACAATGATATGAACATGAAATTAGCTCAAAATCAACCCAACAACACAACCATATCATCAATTTCAATCAATTTGGCTTTTGGCAAAAAGCCCCAAATTCCGCTCCTAAATCAAACCCTAGATTTTCAATCTCAACCTAAATCATTCAAACAATCTAAATAGTTGTAATAAACAAGTTTAGGGTTAGAAATCATACCAAATTCATGTTGAAACAAAGAGAAAATCGGGTTTTAGAAGGTATATTGAGCCAAAAACGTCGAACAGGTGTGTCGGGAGAGATGGGCTCGGTGTGGGCTCGGCTGGGTTTGAACCATTGGGATTCCGGGCTCGGGGGGTGCGCCTGAGGGAGGGGGTTCGAGCTGGTCGGGGCTGGTGGCCGGAGGTGGCTCGTGGGAGGCCGACAACCGCAGCTGCTGGTGGCTCGACGGTGCTGCGAGAGGTGTGCGCGTCTGGGCTCGAACCAAGCCAAGTCTGGGCTCGGTAGGTGCGCACAGCGGCGGGCTCGAGTGCGGCTAGGGGTTGGTGGCCGGAGGTGGCTCGAGGTGGGTGTGGGAGGCCGAGAGAGAAGGCCGGTATTTGGTCTCCGTTTGAAATCCGATGGTGAGCGCGCCTTTTGATTTAAATCCGATGGTGAGCGCGCCTTTTGATTAAAAAAAATACATTTTACACGTTAAGCATATTTTACACGTTAAGGAGTTTTTACATTTTAAAAGTTCCCTATATATATATATATATCAATATCTAATATAATACTAAAACAGATGTTAATGATGCCACTTGGCAAACTCTCCTTAATTATAGACCTAAAAATCCCATGTGGTGAATTTTTATGCCTCTTGGACCCACCTTAAATAATTAATTAGCTTAATTATTAATTACTCCAATATTGTAATTTAAATAAAAATTTGTTATTCAAATATATGAGATTTTATATTGTTCCTCTACCCAAATTTAAAAATGTCAATAATTTATATTCAACCGAGAATGGTTATCAATGTTTATCTAAATCCATTGAAGATGTTTTTCTAATAGTTTATAGATATTTTTCAAATTTTGGTGCTAATACAATATTTTGATCTTATATTTTAATGCAGTTTTTTAACTTTATTTACTTGAGTTTCATACTTAAATATTTAATAATTTTAAATTAGTATTTCAATCATTTCGTTCAACATAATTATTTATTTTATTTGATACTTCATGAAATAAATCAGAACCTAAGGGTCGTAAATGATAAAACCAATCATTTTAATCACGGAATCATTGATTGCTAATTTTATTTGACATAATGTGTTGATTTATAATAAGATGTTGAAACCAAACTATATATGCGTACAACAAAACCAAATATTTTCACTATATCGGATTATAAGTTAATTCGAAATGAAATAACTGTTTTCCAGTAAAAAAAATAATTTCTTTATTTTTGCGTAAGTTTTTAAAAGAATTTTCGTGTAACTTTGCACTACATAAATGTATATAGTATTTTATAAATACCTAAACTGGAAAAAAATCAGATTAAAAACTTAATTAAATAGCAATAATTATGCTTACACAGTTGAATTTGAACAAAGTTACATTTTTTGTTGAAACTTTTATTTTTTAGTCAATAACTTGATAATTATCTTTGTAACTTAAATATTTAATACTTTCCCAATCTACTTTGAGAGGCTAACAACTTTGGCCCTTGACTTCATAGAACGTTATCGGGGTTTTTTTTTTAACATGGATTGTGTTAATCAATTTTCAACTTGACTATTTCCCTATTTCTTCGTTTCTCAAACACATCCAGTTTGGATTTATAAAAAAATATATTATATTGAAAGTTATAAAAAAAAAAAAAATTCAAATTCACAAACAAATTCATTCTTAACGTATCTTAAAAAACATACATTTAGTTTCTTTTCTTAGTTTCAAATATTAAGTTGTACAATATATTTATATAGATGTGAATGTTCATTCAAAACCATCATAGGGCGGATGCATGTAGGATTAATAGAGGTTTGCTCTAATGTGCTTTCTCTCTAATTATCATACTGATTTTGATTATTTTGCTTCTTTATATTGGGACATGATTGATGTTATCACTGAAGTATTAAGATTTGTTGATATAGGCTAAAAACATTAATTAGTAAAGATTTCTCTATCACTAAATGCATAACAAAGAAAAACAAATTTAAATAGCTCAATTTGGCAAAATCGTTTCAAATTAACGTTATTTAACTTATGTCATTGGTAATATAAAATTAGAAACATCGTTTATGATTTAACTATCATAAATATGATATAATTGATAACCTAATCGATTAAAAAAAAAAACTACCCGTTAAAAAATGGTAAATTTTGGTAAATGTCTATTTGAGATAGATTATTTTTGCTAAATGTTCATTTTGGTAAGTTAATTAAGTAAATGTGCTATTATGACATTTTTGCCCCTGTTACTATATTTGAGATAGGCTATTCATGAACACATCAAACTTATAATAGAAATTTGGTTTGACATATTTTAAATTTGGTCAATTTTGAAATGTATAATATTTATGATTGTTTAACTGTATTTATTTTAATTTTTTCCCTAACATATGCCATATCTTAAGGGAATAGGTTTATAAGTCAAATCACTTTTATCTACTCAATAATAACTTTATTTAATATGAATTCACTAAATTTATAATTTAATTTATTATGGGTCCCTTAACCTTGAATAGTGTTTGGTTAATGATTTTTTACAATTTTTAAAACAATGTAAACTTTAAATTAAATACATAGTAAATTATGTTTATATAATGTAATTAAAAAAATTACACAATAGTGGTTGTTTGATTGACATAGTTTATAAGGTATAGCATTTTAAGCACAATATAAAATTTGATAATCAAATACTACTCAAGTGTTTGTATTTATAAATACATACTTGAATACCTCTAATATATAATGTAAATAAATTATTGTAATATCTTCTACAAAATATAATATACTTTACAAATCCCGTGCGTTACGCACGGGTACTACGCTAGTTATAATACTAAAGGAGAAGTCGCATAAGTCATGTGGTGGCTTCTCCTTTAATGTAGGGTTTTTTAGTTATGTAATAATTAATTAATTCCTTATAATATGAATCGGTTGAGATATTCTCGATAATGTAGGATTTTTTAGTTACGTAATAATTAATTAAGTTATTTTGTATAATCGAATTTTCTTTTAATTCCTTATAATACGAGTCGGTTGAGATATTATCAATAATGTAGGATTTGTTAGTTACGTAATAATTAATTAAGTTATTTTGTATAATCGGATTTTCTTTTAATTCCTTATAATACGAATCAGTTGAGATATTCTCGATATTATGGCAATGACTTAGTTTAGATATTCATTAGATAAAAATAAATTAAAATTATATTTATTTTTTAAAAACAAATAAAAAATATGAGTTTATCTGTTCGGATTTTTAGGATTTTAGATTTCTCTACACGCCGTCACTTTCTATATAATCTATGTTCTTCTTTTCTTCTTCTCATTCTGTTCTTTTTATGATTGGTATATATCACCCATTGACAAAGTTGATGAAATTGATGGTAATATATGCTCTCTATTTTTTTTGTACGAAGTAGTAATTTTTACAATTCGAAACACGCAATTGCAATCTCAAGATGACAGTGGCCACTACCCTATTGAGATCGATTTTCATTGTTTTGCTCTATTAATATTTTTATTTGCTCCGTGATCTCCTAATTGGTATTCAATTTAATGTAATACAGTGGTTTAGAGCTTGATGCCAGTATATACAAGCAAGTGTAAGTCACTTGACAAATCTTAATTGCGAGGTGACAATGTAGAGGCTGATGGAGTACTTGAAAACAAAGAACACCAACAAAGAGAGCGAGTAACGGGATAATCCATCGGTGCCGATTTATTCTCCCAACCTTCGATCTACATGCAAATATAAGCTTGAAGGCTCCATGTAGTGAAACCGGATATTCGAAGTTGACAACACACTTTTCACTGTGAGGTAATCTATTTTTATTTGGCTTGAATTCTCTAAATTAGAGTCTCTTAATTTTTCTCTCATGTTTGTTTGTCTTGACGGTGGATGTGAATAATAATGTATGCTTAATTGGTTGTTTAGTTTAAATTTTGTTCCAATTTGGTTATTTGCTAGATACTTTTCTTCATAATTTTGTCAAGTATCACATGGATCAATTATCTATTATATAATAAAGAAGAAGTTGTAGTAGTTTTAACCAATCAAAAAATAATCTAACTCTAGATAATTAATATTATAATTTCCTATGAGATATGTAATTATAAATTCATATCTAATTATGTAATTACATTTTTTTATGTTTGGAAATAATATATAACTATATAGTCTAAATATATCTTTTTTATGGAAAATTAATCCAACTCTATTAATCAATAGTATAATATAGTAACATATGCGAAAGATAAGAATTTACCCAATTTGTATCCAATTATTTAATAAATATACAAATATATACTTAAGATAAGATTTTACCCAATTTCATTAGATATTGATAGATTTTTGACACAATTTTACCAAATTTCATTCCATATGAATATATTATATTGCAAACAAGATCCCCTACAACCCAATTAATTCCTACTCCACTAATTTATTTTAATATTTATTTAATCTTAAAAAAATATAAAAATTATATTTATATTCCTAACATTTATATTTATATATTTATAAAATTTTATTTTGAAACTTGATATTTTAAAATTTTTTAAAATTAAAAAGGCAATAGTTTACAAAATATAAGTTTAAAAAAATTTAAACATTTATAAATATATAAACATAGATGTTAAGATTATAAATATAATTTTTTAATTTTTTTTTAGATTAAATATATATCAAAAGAATTTTGTGGAGTAGGGGATGTTGTAGAGGATCTTGACTGATTATATTGTATCTCTTTTATTTGTAGGCAATATAATTAATAATATACTTACGAAGTAATAATAAATTAAAATAAATATACATTATAGCCTAAAACAAAATTTGTACGTTTACACATTAATTTGTTAAAAAAATATGAGGTGATTACTAGGATGTCCTAATTTTTGGACCTTATTAGGAAAATGGCACCCACCTCCTCCAAATTAGCAAAATGTTCATCGCCTCCCTTGGCCCCTGTGCCCCCCCTCCCGTGCCCCTTGTGCCCCCCTCCCGCCTCAATTTTTTTTCCCAGTTTTTTTTTTGTCGCGTTTCCAAAGTTGCTGAAACGGAATTGCTGAAACTTCTTTTTCAGCAAATACGGTTTCAGCAATCCCTGCTTCAAATTTTTTTTCCCAGTTTTTTTGTCCAGTTTTTTATTCCGTGTTGTTGAAACGGAATTGCTGAAACTCATGTTTCAGCACATACGGTTTCAGCAACCCATTTTCCAGTTTTTTTTTCTCAGTTTTTTTTTTTTGCGTTTCCAGAGTTGTTGAAACGGAATTGCTGAAACTTCTGTTTCAGCACATACGGTTTCAGCAACCCCTATTTCAATTTTTTTTAATTTTACCGCATTATTGAAACAGGGGTTCCAGCACATACGATTTCAGCAACCTCTGTTTCAATTTTTTTTTTACCGCGTTGATGGCTGAAACGGAGTTGCTGAAACCCCTGTTTCAGCACATTCGGTTTCAGCAACCCCTGTTTTCAGTGGGGGTTTTTTTTACCGCGTTGCTGAAACAAGGGTTGTTGATGCTGAAACCCCGATTTCAGCAAAGTTGTTGATGCTGAAACCCCGGTTTTAGTACCGTTGTTGATGCTGAAACCCCGATTTCAGCAACGTTGATAATGCTGAAATGGTTGTTGCTGACACCGGGGTTGCTGAAATCGTGTTGCGAGATATAAAATTTAGCCTATGTGGGATTCGAACCCACGTATTTGTGCATAAGCACATTGCTCTACCATTGAGCTAAGGGGTTTCTACAGAAGATTTAAAGTAAGGAACATAAAAATTCATCGCAGTCCGCATTTTTGCAATTGCAAAAACTACAATCCGCATTTCAACAATTACTGAAATTGCCAATATCCAAACCCAAATCATGTAAAAATCAAGTTAATCCATTAATTTTGTGCAATTTGATAGCAATTAAAAAAGAAAACATTATAAGATGCTGAAATTATAAAATGCTGAAATAAGCCATTAGCATGAAATCAATAAGCAATTATGAATCAATTAGGACAATTTGATAACAATTATGACTTACAACCTACATATGTGTATATGAATCAATTAGCATACATATATGAATCAATAAGCCATTAGTATGGAAATTGCTGAAATTATATATATATGAATGATGAATCATGTACACAGTGGCAAATTGGGGCTGAAATTAGTGTGCGTATTTGAAAACCGGGGTTAGATTCGATTAATTCACAGTTCAAATTCCAAATTAGGGAATGGAGTTGCTTATGAAATCAATTAGCATACAGGAATGGAGTTGAATGTAGTTATCTATAGCAGCCTTGCCTTATTGATGGATTTGGAAAGGTCGGGAGAATCGGTGAAACTTACCTGATTATGGAAGAAGAAATCAGCGAAGCTCCTCTTCGCCTGTTAGAGGCATCGCCGGCGACCAGGAGGAAACCGGCCATGGGAGAGATTTCAGTCACAAGTCCACCGTCGATTTAAGCAAGTCCACCAGCGAGCTTCACCAGAAGGAAGATGACGGCGGCGCCATCCTCTTCGGCTCGGATCGCCATCGTCTTCGCCTTCATCGCCTTCAGTCATCGGCAGCGATCCAATCGCCCTGGAGATCCAATCGAAAACGGGGGAGATCCAATCACCCTGGAACGGGGGAGATCCACTGTCTGTCGGCACCTCACCGGAAGCAGAGCCGATTGCTCTTCGACAAGTCAGCCCCATCTCCGTCGCTCTCCATCCTTGCTCCATCTCCATCTTCGTCCCTCCTCGCTCCATCTCCACCGCTCGATCTGCTCACCGATTCACCACCGACAACCAGCAAACTCCGCCGCTCGATCTGCTGAATCCTCAATCGGAAAAGTGCGGAAACACATGGAGAAGCCATGGGGGAAGAGATCTGCGGCCTCCGCGAACGTCGCAGCCACCGATGTCTTCGGCGGTGCTCATCGGCGGCGCACCGAGATCCGATTGGAACTGTACAATTCCTTTTTATCTCTTCTTCCTCTCGAATTTCAACTTGTCTTCACTTCAGGCGGCCGAATTCATCTTTCTTGGCATGGAATTCAGGCAGCCGCAAACGAGGAGAAGCAATCAAGCAGCAAACGAGGAGAGAGACCGGATCGAGTTCTGAAGCGATATGAGAGAGAGAGACGTCGTCTGGAACGCCGAATTAGGACTCCAGTGAGCAATGAACGACGAGGAGGTAGTGGATCTGTCGACAATGGAGGAAGCGGATCTGGCGGCCATGGAATCTGTTGACAATGGTGGAAGCGGATCCGGCGGCCATGGAGGAAGCGGATCTGGCGGCCATGGAATCTGGCGGAATGAAACAAGGAGCCGGCTGAGGAAGAAGGCGAGAGTTCGATCCAGGGAGGGAGGCGTCTGCGGAAGAAGGCGAGAGAGAACTGATGAGCGAGGTTTAGGGGAGGGGGGGCGGGAGATATTAGGGTTTTTTTAGATGGACTTTTAACAAAAAAAAATAAATCCGTGGATGGTTTTTTAATTTGATCCAAAAAAAGGGTCTGGGACGCAAATTTTCTAAAAAAATATCTACATATATATTTTTATACATCAAGATTGTTTGTTATACTATAATATTATATTCATATCATGATTGTGTATAATATATAAATTAATTTCTTTTTCTTTGATTCTCATATTTAAATTAATATAACAATTAACAAATATTAAGTGAAATTAATTAGTTGAATGAGTGTTACTACATATTTTTTTTTTGAAATTTAAAAAATTGAAAGAATATATGTATGTTTTTTTTTGTTAGAACGAGGGCACTACCCTTAATAATTATTATTATTTAAGTATTTTCATATATGTAAAATAATATGTGAATCTTTCCTTTGCCGACCAACAATCTCCTCAAAATAAGTATTATAAAATATAAATTATAAACTTATATCAAAATCAAAACTATGGAGTCTATCCGCTTTTATTGTAAATATATTATAATTAGTTTAGTATTGGTTCCATCATAAAGATTATGATATGTTTTGCCTCTAATTAATTATAGATATATTATACGATCTCAACGGGCACTCCCTGTTACCCTTCCTCTCAAAAAAACTCCCTTCCTCTCAAAAACCCTAGCCGTCGCCACTATCACATTGTGAGCCGCCGCCGCTGCGTGCACCTCTGGTGGGCTTCCCAGTCGGCCGCCACCCACAACTCACAACCCCTTCGATAAAAAAAACCAAAAAACAAAACCCATCCCAAACACAAACCCTAGATCTAGCCAACCGCCGCCACCTCTGTCTCTTTCTGCCTTGGAATGTGCGGTTGCACCCACCGCCGTGGTGGCCCCCAGTGGGGCCGCCGCAGCCGCCTCCACATTCGCCGCCGCTGCTTCGAGATCTACTCCTCGCTGGTCTTTGCATCGGCCTCCGATCCTCCTCCTCTAGCGACCCGCGCCTGTAGACGTCGATTCTACCTCCGGCGCGGCCTGGTGCGACCACCACCACCACCCCCGTCTGTCCTTCATCGCTGCATGTGATGGCTTGCTGCCGGGACAACCCACTACCTCCGCCATCTTCCTCCTCTCCGACTAAACGTCTGCCGATTCGTGGTGGTTGTCGACTCTTTGGCGCCTTCCCCACCCTCTAGCGCACCCCTCACCCCCTCCACCCTTTGTCCTCCCCTCCCGATCTTCTTTATCCCTAACCACCAATTTGTCAGATCTGATTAGCAACCCTTTTCTTAACCCCTCTTACTCACTCACCCTTAAATTTTCAGATCTGACATTTTTTCAGATCTGATTAGCAACCCCTCCCCCAACCCCTCTTATCCAGCATGCAACCTTCCTCAATTACCCACAAAATCAAATCCAAAATCCCCAACCTTAAATTTTGTCACAAATTACATACAAATCTTACCCCTAATTCTCCCACTAAAATTTAACCTCAAATCTTCCCAATTTTTTTTCCACGCCCCACAACCCTCAAATCAACGGGCTTCTTCCGGGGTCAAGGCATTCCCGCTCGACCTTCCATGTGCTTTGCTGGGCAACGTACCCGGATTCAGATCTGCAACCATCACCACTTCCAACTATGTCCTTTTCATCGATCTGCATGCAACTAGTGATCAATAATTTTAATGTTTTTCTTAATTTTAAAGTTATCTTATTTTAATCTTAGGATTAAGCAATTTTTTTTTTTACTGGGGACCCTCTGCGTAGGGTTCATCAAGCCATCTTTTGATGGCTTCAAGATTGCTTAGTCGATCTACTTCTTGCCTAATGTAAAAAAAAATATAGATCTATTATACGGATGATAGTTATGATTTAAGGTTTAATTACAAATATTTTTATAAATTTTTAATGCCAAATATATTATTATTATTATTATTATTAAAAAAAGACCGCACAAAAGTGCGGGTACTAAACTAGTATATATATAGTATGGATCATATGTAGTCAAGGCTTATTGTGTATCATGTGAACACATCTAGGCTGTTGATTAAGGTAGAATGGAGGGCTGAGATTATTCAAAAAATAATAATTAATTGTGATTTTGTTTTTTGATAAATTAAAAGACTCTCATCAATTGAGCGCGTGAGACAATACTCAAAACCCTAACCCTTCCATTAACATAAATTGGCAGTAGAGAGCCCAGGAGATCTGGAGGCGAGAGGGCGATTCGCAGGTGGAAAGACGGAGGGACGATGGCGAAGTGGATGGCGACGTGCGTCCCAAAACAGCCTCCTCGGGTGGCTCGTGAGTCTATCAGAGAAAGAGAAGGAGAGGCGATCGGGACTCCAACGACGACGGCGGCGGCGAGTCTCTTTCCTGCATTCGAAGGCTGATCCATGAAGTGCGACGAAGGCGGATGGAAAAGGCGGACCACGAAGGCGGAGCCGTGAGGTGCAGATCGGGGCAAATCGATGGTGTGCTGGTCGGACGCCCCCTTCTCTTCTACTCCTCCCTTCTCGATTCACAATGAAAGGGCTGGTTTGTTCGCGGATCTGGGCAGCCAAGCCATCGCCGTTCATTGAACCAATTGAAACAAAATTTTCAACAAGTCAAAAACCTAGTTTTGTGAATTCAATGCTGCTACTCGATTCATTACAAGGTGAGTTTGTAGTCTGCCTTTGATTATTTGATTACAAGGTGAGTTTGTGGCCTGCCTTTGATTCTTTGATTACAATGGGAGTTCGTGATCCCCAAGCCTGTGCTTTGGTTGTAAATGACTAAATGCTCATGTCGGTAGAAAGTTTTTCCAGTTTATAAATTAATTAGGGTCTCTCTAAGTTCAGGGCTCCCTCTCTTGATTCTTCGATTTGACATTGGATTTATAACAACTTCTTTTGATTCTTCGATCTGACATTGGAATTGAAATATCTCCCTAAACTCATCATCCAAATAAATTATTTCATATTTATTAATTAATTCTCGCTCGTCCCAAATGCATCGATACCATCAAATAATCATGTTATACAATCGAATAATACAGTGATACTATCGAATAATTATTAGTTATTTGTTAAATTGAGTAACGGAAACCTCGAATAATCAAGCTATACCATCGAATAGCCGATTAGAAAAATCCATTGATACCATCGCATAATTCGTCTATACCATTGCATAATCCGTTGATACGATCGAATAATCCAGTGATACCATCGATTCATGGTGCTAGCCGATTAGAAAAATCCATCGATATCATCGCATAATCTGTCGATACGATCGAATAATCCAACGATACTGTCGAATAATTTACAGGAAAATAAAAATGGGCATGTACACGCGCCCCAATGCAGCAGGTGAGAAAGAAAACTAGTGGGACTCACTGATTTTTAATTAAAGAAAAAAGGTTAAATTGCCTATTAATCCCAGCCACTCATTTCAATAAATCAACGCCCAGGATGTGTACTCATTGCTTATTGTGTATCATGAGAACTCTAAAAGTGAGAAGGAAAGAAACAATTTGATTGGTCGAAAAAATGATTTGATTGGTCCACGTCATTTAAAAAATCGGATTCCGCACCTGCTCACCTTGTATATGCGCAACCCACACGCAGAACCTCGGCTCTCCGTGCGTGTGTGGACGCGCCTGTACAGTATAATTAAAAATGGCGCCCGCGTGCGCAACCCACACGCAGAACCTCGGCTCTCCGTGCGTGTGTGGACGCGCCTGTACAGTATAATTAAAAATGGCGCCCGCGTGCGCAACCCACACGCAGAACCTCGGCTCTCCGTGCGTGTGTGGACGCGCCTGTATAGTATAATTAAAAATGGCACACGCGTGTTGAATAATGGGAATCGAACCGGGATTGTTCCCACCCACAACACACTCCGTCAACCATTGCACTACATCTATCTTATTTTCAAATAAAGGCATCAAGTGAAACTAGTACTTTCACTACAAAGTGGCCTCAAATTTCACAGCAAAACACTTACTAAAATTAATTAAAACACTTTACTCCTTTAAATAGTAAAGCATCTACTTTTAAAAATACATTTTTGGCATTGTCACTTGTTAAAAAAAATATAAAAATTATATTTTCGAGTGTAATTTAATTTTATCTACACATAGACACTCACTTTATATATGTTTTGTGGAAAAACAATTTAACAAGAAGTGGTTTAGACATTTTATTCATAGTGGTTCAGCAATTTTATTCAGAGTGGTTCAACAATTTTATTCACAGTGGTTCAACATTTTTATTCAGAGTGGTTCAACAATTTTATTCACAGTGGTTCAACAATTTTATTTATAGTGGTTCAACAATTTTATTCGCAGCGGTTCATCAATTTTATTCACAGTGGTTCGGCAATTTTATTCACAGTGAACCAATACTATTTATTTCATTAACCACTACTCTTTATTTCATGAACCACTACTATTTAATAATTGTAAAATTTTCATTCTTCTTTTATTTTCTTTTAATGTGTATTTTAATTATTTATTTATTTATTGTAAAATACAATATTTCATTAACCAATACGGAGTATTATTTATTTCATGAACCAATGCTATTTATTTGATAAACCACTACTCTTTATTTGATGAACCCCTATTCTCTATTTATTTAATGAATCACTTGGTATATGTAAAGGCCCGATATTTTAAAATATTATTTTATAAATTATGATTTAATTTCAATATTAACATTGTGGGATTTTGCCAATTTTTAAAACCTCCGTCCTCGATCAAAATGATTTTATTTTATTCAAAGCAAATTCCGACATTTTAACGTAGTTAGAATTTAATAGTGGAATTATATATATTTAGTTGTGGTATAATTCTTGCAATTTAAAAAATACCGGGTCGATTTTATAATTTAACACAATTTTTCTAACCCTAATTTGCGGGTATATATATATATATGCCCTTATAACCCTAGGAGTCCTGATTCTCTCTCCTTCTGAAATCTTGATCTCCAGCCGCCCCAAAAAACTACTCTTCTCTCTCTCTCTCCCTCTCTCCCCCTTCATTCGGATCTGGAGAAGGAAATCCCACTGCTCATCTCCTCCTCCTTTCTTCTAAAGAGCCGCCCTCTGTTTCTTCTAAATTTCGGATTAGAGCACTCCTCACCGTCTTGCTGCTCCACCTTTCTTGCTCGAGCGTCATCGAAGGGCCCAAGTTCACCCCCACCTCCTTGTCCTAGCCATGACGCAGAATCAACGACCGCCTCGAGCACCAAGCGCGGGCAGAAGCTTCGAATGCCGTCGATGGGAGTTCGGCGTGAAGGCGGAGGCCGATGCCTCATTCATGTCGCACGTTAAGCCCTGCCGACCATGGAGTGGGAGCCGTCCATTGACAGAGACCTGATGCCGACGCCCTCCCGATGTCGCCCTCAAATGAGCCGTAGTCGGCGTTCGCTGCTGCCACAAGAAGCCGACCTCGAGGTCGCCAGTGTCGACGTCTCCTCTCCATCCTCTAGTACGAACCGTGACGAGTCGCTGACTCAAACCCAATCGACAACGCCGGCGCTTGGCTAGACTTGAAGGCCGGAGTCGAGGACAAGCCCGAACAAGTGTTCTCTCCTCTCCCATCCGGATCCACCAAGCCTATCGAACCCGAAGCTGACGAGGTCGAGACTGATGCCCAACCGTGAGCTGGAATCGAACCCCCGTCTATCCCGACCTCTTGTCGTAAATGGGTCATGAGATTTTGGGTATAACATTCTTGGATCTTTATCTTGAATCTGGTTTCGTTTTGGATTATGGCGCTAGTTGCTCGAATTTATTATTTATTATTTTTACTAATCATGTATAGTTCGATGACTGGTAGGAATTAGATTGACTTGCTCTCGTATTAATCAGTAGTTGTGGGTTGAAAGTTAACGGATGAAAATTGGATTTTATTTGTCTAATTACTACCTTTTCAAGCCGATAGGTTCCGGATTAGTACGTGGACAAATTAACTTTAGCAATCAGGTTATAAAGGTGTGACTTTGTTATTGACTTGTCACCTAGAGTGTAATTATATGAGTATCATGACCTAAGAGTAGCAATATATGATCAATGGGATAAGATATAAAAGACATCTTGGGAACTTGTCATACTTGTAATTAAGTTGGTTGTTGTGCCTATTGAGTTATGAAATTTGTTAGCAAGGCTATATAAAAGATGTTTACAAATTGTTATACTTGTGTGCTGTTAAGCTTGATCGTGGTGCTTGTGGTTGAATAATTTCTTATAATGAAATGATTTATTGAAATATTAACTTACCTTGGTTTACTTATTGGGTATGATGTATTATGCGAGTTTGATAAATAAGACTTGTGATTCTTGGTTTTGAAAGTTTATGGTTTAGCGTGAGCAAATTTGTAAGGGAAAATCTGAGTTTGATTTGAAATAAGATGTTTTGAGTAATGATCTTGGTAAATACTTTGAACTAAGTTTCATACTTGATGGGAATAAGGTTAATTGGGAATGATGAGAATGCGAGGTTAATTGAATAAATATTTAACCATGGTCGAACACATGGTAGAAGGGCTTACGTATTCCATCAAGGATTTTGGAGTCTAAAAACACAATATTAAAGTCCGATGTAGTCCATTCAAACATTGTATTTTACTATTCAGTAATACCTTTATCACTCAGATTGAGCAACCATCTATTCCGATGCACGGATTTCAATTTGTCGAGTTCGAGTTAATTTCGAGTCCAAATTAAATGTCGATTATATTCGTATGGTTGGTACGTGATTTAATTAGCTAACTTTATATATTAATTTAGTTCTTCGTATTTTCTAATATCATTAACATTTTTATTAGATGTCATTGGGGTGCTAAGGATAGTTGGACATACAACTGAATAGTCTGAATCTCATGGTTATGGAGCCAGTATTGTAGGATTTTTTTTTATATAGGATTTTTTAATCAGTAATTAGTAACTAATATTAATCATAGAATTAATTCCATAGGATTTGTTTGTTAGGATTTTTTTTATATAGGATTTGATAATTAGATATATTGATTTTAATTAGTAATTAGTACTCCCTCTGTTAATTAAAACTTGTCGTTTACTATTCATGCACGCTTTTTTAGAACGATAAAAACTATATAAAATATTAACTTTTTTTTAAATTTGTTTTTATAAATGCATACTTAATAGTAATAAGTATGATATCATTTTCATATCATCCCGCCGTTGAACCAAACATCATTTTCATATAAAATATTAACTTTTTTAATATTTTTTTAAATAATATCATACTTATTACTATTAAGTATGCATTTATAAAAACAAATTTAAAAAAAAGTTAATATTTTATATAGTTTTTATCGTTCTAAAAAAGCGTGCATGAATAGTAAACGACAAGTTTTAATTAACAGAGGGAGTACTAATTACTAATTAAAATCAATATATCTAATTATCAAATCCTATATAAAAAAAATCCTAACAAACAAATCCTATGGAATTAATTCTATGATTAATATTAGTTACTAATTACTGATTAAAAAATCCTATATAAAAAAAAATCCTACAATACTGGCTCCATAACCATGAGATTCAGACTATTCAGTTGTATGTCCAACTATCCTTAGCACCCCAATGACATCTAATAAAAATGTTAATGATATTAGAAAATACGAAGAACTAAATTAATATATAAAGTTAGCTAATTAAATCACGTACCAACCATACGAATATAATCGACATTTAATTTGGACTCGAAATTAACTCGAACTCGACAAATTGAAATCCGTGCATCGGAATAGATGGTTGCTCAATCTGAGTGATAAAGGTATTACTGAATAGTAAAATACAATGTTTGAATGGACTACATCGGACTTTAATATTGTGTTTTTAGACTCCAAAATCCTTGATGGAATACGTAAGCCCTTCTACCATGTGTTCGACCATGTGTTGACCTGAAAGCATGCTTGTGTGTTGAGTAAATATGTATTGATGAGTTGTTCTTAACTTATTACTTGCTAGTGTGATTGGATGATTCTCTTAGTGGCTTGTTGGCCGATGGACGAGTATCTAGTGACTTGTTTGCTGGTTAATTGGATGTGAAGACTTCAGGTAAGTTCCCTAGGGGCTTACTCAGGTTGGACATTCATGTTTGTTGTTGCATTTTATGTTAGGTGTTGCATATGAATAAAAGCATGTCATGTAGTATCCTGTTTAGGTTGCACTAATTGAATGAGCATCTGCTTACTTTATGCGTTTGAAACAGAATGGCCGTTATCTGTGATAGTCCTAGAGTCTTTTCTAGGGTCATTGGGTAGCCCAGCCTGAGTCAATCGAGTCATGAACTTCCTTATATTATGATTTGCATTCGGGCTTTATTGTGGAGCGGGTTAGGCATGCGTGCCGCCCGATTATGATGGAATGCATTCACGAGCTGGCCAGTCTCCTCCCTATCGGAAGGGGGTGGAGGTAGGAGAGGGATATGCCACTTGGCATTGTCTTGGGCCCTTTACAGTATTTTTACACATTATTATAACCAGGAGCATGCTAGTGTGTTTGACTTTCGTACTGCATTAGAGCATCTTTATTAGGTATAGCACATACTATGTGGCCTCAGCGAGGACTGCCGGTCCCGCATGAGTGGCTCGATCTGACTCCTTTCCCCATTCTTTTTTTTAAGGTATTTTCTGCAGATCTTGTTTGCTCCTTGCTTCTGTGACGGGAAACCCTTTGGCGAATCGAAGAACCTAGCTAATATTCTAACTTGGTAAAATGGTAATCACTTGCTTATGATTTGGTTTGACCCGGCTTTGTCGTGGCATTTGTATCCTAGTTTTTCTTCCGCTTTACTTTCGGTTGAATTGGATTTTGCGACATAGTTTTAGGACAGGTAAAGGGTACCTAATGGCCCTTTGAGGTTTTTAGGGTTTGAAATCCCTCATTCTACTAATCTTAAATGAGTTTGAAACCTCGACCCGTACCTGGATTGCAAGATCCGAACAAGGGGTTTTATCCCTTGAAACGTAACCCGGAAAATCATAATTCTGGGCCGTTACAAAGATGGTATCAGAGCTGAGGTTGTGCAATTCGGGTACAAAAGGGTCGAGTGTAAGTTTTGGAAAACCGCCAATGAATTTCAAAGGATTTGAAAGGATTTAAAAAAAAAAAGGGCAAAATGAACTTAAGATGCCTAACCGAAATTGGACTAAGTAATGAACTTGACTTGTAATAAAAGAGGAAAACCGTCCAAACGGGTACGCGAGTGGGTAGCAAAGGCGCTAGACCACCCCTATTGGGTGTAGTTGGGAACGGTAGGCAAAATATCAGCTTGTTCCTTACAGATGAGAATGAAAGACCCCAAGGAGATGCACCGCGACAGATGGAGTTTTTGGGAGAGATTGTGTAATTGTCTGTGTTGTTCTTCTTGATTTAGCTACTTGTCTAATATATCTTTTAGATGCGTATTATACTTTATGGGCATAACGTGCATATGTAAAATCTTGTTTGGGTAATTCGTAAACTTGATTACAGAGATAAATGAATTCGGGGGAGAAGTTTGATGATTCATGTATGTCACTCTTAATGAGTTGGTATGATATCTGTTTACATGTGCTTCTCTCATTATAATATCTGACGTGATTATTATAAGATGTTTAGGTCTTGTTGTGGGCTTATAATTTGTGGTAATAGATGACTTGTGTGGTACAATTAATACCATTCTTGATGTGTTTGGCTTATACGCACTTGTTTTGTTACTTATATCACTTTTGATGGCAATTTTCGGGTGCCTTCTGGCACTTGGTTTGATGAGGACATGAGATGATATTATGAGAATTTACATGGTTGTGGTTGAAGTTTTGTGCTAGTTAGTGGAAAGCTAAGCTTATGGGCTCAGGTTTGAGGACCTTACTCTAGTTGATGGAGAACTTATTGAGGACAGAGAAACTGTGTTTGTTGATTTGAGATACATGATATTCTGATTATAAGACTCTATGGTTGAGTTGATAAGGAATGTTTATAGAATTCAAACTCTTAGTATAAATTGTGATTCTTGCTTATATGATAATGTTTTCATATAGTCGACACAAATATTTTACAGGGACGCTTGTAAAGTACTTGGTCGGATTTAGTGAGAACATTGTGATGATTTTGTGATACTTATACAAGTGTTTCATGGGGACGCCTATGGAATACTTGTAGGGATCACAAAATGCATTGCTTAAATTCTTAATTGAGATGTTTTGGCATGACATTGTCCCATGATCTATTTAGTTGATGCTCTACATGTTTTACATGATGAATTCTAATGATATTGATGCGCTACATGTTTATATGATGAATTCTAATGATATTGTTCTCATATGTGAAATTCGTTAAAAAAAAGGACATGTGTATGCAACTTGACTAAAATATGTGTGAATCAATTAATAGAAATAACTCGCTTATTTATAAAATAGGATCTCCGTGATTGACATGAAGTTATGCCTCATACCCCTTATGTGTTATCGTTCACATGTTGTGACTCCATGAGATTTTGTGAAGTTATGACATGCACCTTTACCTTGTTTGTATGGACGATGATAACTGTTTATGATGTTTTGGTTATATGACTACTCGATATCCTATAATTGTCTGACTGGTACAATTGATACCTTACATGTCCCTTATTCTGATAAGATAATGTTATTCTTGCTTGTTTACTTGGTTATGGAAAGATATTATACAACCCGACCTACATGATGATGTCTTTTATGCTCCACGTGTCCTCCTTGATATGTCTTGCCTTTTGAGGTTATGTGAGACTATATCATGGACTTCTATTCAAAAATGAACTGTTCCTTATATTGGGTTGTGATGTCTTGCTTATAAGCCTATTTGAGACACTTTGGCATGATGTTACCATATGACTTATTTGTTTGATTCTTTTCATGCTTTATCTGATGAATTATAATTATTTTGACCCCCTTCGATTCTTGGTGAAGTTTTCTTTGCAATCTTTGAAAACCTCATTGAATGGTCATGACAACCCTTTGTCTCTCTTTCTGTCAATCTCATCTTGATTACTTAATTCGTTAGTTTGAACTTTAATGAGGAATTGATGTTGTCATCCCACTTGATGAGTTCTCCTACCTTGTGGTCCTTATTTAGTATGCCCAATTGACATCATCTTCCCTTTTGTTCTAGAGTATGTTTTCTAATCACCTTGTTCACCTATTTCAACTTGTTTGTCCCTTACTCGTGTTGCTTCTAATAGTTGAGGGTTGGGAAAATGGTGATATGTCGCGTTTCCAGGTATTCCATTCTTAGGTTGTTGACGAGAGTCTTGACTTATGAAAGTTGCCCTACCAATTTCATGGATTCAATGCCCTTACTTTATTTTGTTGTCGCTTTGATTCTCCCCCGTTTCTCTCATTCTTTCATGTTGACTGTCTACGTTCTAAACCATGTGGACCTTGTCTGTTGCGGATGGGTATATATAAGTTGGAGAGCTAATTGTCTTGAGGAAGTACGACACAAAAAGGGGTCTTTATGAGTGACTCTTAGAATCAGTTGGATGTCATCCTTTGTACCAAGAGTCTTTTGACGTAATTGTTCACTCGGGAAATTTCGTTATGTCTTCCTTATGGTTAGTGTCAGCCCAAGGGTATATTGTCTCCCTAAGAAACAACCAAGATTCTTTTCGAAATGGGTTATGGAGTCAATAGGGATGAGTCGATGTTGCCCTGAGAAACTCCTAATTTCTTATAATTGTATTCTCGTTGTGTTTCATGTTTTGATGTGCGATTGCGTGATATACTTGTTTTATTTGGATCTACATTGATATGTATAATCATATGCTTATGTACTCATAGTAGGCCTAGTTGATGTTACTAGTGCCATATAGGGTCCATGACTTGTGGATTGCCTTATTTTATGCGTCATCTATGTTATTGTTTATGACTCTGAATCATAAATTCATGATAGTCTCTTCATTCTTCCTTTTGCTAACGATTGTCCTTTGGAATGCTTAAGAATGATATGTATAATTGAATTAGTTATGTTGTGCTTGTATGTCCCGTCTACATCATGCCTTTACTAATTCTATTGCGGTTTCATGGTAGACTTGTCATACTTCTTGCGTCTTCTCGTCACATGCTCATTTGATCCGTGTCTGCTTATACTTGTTAAATGCTATTGAGTTAGCTATGTTATGATTTTATGCCTTATATATGTGGTTAACATCTTGCTTAGATGTGTATCTCTTATCGTTGCATCTTCTTAACATGTTCTATAACTCTATGATTATCATGCTTTAAGGACCTTACACATCGCATGTTCACCTACCATGATAGCCATATAAATTTATGGGATGATCCTGTGATATATACATGTTATTTTCTTGTAGTATGTCACCCTTGAAAACTGTTATCGGATTTTGATGGCAACCACACTTAGCAATCCATGATTTGATATGACAGTACATTTAGTGACATGTAATATTCATGCTCATGCTGATACGTATATGCATATCATGACGCCGTTATAACTATAGATTGCTTCATGGTCATATTATTCTCTTTTCCCATCTCTCATGCTCCTGCTATATTTCACATGATTATTTTGGGCTTAGTATGAGTTGTTGTCATGTGTATTGTTACATGTTATTTATTTGCACTCCTATAGTGCTGTATCCTAATAGTATCCCTTATATAGTCTCTACTTTCGAGGAAATGATTACTGGGTTTTATGCCCTAATTATAGCCGTGATTGATTACTAGTACTGCATGACTCATGGTAGCTCGGTCATGTCATTTCTATATGTACCTTAGTTGGTATGCATATCCATATCGTTATACTCTATATATATGTATGCATGTTTAGTCCTCACCATTTTGTTCTCATCGTTTTCGATTATACTTCATGTATTTTAATGTTGTGTGGTTATATAGTTGTTTTGACTTGTTGTGTATCGTCATGTTAGATAGTAGACCATAACTTCACATGCTTACGACTTACCATATATCATTAATACTATTTGGAAATTAAGTAGTTGAGAAAATGATTATGTGATTTATTGCACTCCATATATTATTTGTATGATCACTCTTATGATATGGATGGTTTGACTTATTATGTGTCGTCTCGTTTGTTGTTAAGGTATATTTGTATGTACTTACCTATGGTCATGTGTTATCGATAGTATGTAAAAATAAATAAAATTGCATCAATGATATATGTGATTATTTGCACTAATTACATTATCTGTTTGATCACTCATTTAATAAGGTTTTGGTATTTTACATATGTTGTACGTTGCCTTGTTATATGATCTTATGAAATGATGATTGCTTACGTACTTTGAATGCTATCATTAGAGCTATCTTGTTGCCTTTTGACACCATCATACTCTATTTTATATGAATAGGACCATGCGTAGGCCATAATATTGTCCATGCTCACTCTTACTTGTCATATGATGCCTTTATATACTTGTTATGCACTAATAGTTTTAAGCTCCTATGCTTGCATGTCCATCCTTATAGTTTAAATTGCACTTACATGTCTACGCACAACCCTTTTGCTTAAGATTTGTTGCTACTGTACTATCTACCATGTTGAGGTTATAGTGGTATGAAAAAAATGTGTTGATGTGTGCCTTGGTGACACAATTGCATAAAGCACACACTTGCATTTGCCTTTCTCTAGTGAACTATATGATATGTCTTTCGTGAGATTTAAGACATGTTGATACTATTTCTTACATGTTTTGTTAAGTTCCCTTACACTATAGCGACATATAGGATTCCCTTAGGCATGTACTGGGTATATTCGGTTGTATTCGGATGGCAAATTGTTGGGACTATCTTAGGTATATACGAACGTTTTACCTTAATAGCATTTCCTGACCATTATATGTGATATTCCTTGCCAGTGCGGCTTTGATTTGATAGTAGTGTGTATATGGAGGTAGCTCCCGTAATGTTATATTATTTACATTGAACCTTACCACATGTTACGACACTGACATTATAATCATATTTCCATTGCCTTTTGAGATAGGTTCATGTTAGGGTGCTATCACGTTGTGTGTTTTATGACTTGATGTGTTATATGATGATTTGAGTAATACGATCGTAACCTTAAGGGTTTCCCATGAACATCGGCAAAATTCTCGTGTTCAGCCTTACCAGATACGTACTATCCGAGTCTATCTTCGTGTCAAGAGTTAGTTGAATTATCTCTTAGCGTCTCTTTCCTTCGGTTACAACTTAGGTCTTGTGTCATCCTTGTGTAATTGCCTATAGTGTGATCAAGAGTGGGTCGTCTAGGTTGATGAGAGTGGTGTGGCGGAAGCGTGGTGTGCCCGCATGCTGACATTTTAACATATTGAACTGTGTTTTCCCTTATGAGTGCATATGTTATTTATGATGATATTTGTTTTCCACACCTTGATATTGTGCAAGATAACTCGTGAGCTTGATAGTCATATACGTCTTTTGGTCCGTGAGTTGTGTCTTTCGTTGTCTGGTCATATGCTCATCATGATGCTGAATATGCCCTCTTGGGTTGGTGGGTGATGATGTGTGAGTATGATGATTGTGTTCTTTTCGGATTGACAGCAGAATGCAGATTACCCTAATGGGCAGGAAGGGTAAGGCCAAGTCTGGTAGAAGAGCAAGCTTTGACAGCAATGTGTCTATTCTAGCAGATAAAGGAGGGAGATATGGACTGTTGGGAGAGGAGGAAGTATGTCGCCTTGAGTTGAACTGTGATCTACAGGAGGAACTACAGGAGTTGTTGCTCCAAGGAGAGGGTAAGGGTGAGAGTAGCACTCACGTTGCGGTCACTTATGGATAGATTAAAATTCGGAGCTTGGAATATATGTGGTCTTAATGATCACATAAAAAATAATATCCTGACAAGTTATTGTTGGGATAATAATATATCTCTTATAGCTTTTCTTGAAACTAAAGTGCTCCAGAAAAATATTAGCGATGTGAAGGACAGTCTTATGTATGGATGGGAGGTCCGTGAAAACAGTACGAGAGAGCAGGCAGGACGGATTTGGGTCTCCTGGAACCCGGCTGTGTTTGATGTGACAATTATCCTTACCTATGAACAGCTCATGCATTGTGTGGTTAAATCGAGGGATGGTAAGTATCAGTTTGAGGCCACTTTTGTGTATGCTCACAATTATAAGAAGGATCGTATCCCGCTTTGGAAGACTCTTTATGACATAGCAGCGAATCTTAGGCAACCTTGGGTTGTATTGGGGGGTTTCAATTGCATATACGAGGTGGGAGATAAATGGCCAACTGCTGCAGCTCCACATGACAACTTTGAGGAGATCACCTCCTTCATGGCTGACTGTAATGTCAACGATCTGGAATACATAGGGGCTCGCCATACTTGGCATAATCGAAAAACTGGAACGGGCAGAATTGAGCGCAAAATTGACAGGGTTTTAGTCAATGATTCCTGGAGAGATGAGTTTCCTAATACTAAGGCCTTCTTTGATGTTAATGGTACTTCGGACCATTCTCCCGCAGTGGTCACTCTGAGAGAAGGCAACAGCAATAAGAAATTCCCATTCAAGTTCAAGAATTTCTGGTGTGATGAAGAAGCGTTTATTAGTCTTGTTGCTGGTGCGTGGAGAGCTGATGTTGTTGGCTCAAAACAATTTATTTTTGCCCAAAAACTGAAGAATGTAAAGGATGCTCTCAGATCATGGGATAGAGCAGTGTTCCCCGATTTGCAAGGGAAGATAAAGCTGAATAAGGAGTGTTTGAAGGAAATTCAGATCCAACTACTACAAGATAAGACAAATGCAGTGTTGGCAGAAAAAGCGTCCAAAGTTGAAACAGAATTGAGGGAGAATGTAGGGCGGCTTATCAGTCTTACAGCCCAGCGTGCAAAGGTCCATTGGATTCGAATGGGGGAAGAAACTTCCTCAATCTTTTTTAGAAGTGTAAAGGAAAGACGGGCAACAAATGCTATATTCGCTATGAAAAATGCAAGAGGTGATCTTATAGAAGAAGATAAGGAAGTGAGGGAGCACATACTGGGGTTCTTCACTGAGCTGTTTGGTTCTGATGTGAGATGCGAACAGTTCCCTAATATCAGTCCTGGACATCAGGTTTCATGCTCAAACTGGGAAGGATTGTCGGCCATTCCAGAAGAGAAAGAGATCAAAAAGGCCCTATGGTCTATTGGAATTAACAAGTCCCCGGGGCCTGGCGGTTTTGGTAGCCTCTTCTTTCGGAAATGCCGGGGAATACTTGGGAAGGATTTCTGTCGAGAAATTGTTGAAATTTTCCAGAATGGGAGTGTCCTTAAACAACTAAATGCCACGTTTGTCTCACTGATTCCGAAAGTCACGAATCCAACAGTTGTTACAGACTCGAGGCCAATCTCTTGCTGTAATACGCTGATGAAGGTTGTGAGTAAGATAATTGTGAGCAAAATAAAGCCTTTGCTGTCGGACCTAATTGGGGATAACCAAGAGGCTTTCATTCCTGGGAGATCGATAGCACAGAATTGCGCTGTTGCTCTGGAAATTATCAATGGTTATGGCACCAAAAGAGTCTCTCCTAGATGCACCTTGAAGATCGATCTTCAGAAGGCATACGACTATGTCTGTTGGGATTTTGTACGGGCTGCCCTTGTGTATCTAAACTTTCCTATGCATCTGGTGAATGTTATCATGGCATGTGTTACCTCAACCTCATTCTCAATGTTGATTAATGGCATGCCGGAAGGGTACTTTAAAGGGAAAAGAGGCTCGAGACAAGGGGATCCGCTATCCCCGTATTTATTTGTGATTTGTACGGAGATACTCAACCGTATGCTTGCTCGGGGAGTACATAATCCAGATTTTAATTTCCATCCTAAATGCCGTGATTTATCATTGGTGAATCTGGCGTTTGCTGATGACCTCCTCTTATTCTGTCGCGCTGACTTGGGATCCATCAAAGTGCTACAGGGCTGTTTGAATGGCTTTTTTGCGAGCTCTGGACTAAGGGTGAATGTGCTTAAAAGCACATGCTACGTAGCAGGTACAGCTGAGCAGCAGCAGTCCGAGATTGAGGCTTTCCTGGGCTATCAAAGAGGATCTTTCCCAGTTACTTACTTGGGAACACCGCTCCATGCCCGACGAATTAATATAGCGGAGTATCATGAGCTGTTTGAGAAGGTGGAGAAGAAAATAAAGGTGTGGGCGACAAAAAATATATCCTATGCAGGGCGACTACAAATCATTAAATCTGCACTTGGGGGATTATTTACTTTTTGGGGGCAGAGTTTGCTTCTCCCAAGCGCTGTATGCAGCAGATTAGAGAGCATCTGTCGGAGTTTTTTGTGGACAGGGCATGCAGGTAGCAAAAATGGGGTTGTGGCCTGGGAATTGGTTTCGAAACCCTATGAGGAGGGAGGTCTTGGTGTGAAACAGATCCGAGCTTGGAACAAGAGTATGTTCTCGATCCTGCTTGGAGATATCTGTCTGGAAAAGGAAGGAATCTGGAATCGATGGGTGCAGATGAATTACTTGAAAAGGAACACGATATGGGAGGTAGAAGGGAGAGTCTACGATTCCTGGGTTTGGAAAGGCTTGATACGGCTCAGAGACGAGCTGGTGGACTATGGTTTCTTATCGGCTGGTAGACCACCAGACCACATCATCTCGACTCGGGGTAATCTGGACTGTGGGAAGGTGTATGAAGCAATCAGGTTGCGCAACCCTTCAATTGATTGGGGAGATATCCTATGGAGGGGGGATCACTCTCGGAAATGGTCATTTGTCGTGTGGGTAGCGGCTAACAACAGATTGAAGACCGGGCGAATAGTGAAACACTGGAAAGGTAAGGAGGCGGCCTTGTGCCCGCTATGCAAGCTGGAAGAGGAGTCTGAGTCCCATCTCTGGTTCGGGTGCTCTGTCATCGCTGTAGCCCGGAATCTGGTATGGGACTGGGTCGGTCTCCCACGTGTTAGGGGTGGGATTGTGGAGTGGCTTGGGATGTTTGCATCGGAAGAGGCTAGAGTAAAGAAGACGGCTATGTACAAGGTGAAGCTTCTTGTATTTTTAGCTTTCGTGTATTTCACGTGGGTTGATCGTAATAGAGTTGTATTCAACAATGAGTCTTGTATGCCGGTAGTATGAGCGAAAAGAGTTATTGAAACATGTAAATTGCGTATCTCGATTAGGTGTAAAGGCAAATCGCCAATTGAGAAACGTTGGGTCCGTAGGATTCTAGAGAAGTGATGGAAGGTTAATTGGCATAGAGTATGCGAGGGGGTAGAGAGAAGAGTTGGGTTAGCGGTTTTTTGGGGTAGCCTTTTGGTATACTTAGGGGTATACAAGGCCACTTCAAATGATGACTTTTGCTAGTATGATATTTTGGATATGTTAATATTTGAGTTTGATGCTGAAACTGATAATGAGAAATGGAATTAGGAAGTGGAATTTGGGATTAGTCCTTAAAGGTGGATATATTGCTTCTTGAATCTTTGAGAATCTGGTTGACTGGTTGACCGACATAGAAAGAGCCGACTTGAGCTTTTGAAATGTTTCGTTGCTTTTAAAGAACGATTTTAGTCTCGAGGACGAGACTTATTTTTAGAGGTGGATGATGTAAAGGCTCGATATTTTAAAATATTGTTTTATAAATTATGATTTAATTTCAATATTAACATTGTGGGATTTCGCCAATTTTTAAAACCTCCGTCCTCGATCAAAATGATTTTATTTTATTCGAAGCAAATTCCGACATTTTAACGTAGTTAGAATTTAATAGTGGAATTATATATATTTAGTTGTGGTATAATTCTTGCAATTTAAAAAATACCGGGTCGATTTTATAATTTAACACAATTTTTCTAACCCTAATTTGCGGGTATATATATATATGCCCTTATAACCCTAGGAGTCCCGATTCTCTCTCCTTCTGAAATCTTGATCTCCAGCCGCCCCAAAAAACTACTCTTCTCTCTCTCTCCCTCTCTCCCCCTTCATTCGGATCTGGAGAAGGAAATCCCACTACTCATCTCCTCCTCCTTTCTTCTAAAGAGTTGCCCTCTGTTTCTCCTAAATTTCGGATCAGAGCACTCCTCACCGTCTTGCTGCTCCACCTTTCTTGCTCGAGCGCCATCGAAGGGCCCAAGTTCACCCCCACCTCCTTGTCCTAGCCATGACGCAGAATCAACGACCGCCTCGAGCACCAAGCGCGGGCAGAAGCTTCGAATGCCGTCGATGGGAGTTCGGCGTGAAGGCGGAGGCCGATGCCTCATTCATGTCGCACGTTAAGCCCTGCCGACCATGGAGTGGGAGCCGTCCATTGACAGAGACCTGATGCCGACGCCCTCCCGATGTCGCCCTCAAATGAGCCGTAGTCGGCGTTCGCTGCTGCCACAAGAAGCCGACCTCGAGGTCGCCAGTGTCGACGTCTCCTCTCCCTCCTCTAGTACGAACCGTGATGAGTCGCTGACTCAAACCCAATCGACAACGCCGGCGCTTGGCTAGACTTGAAGGCCGGAGTCGAGGACAAGCCCGAACAAGTGTTCTCTCCTCTCCCATCCGGATCCACCAAGCCTATCGAACCCGAAGCTGACGAGGTCGAGACTGATGCCTAACCGTGAGCTGGAATCGAACCCCCGTCTATCCCGACCTCTTGTCGTAAATGGGTCATGAGATTTTGGGTATAACATTCTTGGATCTTTATCTTGAATCTGGTTTCGTTTTGGATTGTGGCGCTAGTTGCTCGAATTTATTATTTATTATTTATTATTTATTATTTTTACTAATCATGTATAGTTCGATGACTGGTAGGAATTATATTAACTTGCTCTCGTATTAATCAGTAGTTGTGGGTTGAAAGTTAACGGTTGAAAATTGGATTTTATTTGTCTAATTACTACCTTTTCAAGCCGATAGGTTCCGGATTAGTACGTGGACAAATTAACTTTAGCAATCAGGTTATAAAGGTGTGACTTTGTTATTGACTTGTCACCTAGAGTGTAATTACATGAGTATCATGACCTAAGAGTAGCAATATATGATCAATGGGATAAGATATAAAAGACATCTTGGGAACTTGTCATACTTGTAATTAAGCTGGTTGTTGTGCCTATTGAGTTATGAAATTTGTTAGCAAGGCTATATAAAAGATGTTTACAAATTGTTATACTTGTGTGCTGTTAAGCTTGATCGTGGTGCTTGCGGTTGAATAGTTTCTTATAATGAAATGATTTATTGAAATATTAGCTTACCTTGGTTTACTTATTGGGTATGATGTATTATGCGAGTTTGATAAATAAGACTTGTGATTCTTGGTTTTAAGAGTTTATGGTTTAGCGTGAGCAAATTTGTAAGGGAAAATCTGAGTTTGATTTGAAATAAGATGTTTTGAGTAATGATCTTGGTAAAGACTTTGAACTAAGTTTCATACTTGATGGGAATAAGGTTAATTGGGAATGATGAGAATGCGAGGTTAATTGAATAAAATATTGTTTGGTCTAGTGTTGACCTGAAAGCATGCTTGTGTGTTGAGTAAATATGTATTGATGAGTTGTTCTTTGCTTATTACTTGCTAGTGTGATTGGATGATTCTCTGAGTGGCTTGTTGGCCGATGGACGAGTATCTAGTGACTTGTTTGCTGGTTAATTGGATGTGAAGACTTCAGGTAAGTTCCCTAGGGGCTTACTCGGGTTGGACATTCATGCTTGTTGTTGCATTTTATGTTAGGTGTTGCATATGCATAAAAGCATGTCATGTAGTATCCTGTTTAGGTTGCACTAATTGAATGAGCATTTGCTTACTTTATGCGTTTGAAACAGAATGGCCGTTATCTGTGATAGTCCTAGAGTCTTTTCTAGGGTCATAGGGTAGCCCAGCCTCATCCGGTACCCTGAGTCAATCGAGTCATGAACTTCCTTATATTATGATTTGCATTCGGGCTTTATTGTGGAGCGGGTTAGGCATGCGTGCCGCCCGATTATGATGGAATGCATTCACGAGTTGGCCAGTCTCCGCCCTATCGGAAGGGGGTGGAGGTAGGAGAGGGATATGCCACTTGGCATTGTCTTGGGCCCTTTACAGTATTTTTACACATTATTATAACCAGGAGCATGCTAGTGTGTTTGACTTTCGTACTGCATTAGAGCATCTTTATTAGGTATAGCACATACTATGTGGCCTCAGCGAGGACTGCCGGTCCCGCATGAGTGGCTCGATCTGACTCCTTTCCCCATTCTTTTTTTTAAGGTATTTTCTGCAGATCTTGTTTGCTCCTTGCTTCTATGACGGGAAACCCTTTGGCGAATCGAAGAACCTAGCTAATATTCTAACTTGGTAAAATGGTAATCACTTGCTTATGATTTGGTTTGACCCGGCTTTGTCGTGACATTTGTATCCTAGTTTTGCTTCCGCTTTACTTTCGGTTGAATTGGATTTTGCGACATAGTTTTAGGACAGGTAAAGGGTACCTAATGGCCCTTCGAGGTTTTTAGGGTTTGAAATCCCTCCTACTAATCTTAAATGAGTTTGAAACCTCGACCCGTACCTGGATTGCAAGATCCGAACAAGGGGTTTTATCCCTTGAAACGTAACCCGGAAATCATAATTCTGGGCCGTTACAGTATAAAAACTCTGAACCACTTCGTATAAAACCCATGAACCTTGGTATTTAAACCCTGAATCACTTGGTATAACATCACTTGGTATAAATATTTTTTATATATATTAAAAGTGTGAGTTGGTGCAATAAGCTTACAAGCAACATGATAGTTTTCTAGTTTAAATAAGACTATATTTAGTCACTGAAACAACCTCTATTTAGTCAATGAACCAACCTTTATTTAGTCACTGAACCAACATATTTAGTCACTAAACCAACCTCTATTTAGTCACTGAACCAACCTCTATTTAGTCACTGAATCAACCACTATTTAGTCACTGAACCAACCTCTATTTAGTCACTGAACCACTTCTATTTAATTCATGAAACATTATATATTTAGTCATGTTCACCAAAAAAAATTTATGTATTTAGTCACTGAACAACTCTCTATTTATATGTGTTGAACCAATTAGTATAAAATTGACAACCGTTTCACCAAAAAATAAAAAATAAAAATAAAATTGACGAACCACTTGGTATTAAACCCCTGAACCACTCGATATTAAAACCCTGAACCACTTATGAAACATTGAAACTTAAACATCCTGTTTGTTTTTTGACATTAATTTTTGCCCTGGCTTTATAAGTTAGATCGAACAAAAGGTTAAATACCATTTGAAGTTCTCAATGATAAAAAAATTGTATTACAAATCATCAAATCCTCATATGCATACCCAATCAACATATTCAACAGATTCTTCAAAATTTCCATTCAACAGCAACATGTGGTCTTCTTCCATCTTTCCATTCACCCGCCTTCATCTCCATTGTGTACCAGAGTCAGGACCGCAACAGATGCAACCGATTTGAAATTCAAAGCCTAGAATTAGATTGCATTTTCGGTGGCTGCTGATTGCGATTCGATTAATTGAAGATGAAATTGAAGCATACTCGATCTAGAGAGGGGGAAGAAGGGGGACGGCCATGAAATTGGAGGTGGCAGATCGGATCTAGAAATTGGAGGTGGCCGCTACTCGTCGCCCGCCCTTGGAGCGCCACACTGCGTGCTCTGCTCCTCCGGAATCGGTGACTTGTTTGGCCTGAGATCGAGATTGAAGCCTGGAGAAGATGCGGAGAAGGAGGCCCGGAGAAGACGTTCAATTGCCTGCAATTGAACGTCGGGAGGGAGGTCGGCAAAGGGGACGCAATCGGCGTCGACGCTAAAGTCAAAGTCTTCGTCGGTGAGGACGTTGACAGAGGAAGAGGAGATCGAAGGAGACATCCATGGGATCGGCCTGAGAGAAGAAGTTGAGAGGAGGTCGTCCAATGCTCGCCCTGCCGAGGTCGCCGACAAAGCGGATGGCGGTGAGCCAGCCTCGCTGGGAAGATGTGCGGGGGAGCGGGAGAGGGGGCACCATCGTTAAGCGGGAGAGGGACCGAGGTTGAAGAAAGTGGGAGAAGGCCATGGCAGGTCGGGATCTGGCTGGCGGCGGCCATGGGAGAAGGGGAAGAGGAAGGGGAAGAGGAACTATAAAGAAAGAATGAGGCGCGTGAGGCTGGATTTTAATTTTGTTATTTTTAATTAAATTCGACCAATGAGATCCCTTCTTTCCTTGTCACCGGAAGAAGAACTTCTCACTTGAACCCTCCCATATATATATATATATATATATATATATATATATATATATATATATATATATATATATATATATATATATATATATATTATAATAATAATAATCTATATAAATATAATATCTTAATTTAAAAAGTTTTTTGATGAAACCTAATTTTATGGTAAACATTTTTTCCAATTCCTATAAGATTTTAATTCTACCTTCATTATTTTATCCTAACTTTTATTAATATTTTTTAATATTAATTGGTTATGCTATTAAAAATTTATTTATTTAAAATCGCGTCATGGCGCGAGGATTGTACAGCTGTAAATCAATCTCTTTTCATCAAAATAGAATTTTGGAGAATATCCAACGAGCATTCTATTTTCCATTTGTTATGAGAATATGTTATTTTAGTTTTTTTTTTAATTTTTTTTAAGAAAATCAATAAATATATACCCTCATTTATAACACATTTTTAAGGAGCTAAAACTATATAAATTATTATTTTAAAAAGATAATAAAAAAGTTAATGTTTTATATAACTTTTAACTCCTTAATAAATATACTAAAAAGTCAAATGACCTATATTTTAAGACAGATGGAGTATTAATTATTATAAGTGTGTTTTTGCAAACTATGATTCAAATATAGGCAAGTGATATATTTTACTTGCTTCGATCCAAAATAAGTATCGTTTTATCTCTTAACACAATTTTTAAGTATTAATTATCATTGATTTTATAAATATTTTTTAAATCTTATCATTTATTAAATGCTTACCAACTTTTTCAAGCAATAAGTGGAGAGTTTGAAAGAAAAAGTAGTCAATAAATACAATTTTTAACAATAATTTTTATTAATCAACTAGTGCGATTCCCGCGCCATGACGCCCTTTTTTTAACCTATAATATTATATATAAAAATATTATTAAATAGTAATAAACGTTAAGATAAAAATCATAAAAAAAAAAACTTTACAATAAATGTATCTTATAATTATCTCAGAATATTTTTTAAATCTTATGTAAAGTATAATACATAAATTTAAATATTTTTAATTAATTAGTAATAATAATATCAATATCATTATAACATTATTTAAATATGATGTGTCATAATCAATAGTTATATTCAATGTTTTGAATTAAGCTCAATAGTTAGTAGACTTGAAGGAAAAAAAAACGGAAAAAAAACTGGTCAATACTCCTAAAATGTCTCTAAGATTGACACATCATCCTTAACTCTTCTACATTAATAGTTTATATAGATATAGATATATAGATTAAATTGTCTAGAAAATATAAAACGATACTTATTTTGTATCAAATTCAAAAGTTTAAAACGATACTTATTTTGAATCGGATGGAGTATTGGATAAAATTGAGTAATAATTTTAAGGGCAAATTGCAAAAAATAACACGAACTTTAGGGGTGGTTGCGTTAGGTGGCACCAACTTTAAAAAATTCTATAATAATCACCAACTTTGAAGGGTGGTTGTCGTTAGTAGCACAACCATTTTATTTTAAAAGTATACCCATTATTAACATTTTATTTACAAAAAAATCACATTTTCCCATTGTTTTTTTAAACCCACTCACAATTTTCTTCTTTAAAAAAAATTCATGTTTATAAACTCAATTTCAATTTTTCAAAAAACATCATTTTTTTAAAAAATAATTGTGGTATTAATTGGTATCTTTTTAAGACACTCATTTTTTATTTTAAAGACATTACTTATTATTTAATTTTTTGAAAAAAAACGAGTTTGTGGAGAAAATAAAATTAGTTCTTTTTTTAACCGGGTGTAAATAAAGAGTGTATTATTTTAAGAAAAAAAATGGGAAAAGTAGTGTCTATAAAATAAATTATATTTTTAATATTAAAAATGAAAATAGATTATTTTTAAAAATGAAATATGGGCAGTTTTTTTTTTAAATTGAAAATTGGATGATTTTTTTTCTACAAAGAATGTTAATAAGAGGTAATATTTCACAAAAAAATTTAGATGTGCCACTTATTGCAACCAGAACCAAAGTTGGTGATTATTTTTAAAATTTTAAAAGTTCATGTCATTAAACGCAACTACCCCTAAAATTCATGCTATTTTTCACCATTTGTCCTAATTTTAAAAGAAAGAAGGAAAGAAAGGTGGGACCGGGGGTAGAACCGTAAGGTCGACCACTCCCAATCTTTATGGATTTGGGTTCCCCAAAAAATAGTTACTATTTGTTTTGTTTTGTATTGGATGCCTCTTCCTCCTCCTCAAGAGCCGCTTCGCTTCTTCCCCATCTTTCTCTTTTCTTGGATTCATTTCCATTTTTATTGGACCCCAGCTGATATTTATTGTTTACACCTTTTGTATTTGTTTTCAACATAAATAAATTTTGTCAAGTCATTTTAATTTTAATTTTATAGAAATACTTTTTGTTTTTCTTTCTTTTAATTTTGTTTGACAATGCAATAATTTAATTGTGTCAACTCCGACGTAATTACGATCCAAAAATCTTAAAGAATGAGAACACAAAGTTTTAAACAAAAAGCCACAACACTAGGATCTAATGAATGTCACGGACCCGCCGTATAATTCGCAATTTTCTTGACTTCCCTAAATATTTAGTGATAGTCAACCATGTTGAAGGCTGCGTCATGAAGAGCAACATACATCTTGATCTCCCATAGACATCTTCACAACCCAATTACAACGTTCATGACTATCAAGTTGTCACCCGCTATCTTGATCTCGCGAAGTCTAAGAACCTCAATGTAGAAAGTAGAAGAGGATTCACATTGTATTGCTTCGCTAATAATAATAGAGCATGTATGTTCTTGAATAACAAAATTTTATTGTCGCTTCTCCGAATGTCAGTTTTGTTCCATCAAAGTTAATTTTAAAGGTTTTTGGGTCAGGATCCATCTAGTGTATTTCTTCTTTTGGGGACTACTTGTTTAGTAATATTTTGTATTTCCACTTCATCAATCTTGAAAGAGTGTTTGGTACTTTCCTAGTTTCGTATAAAAATACTCTTATAAGTAGATTAAGAGTTGTAGTTTTTAATAAATTACTTCCTCTATTAATTAAAATATATTTCGTTTTAGACATTTGCATATTTTTTTAAGAAAGCAAATAAAAGTAAACAAAAATACACTTATACCCCTAATTATTTACTTTTTTTACTTTATTGAAAATTACAACTAACAAATCTCTAATCATTACAAGGGTAATTTTGAAAAGTGAATATCAAAATATCTAAAATTAGATGTTTTTCTTAACAAGATTTTACTTCTAAAACGACATGTTTTTCTTAACGGATGGAGTATAAAATAGCACTCCCTTTAATAAAAAAATATAAGTAATTTATTTTTAGCACATTTATAAGAAATTAAAAGCTATATAAATATTAATTTTTTTATTAAATGTTTTAATAATTTAATACTCCCTCATTTCGCTAATAGATGGTAGTTGACTTTTTGGTATGTTTGTTGAAGGAACTAAAAACTATGTAAACTATTAAATTTTTTAATAATTTAATACTCTCTTCGTTCGGCAATAGATGGTCGTTGACATTTTTATACATCTTTTAAAGAAATAAAAACTATATAAAATATTAAAATATTTAAATATAATTTTATACTTGTTATTAATGACTAATAAGTATGAAGATAAGTATGAAAATATTAATTCGTTGCATACAATGATATAGTCTTCCTTAAGTGTGTCAACGTCCACATTGACACGCAACCTTAGGCAACGGACCTTCTCTTCCTTTTATGTGTACGAGTCAAGCTTGACAAAGGGTGCCTAGCTTATTCACTTCCATTATTGTTTTCAAGGCTTCAAAGCTGATGACCTCAGTAGAGAGTTGTGGAATGCAAATCCACATGTCCACAATGGTTGTGGACTTGGTGAGGGGGTTAAAAATGGAAGACCATTTCTTGAGGATAAGTAGATGTCACTACGCCATATTTCGTCACTTGAGTTAACATCTGGTGACGGAGTTACAATAGTTGGTCACCTGAATATCACAGGATTGAAACCTTGGGCGACCACCTAATTTCAAAGTTCGTCGCTTGAATGTACGTTAGTTGGCGAATGACGTTTAAGCGACGAACAATGGAAGAGATCGATATGGTCTCCCTAATAGAGATCCCAACTACATTGTCAGAAGTGTCTTTTAAGCGACCAATGAAGCATCATAGTCTGTCGCTTGAATGGTTCTCATTTATTGAAATTGTCCGGCAATGAACATTCTCTAAAAGTTTGTCTCTTGAATGCGTACAAAGAAGAGCATCCAGCTGTCATATTTAATATTGTGTCATTAAGAAACCAAGATAAACGTAAGTTCGTCGCCTTAATGTGTAGGTAGTTCTGTAGCATTTCTTACCATTCATTTAGGCGACTGAAATAGACCTTTTCCATCGCCACAAGGTGTAGGTAGTTCTATAGTATATATTACTATTTATTCAGGCGATCGACATAAACCTTAGGCTGTCGCTTGAATGTGTTTTTTTAAATTGCCGAATTTACAATCAATTCGTACTTGGCTGAACCTCTTCATCCATTCACACCTTCACCTCCTCACAATTTTTCCTCCCAAAACCATGACACAAACTCTTGCTTCCTTCCCCCCATTTTTGTCAAAATTCTTGTATGCACAAGTGGATATCAACTTTATTATGCTCTTTGTAATTAAGGTACATATAAATTTATTTGTCTGTGTATGATTTTTGTTAAATATATGTATGTATTATGTCGGTGATTGGAATGGATGATGAGAATGAGGTTTTGATTGGGAATGTGGTATAGATTGAGATAAATGATGAGAATGGATTGTTCATGGTCCATTTTTTTTTCTGTTCTTCAATTCAATTAGCATCACCTGTTTTCAATTCAATTATGCATAGGGTTTCTATTTTCCGATTTAATTGCTTGTTTGGTTCATTCTTAATCTTGCCCCTGTTTTCAGCACTAGGGCTAATTATCTTGCTGCCAAGAAGGTAAATTGGCTTCTGTTGCTCATCTGCTTTTCTTGTTGCGGAATGAAATCCATGTTATTCCACACTCCCCAAAAGTCCAGAAATTAGCTGCCTAATCATCTGAATATGAGATGAACTTGTTGTGATGTGCTTATGCAGGAGTTCAAAACTGTTGCCAGAACACTGATCATTGTGAGTTCTGGGTGCAATCAGATCCCTAGAGTCTACAGTAGACACTAACATTGTGTCTCTTGGCTTCCATCTTTGCGTTAGATTCCTATCTTTTCCTCTCATTTGCTTTCTCGGGTTTGGTACACTGATCATGCTGATGGTTCAGTTTCTGTTATTGAATTAATGAATTGTGCAATTTATACCCAATTGGATAGGTCCTGTTTGAAGTAGTATTTTAGGTTTTGTATTACACTCTAACAAAAATATGTAGGATTTGATGCAGTTCAGTTTGCTAGTCCAGATGGCCAATCAAACACTGCAGTTACAACTGGGACCGGTGAATGGGCATTGCAAGGTAATCAAACCTTGTCTCTCCCCTTTATAAAATTGGATCAAGTATTCAAGTCTAAGATGAATGGGCATTGCTAGTCCAGATGGCCAGTCAATCACTGCTGATGTAGGGGGATGTTTTAATGCTTTCATGAACAATATATAGGGGCTGTTTTGATGCCATATTTTGCTGCTGTAGTGGGATGTTTTGGCATTGTTATGAAACAAGAAAGGATCAATTAGACATTTAGACCATCTTTTGTTATTGTATGTAGGGGGATGTTTGTCAATTTGCTTAGTTCATAAAAACTACTTATATGCTTGATTCTTACAACTATGATAAAATATTTTTGGCCTATTAGCTCAATTGGTAGAGCGATGTGCATAAGCACAAAGATGTGGGTTCGAATCCCTCATAGGTTATATTATAGACAAGAACACAACAATCTCAAATGGTCAATCATGCATTAATAATGATACAATGTGCAAATTTAACATCACATAATGGAGTATATAAGATCCATTCTTTATTTACATGCATTCGTCTTCACTGATCAACTCAAGCATCCATCTTCACTGATCAACCTATACACATTGCTTGTCAAGATTCGTTCTTTATTGCACATTTAATTTTTATATTTGCACTTTTTGAAACTAAAATTGCACATTTAATTTTTATATTTGCACTTTTTGAAACTAAAAGTGCACATTCAAACTAAAAGTTGAAGTGCTTAAAATTCATATTACAATGTTTAAAAGTGCACAATTGTATTCTAAATTGGCACATATTGTATCTTACTTTTGCTTGTCAAGATTCGTTCTTTATTGCACATTTAATTTTTATATTTGCACCTTTTGAAACTAAAATTGTACATTTAATTTTTATATTTGCACTTTTTGAAACTAAAATTGCACATTTAATTTTTATATTTGCACTTTTTGAAACTAAAAGTGCACATAACTATAATTTGAAGTGCTTAAAATTCATATTACAATACTTAAAAGTGCACAATTGTATTCTAAATTTGCACATATTGCATCTTATTTTTGCACAATTGTATTCTAATTTTGCACATATTGTATCTTACTTTTGCACACTTGTATTATAAATTTGCACAATTGTATCTTACTTTTGCACAATTGTAGTTTAAATCTACACAATTGAACCGCGAGAACCCACGGTGAAGAAATAAGAAGATTTTTCTATATAAAAATATAAGTTGAAAAAATCATAGGCAAATTCCTGCCTGTAAGAATGTGGAGAAGGGAAAAAAAAAGAATGGTTCCGCCTACTCAAAGTATTCTAAATGTGTACAATTGTATCTTACTTTTGCACAGTTGTAGTTTAAATCTCACTACTAGAAAACTTCAATTAGACATCTGTTGCCAACATATGTCTTTCAAAAAAAATTCCGATCTCTTTGTGCATGTAGTAAAAGATCCAAACTTTTCACATCGGTTTTAAGCAGATGTCTTTTCTTAATTACAACCCCTAAATTTTGGTTATGACATATTCACTTGTTAATGAATATCCATGATTTGTCATTTGAAAACATGTAAAGATGTCCTCCTAAAGCAAAAAAGTGACATTTACATCTTTATTTATAAAATAAGTAATGTCATAAGACAAGATAGACAACAATTTTTGTTTTAGTGATCACGTTTATAATCATGTTCGATATATAATTTATGATTTTATATTGTTTTAATTTAACCGACCACATGAAATATAGGCATAATTGATGTCATTTCCCACATTTATATCAGTTTTTTCAAAATAAAATGATGTTGTTGTTGCAATGACACATCGATTTATTTGGTAGATAACGATGTTATTTTGATAAATATATATCAGTTTATATATCATTTTAATGTTGAAACTGGTATTGCGCATTGATTTAGATGAATGAACTGATGTGTATAATTATACTGGCATTTGTTTCCATAAACCAATATGATGTTAAACATATGAACGCACTACAATTTTCATATATAATCTGATGTCTTTTATTTGGATACACAACACGCTTTTATCAATAGAACATCGCATTTTGTTTGTTCTTCGAAATGATAGGCCGTTTAATGAAAACATGTAAATAAATACTAGCATCATATTGTAACATTTACAAAATACGATGCCGCTATTCATAGCCACAAAATTGGCTAGTCACGTCTCAAAATAAGGTTAAGGCTAACACCATCTTCCCTTGAAGATATTGGTAGAAAGAAGACCAGTACATTTAATAAAATGTTATCAGTTTTCCATCTGCCTTCATTCCATATCCCGCTACTTCTCCTTTTCATAAAGCTCCTGCAACAGAAGAATAACACTAGCCAGAATATCATGAAGATAATAATCCATTGAGGATCAAGTATTACCTAGAATGTATGAAGATAATAATCCATAGAAGATCAAGTATTACCTAGAAGATTGTATGAAGATAATTATCCATTGAGGATCAAGTATTACCTAGATTGTATGAACAATTTCACAAAATGCTTGGATCTCCACATTTATTCTTTTATCGAAAAATATCACACATCGCACATACAACATGTATATGTGTCACTAATCTAGCATGTTATTGCGTGGTTCATGTTGTTTGATTAGAATGTGCTACTAATCTTGTCATTCTGGTTTTTTTGGTTAATAAAATTCTGCGAATCATGACTAGCATGTAAAGCTTCTCCTAAGCCTCTCATGATTAACAAGGGCTTGGCCACAAATATACATGAAAAGGAAAGAAGGCTCTTCAAACATACTCCAAAGAACAAGCTTATCGCATCTAAAATCATTTCAACAAAATAAGCTGCAAAAAGTGCAAGAACGTAGTCATACATATACGAACACTTGTCTGTAGCTGCAAATAATCGTTTCCAGCCTGCCCAAGATGAACCAATTAGTATGCAGGCAGCAGAATTAACCTGTAGGAGAGCACATGCCTTAAGTCACTTGGCTAGTACATACATGAAGAGAGGGGAGAACCAAAGAACTCTTCAAGGTAACATTAAAAGAAGAGAAAATGGTTTTAAAGTGAAAGAAGGATGAGTAGATAAACAGATACTCACTGTGAACATTGACATCAAAAGGGGCCAATGAATCGTAGCCAATAAATACCTGATCTAGTGGAAGGGGTTTTGATTAGTTTTAGATCCTTCAACAATGTTTAATTAGATCAGTAGAGGACAAAATAAGAGATGAGAATAATAGATATTCAACAATAAGATATCAATTATTGTATTCTGATTTCTGATACAAACAGGTGAAGTTCGAAGTTCTATTATATCATTCGTCACTAGAGAAAAAGGAAAGAAGTAGCATCTTCACATGAGAAGAACAAATACACAAAATGAGAGATATAAGTACAGGATTTTTCTGGCACACATTAAAATCCCCTAGAGTTCATGCACTTACACCTAGGGGTATTCTTTTCTCACAAGAGGCAAACAGAAAATACAGATATCACAAGAAGAATCAACATGATATTCTTTTCTCATAAAAGAGTGATTTACAGGAGTGTACAAACTGTTTGCTCGGCAAAAAAAAAAAGATGAAGATGGGTCAATATAACACAAGAAACAACACTGGCATGCAGGTGCATAACAGAAATAAGTTAAATCTTCAATTGAAAGCATTTCAAGTTACTTAGTAAATGAAAAATAAGTGCATAACAATAGCTTCCTTACTTTCAGTAACCAAAGAAGCGACATATATCACATCTTCGATTAAAGCCATGAGCACTTCTGTAGGATGGTCAAAAGAACAACCAACTGTATCTTCACATTGTGAGGAATGCTCTAATGGTGAGGAAGTAGCTGAAGTAATACCATCGCCTTCCTCATTATCGAGCTCCTACCTCCTGAAAACGTCTAAGAACTGCTTGAGGAAAGCATAAAACAGCTCTTCTCAGCCTATAATGAAGGGGCATTAGCATTTGAAGAAAAGAAAGGACATAATAATATTTAAAAAAGGCAGAGTTGTGAAGAAATCAAATTAACATCATGACAAGGCCACAAATGAATGATAAGAGCTCAAAAATAACGAAAATAAACAAATTGCGAAAATACAGAAGAGTTCACATGTATATAAGATCAAAAACCATAAAGGTCTTACTTTCTAGACAATACTTGATGAGTCATTTCTTCATAAATATAAAATCCAAATGCATTGTAAATATAAGTTTCCATTACAATATTTTAAAGCATTACAACAATAGTTTAAATTGAGTAAAACCCTTATTAGATTAGTCCAGTTTTATGAAGGATTTTCAAACATGTGCAGAGCTTTTAGCATAATTATGGATAATGTTTCAATATCCAACAACATATGCACTCCCTCCGATCAACTTTAACTGTCGTTTAGGTTTTCTATGCACGTAATTAGTATTGAGTTTCTTGAATTATTTTTATTGGCTAATTTTTTCTCATATTGTTCACGTTTTGTATTTTTTATTTTAAGGTTAAAATTATATTAATACTTTTAAGTTTTTTACATAGGATAGGGGAAGGGGAAGGTCACCCCTAGCTTAGCCTAGGACTTAAACTAGGGAGCTGACAATTGGTCATATTGTTCACTGATTGGCTTAAAAGAGAGGTGGACATTTAATGATGTGATAAGATTTAACAAATCATAACAAAAATAAGTGAATTGTTACTTTTCTTAAAACTTGTGCTCAAGCCTAAAGCGGAACTTATTGTTCATTAGAAGGAGTACTGAATAACAATAAATAAACAGAACCTCTAGCTGCCTAAATGTGAACCCAATAAAAAAATATTTCACTCCTAGTGTTCCGCAAAGGAGAAGCCAAAGATAACAAGAGCTCTCTCAGGATTCATTTAAGTAGAGATACTAAACATCTAGATTTGCAATATGAGTAACTAGGATCCAGGGAATTGAGGATAATGGTTATGTTGAGAATATAGCTAGCTCAAGTTCAGGAAATCCAATAAGCTGGAAGGGAAGTTCAAATAACAAGGTAAGAAGTAAACAAAAAATCCCTAAAACAATCTAACCTAATATACACACAAAATTTTCCCTTCTCACTTACATCTTTTTTGAGAAGGATAGCACAATATTGTCAAGAAAAATCATAGAAGAAGAAACATGTCCAAGAATAACTAATATGCTGATAGCAGCAAACTGATTAATCAAAATACCTTGTCATGTGTATTCTCGTATCTCTGCCACAGTGAATTTAAAATAGACTCAGCACCAACCTCACTGAAATGGAAAGGATGAAGAAAAATATGAAACAACAGATATGAACAAAAGCATGCATTTGCATAAATATATTATATACATAGTTGTCTATTCAATGAATCAAACTCATAACACTTCACATTTTTTAAAGAATTAATTATTTAAGCATGAGAAATGAAAATATCATGCAAAAAGGTAGTTATAAATCAGAATTGTCTAGAAAGGAAGGTATCTTCAGCATGTCTTTTGTGAATCCAGTTAGTTATCGATTGGCTTCGAAAATAATCAAATGCTCCATCCAAATCCAAAAGGGAAGAAACCTGTGACATAGAAATAGTACCTGAAATATACTTTGTTTCTGGGCAAGTTTAAGCGATCTACTTTGTATGTAGACCCTTCATGATGTCCACTAGATGTCCTTCTAATAAATCCAGCAACACCCTTAATAATATTCATGATTCCTCCTCAATCTATACGACCCAAAGTTTCTGGAGCGAAGACCAACTGAGCAGCCAAGCACTGTGACCCATCAAGTCAATCAGAGCCACCAAATGACCATGCAATCAAATGTAATAGATTTCATTCCATTGATGCAAAGCTTCAGCTTGATAGTACATGCATAAAAAGAACATCAAAACAGATGTGAGAAGAAAGTTCTAATGATTAACAACCACGTCGTTTCAAAAGAGATGTAAACAACCTCCTTTTCGAAAATGGCATTTCTCCTATCCATTTTGGCTCCAATTCTTTAAAACCTAGCCTAAATCTAATGTATAGTTATGAGTAAAAGTTGAATACCATTTCCAAGTTCAACTCTCTGCTTTCTAACATGTAAACAAATAGTACAATTGTGGAAATTTCATAATCTACTAGGAGAAAACCAAAAGTAAACATCTAATTAGAACAGTAGTGGTGCTAAAAGAAAAGTGAGATGGGAAATATCAAATATGCATTCTCAACAAGTTGCTTCAATATGCTAATACTTTCAAATCCTTAAAAACAAAAGTTCACAAGACATAGGAACAAAGTTAGGGATGAAAGATTTTACCATATATGTCCCCAATCCAAAAGAAGGAATTAGGATGAGCACTGACTTACTAAGGACTTGATTTACAACCTCTGAGATATTAGACTTGTCCCCTACAAGACTAACAATTCGAGGTTCTAAAAGAATAGTGTTACAGTTTCCTTTTTCTGGCATATAAACATTGCATATGGCTAATAATACGCATTTGAGCATACAAAAAAAATCTCAATCATTTGAGTATAAACACAAGAAAACACAAAGCCATTGCATGCTAATCAATATCCAACCGATAAACTATAAACTTATGACTGCTTTAGTTAGAGGTTGTATGTTTTTATGTTGGATATTGAATTGATGTAATACAAAGCTAGATTATCCATCAAAAAAAGCTATAAAGTGTAAACAGAAAAAAAAAAAAAGCCATTGCATTCTAATCAACAAACACAAGGCAGCATTCACACACATCTCTCCTGATATATAAAAAAAACCAACTGAAATCCACAAATAAAAAGCCAGATCTAGGATAACCGAACTCAAATACTCTCGGATCCACTAAAATTCAGATCAAGCATGAGATGCGAGGCATATAATAGATTAACGAGGGAAAAGCAAGTAAGACTAGGGAAACAAAAAAGGTAGCTACATGAGCTTGCATAAAATTAGATACTGAGATGTCCATGTACACATGAGTCATAAAATCAGTGCAGAAACAAAAAAGATTAAAATGATATACTTTCAAAGAATGGATAATTTCAAAGGCTGCTACTTTAGGAGTCCAATAAAGTTATAAAGATATCCTTAACTTCTTTCAAAGGCAATTAAGACCTTCTCTTTTCCCTCTCTTCAACCTTGACCATAGTTGGATCAATCACCTAAACACTAAGATTCTATGAACGTGAAATTTACACACCGAAACAATTCATGAAACATTTGAACATCTATCAAATGGTTCCTAATTCGGGCTATACACTCATGACTCACCATGTAAGAAAGTATATCCTTTAGTCCGTCTAGACATTATCTTCAAACTGTAAGGTCACCAGAGAAGCAGCAACCACTTAGTAACATGTCTGAAAGAAACATCCATTTAAAAAATTAGTGCAATGTGCATGACATTGTGCTCAAATTCAGGAGTTTCAGAAGGATAAGATTCAACACACAACAAAGTTCAGCAATATACACTTATATTCAGAGGATGCATAAACCAAATATTCCGCTCTAAACAATATTCTAGCCCTTGGGAAGGAAAACAATATGTTTAAGTTTTCGAGCCCCAAAGTCCCAATTCAAACCCTAACAGTAAGTCCATAGGTGAAACCCCGACTGAACTCCATATCAAGTAATTAGGGCTCGCAAATTGAAAGGAGATGGATTCACATGGGTTACCTGAATTTCACCAAGAGGTGTCACACAGAACAATGGAAGTGGCGACCGGCGAGGAGAACACCGGTGAAAACAACCACCGGACCTGGCTAGGGTTTCCAATGGGGGCAAGATTTCAGATCTGGAAGGAGGGAGACGCCGACGAGAAAGAGGTGAAGAGATGATGTCAGTGGTCGTCGAGGAGGAAGAGATCTCGGATCTGAAGGGAGGGAGACGGCGTCGAGGAGGAGGTGAGGAGATTGTGCGGGTGGCCGGCGAGCAGAAAGAGATCCCAGATCTGGAGGGAGGAAGACGGAAGAAAAGAGGAGAACTGAACCCAGGAGGACGGTCGCCGGAGATCAGAAAGCTCGGGTCTCGAGAGAGAGGATCGAACATGGAGGATCTGAAGAGAGGGGATCGAAGAAGGAGTTGGGGATTTGGGGCTCGGGTCTGGAGAGAGTGGAAGTGTAGAACGTGGTTTGAGGGAGAGAGGAGAGAGAACTGTATTTTTTTTGAAGTGTACCTCCAAATGTGGAAGCCCGGGCTACAAAAAATTTCTAAGTGTTTTAATCCCGCCCTTTCTCGCTTTTTTGCCTTTTTTCGAATTAACAATTTCACATCTGTCTATAAATTTGACCATTGTGTAATCTGTTTTAAACATCACAAAAAAAACTATTGATGTCATACATTAATTTAACATCTGTTGATTTGATGACAGACTTAAATCGTATGATGTCTAATTGCAGTATTTTAGTAGTGTCACAGTTGCACAACTACACATTATAATTTTATTTTTGCACCTTATACTATTCACGAAAAGAAACATAATAATAGATACCACATAGATAGCCTATACGGGGTTTGAACCCGCATCTTTGTGCGTAAGCACATTGCACTCCCATTTTGAGCTAATAAGCTTTAGTCCAAAACTTCAAAAGGCTTAAGCAAGACAATATGGAAAAGATAAACAACATTAAAAAGATATTATAAAAGAATCATGGAGGATCGATGTAAGGGATTGAAGAGAGCAATTTGCACTTCACAGAATCAAACGGCTGAACCAAAAGTATTTTGATTTGCTCACAAGTACAGAAAATATGCAACTACGGAGATTTTAAGAAACTAAGATTAAGTAATCAATCAAACACAAGTAAATCAAGATTAAGATTTTAAGAAACTAAAATTAAGAAACGTGGGTGTTCCCTAGCTTGGCCAGCTGCACTGCATAGTGGCCCACACCGCCTGAGGCGGCTGTGATCAGGATGTTCTTCGTCTCTCCGGTCCCATTGAGCTTGATCCCACACGCTCGGGTGAGGGTCTGGTGTGCTGTTAGGCCCGCGATGGGCAAGGTTGTGCCTTCGGCTCCAGATACATCTGCAGGCCTTGCGACTGTCAACGTCTCTCTTGCCCCAACATACTCCGCCAGCCCACCTCCAACCTGCCAGTAGGAATGGAAATGCATTTTCATGGAGCATTGACAGTTGAAAGATCTCCAAGTTGATCAAGTGCCGTAGGAAAAAAAAAATACACGAGGATCATTTCCTGAAGTGAATTCATACCTGATGCAACAAATTAGAAAAGATTCATAGAAATTACAGACCATTAAACTATCTGAGGTAAACCTTTTCTGTATTCATTGTGTGGGTGAAAATTACACAAAAGTGTATCCCATATTGTACAAGATGAACAACCTGAATAGAGGTATATATATATATATATATATATATATATATATATGGAATAAAATTCCTACACCTTTTTTCTTCTATGTTATCCCCTTTATCCCTCTAAATCACTTAGCAAAATGAACTTCCAAATAGATTCCTCCTACGTTATCCCCTTTATCCCCTTTCTCCTATGTGTAACCAAATATTAAAGCAACAACCATTTCATCAATAGGGTCTTAATCAACCCAAAATCGACAGGAAAATCCCAATAATTTCCTAATAGATTCCTCTCAATCTCAATCCATAGAATGTTTGCAGCTGTATGTGAGTTTTACATCTTCAACAGAATATCAATCCACAGAATCTAATTCTGTAAATCAACTACTGAAAAGAATAAACCCTAACATCTTCACCAGAATCTCAATCCACAAAACCTAATTCATGATTAACAAAGTAGATAGAAACCTGACCAAATTTCAAAATTCGATAACTAAATTACTAATTCTCTGGCAGATTATTCACAATAACATCTGATTCAAGTTTCCAATTTTTTCAACAACATGAACGAAATATCGAATGACACAATTAGCCTCACCTTGACTTCCGAATCAAAAGAACAAGGCAAACCATTCGGATCCAAGTTCTCCTTCAGGAATTTCTGCACTTCGAATAACACGAAGATCAAATAAATTGTGACAAATCAGAAATCAATCAGGAAACGAGAAAAAGAAGCAAAAGAACACCGAGAACCTTTTTGCAGAGGCTAGAAGTGCGGGTTTCTGGCCATCGAAGGGCTTGGTCAATGTGTCTGCTATCTTGTTTCCGTTCAGCAGCGGAAGGGCGCTGCCTTCCAAGTAGTCTACTAATCATGCTACATCATCAAGTCAATCTAGACATGAACTATATACATATAAGACAATTAGAAAAGGATGAGGAATCAAAGCCACTGGGATACATCAGTTACTAGTTTCTAATGGCTTTTAAAGGAAGAAAATGGTTTAGAGTCAAAAAGCAACAACTGTACAGACAAATGCTTTGTGCATAGATAAATAAAAAATGCATCAATACCAAATTATGAACTTTTGAATCAAAATTTGCAGTTTGAAATCCATCCAATACCCAAGCTCTAGTCTTTATCACCCAGGACCTTCAATGAACCCTTCCAAATCCAACGAAATTCGGTTATGTGAACTCCAACACGCACAATCACATAACATAATCCCTAATTTCACATCACATGGCAATGAATTCAAGGAAATTTTAACCAAAAATTCACAAACACATCAGATACGAGAACAAATTCGGACCCGGGAACCACGGGTACACTCGCAAAAACCATATTCTGACAAAAGTGGAAGGAGAGGGAAGAGGACAAATACGTGGTGGAATGTTGCTGGCCGGCGAACGCGGTTGATGATTTGAGTCTGTTCCGCCGACACCGACTCCCTCATCGCCGCCCTCTCCACATCCGCCCCTCATCACAACCCCATCTTCATCGACCGGCACCGCGACCCCGACATCTTCTCCGTCCTACTCCTTTCGCTCCTCCACGAGGCCGCCTTCAATGGAGTCGAATCGTTCCTTCGCTCAGCCCTCACCACTCCTTTCCACTGACCGACGGCAATCGCGAGCTTCATGGATCTAGCTGAGTTGAAGCGAGGAAGGAAGACAGAGAGGAAGGGATTGGGTTGAACGCGAGCTCTTTGATCTGGATTGTGTTCCACCAAAACTGGTTCATTTTTTTTAAAAGGCACGCGCGCCGGTTCTCACATTAAAAAACTAAATTTTACACGATAAGCATATTTTACACTTTAAGGACTTTTTACATTTGAAGTAAACCATATATATATATATATATATATATATATATATATATATATATATATATATATATATATATATATATATATGAAGTTACGGATTGAGAATGATGACGAAAATTAGGTTTTGAATGAGAATGTGGTTTAGATTGAGATAGACGATGAGATCTGATTGTTTTGGGCGTGGTTCACTTTGTTGAATACATATGTGTGATGGTAGAGACATTTTTTTGGGTGATTAGAATTCGTTTATGATGGAAATTGAGAATGATGATGAGAATGAGAAATTTTTGTCGGTGATTAGAATGAGTTTGGGCGGTTCACGCTCACAAGGACTACCAACAAAGAACTTTTGCATTTGTGCAGACTATTAGAGACAGTGCGAATGTGAGCACCCATTTCCGTTGTCCCTGTAGAAAATGTCGCAACAATACATGGGTTACTGCAAATGAAATGCACCTCCATTTGGCCCAACATGGGATATGGTCTACATATGTTGTTTGGGACAAACATGACAAAACACTAGATAGTTGATTTGAGAATTGACCAGATATGAACTCAGATCTTGAATGAAGGGGTGATACGGAGTAAGCCGTAGGATGGCCCGATCTTCGACAATCAAGACTCAATTCAAGAACAAGAATAAGAACACTCGAAATTGACACAATGAGGACTCGATATTGATGATGGAGACTCAATATTGGTGTGGCTGTAATAAGACTAAAAGACTCAAAATAATAAAGAACAAGCTCCGAACACACTCCAAGACACCTTCGGACACACTCTTTCATGTTCGTGAGCCATGTTCTATTCTCGTGTGCGATTCAACTTCAAAAGGAGCCATTGAAGTCATACTTATGTTCTACTCTTGATGTTGTACCCTCGGCGCCGAACCCTGGACCCTCGATGCCGACCCCTGGAGCTTAGTTTTTATGAGGGCCGAAATTTCTAAGTGTGGAACACTCTTTTTATTGTTATTTTTAGTAACCTTCTTTACTTAAGCTATTTTAGGTAATTTAGGGATTTATTTTAATTTCTATTTTATTTATTATTTTCATAAAATCAGCCCTAGGGTTTCTATAAGAACGGCTAATCATCATTGTCAAACTCACGTACGCCATTCTTGAATACAAGTTCCTCCTTTGTGTGAAACATATCGAGTGATTAAGTCGATCGATTAGTAGGTAGGCTCATCGATTGCAATTGGTATTGTTTCAGCTTGGTTTGCCATGAGTTCATCAATCTTGCAAGGTTTGGTAATCCCTGGTATCCACAAGCCCCCTCATCGTGTCTCTAAGTTGTCCGCTTGGTTTGTAGAGGCGGGTTATATAGTCATTGGTGTTGGTTCTTACCTCCTATAGGAGCCTAGGGTCTTCATCTTTTTCTATATAGATCATTTCACCAATCTATTTTGTCTTTATTGCATCAATTTTGAGTCTTACTTGCATACAACAAACGCGCCTTGTTTCTCTTGTTTAGTCGATATCGAGTCTTGCATAAATCTTGTTCTTTTCTTGAGTTTGTGTCTTGATTGTCGAAGATCGGGCCATCCTACGGCTTACCCCGTATTAAATTGGCAGCAGAGCTTAGGTTATCGATATAAAAAGATGAGTCATTCCTTTTGTTCATCATAAAACACACAAAAAAAAACCCCACAAAAAATAGAGTCTTGTTTCAATTTTTTGTCTTTTACTTCTATTTCTTGAATTTGATTATTACTAACCTTTGTTTGTGATTGTTGTTGGTTGCTACAAGCCCAAACACAGCCTAGCCGAGACCATCATCATCCATTGAAGCTGAATTCAGCCTTTATGCCGCCTCTATTGTTGCACTCAAATCGGCATACACACAAGCAAACCTAACCCTAAGTTGTTGTATCTTTTATCTATCTTTTACCTAATTTTATATCTATCTTTGATCTATCTACCTTGAACCAATTTTATTCTCCTTCATATATTATTATTGCTGAATTTGCATGATAAAAGGGAGATAAAACACATTCTATCATTCTAGATCACAAGATAGAAGATAGATTAAACACTTACCAAATGTAGCCAAACCTCACCTATTTCTATCATTAGGGATGAAGTTTATTTTACTCACCTTATTTCCAAAATTCCTTGCATTTTTATTTAATTTTTGGGCATTTAGAGCTACTGTATTAAAAAAAATGGATTCAAAAATAGTTACAAAAAAGAAGAGAGATACATTGTTTGATTTGTGTTCTTTGGTGTAAGGGCCCGGGATTATGATTCCTGGGTTACGTTTTGAGGGATGAAACCCCTCGTTAGGATCTTGCGCCCCGAGTACAGGTTGAAGGTTTGAAATTCTATCCTAACATTTTGAAGTGGGATTTCATACCCAAAATTCGAAGGGATCGTTGGAATCCCCGGGGAAGTCCCCTGTACCTGTCATAAGTCTAAGCCTGGAAAACCAAAGGTCACACAAATAGCGGAAGTAAAGCATAATACAAAGGGGTGCCATGGCAGAGCCGGGTCAAAATATGATCAACCATTCAAATTCGAGCCGTAATTAAATTGGTGAAGTTGGAATCTCAACTCTCTCCTTCCGCCATGTTAGACCCAGCGGTCATGGACTCAAATGAGCATCAACAGTAGTAAGCATAACGGATACCTAAAAAAATTGATATGGGGCGGGATCAGATCGATGCCCACTTTAGCTCTGCATCCCAACCCTAAGCACACATATACGCTATACCTAATAAAGATGCTTCTAGATGTGTGGCGGGGTATTAACACACTAACATGCTCCTAAGATCAAGTACATAATAATAATAAGACCTTAGCACAGAATACCAAGTGGTATATCCCTCTCCTACCTCCACCCCCTTCCGATAGGGCGGAGACTGGCCAGCTCGTGAATGCATTCCATCATAATCGGGCGGCACGCATGCCTAACCCGCTCCACAATAAAGCCCGCAGGCATCTCATAATATAAGGAAGTTCATGACTCGATTGACTCAGGACGGGACCCGATGAGACTAGGTCGTCCTATAACCCTAGCAATGACTCTAGTTACTTCACAGATAACGGCCGTTCTGTTTACATACACATAAAGAAATAGAATGCTCAACGGTCGATGCAACCTAGCATGGTACTACATGGCATGCTGATCATGAATGCAAGCACCTAGTATATCATGCACCTAAAGCAGGGAATAACTCTATTCAATCTGAGTAAGCTCCGAAGAGACTTACCTGGCGGGGCAGAACAACAAGGCAAGCATTATAATAGATTAAAGATCACCTAGATACATATCAGAACACATATATAAGTCTACGTCTAATCATCCAAGCACTCAAGCATATCATTCAACGAGAATAGCAACCATATCGCAATCATCGTTCCATCAAGTTCAACCATTCATCATATTGCCACATTCCACAAGACCATATCATTCTCATCATTCCATTCAGCCACATTCATGTATTTGCCATAATATATCCGCAAAATAATCCGCATATCACATATATCAAGTTCATCATATTCATCATATCTCGAAAGCATAAATTAACGCTACACAAGTCTAACACTTCACCATGCCATTAGTCAAACAATCATGCCATTAGTACACACCAATCATGATATTAGTCAACCATCCACATCAATCATGCTAGTTAGTCACTGATCACATAATTCCCGAGTTAGTCCCGAAACCCGTTTTGAAAACCGAGTTGACTAGTTAGAAATTCCGACCCTTTTGAAAATACTCGTCAAATTTCTTTTTCGATTCAAATCCGACAATACCTTTTTAAATCTCCAAGTTTCATAATATTTATATTTTTTTAAGCCTCGTCAAATATATAGTATATTATATTATATTTCATCTACTTAATATATTTTATAAAATCTATTTATAAGCTTTAAGATCCCCTTTCTCCCAAATAACACAATTAACCCACAAAATAGGCCCAAGGTACCTTTAAAACAATACCAGCCCAAATTGTTATTTAAAACAAAAATCCGAATCCTTGCTTGTAAAGTCCAGAACCGAATGCAATTGTAAAACATGCCCAATCACTTGCTTTTTAAAACAAAAATGAGCCCAGCCCACGTTTCCTCTTTTTCCAAACCCTGAAGCCCGTAGTTAGAAGAAGGAAAGGATAGTGCCCCCCCCCCCAAGTGCGCTGACGTGGACACGAGCCCCAGGCAAGTCATCCCCTTCATTCTCTCTGTTCGGATTTCTGGGGGGAAACAAAGGAAGGGTAAGAGGAGGCTTGCCGGCGGCGACACCCGACCTCGACTCCGACAGGAAACCCGACAGTTAACCCAACACAAGGAAGGAAACGAAGCAGAAATGAACAAGAAAGGGAAAGATGTGGAGGCTCACCGAGAGTCAAAAAACTTCGCCGGAAAATGCCTGTGGGAGTCGATTGAGCTTCGCCGGAGGTGGATCGACGTCGATAAGGCCTAGAACGAAAGGAGCGGTCATAAAGCTGCATACTTGAGGGGTAAATGATCGGAAAGCGAATGAAAAACCAAGACTGACCTTTTTGAATTGGAACAGGGGGAGTGACGGTGCAGCGGCTGCGACTTGGGCTCCGTCATTGACGTCAGAGGAAGCGAGAGGATGGGGAGCTCGGCCTGAATCTTCAATGGAGGAAAAAGTTGGAATGCTTGGTTGGTTGTTTCACTTCGAACAACAGGGAGCGGAGGAAACGCAGAGCTGCCGGCGGATCGGTGGATTGGTGCTACGAAGATAAGAGAGGGATGAGCGGTTGTGGCTTCAACTGAGGAGGGTGAGGACGACGGTGATGGTGCGGTTAGGGGCGGCGACTGTGGTGGTGGTGCTCGGCTATCAACAGCAAGGAAACGAGGGTGGTGGTGTTCTTGTCACAAAGGGGGAGGAAGATAAGGAAAAGGAGGTGAAGAGATAAGGTTTGTGTTTGATTTTTTTTTTTTTTTTTCTGTGTAGTGTAGTGATGTGAGATGAATCAGGAAGTCAGATTATAAGGATGAAAAGGAGGGGTTTGTTGATGCTCTTGGGGCTGAGTCCGAATAGAGCCAAGGAGGTATGGGTGTGGGAGATGTTTAGTCAAACATGGAAATGAACAACTCTGTTGTTGCTACTGCTACACGGCAAGGAGGAGATGGGAGGAGTGATGAATGCTGATTGGATTTTGAAGGTGGGGGAAAGGGGACAACTCACAAGTCACAAGTGGTCCCTCAAAATAAATCTCAAAATACTTTATAATTTAAATCTCGAAACCCGTTCCCTCGACTTTATCCCGACTCGATCAAAATATAGTTATAATTTTTTTTTTTCCATCCGAATTTAATAATGAAATCTGCTTTAAGAGTTCTAAAATCCGAACTAGTGAATTTTCCTTTAAATTCCGAATTTAAATTCATTTTAATTTTCTTTTTTCGAGAAATTTAGGATTTAAAAATCCGAGCCTTTACATCTGGAGCTCTTTGTTCATCTATTGCAAGAAATCATCAAGGGAATACATTGGTGTTGAAATCATCTCTAGACCAATCCATATTACCTCCTAAACACAACCTTGAAACCCTACCTTTGCAACTTCAAACCCTACAACATCCGTACTTGGGTTAGAATCAAAAGAGGTAAATCATCAAAGATTGATTCTTTCTTTTGTTTTCCACAAAAATCAGTCCATAATTGTTGCTTTCTTGCTATTTTCGAGTACTAATCATTGTGCAATTGTGTTTATCGAGTCCAAATTGCCATTGTTGAGTGCTCATTGCGATTGTCGAGTCCCTTCTTTGCGTTGTCGAGTTATCATCTTGCTTTTGTCGAGTGTGCAGCCTTGTTTCATTCATATAACCCTTGATCTCTTTGCTATTATATACCTTGTGTTTGCTAAGTCCTAGCTTGAGTATTGATTTGCTTAAGGTGGATTGAAACAACAAGCATAACATACCAATAAGAGAGGGAGTGTTGAGTGATACACTTGCGAGTTTGTTTATAGTTTTTACTAACCCTTCACATGGTTCTTTGTTTCTTTTTCTTTGTGATGTCTAATCAAGAAAACAACACTAACACTACTAGGAATCCCATGAATTCTCCCGAGGTGTTCAAAATTTTGAATACACTGAAATGAAAACATGGTAAGGGTAATAGAAAGATTGACAACACTAGAGTTGCAACGTTTTGGCTCTAACACGGTGCCCGAACAAGGAGTACCACCTAGAGGTGAAGTACCACCAAATGAAAGGGAAGAAACTCATCATATTCCTCTTAATTATGCTGATCAACATAATGTTCCTTCTAGCGTAGATATTTCTCTTTTTCATGAAAATGAAGAGTATGTTAATAATGATCAAGATCTTAATTTACTTGCATGTGATGATGATTGCATTGAATATGAGCATGATGATTATTTGATTGTTAGGAAATTATTACATGTTCAACCTACGCTTTGTGATGATAATAAAAAAGAAAACTAGTTTCATACTTAATGCTTATAGAAAAAGACAAAGTTTATAATATGATCATTGATGGTGGAAGTTGTTGTAATATCGCTAGCCTTGAAATGATTGAAAAGCTACAACTTCAACCCGCCTAGCACCCTAGACCTTATAGATTGCATTGTCTGAATGATTGTGGGAACTTAAAGGTTAACAAACAAGCTATAGTGCATATTAAGTTACGACATTATGAAGATGATGTGAAATGTGAATTGTGCACTAATCAAGTTCCTTTTATTGGTTTTGTAGTGAGCTCTAATGGTCTACAAGTTTACAAAGCCAAGATCAACGCCATCCAGAAGTGGCCAACCCCTACAACAATCGGCCATGTGAGGAGTTTTCATGGACATGTGGTCTTCAACCCTGGAGGCTATGGTGTGAGCACTACATTCAATGTCGCAGATCTTATTTCCTATCGTGCCGTGGATGAGACATTGGGTTTATGGTCGAATCATTTTCAAGAAAGGGAGAATGATGCGGGACCATCCAAGACACCAGCAGACACACTCTTTGATGTTCGTGAGCCATGTTTGATATATTCTCAAGCGTGATTCAACTTCAAGAGGAGCCATTGAAGTCACACGTATGTTCTACTCTTGTTGTTGTACCCTCGACGCCGACCTACGGAGCTTAGTTTTTATGAGGGCCGAAATTTCTAAGTGTAGAACACCCTTTTGATTATTATTTTTAGTAACCTTCTTTACTTAAGCTATTTTATGTGATTTAGGGATTTACTAGTGTAATACCCGTGCCTTGAAGGCACGGGAGTTTGATCCATTTTAATTTGAACATCATTTTATATATCTATATCTATAATAGTACTATATTAATATATACTTGTTTATAACAAAAATATGTACGTATAAAGTTTTTTTTTTGTAATTTATAAATTAGTTGGAAAGAGATACAATACAAAATTTTAAAATGATTTAATAAGGTAAAGTAGTAATAATACTCAAACACACCACCTAATATAATTGAAATAAATACTCCGTATATAATTATTGTCATAAGCACATGATTGTGCGAATACTTTTGAAGTTATGTAGATATACATAACTTATTCATTATATTCATTAGAAAGATGGCTAGAAAGAGAGGGAAATTAATAGTGAAAATAAAGGTAAGATGGTAAAAATAAAAAGATCCTAAAAGGTAGAAAAGTGATCTAAGAAGTCTCATCTAAGATGTAAAATAATCATTAGTAATGCTTGTAAGTCTTAAAATATTATTTATTTTTCGATAGTTATTTAAGATGTCTAAAATAAGTAAATTGTAAGAAAAAAACTTTTCAAAAATAAGTAAAATAAGTAAATTGTAAGAAAAAAACATCCCTTATTAATATCGATTAATAAGAAAAGAAACTTTTGATTGTATGAAAATAGGAAACAAATATGTTCAAAATATGAAACGTGTATTTTAAATTTTCAGCAATAATATTGACCAATAAGAAAATGCCATTTGAATAAAAAAATTAAGTTTAATTGTGGGCGTGACATGTTAGCAAAATGCTAGCAAAATTAGTATTATTATTATTATTATTATTATTATTAATTAATAGATTTTTATTCTGACATTTGAATTAATTGTCTAGATATTTTTAATACGATTGTGATGAATATAATATAGGAAACAAATATTTAAACTTCCCTTCATAACATCGATTAATAAGAAATGAAACTTTTGATTAAAAAATTCAACTTTAATTTACAGAGTGACACGTCAGCAAAATGCTAGCAGAATTAGTAATATTAACTAGTGTAATACCCGTGCCTTGAAGGCACATGATGTTGTAAAATTATGAATAATGCAATTATTATATTCGGTACTGATGTGACAACAATTTAAAAAATAAGTTGTACTCATAGATGTAATTTATAAAGTAATAAAACACAATAATATTATCAAATGATTAATAATCGATTATGCTCTAATTATATGTCTGCTAAACAAATAAAAGTGCATGTACCACAGAACCCACTGACGAAAATAAAACATATATAATTATACAGTGTAGTCGATGAAACGATGGATGAACATATGCCTCCATGCACGTCATTTATTGAAGCAATATAGCAAAATGTACCTGAAAAATAAATCACGAAAGGAAACATATATAATTAGAGCATTATAATTATGAGAGAACTTATAAATTAAAAATGGATAGAAGAAGTATCATATATAGTAATAATATATTACATTGGACATTGTATCAATATATTAAAGCACTGATATAATAGATTGCGTAGAAGAAGTGTCGAGAATAAAAGAATTATAAATAATAATAAGTGTCACCTATATGATGGGTGAAGAAAAGGACATCATACTAATCCCTTAAATTCGGGCAAACGAAAGGCTGAACCTGAAGATGTAATAGAGTAAGATTTAATTAATATACGGTGACAGGTGAATAACAACTGCATGCATATGTAAAGAAGTTGTATATACAAATTAATAGTTAATAGATATGTCATATAAAATTTAATAACAAATGCATTTGTAAAGGTATGATATTCAAATTATATGATATTTAGTTTGAGAAAATTAAATGATACTCTATAGTGAGAAATATTGGGAAAGTAAAGGATTTTCATACGAATGAAGGCCGACAATCAATAAGGTTTACAATAGTTCAAAGCATAAATGAATTATATTTAGATCGCTTAGATTATAGTTATGGCCAACCATATTTTCAAGTTAATTTATTTCTCAAACATAAATTAATAGTTAATAGATATGTCATATATAAGAAAATACATCAATAAGCATGATGTAAATTAATACAAAAAATAAACAAAAAAAAATAGTTTGGGAGGTTAGAATATCATACCTTTGTTGGCCTAGACATTATCAAATACTTCTTTGTAAACAACGTTGGTAGTGGTATGGAGAACTTTGACATTACCATCGGTTATTAAAATCTTTATCCCTTTCCTGCTAGTAACCCTTGATAAGGCGACATAAAGCTGGCCATGCGTGAAGACAGGTCGAGGTAGATAAAGACCGACATGTGCAAGAGATTGACCTTGACTTTTATTTATAGTCATAGCAAAACATATACTGAGAGGGAATTGCCGACGTTGAAACTTGAATGGATATTTAGTGTCTGAAGGTGTCAACGTCATGTGCGGAATGTAAACAATATCACCAACATTGTTCCCAAAGATGATTCGCCCCTCTATTATATATGCACCAAGCTTGGTGGTTAACAATCTCGTCCCATTACACAACCCTGCAGCTTGGTCGAGATTACGCAGCAACATAACTGGGACACCAACCTTCAGCGCAAGTGAATGATTCGGCACACCAGAGCATCTAATACTATTCAAGAAGTCATTCGAATAAACGACATCACCTCCCTCATTGGTAATTTCGGTTCTGCATATACTATCCGAACTAAGGTATATTTTCTCATCCCCAGATAGTTGAGAAAGCAAATATGTATTAACCTTATCAACAACATCGTGGGTAGGTGCAAGTATTGCTCTGTCCCGAAAGTAATCACCAGAGAAGTAGTTCTGAACAATAGAAGGATATACATACTCACAAATTTCTGCGATAGGATCTCCAATATTATCAATAAGCAGCAAGTCATCGGGAATACGTATAACTCCTTCCCCATCAACCGATTCACCAATTTCACCATCACCAACCTTCAACAACCATTGTGAAAACTCTGCTGCCTCTTGTTGACCAATAGAAAAAGGCGATTTGAATAAAAAATTCAACTTTAATCGTGGTTGCGCCACGTCAGCAAAATGATAGCAGAATTAGTAATATTAATAGATTATTAATTAATAGATTTTTATTTTGACATTTGAATTAATTGTCTAGATATTTTTAATACGATTGTGATGAATATAATATAATAAACAAATATTTAAACTTCCCTTAATAACATCAATTAATAAGAAATGAAACTTTTGATTAAAAAATTCAACTTTAATTTACAGAGTGACACGTCAGAAAAATGCTAGCAGAATTAGTAATATTAATAGATTAATAGATAGATAGATTAATAGATAGATAGATATATTGCAATCGGGAAAAAAAATGGAAACATGTCTCAATATTTACGACAATATAACCGAAAATAAAAAAAAGGGAATGGATTCAAATAATATTTAAAATAGGAAACAAATATTTTAAAGTTTCCATAATAATATTGACCAATAAAAAAAGCTCATTTGAATAAAAAATTCAACTTTAATTGTGAGCGTGACACGTTAGCAAAATGCTAGCAGAATTAGTAATATTAATAGACTAGTGTAATACCCGTGCCTTGAAGGCACGGGAGTTTGATCCATTTTAATTTGAACATCATTTTATATATCTATATCTATAATAGTACTATATTAATATATACTTGTTTATAACAAAAATATGTACGTATAAAGTTTTTTTTTTGTAATTTATAAATTAGTTGGAAAGAGATACAATACAAAATACTAAAATGATTTAATAAGGTAAATTAGTAATAATACTCAAACACACCACCTAATATAATTGAAATAAATACTCCGTATATAATTATTGTCATAAGCACCTGGTTGTGCGAATACTTTTGAAGTTATGTAGATATACATAACTTATTCATTATATTCATTAGAAAGATGGCTAGAAAGAGAGGGAAATTAATAGTGAAAATAAAGATAAGATGGTAAAAATAAAAAGATCCTAAAAGGTAGAAAAGTGATCTAAGAAGTCTCATCTAAGATGTAAAATAATCATTAGTAATGCTTGTAAGTCTTAAAATATTATTTTATTTTCGAAAGTTATTTAAGATGTCTAAAATAAGTAAATTGTAAGAAAAAAACTTTTCAAAAATAAGTAAAATAAGTAAATTGTAAGAAAAAAACATCCCTTATTAATATCGATTAATAAGAAAAGAAACTTTTGATTGTATGAAAATAGGAAACAAATATGTTCAAAATATGAAACGTGTATTTTAAATTTTCAGCAATAATATTGACTAATAAGAAAATGCCATTTGAATAAAAAATTAAGTTTAATTGTGGGCGTGACATGTTGGCAAAATGCTAGCAAAATTAGTAGTATATTATTATTATTAATTAATAGATTTTTATTTTGACATTTGAATTAATTGTCTAGATATTTTTAATACGATTGTGATGAATATAATATAGGAAACAAATATTTAAACTTCCCTTCATAACATCGATTAATAAGAAATGAAACTTTTGATTAAAAAATTCAACTTTAATTTACAGAGTAACACGTCAGCAAAATGCTAGTAGAATTAGTAATATTAATAGATAGATAGATAGATTAATAGATAGATAGATATATTGCAATCGGGAAAAAAAATGGAAACATGACTCAATATTTACGACAATATAACCGAAAATAAAAAAAGGGAATGGATTCAAATAATATTTAAAATAGGAAACAAATATTTTAAAGTTTCCATAATAATATTGACCAATAAGAAAAGCTCATTTGAATAAAAAATTCAACTTTAATTGTGAGCGTGACACGTCAGCAAAATGCTAGCAGAATTAGTAATATTAATAGACTAGTGTAATACCCGTGCCTTGAAGGCACGGGAGTATGATCCATTTTAATTTGAACATCATTTTATATATCTATATCTATAATAGTACTGCTATGGATACATATATATATATATATATATATATATATATCGGGCCATCCTACGGCTTACCCCGTATCGAGGGACATCTTCTTCTAGCGATGGTCCTGCTATGGATATTGTGCATGACGCTTTCCTTATCACATTGTTGTTTGATTCGACTTTTATATATATATATATATATATATATATATATATATATATATATATATATATATATATATATATATATATATATATATATATATATATACATATATATATACATACATATATACATGTATATATACATGTATATATATATGTATATATATATGTATATATACATATATGTACATATATACATGTATATATATATGTATATGTATATATATATGTATATATATATATATATATATATATGTATGTATATATATATATATATATATATATATATATATATATATATATATATATATATATATATATATATATATATATATATATATATATATATATATATATTCAATTCTCAAAGCACATTGGGGTGACGAATGTTCATCACTGTCTAAATCTAACCATCCATCGCTGGAATGATAATGGGTGGGCTTGGGTAACCCTTGATATCTGACAATGTTTCCAGGAGACGAACAATTTTTAGGATGCTTAAGAGTAATTAAGCAACGAACATCATTATTATCGTCGACCGGACAACACTTTAGGCAACGACAATTCATCGCCTAAAGTGTCCAACGATGAAAACTCCCTTTCATGTGACGACCTTGATCCGTCGGCTGAATGGTAAACTTGCGTTGTGTGTGTGGGTTAGGGGGGAGGTTAATGAAATCTCAAACCAATTGTTAGCCCAATTGAGCACTTCAAATCTTTCATTAAGAAAACTTTGAAGTAGACCACTTTCTTGAGTTTTTCAATGTTTGACAGTGTTTGTGACTAGGGTGGCTCATCCGGGTCGACCCGACCCGAACATTCCGGGTGGGGGTCAACCCGAAGGCCCGGGATTTGTAATTCAATGCGACCCGACACCCTACCCGATCCCGAGATTTGTAATTCCGGATTTTCCAGGTCAACTCACGGGTTCACCTGAAAACCCGAGTTTTAAAATTTTGTTAGTTGTTACAAAATTACAAAGGATTTTATTTTAATTTTCATCCGCATATTAGTTATTCGTGAATCAAAATTAAATAAAAAGGATTTTTTTTAAGGGTATATGTAACTGTAAATTTGTAATTGTAAATAAAAAGGATTTTTTATCCGCATGTTAGTTGTTACAAAATTAAATTTGCAATCAAAATTAAATAAAAATGCGATCATGATCAGTGGCGGAGCCAGGATGAAATCCAGGGGGTGCTAAAAAAATTTTGTAAAATATTTTTTTATACCTATTAAGAAGATTTTTACAAAAATATTGAATAAATACTAAAATTGTGATATATTTATGATATTTTTAGTTAAATAGTTGAAAGAAACAAAAAAATATAGGAAAAAAAATCAAGAAGAATTAATTTCAAAACAATATTGAAGGAAAATATTAAATTTAAATATGACATGACATTCTTTAATTGAAACAAATATTGAATAAATACTAAAATTGTGATATATTTATGATATTTTTAGTTAAATAGTTGAAAGAAACAAAAAAAAAAATAGGAAAAAAAATCAAGAAGAAATAATTTCAAAACAATATTGAAGGAAAATATTAAATTTAAATATGACATGACATTTTTTAATTGAAATAGTTTAGAGAAACTAAAAATATACAAAGAAATTCCTAAATAATTATGTGGAATAATGATATAATAAAACAAATAAAAATTGAAGACTTTGAGATTTGAACCCAAAGACCATTTAATTCCCTTCCCTCCCCTTTACCAACTGAGCTAGATAACAATTCTGCTTCAAATATCACTTAAAAATCTTATATCACTTAAAAATCTTATATTACCTTAAATATACTAAATATATATAAAAAAAATTATTTTTTTTGTATTTTTTTTCCGGCCAGGGGGTGCTCGAGGATTCTCGAGCACCCCCCAGCTCTGCCCCTGATCGTGATTCACTGATTTGTGAATCATATTTTTTTTTAGACAAAGAAAATGAAACTCAATCAATTAAGTCATCTAGTGCTAAATATTGCACATCTGCGGGAACACCATTATTAAATTCAAAAACAGATTCTATCTCCAGCCCCTTTCCAGCCATGGCGTGAACCACTTTGTTAGCTTCCCTTCGTACCCATGACCAGCGGCATTCTGCAAAAGCCCCTGCTTCCTGTTATGGCCCAAGGAGGGCGGGAAAGTCGGTTAGAGAGGAAGAGAGAGTAAGGGAGAGTAAGGGAAGGAAGAAGGTAAAGGGTAAGGGGTAAGATGTTGTAATTCCGTATTGATGCCCAATGTTGATTACAAGGAAGCTATTTATAGCTTCTACAGCTTCTGAGCATAACAATGCTCCCCTATTTCAAAGCCTTGACTCAAGGCTTATGCAACAAAAACAAAAACCAAGCTAGACCAGACTGAGTACGTACCCATACACTCCCCTAATCGAGACATTTTGACTCAAGAGTGAATCTGGAAGTCTGGAAATTGCTGTTGTATATGTGCAGCTGGTTCCTAGGTTGCCTGTTGCTCATCCATATTGCACCACCTGACCAGCCATTCGGTGACAGGATCACCACTTGCCAAGTATGAAACTCGTGTGTCAAGTATGGCCTGGGGTTGCCTGATTACTTCACCGTCCTCATCAGTGCTGGGTAGCTCGTTTGATGCTATATGATCACTCCCAATCTTGAGCTTGAGCTGAGAGATGTGAAACACTGGATGTATCTTGGAAGATGGTGGGAGCTCTAGTTTGTAAGCTACTTTCCCCATTCTTGCAAGAACTCTATAAGGCCCATAGTACTTTGAACACAACTTGAGGCTTCTTCTTAAGGCCACTGATGATTGCCTGTATGGTTGGAGTTTGAGGTAAACCATATCATTGACCTGTAGCTCCCTGTCAACCCTGTTCTTATCAGCAAATGTCCTCATTCTGGCTTGTGCTTGCTGAAGTTGGAATCTGATTTGGCCAAGCATGTGCTGTCTCTCTTGGATCCATCCGGATGCCACACAATTGTTGGACACAATAGGTGAAATGCCTAGTTGAGAAGGTGGATTGCCATACAATGCTACAAAAGGTGACATCTTGAGGGTTGTGTGAAAGTTGGGGTTATACCAAAATTCAGCTAGGCATAACCACTTTGCCCATTGCTTGGGGTGATCTGAAGTCATGCATCTCAGAAAAGTCTCCAAACACCTATTCACACGCTCAGTCTGCCCATCTGTTTGGGGATGATAAGATGTACTCATGTGTAATTTGGTCCCCAAACTTTTGAACAATTGCTGCCAGAATTTGCTCAAAAAAACTTTGTCCCTATCAGACACTATGCACTCTGGTAATCCGTGCAGTCTGTACACCCCTTCCATGAAGAGTGCAACTACTTTCTCGGCTGTAAATGGATGGCTTAGTGGCAGGAAGTGAGCATACTTGGTCAGTCTATCCACCACTACCATGATAGTGTCCAATCCTTGAGATTTTGGTAAGCTCTCAATGAAGTCCATGCTTACATGAGTCCATGTAACGGCCCGGGATGATGATTCCCGAGTTACGTTTCGAGGGATAAAACCCCTCGTTAGGATCTTGCGCTCCGAGTACAGGTTGAAGGTTTGAAACCGAAGATTTGTAGTTTAAAGTGGGATTTCGCACCCAAATCCATAAGGTCCGTTGGAGACCCCGAGGTAAACCCATGTGCCTGTCCTAAGTCTACAACGCGAAAAATCCATTTAGGCATGCAACCAGCATAAGTGAAGTTAAAGAAAAATACAATCCCAAAGGTGACACGGCAGAGCCGGGACAAAACAACGTAAAAGAGAGGAAGTCTAGTGGTCTCTCGAGCTCTCAATCTAACGCCAAAAGTCTGAACCCGCCAAGCGTCCATATGAGCAAAGATAGCGGCTAGCGGTTACCTGAATCTAAAAAAATGAGGGGGTTCTGGGTCAATCATCAGACCACTCATGCGCGTGTGTAAACACACTTTGAGAGGCATATAATAAGCATCCTATTCCTAAATGAAATGCGTAATGAAAAGCGGAACTTAAAAGACAAGTATACGGATAATTAAGTGCAGACATAAATAAAGAGGCGCGCAGTTACAAGAAATGCCAAATAGCATGTCCCTCTAGGCTCCTAAGGAATCCTCTAGCAACTCCCTTCAAAGGAAACTACCTCACCCACGGTGCAGGCCGTCCCTACGTAAGGAGCCTACTAACTATCAAGGGAAGGCAAACAACGACACCCATATAAGGCCTAATGCTCTAAGAGTCCTATGTCGACTTATTACCAAAAAGCCTACCTCACCCATCAAGTGCAAGCAACTTTCTATAATAAGCCCCACTAAGATGACAAGAATAGAGAAAAAGGTCACATCCAATAAACACCTATAACGGCCGTTTTCTAGCAAAGACATATAGCAAGTCATATGGTTTCCATTTTAGATCCTAAGCGTGATTCTAAGTCGTATGGTGCATGAACACTAGCCTACTATATAACACCCAGTGCATAGAGCGCCCATCATGAGTAAGTTCAAAGAACTTACCTGGAGAAGCGCAGAATCCAACAATGATCAGCAATGGCAAGCAATCCAACATATCAGAGATCACCTAGTAATCCCATAAATAGCATAATAAGTCTAAGTCTAATTTACACAAAGCACACAAGTCATATATGAAACATGTAAGATACATACATATGATAACTCAACCATCTTGTCATTATTAACATTATCATCTCATCTTCAATTCTCATATTGTCTCATCATATCTCATAAATTAACATCTTTCTCAATTCGATCATAACATCATCCTCATCAGCTCATGACAACCTCCATATCATACTTAGTCAAATTCGCATACTATCATTTTATACTCATACTTTCCATAAGGATATATATATCATCATCATCATAAGTATCGAACATTTAGTCGCTTATAATAATCACTATAATATCATGCTATTAGTCACACATATCATGCCGTTAGTCAAACGATCATATTATCATGCTAGTTAGTCATTGAACAAGTATAATTCCCAAGTTAGTTCCAAAACTGTTTTGAAATCCGAACCAACCAGTTAAAGATTTCGACCCTTGAAAATACTCGCAAAATTCTTTTTCCAATTTATTTATTAAATCATTTTCCGACCTTGAAATTCTTTGCCAATTTCTCTAAAATCCAGACCCTTTTTATTTAATAAACCAACCCTTATAATTCTCCCAAAATAATATTTTATCTCTTAAAACCTCAAATAATATTGTATATATATAATCCTTTTAATTACGCTAATTAGTTAAATAAATAAACGGATAACCCGAACCGAACCAAACCGAACCGAACCAAACCCGTTAATTATCCCAACCGGTTAAACAAATGAACAAATAATATAATAGTATATAACAAAAATAGAGAGGTGGGCCCACGTGAGTCTTCCTCTTCCTCCATCCCGATTCAAAACTCCCGCTCCCGGCGCCATGGCTGCTCGACGCCGCTTCCTCGCGCTTCGACTCCGACCAGCTCCCGCCGACTCAATCAGCCCGCACCCGCTGGTCTGCTCGACCTCGCTTGCTAACTGCACCCGCGCTCACCCCTGCTAGCTCCGCCTTTGCTGAGCTCGCTCACAACACTCGCCGATGCTCGCCGGAGCTCCGCCCGAGTTCACACGCGCCACCCGATACCCCGCACTCAGCTCACACACCCGACACTAGCCCTCATCCCAAACCCAGTCAGATTTAATTCAAAACAGATGGAGGAGAAACGATGACTCACCGAGAAGGTCCGCGACTTCGGAGCTCTCGATCGGAGTTCTGAGCGTCTTCGGAGGCTCGCGATGGCTCGTCGGACCTGCGTCGGACATGAGTGAGCGTGATGGTAGGGCTCGAGAGTGGTTTGGATCGGAAACGAAGGACAACGGCTTACCGAACCGAGGAAGCGTGCTCGAATAGGGGAAGGAGCTTCGGTGGCTCGACGACGGCTTCGGTGGTCCCTGGTCGGTGCTGGGCGGCTCCGGCTGCTGCTGGTAGTTCCAAGGAGGTGTCGAAGGCTGCCGATGGTCCTTGGGTGGAAGGAGAACGAAGGAGAAAGAGGTGGGCTTGGTTGGCTTCTTGCGGCAAAACAGGGGAAGGAATGATCGGCTGCGGTGGTAGTCGACGACGGTGGCGATGACTAAGACGGCTATGGTGGTGCGGAGATGGTGAAGACGTGGTGGTGATGAGAGCTTAGAGGATGGAAATGGTGGTGGTGGCGTGAGGAATGAGCGGGGAGGGTGATGCTGAATGAAATTGACAGGGAGAGGGGTGAATGATGATGGTGAATGGTGAAGGTGACGGAGTGAAGTAGGCAGGGGATGGGTTCAGTTTGCAGGGCAAGGGGAGGGAGTTGGTGAGAGTAGTGTGTTGAATTGGTTAACCAATACCCGGAAATAAATCTCGAATATGCAAATTTGAATCCCGAAATTAGTTCTCAAATGTTAGTTTCCACGACTCTCGCTGTCTCGATCAATTAGATTTTTTTAAAATCGATATCACTATCCGATAATTATTTTGAATTTTACCTTTATTCGTCAAATTTTATATTCCGGTCGGAATCCGCTAAACGAGTTTTAAAACCGATTAAATTTCATTTTTAATTCCCTTTTTCCGAAAAATTAGGATTTGAAAATCCGAGCCTTTACATCATCCACCTCTAAAAACAAGTCTCGTCCTCGAGACTAAAATCATTTTAAAACAGGGGTTGAAGTTTGAAAATCGATGAGTCCAAGGATCATGCCATTGATCCCGTAAGCACCTCATAAGTGCCCCTATGAGATCCTCACAGTACCGTTGCCGTGATCATAATATCCCCAATAGACCGTAGTAAGAATGTAATATGGGCCCCTACCACATCCTTACTCCGACTCCTTGGTCATATCATAACTCAAATACTTGTATCCACTTCGTTGGACGTTATAATGAGAACTAGGGTCGCATTAGTTTCTTAAAATCCAAGTTAGTATCCTTTGAAACACCATTCAAAATTTCAAGTTCGACGTTAGTCAAAATCATTTCCAACTTCTCAGTTCATTCTATCATCCACCTCTAAGGGCTTATCCCATATTTTCTTCTTAGGTTCCAAGTCATAATCAAATTTCAATAATAATCCAGCTTCTATCATTTCTATCATTATGCATTGTATATAGAGTAGCAATCACATCTCACGTTTATAGGATATAACACATCAAGGATGCTGGCATACCACAACATATCTAGCACATCATTACATCAACGAGGCTCATCACATCATATCACCAAGGAGCTGCACACAACTACCAAGCATAAGCACGAAATCAAAGAGATACCACTAACTAATCTCACCAACCATCCACCTATAAGAATCCATCTCATACTAGTCATCTCACACATGTCACTCTCGACCAACTCTTACGCAGAAGTCCATCTCGTGCTACTCCCAACCATGAATTTCCAAGACCCTCATCACCAGTACCTATCCTCAAAGACCAACCATTGATTCTACATACTCATCCCCTGGGCATACTAACTCGCCTCACACATTTCCCCTCAACAATCCTCCCGATCCACTCCTAGCTCTCTCTCATCCACCTCTAGAACTAGGCCCACTACCTATACTCACACCCACTCTTAAGGTCACCCTCATGGAACTAGTCTAGACCTCAACCGTTACCCTCCTATCCTGGTACAATCCGGGAAACATCAAATTGGCCAACAATGAGACAACTAAGATTTATTCAAGGATTTGAAGTGATGAAGATTAATGATCCGTGATTGTATTATATTTTTATTGTTTGGTTAATTTTAGCATATCTTTTATTTAATAAGTTTGAATATTTAATAAGTATTAGTTTTTATATTATTTCAGTTTTATTATATTATTGATGGGCTTTAGGAATTTGTTAGAAAACTCCATTATGGTTTTTAAGTCATTAGGTTTTTTATGTGTTGCTATTTAAGTACGTTTATGATTAATGAAAAAGGGGAGATGATGAATTTGAGAAAAAGAGCGTTTCATTAGAAACCCTAGAGAGCGAGAAGCTTTCAACCGTTCGAGAGATTCGAACACTAAGGACCGTGAGAAGCGGCGCTGAGGATTTGTTCTTGTCGTGAGATTCGACAAGGATTGATACTCGTGGTTCCAAAGGCATTCGTGAGATTCGGGCGTTTGCGGAATCGAATTCGACTACCTATCGAAAGATCGGGCCAACCTTCCTTCGAGAGATTCGCATCAATTGGTATCAGCTGTCAGAACATCGATCAAGGTAGTCGTCTATATCCTATTTAATTGTTGATTTTGTTTCAATTTCAGCAATTTAATCATCCAAAAACCCAAAAATCACACAAAAAAAAACCCTAATTCTTCCACCACCACCTTCGGCCACCACCACTGCCGTCGCTCCACCATCACCTCTGACACCCACCCGACCACCATCAGCCCTCCAGCCACCAGCACTAGCATCCGCAACCACCAGCCCCCATCAGTACACAGGTTTTTCGCAAACCCTAACCAACGACCGCCACCAGACCACCGCCTCTCCACCACCACCTCCGACCACCACCACCACCATCCGACCACCAACAACCCTTGACAGCCACCTTTCGACCACCACCAACCCTCCCAGCCAGCCGCAAATCTCTGGCAACGAACAGCACAACGAACATCGCAGCAACAGCGAAAACGCAGCCGCGCGCTGCACGCCCGCGCACCTCCCGTACACGCCCGTGCGCCTGAAGTGCACGCCCGCGCACCTGCTCCCTGCAGCGCCCATCTCTCCGTGCCCTCGTGCGCTCGACAGCTTCTTTTGCCCGACGTTGCTTCCGTTCGGGTATTGCTTTTGGTATACTAACCATGTCGCAGGCTATCCGAAAGCTTCTGATCGATGATTTGTGTCGTCTTACTTACAAACTTCAGTGGCAAGTGCAACAACTCATTGACCAACACAACTCTTGTTTCAATGACTCTGTCATCGAGGCACCATTGGTAGATTATGAGACCCTTCCTCCCGTATATGATGTCTATGATGATGATCTTGAGTATGGTGTTGCTTTTGATGTTGTTCCGGAGGATTGAGACGTTGTTGACGAGCTTTTTGAGGAGTTTGTTAAGGATGTTCCCTTGGCTGCGCTTCATATGAGTTCCATTCCTGTTGTGGAACACTTTGAGGTAATGCCTCCAAGTTTTTCTCATGATAGTCCTCACTGTTCTCCGTCGGTGTTTCTATTTATACACGAGTCGAGGACGACTCGAATTCAAGAAAGGGAGAATGGTACAATCCGGGAAACATCAAATTGGCCAACAACGAGACAACTAAGATTTATTCAAGGATTTGAAGTGATGAAGATTAATGATCCGTGATTGTATTATATTTTTATTGTTTGGTTAATTTTAGCATATCTTTTATTTAATAAGTTTGAATATTTAATAAGTATTAGTTTTTATATTATTTCAGTTTTATTATATTATTGATGGGCTTTAGGAATTTGTTAGAAAAGCCCATTAGGGTACATTAATATGTTTTCTGTTTGCTCGCGGTAATTGTAGCCTCTCGGGAGAATCGATGACTCCATCTTTGATGTACTGCTAAGTACTAGTACATTCGAGAATTCTTAATTGGCTAGTTGTAACCAGGACTATGAAACAAAGGATTATCCCGGACCTACATCGAGGTATTGACGGAGATTCGCAAATATCGCAGAACAGAATGTCATACGATGAGATAGAATACAATAGAAACAAAGACAGGGAACGGGTACTCTTAACGGTCAAAGCGAGCCCTTTCATTCTCATTCTGAATTCAAAAATTAAGAATGAATCAAATCTCCCCAAGTAGGATTCGAACCTACGACCAGTCAGTTAACAGCCGACCGCTCTACCACTGAGCTACTGAGGAACAACGGGGGATTTGATCTCAGAGAGTTCAATTCCCGTTCTCAACCCACGGCCCATATGAACTCGAAGCTTCCTTCGTAACTCCCGAAACTTCTTCGTAGTGGCTCCCTTTCATGCCTCATTTCATAGGGAACCTCAAAGTGGCTCTATTTCATTATATTGCATCCATATCCCAATTACATTCATTTAAGATCTCTTTTGTGTCATTGACATAAGAGATCTCGTTTCTAGTCTATCTCTTTCTATTTCTATCTAGAATCAAACAAATAAGTTAAACAACTATCTTAGAATAGAATAATTATCATATAAGAAGGTAAAAACTTATCATATATAAGAAAATCATATAGAATAGAATAATATTAATATAAGAATAATCGAATTTTATAAGGTCAAATAATAAGGTCAAAGATTATCTTATAATAAGAGGGTCAAAACTTATTATATAATAATCATAATTCAGAAATTGCAAAATCACAAAGGGGGTTTGTCATGATTTTTTTTCTACTAGGTAACTTATGCATGAAGATAGTCAATTCGGTCGTTGTGGTCGGACTCTATTATGGATTTCTGACCACATTCTCCATAGGGCCCTCCTATCTCGTCCTTTTCCGAACTCTGGTTATGGAAGAAGGAGAAGAAGGAGCCGAGAAGAAGGTAGCAGCAACAACCGGTTTTATTATGGGACAGCTCATGATGATCCACTGGCGCTTACTCTGATGCCTTTGCTCAGTCAACTCCTTCAATAACTACAGGTGCATCACCAGAATCAACTGACCCATAAACAACTAAATCACTTGCTTAATCTACTGCTTAACCGACTGATGCTGCTGGATATACTACTGCTGATGCTGGTCTTTCCTTATTAATATAGGCAAGCTATCGATCTCGAACAGGATCTCGCTTTCGAAAACCCAAATATGGATCTCGATCTGGAAAGGAAAAAGCTGGTGGAATCACCTAACCAAAAGAAAATATTAATGGAGAATCATCCCTCAACTAAGTATTCTTATTAAAAGTCATTATTTATTTACCGGCTTTCTACTTGCTTACTGGCTTGATACTGGTTCTATAGTCACTAGCTTTTGACTGGTTCTAGAGGAGAAGGCCCGTAGAGCTACTGTCCTAGGAAATACTGAGAATCACTGCTAAAGGTAGGCCGGGGGGCATCACTAGGAGGTGGAGCGTAGGGAGGCTTGAATCGCTGCTTAGGTAGGTTGGTCGAGCACCTTCAATCATAGGTGAGTGGAGGCCTCTCAACCAGTAATTCAGATATGACCAGAATTGGAGCTAGGGTAGATAAGTAGGTGAGAGATGGGTACCATGCTCCCAGAATAGATGAGTTAGGTAGGTTGGGTACCATGACTCACTGAGTTAGGTCGATGGGACGGGAACCCTAACCATGAGTTCGACAAGTGGCCTGGTCATCAGAATTATATGATTCAGACAAGAAGGTTGGTCTAGGATAAAGTAAAGGCTGATGTGCTCAAATTTCAAATTGATACCTTATCTGGATCATTCGTCTGCCAAGGTGACTGATCAAGGATTCAATGTGTATTCCTGAATACACATTGATCAAGGGGTTATTTGTAACAAGTAGTTTTGTTGGTTGGTTAATTGGTCACATTTTATTCATGAAATGTGTTGGCTTGATATTCGTCTGGATACGGCAAAATTTTTATATTCGATCGATTATTCGATCTAATACGTACCTTCTTAATGTACTTATTCGAGCTATTAATGTACCTATTCGATCTAAGAGGTATAAGAAGTACAAGTCCTCTGTGTCAGAATTGAAGTACCTTGTGTCAGAATTGAAGTACTTTGTGTTAGACTTGATAGATTCTATGGATCGAATCTTTAGTATTCTCTTATTTATTAGCTGTGTCTACTCTTTAGGCAGAATGCCGTCACCCATTTTTAGTAGGAAACTGAAAGAAACCTCAAAAACGACAGAAAGGGGGGAAAGTGAGAAAGAAAGAGATGTAGAAATAGAAACAACTTTCGAAACAAAGGGGACTAAACAGGAACAAGAGGGATTCACCGAAGAAGATCCTTCTCCTTCCCCTTTTTCTGAAGAAAGGGAGGATCCGGACAAAATCGATGAAACGGAAAGGATCCGAGTGAATGGAAAGGACAAAACAAAGGATAAATTCCACTTTCACTTAAAAGAAGAAGATAAAGACCTCTTCTGGTTTGAAAAACCCGCTGTGAATCTTCTTTTCGATTATAAACGATGGAATCGTCCATTGCGATATATAAAAAATTCTCGATTCGAACATGCTGTAAGAAATGAAATGTCACAATATTTTTTTTATACATGTCAAAGTGATGGAAAACGAAGAATTTCTTTTACATATCCATCCAGTTTATCCGCTTTTTTTGAAATGCTACGACAAAAAATGTATTTTTCTTTTTTTACAACAAAAAAATTCGTTTGTGATGAACTGGATAAATTCTTCTATGATGAACTGCATAATTCTTATTGTTGGATTTATACCAATGAAAAAAAATGGAGGAACCTAAGGAACGAGTTTAGAGATCGAATTGAAGCCCTAGACAGAGGATCTCCTTATCTGGATGTACTCGAAAAAAAGACTCGATTATGCAATAATCAAACTAAAGAAGAATACTTGCCTAAAATATATGATCCTCTCTTAAACGGATCCTATCGTGGAATAATTAACAAATTTTTTTTACCTTCAATCCTAAATGAAACTTCAGTCAAAAATTCGATAGAGACAAATTTTATAAATAAACTCAATAAAGTTCATAGTATCCTTCTTTTTAAGGGTAAGGAACTTAATGTTCATAATTTTGAGGAATTGTACCATAAATTGGAAGGGAAAATAGCTACATTGGAAGAGAAATTGGTCCAGAAATTGGACCAGAAATTGGAAGAGAAGTTGGGACAGAAAATATATACATTGGATAAAAAAGCATTAGCAAGAGAATTGAGTTTTTTAATTTAAGTACGTTTATGATTAATGAAAAAGGGGAGATGATGAATTTGAGAAAAAGAGCGTTTCATTAGAAACCCTAGAGAGCGAGAAGCTTTCAACCGTTCGAGAGATTCGAACACTAAGGACCGTGAGAAGCGGCGCTGAGGATTTGTTCTTGTCGTGAGATTCGACAAGGATTGATACTCGTGGTTCCAAAGGCGTTCGTGAGATTCGGGCGTTTGCGGAATCGAATTCGACTACCTATCGAAAGATCGGGCCAACCTTCCTGCGAGAGATTCGCATCAATTGGTATCAGCTGTCAGAACATCGATCAAGGTAGTCGTCTATATCCTATTTAATTGTTGATTTTGTTTCAATTTCAGCAATTTAATCATCCAAAAACCCAAAAATCACACAAAAAAAAACCCTAATTCTTCCACCACCACCTTCGGCCACCACCACTGCCGTCGCTCCACCATCACCTCTGACAACCACCCGACCACCATCAGCCCTCCAACCACCAGCACTAGCATCCGCAACCACCAGCCCCCATCAGTACACAGGTTTTTCGCAAACCCTAACCAACGACCGCCACCAGACCACTGCCTCTCCACCACCACCTCCGACCACCACCACCACCATCCGACCACCAACAACCCTTGACAGCCACCTTTCGACCACCACCAACCCTCCCAGCCAGCCGCAAATCTCTGGCAACGAACAGCACAGCGAACATCGCAGCAACAGCGAAAACGCAGCCGCGCGCTGCACGCCCGCGCACCTCCCGTGCACGCCCGCGCGCCTGAAGTGCACGCCCGCGCACCTGCTCCCTGCAGCGCCCATCTCTCCGTGCCCTCGTGCGCTCGACAGCTTCTTTTGCCCGACGTTGCTTCCGTTCGGGTATTGCTTTTGGTATACTAACCATGTCGCAGGCTATCCGAAAGCTTCTGATCGATGATTTGTGTCGTCTTACTTACAAACTTCAGTGGCAAGTGCAACAACTCATTGACCAACACAACTCTTGTTTCAATGACTCTGTCATCGAGGCACCATTGGTAGATTATGAGACCCTTCCTCCCGTATATGATGTCTATGATGATGATCTTGAGTATGGTGTTGCTTTTGATGTTGTTCCGGAGGATTGAGACGTTGTTGACGAGCTTTTTGAGGAGTTTGTTAAGGATGTTCCCTTGGCTGCGCTTCATATGAGTTCCATTCCTGTTGTGGAACACTTTGAGGTAATGCCTCCAAGTTTTTCTCATGATAGTCCTCACTGTTCTCCGTCGGTGTTTCTATTTATACACGACTCGAGGACGACTCGAATTCAAGAAAGGGAGAATGGTACAATCCGGGAAACATCAAATTGGCCAACAACGAGACAACTAAGATTTATTCAAGGATTTGAAGTGATGAAGATTAATGATCCGTGATTGTATTATATTTTTATTGTTTGGTTAATTTTAGCATATCTTTTATTTAATAAGTTTGAATATTTAATAAGTATTAGTTTTTATATTATTTCAGTTTTATTATATTATTGATGGGCTTTAGGAATTTGTTAGAAAAGCCCATTAGGGTTTTTAAGTCATTAGGTTTTTTATGTGTTGCTATTTAAGTACGTTTATGATTAATGAAAAAGGGGAGATGATGAATTTGAGAAAAAGAGCGTTTCATTAGAAACCCTAGAGAGCGAGAAGCTTTCAACCGTTCGAGAGATTCGAACACTAAGGACCGTGAGAAGCGGCGCTGAGGATTTGTTCTTGTCGTGAGATTCGACAAGGATTGATACTCGTGGTTCCAAAGGCGTTCGTGAGATTCGGGCGTTTGCGGAATCGAATTTGACTACCTATCGAAAGATCGGGCCAACCTTCCTGCGAGAGATTCGCATCATATCCTAAACGCTCACCCCGCGCACCCGCTACCTACCGGCACCTCTAGCTAAGACATCCCTCTCAAAGTCTCGACATACTAGCCCCACTCCCCACTTAAGACCTACCTGGAAACTCATATATACTCACAGACTACTATCTTCAACACATCACCACTCACTCGACTCTACTCAAGCTAACGCATCATTCCTGCACCCCATCTCAGACAACCAAAGACCCAATCCAAAGACCTCAATTCACCTTCCACTTTTCGACCCGTCTCACCGAAGAATCTCACGACTCAAGCTCAAGAAGAAAGCACTATCATATATAACTCATAATCTATTTACCAGGAAATCAGTACATCAAGCATCGAGGCACACCGTCATAGAAACAAGTTAGTTAGACAATCACTTGCCACCAGTTTAGGATTTCATTCATCGTACGCCCATTTATGTCAGCTCCAGGCCTATTGCACTATGCCCATTCCAATTCATATAGAAGAATTCACGATTTGAATGAAGAACGCCCTTCCCTGAGTCATCTAAGAGAATCAAGTCCGCGACTACCATCTTCGAGATGTGTCTGTCCTTTGTATACCTTTGGCGACGTCTGTCTTGTGGTCTATGGGTCATGGACCCATCACGCTTCAACTGCGCCGCTCCGGTGTCACTTGGTCATCGGTCCCTTCTTGCATGTCGACGCTCATCGAAGGATCGCAAGGGTTAGAAGTTACGAAGATAGGGGAGAGACAAGGGCGGACAACACAACTTCCTTAAGGGTTCAGACATGGACCAGGACTAGGGACGACAAGACCAAAGAGAAGAACCCAACCCGAGAGTTACAACGATGCCCTTGTAATTGTGGCACGCAAACACATAAAAAATCAAGAGATATCAACACATTATTTTACACTAGTATGCACCTATCTCAAGAAATATCGATTTATGCATTCATAACATGTTCATATAATCATCTTTATATGTGTGCAGAACAAGCTAGCAACCTATTATTTCATTCACCAATCATGCTTGACAGACTAAGAACATGTATGCACAGACTGACATGGGACATATATGGCATAAGTTATGCAAGATCTAGCAAGCATTACAGGATATCATATGCACGACTTATCACTCATTTAGATACACACATAAGCAAGTTATAATATTGCATAAAGCATGCTAAGATGTACCCTAAAAATCATGCTAACGGTATGGTCAATTCATGCAGGGTTGGTATAGCAACTATCTCCTCACATACATCCATATTCACATAGTAAGACTAGGCAGTCACACAATCATATAAGGGCCTATAACCGGGAGGTAAATGTCCTATATGATACTAGCAATATTCATTAAACATGTACACAACCATGAGGTCCAATTAGGTTAATCTAGCATGTTAAGTCATCCAATTCACACTTTAAACATGCAATGAGAGTTGACCACACTATCATGGACCTAGTTCATAAGGAGACAGTAATCATGGGAATTCAATATATACGGCACATACATGTCATTAAATCACAAGGAGGCTATTATTATAACTTGGCAGGATTTTCTAAGGGAAATCACCGACTCACCACCCCATTTCCCCGTGGCACGCTTGTATGACTCGCTGGGTAGGACACAAGGACGTTTACACCGTTTCCGAGTGGGGTGGGTAGAATTCGTGTTTAGACTCTTGTGGCAAGAAGACATGGTTGGCCATTACGAGGATTGAAAGGGATGACTCCATAAAACAACTCCATTCTATCTCGAAACAATCTAAATCCTTACCCCCACTAACATACTCAGGCAACCCTCACATCCGACACGATTTCCGAAGGTAATTAGTTGACCAACCCAAATTTCCCGTGGAAGACCCCAACCGGAGGTACGAGACTCGATAGAAGCATCGATGGTGAAATACAAAACATGACTCAAAACGGGGAGAGCGGATGCTTCTCGACCCTTGCTAACATGCCTAGGTGTTTTGGTGGGGCGGATGACAGAGTGAGAACCATCAGGGGGTTTGAATTGTGTAAGGGCTATCCCGACAACACAAGAATTCTGATTACATAAGAACAAGTCTTTCTCCCGCTATCCCGTTCGCACATACAATCATTTACATGTTCACGTTAAGACATTCTGATTAGTTTGCTATCCTAAGCACAATAGCACTCAACACGGAAGCAATCAACAAGATTAATATGATCCTCTTCGAGGACGATCGCCCTCGGGCCCAATTGCATATATGTATACATAATGTAAGCATAGAGACGATCTATGCCGTCCTTCGAGGGACCGCTGACCGGAGGGGCAAGAACCTCACGGCCTCCTAACTCGACACTCCAACCTTCGTGGTGCTTCTTGGAGTCTTCTAGGCCCATTTGTAAATAAAAGCTAGTATTTTGCCTACCGTTCCCCGAGTTCTACATCCATAAGGGATGGCTATCGCTTTGGTCTCTACCCCCGTTTCCCTTTATTCATTTTAGGTTTAATTCCAATTAAATTCATTTTCCCCTTTTAAAACATTTTTCAAAACCAATTGAAAACATTGGGCGGTTTTCAAAACCTCCTCAACCTATTGTACTCGGATTGCACAACCTCAGCTCTGATACCACCTTTGTAGGGGCCCGGGATTATGATTCCCGAGTTACGTTTCGAGGGATAAAACCCCTCGTTAGGATCTTGCGCTCCGAGTACAGGTTGAAGGTTTGAAACCGAAGATTTGTAGTTTAAAGTGGGATTTCGCACCCAAATTCATAAGGTCTGTTGAAGACCCCGAGGTAAACCCCTGTGCCTGTCCTAAGTCTACAACGCGGAAAATCCATTTAGGCATGCAACCAGCATAAGTGAAGTTAAAGAAAAATACAATCCCAAAGGTGCCACGGCAGAGCCGGGACAAAACAACGTAAAAGAGAGGAAGTCTAGTGGTCTCTCGAGCTCTCAATCTAACGCCAAAAGTCTGAACCTGCCAAGCGTCCATATGAGCAAAGATAGCGGCTAGCGGTTACCTGAATCTAAAAAAATGAGGGGGATCTGGGTCAATCATCAGGCCACTCATGCGCGTGTGTAAACACACTCTGAGAGGCATATAATAAGCATCCTATTCCTAAAATGAAATGCGTAATGCAAAGCGGAACTTAAAAGACAAGTATACGGATAATTAAGTGCAGACATAAATAAAGAGGCGCGCAGTTACAAGAAATGCCAAATAGCATGTCCCTCTAGGCTCCTAAGGAATCCTCTAGCAACTCCCTTCAAAGGAAACTACCTCACCCACGGTGCAGGCCGTCCCTACGTAAGGAGCCTACTAACTATCAAGGGAAGGCAAACAACGACACCCATATAAGGCCTAATGCTCTAAGAGTCCTATGGCGACTTATTACCAAAAAGCCTACCTCACCCATCAAGTGCAAGCAACTTTCTATAATAAGCCCCACTAAGATGACAAGAATAGAAAAAAAGGTCACATCCAATAAACACCTATAACGGCCGTTTTCTAGCAAAGACATATAGCAAGTCATATGGTTTCCATTTTAGATCCTAAGCGTGATTCTAAGTCGTATGGTGCATGAACACTAGCCTACTATATAACACCCAGTGCATAGAGCGCCCATCATGAGTAAGTTCAAAGAACTTACCTGGATAAGCGCAGAATCCAACAATGATCAGCAATGGCAAGCAATCCAACATATTAGAGATCACCTAGTAATCCCATAAATAACATAATAAGTCTAAGTCTAATTTACACAAAGCACACAAGTCACATATGAAACATGTAAGATACACACATATGATAACTCAACCATCTTGTCGTTATTAATATTATCATCTCATCTTCAATTCTCATATTGTCTCATCATATCTCATAAATTAACATCTTTCTCAATTCGATCATAACATCATCATCATCAGCTCATGACAACCTCCATATCATACTTAGTCAAATTCGCATACTATCATTTTATACTCATACTTTCCATAAGGATATATATATCATCATCATCATAAGTATCGAACGTTTAGTCGCTTCTAATAATCACTATAATATCATGCTATTAGTCACACATATCATGCCGTTAGTCAAACGATCATATTATCATGCTAGTTAGTCAATGAACAAGTATAATTCCTAAGTTAGTTCCAAAACCGTTTTGAAATCCGAACCAACCAGTTAAAGATTTCGACCCTTGAAAATACTCGCTAAATTCTTTTTCCAATTTATTTATTAAATCATTTTCCGACCTTGAAATTCTTTTCCAATTTCTCTAAAATCCAGACCCTTTTTATTTAGTAAACCAACCCTTATAATTCTCCCAAAATAATATTTTATCTCTTAAAACCTCAAATAATATTGTATATATATAATCCTTTTAATTACTCTAATTAGTTAAATAAATAAACGGATAACCCGAACCGAACCAAACCGAACCGAAATAAACCCGCTAATTATCCCAACCGGTTAAACAAATGAACAAATAATATAATAGTATATAACAAAAATAGAGAGGTGGGCCCACGTGAGTCTTCTCTTCCTCCATCCCGATTCAAAACTCCCGCTCCCAGCGCCATGGCTGCTCGACGCCGCTTCCTCGCGCTTCGACTCCGACCAGCTCCCGCCGACTCAATCAGCCCGCACCCGCTGGTCTGCTCGACCTCGCTCGCTAGTTGCGCCCGCGCTCACCCCTACTAGATCCGCCTCTGCTCAGCTCGCTCACAACACTCGCCGAGGCTGGCCGGAGCTCCGCCCGAGTTCACACGCGCCACCCGATACCCCGCATTCAGCTCACACACCCGACACTAGCCCTCAGCCCAAACCCAGTCAGATTTAATTCAAAACAGATGGAGGAGAAACGATGACTAACCGAGAAGGTTCGCGACTTCGGAGCTCTCGATCGGAGTTCTGAGCGTCTTCGGAGGCTCGCGATGGCTCGTCGGACCTGCGTCGGACATGGGTGAGCGTGATGGTAGGGCTCGAGAGTGGTTTGGATCGGAAACGAAGGACAACGGCTTATCGAACCGAGGAAGCGTGCTCGAATAGGGGAAGGAGCTTCGGTGGCTCGACTACGGCTTCGGTGGTCCCTGGTCGGTGCTGGGCGGCTCCGGCTGCTCCTGGTAGTTCCAAGGAGGTGTCGAAGGCTGCCGATGGTCCTTGGGTGGAAGGAGAACGAAGGAGAAAGAGGTGGGCTTGGTTGGCTTCTTGCGGCAAAACAGGGGAAGGAAGGAGCGGCTGCGGTGGTAGTCGATGACGGTGGCGATGACTGAGACAGCTATGGTGGTGCGGAGATGGTGAAGACGTGGTGGTGATGAGAGCTTAGAGGATGGAAATGGTGGTGGTGGCGTGAGGAATGAGCGGGGAGGGTGATGCTGAATGAAATTGACAGGGAGAGGGGGGAGTGATGATGGTGAATGGTGAAGGTGACGGAGTGAAGTAGGCAGGGGATGGGTTCATTTTGCAGGGCAAGGTGAGGGAGTTGGTGAGAGTAGTTTGTTGAATTGGTTAACCAATACCCGGAAATAAATCTCGAATACGCAAATTTGAATCCCGAAATTAGTTCTCAAATGTTAGTTTCCCCGACTCTCGCTCTCTCGATCAATTAGATTTTTTAAAAATCGACAAGGATATCACTATCCGATAATTATTTTGAATTTTACCTTTATTCGTCAAATTTTATATTCCGGTCGGAATCCGCTAAACGAGTTTTAAAACCGATTAAATTTCATTTTTAATTCTCTTTTTCCGAAAAATTAGGATTTGAAAATCCGAGCCTTTAAAGTCCAGGCCCCCTCAGGAATAGGTAATGGCTGCAGTAACCCTGGCAACACATGCTCACTCTTGCTTCTTTGGCATATATCACAAGCCTTAACAAGTTTAGTGACATGCTCCTTCATAGCTGGCCAGAAAAACTGTTGCTTAAGCCTTTGATAAGTCCCATGGATGCCTGAATGCCCACCTATTGGCTCTTCATGCATAGCCACTATAAGCTTGTGTTGTAATTGTTCATTATTGCCAATAAAGAGCATGTTCTTATACCTTAGCAGGCCTTTGGTGATGGTCCAATCTGTGTTGGACTCATGTACTGCTGACAGTAAGACTTGTTGCACTTCTGGATCTCCAGTATAGCTAGCTAGCACCTCCTTGATCCACTCTGGCTGGATAGTGAGTGTAGCATGACATTCACCTTGCTGTATTATTTCCTTCCTGGAAAGGGCATCTGCAACCTTATTTTCAGATCCCTTTTTATAAGAAATAGTGTAGGTTAGCCCCAATAATTTCCTGGCTGCCTTTTTCTGTAACTGAGTGGTGAGGTTCTCCTCTAGTAGGTGCTTTAGAGGTTGATGATCAGTCTTGATCACAAATTCCCTTGGCTCTAGGTAGTGCCTCCATTTCTCTACTGCTAGAAGTATTGCTAAGAGCTCCTTCTCATAGGTGGAAAGCAGTAGGTGTTTACCCTGTAAAGCTTGGCTAAAAAAGGCTAAGGGCTTGCCATGCTGCATCAGAACTGCTCCAATACCCGTGTCACAAGCGTCAGACTCCACTACAAAGGGCACAGAGAAGTCAGGCAATGCTAATACTGGTGGTGAGGTGAGCAATTTCTTCAGTTGGCAAAAGGCTTCATCTGCAATTGGAGACCAAGCAAAAACATCTTTCTTTAAAAGATCAGTTAAAGGTTTGGTTATAATTCCATAACCTTAGTGTCTTCAGGTTGGTAGGTATAGGCCAAGAGAGCATAACTTCAACTTTTCTAGGATCTGTAGCCACCCCTTCTTTAGAAATGAAATGGCCCAAGTATTCCACACGGGGCTGTGCAAATTCACATTTGGAACCTTTCACAAACAGCTTCTGATTTCTCAATATGCCACAAACCTCCCTTAGATGCTGGACATGTTGGCACATATCACTGTTGTATACTAATATGTCATCAAAGAATACTAAGACATATTTCCTCAACATATCAGAGAATACATCATTCATCAAAGCTTGGAATGTTGCAGGAGCATTAGTGAGGCCAAAGGGCATTACCTTGAACTCATAATGCCCATGGTGAGCTCTGAATGCAGTCTTCTCAATGTCGGCCTCCACCATTCTGACTTGGTGATAACCTGATCTCAAATCCAACTTGGAGAACACTACTGCTCCTCTGAGTTCATCTAGCAAATCTTCAATGTGTGGTATAGGAAATTTATCTTTCAATGTAGCCTCATTCAACTTCATATAATCCACACACATTCTCCATGTTCCATCTTTCTTTTTGACTAGCAAAACTGGTGAAGCAAAGGGACTATGGCTGGGTTTGATCACACCACTGCTCAGCATCTCAGTCACTTGTCTCTCTATTTCATTCTTCTAGAGGTGAGGGTATCTATAGGGACGAGATGCTAATGGCCCAGTACCCTCTTTTAGAAACATAGCATGCTCATGGCCTCTTTCTGGTGGTAGTTCTTTTGGCTCTTCAAAAAGATCACTAAATTCCTCTAGGACTTGTTGTATTTCCATAGGCAATTCTGGCACCACTTTTTCCACTTTACAAACTTGTACTAATTGAGAAGTGATGGCCTGGTCCCCTCTCAAAAGTAGCTTTTGAGTTTGCCTTCCTGTGAGCATCCTAATGCTAGCCTGCCCACTGTCCTTGTGGTCCTTAATACCCTTGATTACCACTTTCTTCCCGTTTTTGAGAAATGAGATTTGCACTTCCAAGAAGTCAAATAGCACAGGGTTGAAGCCTGCCAACCAATCTAATCCTAAGATCATGTCACTGCCCCCCATCTTGAGGATCCTGATATCAAAAGCATACTTACTTCCTTGTATATCCCACTCAAATTTGTTGCACACCTTGCTGCTTAACATTGTACCATTAAGAGTACTCACCTCCATAAGAGGTGCCTTTATGATTTCAAACCCAACCTCTTGAGCCACTCTGGAGTCTAAGAAGCTATGGGTTGCACCACTTTCTATCAGTATAGTGATTTCTGTGCCCTTCACCCAGCCTTTGACTCTGATAGTCGAGCCAGAAGCACCCCCAGTTAAGGCATGGACATAGATTTCTTCTTCCTGCTCTTCTGTGTCAACTTCTTTCCAGGATGTTGGTAACAACTCATCCAACCCTTCTTGATCACTCACTTCATGTGCCAACAAACTATGTGAAGTAGCTGGCTTGCACTTGTGACCATAGAAGTACCTATCTCCACATCTGTAGCACAATCCTTTCTTCCCATCATTCCCTTTCTTGAGGCCTGTTTCAGCTAGCTGTTGAGTGACTGCTTTGAAAGGTATTCCTTGATCATTTGGATCCCCTTTCACATTGCTTGTTCGTGACCAAGTCCTGTTGCAACTGTCGCTATGAGCTGCACCTTTCCACTGCCCTTTAGTCAACCTTACCAATGCCTGAACTGCACTATAGTGAAGTCTGGCTTGCTCCATCACTGAGGCCATAGTTGTTGGCCTTCCCAATTGGACCAAAGAACAGATTTCTTGGCGCAATCCGCTTATGTAACTCGAAATAAAGTAGGATTCCGACAGTAGAGGGTTAAAGGATAGCATGCTAGCCCTTAAGTCCTCAAATCTTTCATTATAATCTTCAAGATCTTCACCTTGTTCAATCTTGTTGAACTCTGCCACTATATCGGTTTCTCGTCTATCCCCAAATCGCATACACAGATCATCACAGAACTCAATCCACCCAACTCTAGGCTTCTGAACTGAGTAACCTTGTAGCCAGACATCCGCTTTTTCACTTAAATGCATTGCAGCAAGTTCTACTTTCTGTGTTTCCGGAATCATAAAGATTCCAAATTTTTTCACATTTTCTGATCCAATAGGGAAAGTCAATTTTCGGGAATCGATTACCTCTAAGATTGTCAATTGGATGATCTGTTTGACGTCCGAATTGGTTGGGATGACCTTGATTGCCCCTTTCAGATGAGCGGTCATTGCCAGCTGCCTGATAACCAGCTCCTCGCCGTGATCTCCACTCGTCATGGCTGCCAGAACTGGATCCCGATCCTTGTTCTTGATTGTTGGTCCTTCCACCAGGATCTGGTTTCTCCGGCGACTTTTCTCTTCGCGGTGGATGCCTGATCAATTCCGATAGTTGTTCCAACCTTCGATCTGTATCCGCTCTGAATTCCCAGGCTTCCTTTGCCCGATCTTCCATGATCTTCCTAAGTTCCATCATCTCGCGTGCGTGATCTGCTCTGTGGTTATGAGAATCATTGACAATTTGCATTGTAGAAGTTGCAATCGATTTTAGATCATCTCTGAATGACCTCATGTCGTCCCTGACTTCTTGCATTTGCAGTTCCATTGATTTGGACCTTGTTCCGTCCGCCATTGTCGTCGTCTTGCGCGTGCCGAGGAGTTTGCTCAAGGAGGGCGGGAAAGTCGGTTAGAGAGGAAGAGAGAGTAAGGGAGAGAGAGTAAGGGAAGGAAGAAGGTAAAGGGTAAGGGGTAAGATGTTGTAATTCTGTATTGATGCCCAATGTTGATTACAAGGAAGCTATTTATAGCTTCTACAGCTTCCGAGCATAACACTTCCTTCCAAATCCCTTGTAGAATTTGTATATGTAATTGTAAATTTGTAATCAAAATTAACTAAAAATGATTTGTTTTTTTAGTTTTCATCTGCATATTAGAGTGGGGTGTCTAATAGAGCACACACACAACAATTAAATTTTTTTTTTTAATCCGGGTCGAGTCAAACCCCGATACCCGCCGAGTCTGACCCCGACCCGCCCATTGACCCGAGATTTCTTAAAATTCGACCCGAGACCCGACCCCTAGGGGTGTCGGGTCAACCCCGACCCCATGTTTTCCGGGTCGGGTTGGGTCTGGTTTCCGAGTCGGGTTCATTTTGATCCACCCTATTTATGACCTTGTTTTTATAGCGGTGACAATGTCTATGACCTTATTTTTATAGTGGTCACAATGTCTATGACCCTGTTTTTATTTTGGTTACAGCGTCTATGACCCTCTTACCCACTCATATATTAAAGGAGAACTGTCACCACATGTATTTTGGCTTCTCATTAGGTCCTATAGGGTTTGTGCTTCCCTTGTTCTAGGGCTTTCCTTTGGTTACAATGTCTATGACTCTATTGTTATAGTGATGATAATGTCTATAATCCTGTTTTTATAGTGGTGACAACCGTAGTTGCATTTTTAATTTTTTGATTGTGGTGACACTACTAATAACATTTTTCCTTGTCATAGTTTTTTTTTTCTTTTGGTGATAGTAGTTTTTACTTTTTTTTAATTATAGTGACACTACTAATAACACTTCCTCTTGTTCTAGGGTTTTTCCCTTTGATGACAACAGCGGTGACACTATTTTTCCTTTGATGACAACATTTATTACATTGTTTTTACCTTTGTGGCACCACTACTAATACTTGACCATTGTTTCACTTGGTACACTAGTGATGACAACATGTATGCACTTGTGGTGACATTGTTTTATGTTTCCCCCTTATCCTAGGTTAGATCAGAAGTTTCATTTTTTTCGCCAAAGAGAAGTGTCACCACTGACCACTCTACTATCAAATGTTCTGAATACAAGTCCAAACTTCAAATTTATTACCTTACAAGTTCACCCTAATCAACTGTGATCCATGACTGCAAATCCGTTCATTCTCTACCAGTACTGTGAAGTGATAAGGTCCAAAACATCATTAGCTTCTAGAGTTTTTTCCATATGCGGGAGAGAATGATTGTTCTTGCAGCTTCCTTGATTGAAAGGTGAGGTAGAATGAAGATTAGCACTTCATCTAGCAATTCATGTACACACACAAAAAAACAAGTGCAATTAAGGATATATAAATCACATGTTAAAAAAAAAAAAAACAATTACTTTGTAAGCAACAGATAAACACAATCTCCACATCCGAAACCTCAATAAGCAATTCAAACCTAAAACCTAAACCATCAATTAGACCACAACCTTTCCACATCACTTCCGAAATCAATCACAGAAGTGGAGGTCAGGGAAGCCATTGCTTGGTCTCTTATATGATCTGAATTTACTAGAATCGGAAACTGTCGTTTCTAGGAGCGCAATTCAGCGCCGCAGTTCATGACCTCCAATTCTGAGAGGATGATGGCCGATCTGCACAGCGCTACCACAAGAGTTGAGAATTCCGAATTCCAGTCCTCGTCGCCCTGGAAATCGTCCAAGTTCCCGTACTCTCCTCCTTCATCTTTGTCTGCATCCAAGGCGGAGTCATGATCTCGGTCGTCGGAAGCTGTCTTTGGCTCTTCGAGGAAGCTAAGGTCATCGTCGTCATCGACGGTCAAAGTATCCTCCTTCGCCGGCGTTGATCTGGCTGCGTCGTCATTGACGGTCAGAGTATCCTCCTCCGGCTCTTCGAGGAAGCTGCAGGGATGGCGCTTATGTTCTAAGTTGTTTTAATTTGGGGGAAGGGGAATGAATAAGGGAAGGGGAAAAGTGTCAATATAAGACACTCACCTAATTTTTATAAGAAAATAGACAATTGGTTAAAATTTGGCCCAAAATGGACACATACCAAAATTTTCCTACTTATTAATCTACTTAAAAAAATGTATAAAATAAATTAAATTAGAGAAATACTAGTATAGTACTCGTGCCTGAGGCACGGGATTTTTGTTTTATGAAATGGAATCACATTTCCAATAACTATATAAGTTATTGACATTTTTTGCATATAAGTTATAGTTGTATATAATACCATATATATGACGTATGTGCACACTTATAATAATCATATTCATGTCATTTATAAATTTAAAGTTGTTCCCTATATAGAAAAAAAATTATAGAAATTGAATATAATAATAATCCATAACGCTCTATCAATATACTGTAATTTCCCATATTATTATCTTTTGTTCATGGGCATTGTTCCTAAAAATGGTCGCCCGAACCTTGCTTAGATGCTTGGCGGCCGACCTTTAGGTGCTTGGTGGATTTCTTGGTGACTACGTCTTGGTAGGTCTAGGCGAGTGTAGGTTGGCCTTGGCAGATTTCTTGACTGGCTTTGGTAGATTTCGTGGTTGTCCTTGGTGGGTCTTGGATGGCCTAACGGGTTCGATTGGTTAGTAAAAAAAAATCTAATTTTAAGGTTTTAACCCTTAAAATCCCTACATGTCAATCCCTCTCTTAGTTCCCAACCTCTATACTTACTCTCGATCCCTCCCTCTCACAGTCCTCCAACTCGCGACCTAGCTCCCGTTGTCTCTAGATTATGAACTAAAGTTTATTATTTTATATAGGTCATGAATTCAAGTTTATTACTTCGTAGGTTGTATAGGTCCTGAATATGGCATAGGAGTAAAAATACATGTCAAAATAGCAAATCCGTCCGGGTTCTGCCTAGACCCCATCAAATCCGCTTAGACCCTACCTCACAGTCGAGCATCCGCCAAGTATTTTTGGAACATTATTCATTGGTGTTTTTTTTTACATCATTTATTTGCTAAATTTTTTAATATTATTTAATTTTTACCATTTTATACTTTCTTAAAAAGTGTAAAATTGATAAAATATCCAGTTATTAGAATACAAATGGAGGATATATTAACGAAAGATAAGACAATATAAGAGAGTAAACTTGAGATTAATAAAAAAAAATAAAAGTTGGTGTTTAAAAAATCCAAACAAACAGATGCTTTAGGATTATTTTAGATAGATAAATGTATACCATAAAAATTATTAGTTAAGATGAATAATAAAGTTAGAATGAATAGTAAAATTCTTCAAAAAAAATGACCACCCCGACAGCGTTTAGAAGACCACCCCGACAACGTTTAGAAGAGAGGGACCGACGGTTTTCAAGTAAGTAAACCCTAACTCTACCGATTTAGTACCGATTTCAGAAATTGAAAGGAGGAGGGACCAATTGAAGAACCTAATTTGTTTGTCATGGTTTGCAATTGGATGAAATGGTGGAATATCCGCCCTTGTCATGTAGGAAGTAACCGGCGTCATGTTTGAAAACAATGAGTGGAAATGTGGGAACGGGGGTTGTTCGCGACGGGGAGAGAGGGGAAGTACCATTGCCGTGATGATATGGTTAAGGCCATGAACGGGGAAGCAAATTAGGGGAAATCGACACATGTATTGTGTGAATTTGAGAAAATTGGTGAAAGAAATGGGGGTAATTGGGGAAATTGGTGAGATTGGGGACACTGGATAATGTTTGAGAAAAGAAAAGAAGAGATTTCAAACGTAATGTCATTCATTAAATTGCAATTAAAAGCATACAAATACAATTTATTTTCTTTCTAACAACCTTGAAATATTTTGGGGGGTAAAAGAGTAATTTTGGTTTAATTAATAGATTTTTAATTAAAAGTGCTGATGGGTGGTTTTTTTAAATAAATGTATTTTAAAGGGTGGTTTGTCGCAAACTACTATATTTAGAGGGTGGTTTGCTGCAAAAATAAATTTATAGGGTGATTTCCTACAAACAACCCTATTTAAAGGTTGGTTTTATGCAATTTCACCTTATTCTTTCTCATGCTTAATTTGCAAAACTTTGGTACACGGAAGAAACATTTTTTTTAAATATCATTAGGTCTTTGGAATACAAAAAATGAAAACATTATAGCAATCGATCTCACAAACTCCAATAAACCGGAATCATTGTAGCATTGTTTAACATTAATGTGAGGTTGAAAATGTCTAAAATATTTTGGTAGAGATCAAAGCTCTTTGATTTTTTTTTTGGCGGGCTCAAAACTCTTTCATTGAGTCGTATTTTAATTGGTATGTTAAAAATGAAAATCTCTTGAATGTCCACCAAAGAAATTTATTAATGAAGCTTTTTTTTTTCAAAAATCTTTTATAATCAAATAATAAAAGGATCTCAACCATGAATAAATTATTTTAAATGTTGTTTAGTTAATTAAAAAATAAAGAGGACCGGTAAAACCAACAATTAAATTTAGCTAAAGAAAATCACATTATTTTTAAAACAATCAACGGGTGAAAAATAGAAAATCACATTATTTTGGATTTTGTTAAAACAATCTCCGTATCTTCCCGTAAAAGATTTGAGTAAATCTAAAATATCTTCATTAAAGATTAGTTGAAATTCAAATTAGGAAGAAAATATTTTTGTGCATGAAGATAAAATAGAATACGTAAAAGAATATTGTATGCATATTAGTAGTGTTCTAAATCAAATATAGAAGATTTGCAATATGATTTTTTAATACAAAAAATATTTAGTTTAAGAAGATAAGAGGATGAATATCATCAATAAATTGTTTTAATAAAATATCTAGAAAAAAATCTTTATCAAATTTATAATTTGTGAAATTTATTTATTTATTTTAGTATTAAAGAGGGACCAACAATTACTAATAATGATTATAATTAATTTAAAATAAATTGAATAACTAAATAATTAATTAAAGTGGGGTCATGATTGATATTAAGTTGCCACGTAAGCCTCTTTTTAAGGGGAAACTGCCACGTGGCATGTGAAACAGCTGTTTTAGTATTATATTAGATTTATAAATTAAGTCTCCTAACCCTCGTTCACTATCCCCACAAATTCATGTGCAGAGGCAACCACCTCCCCAACCCCTTCCAAAGTAACTTTGTATCCTTTTCCGACAATTCATCGATCGACTTATTAGCGATCAATCGATTTGATCCCAGTTCTGTTCCATTTCGTTCGCTGATCGAATAATAATTGGAAAATATGATTGATGAAAAAAAAGCAACAAAGCGAGCAAGAAATATTTTTGACAAATACGACAAATATTGATTCATCAATTCATTAATAATGTCTTCCCAAACTTGTCAAATTGAAGTTCTATGCGGGGAGAAAATCTATAACCGTAAAATTGAATTTCTTTTTATAAATAAATAATTAGATTAGAATGGAGGATTTTTTTTATTTTGTTATTCTTAATTATTTTTTATAATGGAAAAGACTTGTTTACAATTTAGCCCTATGTTCAATTAATCATGAGAGAGTATAATTAATCTAATGAAAATTGCTAGAAGTGAGCATGATAGGGAGCAAGAAATCTATATTTATATAATTACTTAATTTCGAATACTTTTCGTTGATGTGGCAGTCTCCCCGCAATTCTCTCCTTTTCGCCCCAATTAATTTTTTCCCTTTTTTTCCCTCTTCCCCTCTTGCTTAGAATTAGACGTCTCTCGCTCCAAATTCCTCTCCTTCCTTCTTCGCTATACCGGTTCCAAACCAAAACCCTAATTCCTCTCCTTCCTCTTCAGTACTCACCCTGTCCTTCTTCTCTCTCCTCTCCAATAACCTTTTTGCGAATCAACCCTTCTTCTTCCTCCAGACGTTTCCTTCATCTCCCGTTCTTTCTCTCTCGTCTCTCTAATTACTCTTTTATGCAAATTTATCCCATGAATCATCCTCCCCAGTGGACCTTGCGCCATCATCCTCCCATAGCGGACATGCAACTCCCACTCGGGCTCCAAGATCGTCACCCTTGATGGCCACGCCGAAGATAGGAGGCCGGTTGATGGCTTCGAATTCCCTGTCCTTCTTGATGTTGACCCTTGACCATTGTAAGCCACATATCCCATGATTTGAGTTTCATCCCTTCTCGTGTTGATCAATTTTCCGATCAGTTACCCATTTTTCCCAGGGTTTCTAAAGCTTGCATATTAGGGTTTTGCCGCTTCTATTCTTCCAATTTCCGAAAATAGTTTCAATCTTTGTTTCATCTTTCATGATAGTTCACGGTTGATTTGGGCAAAATTTGCAATTCAAACTACACAAAATTGAGCTTGGTATTGCTGGCCATGAATTCCATCATGGGCAAATTGGAAGATTTCACATTATACCATTTTCAATTGGCCACGAAGACTTAAATTATGCCAGGCTAAGATTTTTATTTTATCTCCTCACTTTTTTTCGAGATTTCTTTTTTATTAGAGCGTTGAATTTTCCCTTTTAATGGATGTTTTTTTAAGTCTCCATTTAGATTTTTTTTCTCATTCACACCTGATTTACTGATTTAGAGCTGAAGTTGGAGAATGACCGACTATTATTCTTGACAGATATGAAGACTGACCGACTTGTTGTACAAGCCAAGAGATGAGGTCCTAGCAGAGCTTTACAAATTCAAGTCTCGTGTAGGCACCTTTGCTCCCAACCTTCGAGTAATTGTAGTTACCTATTAGCTTACTAATGGTTTAATAATAGAATATTAGACATTCCTAGCATTAACTTGCATCCAATTCATCTTGTACATAAAATTGGATTGAGGTTCATTTAGATTGTGATTGATTCAAAATATTGAATTCAATCAAGTGCTAATACCGTTTCCAATTAGTTTGCGGAAAAATCTTTGTTAATTTGTGGTGTACTGTTGAGTAGTTCAATTATATTGAGATGCTATTCCTTTTCCTTGATTACTCTGGAATTGTGTAGTGTAATCATGTTATGGATGGCATTTTCTTCTAGTATCATTTATTAATTTGTTTCCAGATACTGCCACTACTAGCATATGCCCTGGAATTTGGTTCAGCTGATGCTCCTGCCATGTCAAAGCGGTTGTAAATGGGCTCTTGGCGCCCTCCTGAAGAATTTAGCGTCAAGGTTATTTGGTTTTGTACTTGTCTTTTATTTTCTATGCATTTGGAGGTGCACTTTTGTTCATCACTAACACATGATATTAAATGACATTCTGAATTTGCTTTGTTTCTAGGGTGTTGCCAACTGTTGTAAAACTTTTTTCCTCCAATGATCGAGTTGTGCGAGTGGCCCTGTTGCAACACATTGACCAATGTGGACATTCATTAACTTGACAAATTGTTGATGAGCAAGTATGAAAACAATGTTGTGTTTGCCTTATCCATTTGCACTCTTGTAGGAAGCAGTTGCATGATTTAATTATGTTCAGTTCTATGTCAAAAAAATTGTTCTTTTCTTTACTGAATATCTTTCATAATATATTTTGTTGTTGCTTATGATTAGGTATATCCTCATTCCTCATGTTGCTAATGGATTTTCAGACACTTCAACTTTCCTTCGAGAGCTTACACTAAAATCAATGCTTATTTTGGCTCCTAAGGTATTATTTTCTCTCAATTTATGATATTTGGCATGTTGTTATGTTACACATAAAACAAGCTAGTCCAGCTATATAGATTGATGCCACCATATGAGATTTATTATGTGTTTTAAACAGGACCATAGTATTTACTTTTCGCCCTTTTAATGATTTTGGACTCAAATACCCAGAGCTACTAATTGAAGATAGCCTAGAAATATGTCATTTCGTTTTGTTTGACCTACTTGCTAGAATTAGTAGCCATAATGAATTTCACTTCCATCTTGTCACGCTTTATTAGCATGATATCCCTTCCGTCATTTTTTATTCACCTATTATTTGACTTTTTTTCTTCTCAATAACCTTTTTTCTGGAAACCAATTCTTATAATAGTTAATTTGGGTTAAAGATCCCTTTTTTAGTTACATGATGTTGCATTAATTCATTTATCCTTGGGTTAAAGATCCCTTTTTTAGTAGCCATAATGAATTTCAAGTAATGTTGCAAACTACGCAACATATTACTTTCCGGCATGTTGATCTCATCCAGTTTTGTAATTTTGTTAAATTACCACTTCTGTCTACTCCCGCCAAACGACACCACTACGTTGACATCGACATTGGGGATGAGAATGAGGGCGATCAGATGTCAACGATGAGGCAGAATAAGGTCGAGGTGAAGATTGAGTCAACTGATGCCTCTTGACTTGGGGAATTTTCTTTGTTAATTACCATATTATCATTAATATTATGTTTCCCTTCGATGTTTCATATTTCAGTTGGTTTATTTCATCCTTTTGGTGGTTGGTTGATTAAAAATCTGTATTTAGGGAATAAATCTGGATTCCCCCCCCCCCTAAATCATTGTATGACATTTCAGTTGGAGAGCAATCTACGGCAATTGGGGCAATCCGCTTTGGGCAAATCAGCGAGGGCTAAAGGCAGAGTGTCCGTAAAAGGCGATTTCTGGACTCTCGCGTTTTTCCCGGCGGGTGTAGCGCCAACCACCATTGCCCTCACGGCGGTGGTGCCCTGGTGGGTTCGCCGGAATGGGGAGGTCCGGAAAGATGGTCAAACCTGGTGGGGCTGGTATCAAGGGTCCTCTCCCAGGTCCTGTTCGTATCCTTCAAAAATCGAAATTGAATGCGACGACTGTGGGAGACGGAGCAGTAAATGTGGTTGGTGGTGATCCATCGGCCAGCATTCAAGGCGAATCGAGTTCACAGTCAGAGGCATTAAAGGAGGAAGAGAAAAGAAGAGTGGTTCGCAGCTCCGCCAACGTTGAAGAAAACCCTAATTTAAAAGAGAGCGGCTCGAAGAAGGAGGAGGATGACCCTCTACAGTTCTATAGGGACGTGAAAAGGAGCTTCCAAGCAAGAGATGCTCGTGCTGCCAGTCAGAAGTCGTTTGCGAGCTTGTTTAAGGATAACCGTAATGTACTCCAGGCTGAGCAATTGGAGGTCTGTCCGAATATTTGCAGAGGTAAACTCAAAATTCGACATGAAGATATTCAGGAGAAAACTCGAGAGTGGGAAGCGACTCTAATCGGGATCTGCCCTGGCAATGTGATTCTTTACAATCGCATGAGAGATTTCATCGCTTGCGAGTGGAGTATTCAGAATCCTAATATGTTTCTCAAGGATAATGGAGTGTTTGTGTTTAGGTTTAGCTCTTTGGCAGATAGGGATTGGATCTTAGCTCATGGTCCATGGTATGTCGAGGGATCCAGGCCTTTAATCCTGAAAATCTGGCAACCAGGGACAAAGATCGATTGGGCTGCGTTCGATAGAATTCCCTTATGGGTGTGCTTTCCGGACCTAGATCCCAGGTTCTTCAACCATGCTATACTGAGTCAGCTTGGGTGTACTGTTGGCACTCCTATTTGTATGGATGAAAGAACTGCAAGAGGCGAGAGGATCTCGTACGCTAGGCTATTGATTGAGGTCAATGCTGAAGCAGCTCTTGCAGAGAAAACGGAAATTGAGGATGTGGATGGCAGGAAATATGATCAGAGATTTATTTTCGAATGGAAGCCGAAATTGTGCAGTCTGTGTAAAGTCTGCGGGCATGGGGTTGATAGGTGTTCATCTAAACATAATATGCTGAATGAGAAACGTGCTAGACAGCAAGTGTGGATTGAGAAAGGAAAAATGTTAACTGTCAATGAGGGTCATAGTGGTAGTGTTAAAGGTGGGATTGGAACTGATCAGCATGTTGTTCATTCTCAATCTGTTAATCTTGCCAATACTGTAGCTTTGAGAGCTATGACAGTTAATGGTACCTGTGATATAATTCAGACAGTGGGAGAGATGACTGGTGCGCCGAATGTTGAGTTATTGCAGAGTGTAGCCGTTCAGGATGCTGCTAAGATTGCTGATCAGGGTGGTGCTCAGTGTGTTGCTCTTGAATCTGCTCAGATTTCGGTTGATAAAGGAAAAAATGCTATTGTTTGCTCAACTATTTGTTCTGAAGGGCTATGTGATAGGGTTGGTCGTGGGGCTGACTTTGTTCAGATTGTAGCTGCTCAGGATTCTGATTCATGTGCAAGAGGCTTCTCTGACTGTTGTTACCTCTCCAGGTCAAGTCTTGGGGATGAATACTGTTGTTGCAGGAGTAAGTCAAGTATAGAATAGAATATGGTTTAGAACGACTCCCCTGTCTCAATAAATAATTACAAGACTTCCTCCAGTTGTAGTAAGAGAAAAGTCAGGATCGAATCCACGAGGAAGCACGTCAGCAGTTCTTAGGTAGCTATCAGATTCTCACAGACACAGCAGAAAAGACAGAAACAAACACAGAAGCAGAAAAGACAAATAACCCGGCAAGGGCAACTGAAATAAAAGCAAATAACAAAGCAAAGCAAAAGCAAAGGTTCTCGTCGATCTCGACAAACAGTACTCGAGATAGACAAGGGTGGTCGACAACAGTGGCTCAGGATCGAAAACGAAGCAACTCGACAAAGGCAAGTCAACTCGATCTCGACTACCCCCTCCTCGAAATCGACAAGAATCAGCAAAGACAGACAATAGAAAATTGACAAAGGGCAGAAACTTCAACTCGACCTAGACCAGTTCTCGTCGAGATCGACAAGAATCGTACTCTATCTCGACCAAGTCCTACTCTATGTCGACAAGAACAGAAATTTAAAGGAATGTAAATTGCAATTGCTCAAAACCCAAACTCAGCGTTTTGATGGAAAATAAACTCAATATATAAAAAGACCTCCAAGGCTAGGGTTTCAACACCACAACGACAACCATGCAAAACAACACATAAAGGCATAAAAGATCATGCTTTCCATCAAATAACTTTCGTCATTAACAACTAGGCATATAGAGGCTTTCGCATAAACCCTAATTGTTACTAACCCTTTTTCACATAATTAATCCAAGTTGCATTAAGATCACTTTCGCTTCAATAACACAAACAAGGATCACCTTCAACTCTCGCAAAAGAATCATGCTTATAGGGATAGAAGATGAATTGCACAAAAGAGATCTGACCTTTATCGCATCGCCTCACATGGCCACTGTCAGGCTCACCCCAGCCCCAGAAGTGGGTGGACTACTCACGCCTCATCGCAATTGCAGACATTTGATTGATGAAAGAAACTTGCATAAAAACTAAATTCAAAGCTTTTTACAATCCTGGCAATCAACTTTCGCTGTCAGCCAAAACCCTAAAAACCTTAGAACTCCTAAACTTCTCTGTATGGAACTACTTGCTTCTCTCTCAAATTGAATGATTAAAACTAAGCCCCCTAGGCTTTATTTATAGCCTTCATTCCCTAGCTATTCTAGGAAAGAAGATATCTATCTATATCTAAATTTCTATCTAAATTGCTAAAAGATAAATAAAAATTGTTTAATGGAATTAAATCCAAAAGGAAAGGATAAAACTAAATAAGGAAACATGTCTTCATCTTGATAGATCTTGTCTCTTTGGATAGAACTTGATGTCATCGGGATAGAATCTTCCGCCTTCGCGACGAAGGAAAGCCAAGTCTACTCGGACAGGTCATCGACGACGCGTTTCTGGGCACTGCTCTAGTCGACCTCGACAAGGCTTGGTCGACTTCGAGTAGGATTCGTCGTCTGGTGCTTGATGTGGCTCGTCATGGCTTCCTGGGCTCGTCGACCTCGAGTTGGTCTCGTCGACTTCGACAAGGGCTAGGGCCATCGACTAAACCTCCTCGGGTTGCTCAGACATGGCTCAGGGCGGCTCGTCGATCTCGACAAGGGTTAGTAGAGATCGAGTAGAGGTGGCTCGTCCTCTCGTCCTCGGTTTGGTGTGCTCGACCGGCTCGGACAAGGACTCAGGCGCTCGTCGACTTCGACAAGCCCTAGTCGACTTCGAGTACGGTGGCTCGCCGACTAGGGTTTCTCGAGCAGCTCTCCTCGAGGGACTCCGGATCTGGTGCTGTGGCTTCGTCGACCTTGAGTAAAGGTCCTCGAGATCGAGTTGGCTTCGGAGCTCGGGGAGCTTGGTTCTCGATCATGGCTTTGTCGACTAGGCTGTGCCCGGACATGCTCGTCTAGGTCGAGTAGGCTTACTCGAGATCGAGTAGCCTCGACTCTCAGACTTGTTCGCTGCTTTGACCTTGGACTTCTGTAGTGGTTTTCCGAGCATTTCCGACCTTCTGTAGAATTTGCTGTAAAGGCCTCGATTTCTGCGATTTAAACAGAAACTGGTGTAGATTCCATAATTTTGGCAAATAAGCATAAACTGCACAGATTCTGTACTATCTTAACCCAAATGCATGAAATGTATACAGAAATCGATATAAAAGTTACTGTAAAACATGGCAGATTCCGCTCACAACAAACACCCTATACTTAAGCTTGCTTGTCCTCAAGCAATACTTTTAATTGTCATTCAGGGGAAGTAATAAAAACTCTCAACATCTTAGATTCATTCTTATATGTCCCTGCAATCAATTACCATCCTCGAAAAGGTACTAGTGTCACAGATCCATGCATGTGCAAATATGTAAAAGCAACATCTACTCATAAAAGGAGGGTTATCCACAAATAATTTTTGTGTGACAAAGCATCGATAATCAAGAAGACTTTAATTTAAGCTCATGAAGGAGTAGATTGGTAAAAGACTAAAAGGTGGGCGATGTCTGGCAATGTGGTGCTTTTTGATCCGGGGAAATGGAGTACTTTCCAAACTTTGAATTTCATTCCACATTTCTTTTCCATTTGATTCATCACCTTTCATATTGCTTTTCTCAATAATAATGCTTTTACCTCTCTAACCTCAGCACTGCCTTCTCGCGAGTCGCAAACATGGGTGTCATGAATGGCCCCGGATACTTAGTGCTTCAGACTCCTCACAATGTGTCCCATCTCTCCAAACTATTATCTCAGAGAGCAGGGTCAATGTACCTTTATCTCCTGAGGTGATTGGATTTTCTTTCACTCATTAAATTTTCCATATATTTCAAACACTTTCCTTCCAAACTCCAATAATGATTTTTAACAACACAAATACCATATAACATCTCCATAATGTAACATCATTCTCAACATAATCCCCGGATAAGGTAAAGAAGGACAATATTTAGATCATGTGGAGCAAAATTTGAAATAAGGCATATTATGGCTTTTGTGTAATGCATTAGCATAGGTAAGGCTAGGATTATAAACATATGAGCATTATATGGAAATATAAAGTCCTCCATCATTTTATCATGCAACATGTCAAAAGCAATTTTAAATTTTACCTCCTTTCATGGTTTTCATTAAAAATAATGCACTTCATTGTGACTTCCCTTTACTAGGCAATTTCATGTTATATCTCTAATGAATCCAATTTTGCATCGTCGAGTCCAATATAAGCTTCCATGACATTATTCAAAATTTTCAATGGGGGTCATTTTTCAAAACTTTTTGGAAATCATGCATATAAGCACATAAATAAATAATGCATTCCAAAATAGCCATGTAGCAATTTCAAAGAAATAATGCACAAATAATGTCAAATATGGCAATTATGCGTAATGTAAGCCCTTCCCCCACCCCATACTTAAACATTACAGTGTCCTCACTGTATAAAAAAAACAATGTAAAGGGTAAAGAAAGAAACTCACAAGACATGTGTGCAGAGCTGAAAAATTTCGAATGGAGCACCTCATATTCCGAGTAAGCTTTGGTTCTATCCATTGACCTGAAAAAGTAGAAGACATATACCCATAAAAACAAAAACAAAGTCTCAAAAGCTTTGGTCCTAAAAAGTCTTATGTACACGCTTTAGTTTTTATAGTCGCTAGGCCGACTTTCATTAATGCTCAAGGTGGCATCTGCAGGGCCCATGTAGCTTGGGCCTCAAATAAGACTCCATTCTTGTCCATCAGTTGTAATCCTCCAGAATGGATCTTGTTCACCACAAACGGTCCCATCCGCTTCTTGTTGAATTTGTTGGGAAACCAATGATCCTTTGATTTAGAGACATAGAGCTTGTCTCCAACTTCATACTCCTTAGGCTCATCATTGGAAATCCTGCACAATCGCACATACCAAGGCAGACCTCTCCCATGTATAGATAAATCTTTAATGGAAATAGGAGAAGAAAGATCCATACCTTGACTTACCTTTGCGGAAACGGAATCGGGCACCACGGTGTTTGGTCGATCTCGACTAGGGCTCCTCGAGATCGACGAGGCTGCTGGCTCTGGTGGTGGTCTGGTTGAAGAGTCAGAAGTCGAGGAAGAACAGGTCTTGTCGACCTCGAGTTGGCTGGTCGACCTCGACGAGGACTCTGCTCCTGGTGGGATGCTCCTCGAGAACACAGGATCTGGTGGCGCTTGGCGGTGGTCGACCTCGACAAGGCTACTCGAGGTCGACGAGGGTTCTGGTCCTGAAGTCAGCGTCGTCGATGAAGATGGCTCTGGTGGTGCTGAGTGTTGGTCGACCTCGACAAGGCTACTCGAGGTCGAGTAGCCTTCTCCTCTTGGTGGCTTGCTCGTCGAGGAAGGCGGCGCTGGGCTCTCCGAGGGGTGGTCGAGATCGACGAGAGTGTTGTCGACTTCGAGTAGACCCGGCTTGTCTGGTTCGCTGCTCGACGAAGCTGGCGCTGGTGGAGTCTCCTTGGTCTGGTCGAGATCGACTAGGGTTCTACTCGATGTCGAGGAGCCCTGGTCGATCTTGACCCCATACTTAGCTCCTGTCAAGGCATCCGAAAAATAATGAATCCACAAGGACTTACCTTGGTCTGTGTCAATGGGATTCTCTGTGTTTTCCTTGAGGATTGCCATGATCTCCTCTACCTGGGCCTCCATGTCCCTTTTTTCTATCTCATCAGGGGTCATATTTCTGACCTTGGGTTCCCCGCAGGTGATGTAGCCAGCTGAGATAGATTTGACCTCTTCCATTGGACCTGTATGCCTTTCAGTTTTATTAAAGGAATACTCAATTACCTCATCGCTGATGTTGAAGGTGAGCACTCCTTTCCTTACGCTTATGTTGGCATCCACCGTTGCCAAGAATGGTCTTCCTAGAATAATTGGACAAGCAGGATCTTCTTGCATATCAACAATTAGGAAATCAGCAGGAACGAAGAATTTACCTACTTGTACTGGTACATTTTCCACCATGCCTGTTGGAATGACCACTGTGTTGTTGGCCATGTATAGTCTAGCATCCACATGCTCCAGGGCACCTATCTTAATCTTGGACCAAATCGTTAAAGGCATAATACTAACACTGGCTCCAAGATCACATAGGGCATTAATTTTGTATGGACCAAATCCAATAGTTATAGCAAACTTACCTGGATCCGGCCTCTTCTCCAATATGTCTAGATGGCTGCACTCCTCTGTGATTTCTGCCATCGATCGCTTTTTGCTCAGAATCTCTTTCAGGAATTTGACATAGGACGGCATTTCATTGAGAGCTTCTGTGAAGGGGATGGTGACATTGAGCTTCTGAAGCATCTTGATGAAGCGCTGAAACTTTTTCTCCGCCGGGTCCTTTAGAGATTTTGTTGGGAAAGGCAACTTCTTTTTATGAGTCGGAGCCAGAACAGACGTCGGAGTTGCTGCAGACTTCTCTATGTCGACCAGGGGCTCTTCGATGTCGACTACAGGCTTGTCGACTTCGACTAGATTTGGCGACGTCGAGTTGCTGGGCTGTACAGACGAGGATTTCTGAAGATTCTCCTCGACCTCGAGTAGACCTTTGTCGAGGTCGACTAGGCTCTGGTCGAGATCGACGACGGGTTTGTCGAGATCGACTTGCTGTTCCTCGCTGTTCTGCTGCTTCCCGACCTCTGGCTCTTGAAGTTGATGGCCGCTTCTGAGTTTTACAGCAGCGACGTGTCCAGTCTTTCCCTTAGGATTTGGTTCTGAAGATCCAGGGAGAGCGCCTGACTGTCTGGGAATTCCCGCTGCTAGCTGACCAATCTGTGTATCAATTGATTTCCGCCAGATATCAATTTCCCCAAGCCTAGAGTTGACACCTTGCATCTGAGTATAGACGGAGTTGAAAGATTGCCTAGTTTCAGCGTGATTTCTCCGCATCTCCTCCAGGACTGTCTGGATATCATCCTTTTTCTGGTCCCTTTCAGGATGTCCTGGAGCTCTGTAGGGCGGGGGGTTCCTAGGGACTCCTTGGTTCCACTGTGGTTGCTGAAACCTTTGGTCCCCCATGTAGCGATTGGGACCCCCTGCGTAAGCCGCTTCCTCATGATGCTCTGCCAGCCTGACTTGCTCGGTGTGTGGGCACTCAGTAGTGGTGTGCCGATGCGATCCGCATTCAATGCAAGGACGGTTGACAGAGAGATATTTGACTTGCTTGAGCAGCGTCTTATTCTGATCTTTGTAGTACTGCTCCCTAACATCTGGATCAATCTCCTTAGGAGGCTCATATAGGGGCATGGATGGTGATGGCCTGGCGTATGGGTTCTCTTCATAAGTTGCAGTAGACCCATATTTGTTGTCGTAGTTGGTGAGCTTCTCTAGCACACCCCATGCGTCACTTGGCGGCATCGTCAGATACTCGTAATGAGTATAATTGTTGATTCTGTCCTTAGTGACTTGGTCAAGAGAGTTGAAGAAGATCTCCTGAATGATGTAGGGTGGATATCCATGAGTAGGGCAAGATCGCATAAGTTCCTTGTAGCGCTCCCATGCCCTTGCCAGCGGTTCCCCTTTCTGCTGTTTAAAGGCGGTGATTTTCTGGCGGAGATGTGCTGTTTTGGCAGGTGGGAAGAATTTGTTCAGAAACTCTTGCTCTACTTGGGCCCAGAGTGTGTGATCTTGCTTTCAGCCCTTCCAGCCATTTCAGTGCAGGCCCAGCGAGAGACCAGCGAAAAGATTTCATCTTGACATATTCCAGAGTTGTACCTTCTGCAAGAGTACGGCACATATCATGAAAGTTAGTAATATGTTCAAGAGGACACTCATTAAATCTGCCGTAAAAGGCATTGTTTTTAAGCTCTATAAGAAATTGAGTGCGAATTTCAAAAGAGTTTTCAGGGATTAGAATCGCCGATTCAGGCGCGACGAGAGTTGGGTGCATGTAGTCCTCTGCCGTGGTTGGATATTGGGCAAGCTCAGTTTGTGCTTGTTCCCTTGCTGCTCTCTCAGCGGCGATAGCAACATCTTTAGCGTTGATAGCGGCATCCCTTGCGGCTAGTTCCCTGGTAAGCCTAGCGATTAGCTGTTCCTGTGTTTCAGCGGCCGACATGATCCTTTTGAGTTTGGAGTGGATGTGTAGGTAGCGCTCCGGTTCGTCTAAGCTGTCAAACTCAGGTGTTTGACCAGAACGACGCATACACCCTGCAATCTAACTCAAAGAGACAGTGAGAACTGACTACCTAAGGCGCGATTGATTGCTTCCCCGGCAACGGCGCCAATTTGTTGTTGCAGGAGTAAGTCAAGTATAGAATAGAATATGGTTTAGAACGACTCCCCTGTCTCAGCAAATAATTACAAGACTGCCTCCCGTTGTAGTAAGAGAAAAGTCAGGATCGAATCCACGAGGAAGCACGTCAGCAGTTCTTAGGTAGCTATCAAATTCTCACAGACACAGCAGAAAAGACAGAAACAAACACAGAAGCAGAAAAGACAAATAACCCGACAAGGGCAACTGAAATAAAAGCAAATAACAAAGCAAAGCAAAAGCAAAGGTTCTCGTCGATCTCGACAAACAGTACTCGAGATAGACAAGGGTGGTCGACAACAGTGGCTCAGGATCGAAAACGAAGCAACTCGACAAAGGCAAGTCAACTCGATCTCGACTACCCCCTCCTCGAAATCGACAAGAATCAGCAAAGACAGACAATAGAAAATTGACAAAGGGCAGAAACTTCAACTCGACCTAGACCAGTTCTCGTCGAGATCGACAAGAATCGTACTCTATCTCGACCAAGTCCTACTCTATGTCGACAAGAACATAAATTTAAAGGAATGTAAATTGCAATTGCTCAAAACCCAAACTCAGCTTTTTGACGGAAAATAAACTCAATATATAAAAAGACCTCCAAGGCTAGGGTTTCAACACCACAACGACAACCATGCAAAACAACACATAAAGGCATAAAAGATCATGCTTTCCATCAAATAACTTTCGTCATTAACAACTAGGCATATAGAGGCTTTCGCATAAACCCTAATTGTTACTAACCCTTTTTCACATAATTAATCCAAGTTGCATTAAGATCACTTTCGCTTCAATAACACAAACAAGGATCACCTTCAACTCTCGCAAAAGAATCATGCTTATAGGGATAGAAGATGAATTGCACAAAAGAGATCTGACCTTTATCGCATCGCCTCACATGGCCACTGTCGGGCTCACCCCAGCCCCAGAAGTGGGTGGACTACTCACGCCTCATCGCAATTGCAGACATTTGATTGATGAAAGAAACTTGCATAAAAACTAAATTCAAAGCTTTTTACAATCCTGGCAATCAACTTTCGCTGTCAGCCAAAACCCTAAAAACCTTAGAACTCCTAAACTTCTCTGTATGGAACTACTTGCTTCTCTCTCAAATTGAATGATTAAAACTGAGCCCCCTAGGCTTTATTTATAGCCTTCATTCCCTAGCTATTCTAGGAAAGAAGATATCTATCAATATCTAAATTTCTATCTAAATTGCTAAAAGATAAATAAAAATTGTTTAATGGAATTAAATCCAAAAGGAAAGGATAAAACTAAATAAGGAAACATGTCTTCATCTTGATAGATCTTGTCTCTTTGGATAGAACTTGATGTCATCGGGATAGAATCTTCCGCCTTCGCGACCAAGGAAAGCCAAGTCTACTCGGACAGGTCATCGACGACGCGTTTCTGGGCACTGCTCTAGTCGACCTCGACAAGGCTTGGTCGACTTCGAGTAGGATTCGTCGTCTGGTGCTTGATGTGGCTCGTCATGGCTTCCTGGGCTCGTCGACCTCGAGTTGGTCTCGTCGACTTCGACAAGGGCTAGGGCCATCGACTAAACCTCCTCGGGTTGCTCAGACATGGCTCAGGGCGGCTCGTCGATCTCGACAAGGGTTAGTAGAGATCGAGTAGAGGTGGCTCGTCCTCTCGTCCTCGGTTTGGTGTGCTCGACCGGCTCGGACAAGGACTCAGGCGCTCGTCGACTTCGACAAGCCCTAGTCGACTTCGAGTACGGTGGCTCGCCGACTAGGGTTTCTCGAGCAGCTCTCCTCGAGGGACTCCGGATCTGGTGCTGTGGCTTCGTCGACCTCGAGTAAAGGTCCTCGAGATCGAGTTGGCTTCGGAGCTCGGGGAGCTTGGTTCTCGATCATGGCTTTGTCGACTAGGCTGTGCCCGGACATGCTCGTCTAGGTCGAGTAGGCTTACTCGAGATCGAGTAGCCTCGACTCTCAGACTTGTTCGTTGCTTTGACCTTGGACTTCTGTAGTGGTTTTCCGAGCATTTTCGACCTTCTGTAGAATTTGCTGTAAATGCCTCGATTTCTGTGATTTAAACAGAAACTGGTGTAGATTCCATAATTTTGGCAAATAAGGATAAACTACACAGATTCTGTACTATCTTAACCCAAATGCATGAAATGTATACAGAAATCGATATAAAAGTTACTGTAAAACATGGCAGATTCCGCTCACAACAAATACTGTATTTAATGAGCTTAAATCTTGTAGTTCAGTTGTGAGAAAAAAGGCAGCCAGAGTTTTATCTGATCAGAAATTATTAGAGGATGGGGGTTGCTTAGTTAGTACAGCGTCGAGATTTAGTTTACTTGGGCAAACTGAATTTTCTGAATCCTATGGTGGTGTGAATGACAGTGGTGGTGGTTCAGCTTCTTCTGTCAGTAATCCAGTTGCTTGTGAGGGTAGCACTCACTTGCTGAGTGGTAATGGATAGATTGAAAATCTCGGCCTGGAATATTATGGGTCTAAAGGACCCTATTAAAAATAGTTTAATTAACTCTTTTTGCTTTGAAAATGATATTGGTATGATTGGTCTTTTGGAAACAAAGATGCTGCATAAGAATGTGGAAGATGTTAGAAGGAGATTAATGCATGGGTGGCAGTGCTGCATGAATGGCAATGAAGCTGTCAAGGGGAGAATTTGGTTAGCTTGGAATCCCGATATCTACTTGGTCCAAGTTCTGAAGATCCATGAGCAATTTATTCACTGCACTGTCGAATCTAGGGACAATGCTTTTCGTTTTGCTGCCACCTTCGTCTATGCTTGCAGCTTCAGAGCGGAGAGAGCTCCGTTATGGGCTGAGGTCAGAACTATAGCTGCCAGCATGAACACCCCTTGGGTGGTGCTTGGCGATTTTAACTGTGTACTGAATCCTGAAGATACTTGGCCATCCAGACTTGCACATTATGATGAATTTGCTGAGCTGCGATCTGTTTTAGATGACAGTGGGCTGGAGGATTTGACTTACACTGGTGCCACACTTACTTGGAACAATAACCGAGTGGGTGAAGGACGGATTGAGAGGAAAATCGATCGAATTCTTGTCAACGATTGCTGGCTGGACAGTTATGCAGAAACTAAAGGTTTCTTTGACACGCCTAGGTTCTCTGATCACTCTCCGGCGGTTGTAACTCTGCGTAACAGAGCTTCCAACAAGCGTTATCCGTTTAAGTTCAAAAATTTTTGGGCCAAGGAAGATGAATTTCTCAGTCTTGTTACTGCTGCGTGGGTGAATGACAGTGGAGGATCCAAGCAGTTTAAGCTTGTTCAGAAGCTCAAGAGTGTTAAAGATACTCTCAAACCTTGGGATAAAGCTCGCTTCCCTGAATTGCAAACACAAATAGATCTTAATAAAAGGGCTCTCCAAGAGATTCAGCTTCAATTGCAATCTGATTTAGGGAATGTACACCTGCTGATCAGAGGTAAAGCTGTTGAAGAAGAGCTGAAGAAGAATGTGGGAAGGCTTATTAGCCTAACTTCCCAAAAGGCTAAAATCCATTGGCTTACAATGAGTGAAGAAACATCTTCGATGTTCTATAGAAGTGTGAAGGAGAGGAGATCAGTGAACGCTATAGTCATCATGAAGGATGATAATGGGAGAATTATGGAGGAGGAAGGGGAAATACGATCTCATGTGGTGAGGTTTTTCAAAAACCTACTGTCCTCAGCTGTAATACTTGCTCCTTTCCCCCAGTTATCAGTTGGTCAACAATTAGAGGAAGATCAGTTGGGTGAGCTGGCTGCTATCCCAAGCTTTGATGAAATCAGGAAAAGTATATGGAGCATCGGTGCTAATAAGTCACCGGGACCGGATGGTTTTGGTAGGCAATTCTTTAAGTCTGCATGGTCCGTAGTTGGGAAAGATACCTGTGAAGCAATTAGAGAAATTTTCCGAAATGGCAAGGTTTTGAAGCAGCTGAACACAACCTTTATCTCGCTCCTTCCTAAGGTTCCTAATCCTTCCTCAGTGAAAGAACTCCGACCCATTTCTTGTTGTAATACCATCATGAAGGCGGTTTCTAAAATTTTGGTGGCTCGCCTGAAGAGTAAACTGCCTGGGCTGATTTTTGATTGTCAGGGAGCGTTCATCCCGGGACGTTCCATTGCGCACAACTGTGCAGTTGCTTTAGAAGTGGTTAATGGGTACGACACGAAGCGTGTATCCCCACGATGCACGATAAAGGTTGACTTACAGAAGGCATATGATTTCCTGAACTGGGATTTTATCAAGGCAACCTTGGAGTATATGAATTTCCCTAGAAGGCTGATTGAGCTCATCATGGAGTGCGTGACTACCACGGCATTTTCAGTGCTCATCAACGGGTCGCCAGAAGGTTTTTTTCCGGGCAAGAGAGGGCTCAGACAAGGGGACCCCTTGTCCCCATACTTGTTCGTACTTTGCATGGAAGTGCTGAGTAGGATGTTACAAGAAGCTACAGCTGTGCAGGGGTTCAAATATCATCCGAGATGCAAAGGTTTGAAACTTACACACCTTGCTTTCGCGGACGATTTACTCCTATTTTGTCATGCCGATTCTGTCTCAGTTCAGATTCTCAAGTACTGTCTTGACAAGTTCTTTGAGGCTTCTGGTTTAAGAGCTAACAACGAGAAGAGCACTGTGTTTATTTCTGGAGTAACAGAGACCGTGGCTGAAGCGCTAGTACAACAGTTGGGCTTTGTTCGTGGTAGTCTCCCTATCAAGTATCTTGGTATCCCTCTACACTCAAAGACTATAGCCATCCATGAATATGGTGATCTATATGGGAAATATCAAAAATTGATGAGCTCCTGGGTGACACGGAAAATGTCTTATGCTGGGAGGTTGCAGTTGTTGAAGGCTGTATGCAATGGGATCAATACATTTTGGAGTCAAGTATTGATTTTGCCAAAAGGGGTTGTTCACAAGATTGAAGGGATGTGTAAAAGGTTCCTTTGGAGTGGTAGCAATGAAGGCCACAAGTTTCTGGTTGCTTGGGACAATGTTGCTAAACCTTATGTAGAAGGTGAGCTGGATATCAAAGAGCTGCTGGCATGGAACAGAAGTGTTCAAACAAAGCTTATAGGGGACTTAGCTTTGCCAGTTCCTAGTAGCTGGAAGTGCTGGTGCTCCCTGAATCATTTGAGGGGTGGTGATATATGGGATATTGAACCCAAAGTGGATGATTGCTGGGTGTGGAAGAGCCTCTTGGAAACAAGGGATGAGCTGATAAGTGCTTTGCTTCCAGGGAGCTCTTCACCTCACAATTTGGATCATCTGCTGAACCTTCGTGGTAAGCTTTCTTGCTCCAAGGTCTATGAGCTGCTCCGTACAAAAGGCCCAGACACTGATGGGGAGGCATGATATGGGGGAGATTGCAATGCAGAAAATGGACGTTTATCGTCTGGCTGGCTGTAAGGAACAGGCTTCAGACTGGCAGGCGTGTCAAGCACTGGAAGGGCGCTGATGCGGCTTTGTGTGCTCTGTGCAAGCAAGAGGAGGAGAGCGAGCATCACCTTTGGTTCTCTTGTCCAGCAGTTTGCGAGGTACAGTCGCTTGTTCTAGAGTGGGTTGGTATTGGCTGTCGATTACAGTACCTCGAGGATTGGTTGCACTGGTTTGCTGGGGAGCCAGATTCCACTCAAAAGTCACTTCCTTGCCAGGCGAAACTTCTTACTGTCCAGGCACTTGTGTACTACACGTGGATGGCAAGAAACAAGGTTGTGTTTGGTAATGAGAGCTTTGATCCTAGAGTGTATGCTACACTTATTATTGAAAATTGTAAATCTAGGATTTCCGTGAAGTGGAAGTGCAAGTCACTCATGGAAAGAAGATGTAAGAGGTGGTACTTGGGTAGAAGCATTAGAGATTGATACCTAGGGGTGGTACAGTGGCACTTGGAGTGTTAGAGAATTTGATAGTTTTTTGGGTATATACACATGTGTGGTAGATATTTTTGGTGGGTTGGAGGGCATAGTGGGGCCGATTTTGAGTTATACGGTACCCATTTTACATGAGACTCTTGGTATAGTCTCATTTTTTTGTAACCTGGTGTTTCTCACCACATCTCTGTATTTACCTTTTCAAGCAATCTACGACAACATCAGTTGAGCTCCAACATCAAATATTCATCCACTGTGACTTGCTTTATAAAAATTTAGAAAATCTTACCTTACTTTTCTTTATTAATTTTGGTTTTTAATTCCAATTAATTGACTGAAAACATGTAGAAAAACCAAAAGGGATTAAGTGAAACGCTGCTAACGGCAGCTCGGCTACGTGATTTGAGGAAGAGCATTATTCCATTTATTTTTGTCTCTAGGATTTCAATGAACGAAGCTTTGAGCACCACCTTTGTGACTTTTGTGAACGCTTATGTCATCCTCACACAATATTATTGTATTAAACTTTTCAAACTTTTGTTTAGATTATTATATGGTTATTCCTTACTATTTTATATTCTATATTTTTTTTCCTCGCAAAGGCGCCATGACGCGTGAATTTCACTAGTATTTTATATTGCAGAATATGGGTTCTCAAAATCTTTTACACCCATGAGGGAATTTTTTTCCGAAATATTCACTAAAAAATAAAAAAATTACGAATAAATTCACAGATTGAAATTATTTACACAAATATTCAAAATTTGCAGGTTCATCAGAGAAACGCGGTCTCAGACCGCGTTTCATAGGTTAATTTGATATTTATCTTCAAAGCCGGAAAAAAAATTTAAATTTCTTATAAAAACGCGGACTGAAACCGCGTTTTCCCCCTTTTTATTTCCTAAATTTAAAAAGCAGCCCCTAAAAAATATATAGGTGTAAAACGCAGTCTCAGGCCGCGTTTTACTTGGAAAATTAAAAAAAAAGAAAAGAAAAGGGGGGGAGAGAGAGAGAGAGCGAAGAAGCTTGACGGGGATTCGAATCGGACGACAATTGCCGAGGTTGACCCTCACCTCCAGGCCGGACGATAATGGCGCGCGACGGGGATTCAAATCGGAAGTCAAGCCCCGCCGGAAGCCCTCTTCCCCGGTGACCCTCACCTCCAGGGCTCGAGCGGCGGTGGCCATGGCTCCGAATAGCGCGGAGGAGTGGTGGGGGATTTGAAGCCGGAGAGGTTAGCCGTGGGAGCCGATGGCCATGGTGTGCGACGGGGATTCGAATCGGAAGTCTTGCCCCACCGAAAGCCCTCTTCCCCGGTGACCCTCACCTCCAGGGCTCGAGCGGCGGTGGCCATGGCTCCGAATAACGAGGAGGAGTGGTCGGGGATTTGAAGCCGGAGAGGTTCTCCGTGGGAGTCGATGGCCATGGTGTGCGACGGGGATTCGAATCGGAAGTCAAGCGCCGCCAGAAGTCCTCTTCCCCAGTGATTGCCGGCCAGAATTAGGAACGGCGGTGGCCACTTCCGTCACCCCCCCCCCCCTTTTTTTTCCAAGTAAAACGCGGCCCGAGGCCGCGTTTTACACCTATATATTTTTGGGGGGCTGCTTTTTAAATTTAGGAAATAAAAAGGGGGAAAAACGCGCGCGTTTTTATAAGAAATTTAAATTTTTTTTCCCGGATTTGAAGGTAAATATCAAATTAACCCATGAAACGCGGTCTGAGACCGCGTTTCTCTGGTGAACCTGCAGATTTTGAATATTTGTGTAAATAGTTTCAATTTGTGAATTTATTCGTAATTTTTTATTTTTTAGTGAATATTTCGAAAAAAAAAATTGCCCAGGAGGACCGCTTTCATATATCTTCATTAATGTGCAACTTTTTCGATATATAAATCTTAATATTCCTGCATAGTTTCATCACAATTACTATATACGATCGAGCTTTGTATCGATATATTTTTTATTCAAATAAAAAACACACTATTTTTTTTTAATTCATTTTAAAAAATTACACAAGGAGTTTACAAATAAAGTATTATGTAATATTCCCTTTTTTTTTTATTAGGCAAAAAGGGGGCGGGAGTCCCAGAGGGATGCCACCCTAATCATCCAAGCGGATGATGGTACAGAGCTCCCTATTAAAAGGGAGGTTAGAAATAGTACAAATGTCCATAGACTTAGCTATGAAATCTTCAGCTACATTTGCTTCTCTAAAACAGTGTATGAATTCTATTGACTCAAAGTCAGCCTTCATTCTATTGATGAGTTCCACTTGCCGAAGAGTGTCCCATTTTGCTTTGGAGTTATCATTAATACTTCTGATGACTTCTAAACATTCCCCTTCAATTACCACTCTCCTTAATCCTTTTGCTCGGGCTAAATCAACACCTGCACAGAAGGCAGCAGCTTCCGTTTGAATGGGTGAGCCGCTAGTGATCCGCTGTTGAAACAAATCCAGAACATGTCCTTCACTATCTCTCAGAATCCCACCCACTTGGCAGAAGCCAGTGGGTTTGGTCGAGCCATCTACATTGATTTTGTAGGTGGCCCTGGGCGGCTTCTTCCAGCCAGCATTCCTCCCGTTTCTCTTTTGGATGGGATTCTTCTTAGTCTCCTGTGTCATGGCCAACTGCCATTCTCTGAATTGAATAAAAGACCTATAAGCAATTTGAGGGGGAGAATCAGGATTTTTGCTCTTGAAAATGATGTTATTTCTAGTTTCCCATAAGTTCTGCCATATATGACAAAGATGTATAAAAAAATCCTTGTCGGGTTTCGAGTGAAAGAATTCTTGAATAGTTGAGCTATTACTTGTTGGTGACATTAAGGATTTCCATGTAAGTTGTTCGTAGCTTGCCATTATTCGTCTAGTGAAAGGACAGTGCAAAAATAACATCATGTCACCATATGAGGGATCTTCCGCCTACGTGGCTTCACAAGGAGGCTTCATTCCACATGTCACCATATGAAGGATTTCACATCTCTCACTCCTTTTTCTATCTCCAAGTGGACCACTAATTCTCATCCACGTGGTTAATTTTTGCCACATCTTCATGGTAACCGTCACACCTTTAGTAACTACCCACTAAGTTTACTAACCACCCCACTAAAATATTTTTAAATATTCATGAAATTAAACTAATTTCACATATAAAACTATTTAGTTTATTAATAAAATCAGATATGTATAATCAATTGCTAACATTTTAAATATGATATATTTTATTATAAAATAAATAGTTTTTTTTAATATAACCACTATTATTAACCTTTTTAAAAATACTTTAGCTATCTAATAAAGTTTATCATATATGTATAATCAATTGCCATCTTGATCTTACATTGTGATAATACTTCTCTTTATATTATTGTTTAAAAATTATTCGGTTAAGGATTTATAAATAAATTTCTAACGAACCATTATTTTCTTTTTTATTATTTCATCGTCTTTATAAATTATTAAATTCTTTTGTGTATTTTTTTAACATGTCTCTACCACTATTCTCTCTAAATTACTTATATTGTTATTAGATTGTAAAATAAAAAAAAATCACCAAATATTAAATACCCGTGTCTTAGACACGGGGCTTACAATGGTTACAGTTGCTAACACCAAGCAGAAAAAAGATTTGCTTTTCAAGTATGTGAAGAACATGAACCGATCCACTAGGATCATTATAAGATAGTGGAGCATGAATAAATTGTCGCACTGTATGTATGGTTAAAAAAAGGTCGAATCTCATGCTTGCTTTTCTCTGTTATGCACAGTAGATATAATTGTGAATTTGTGATTAGTCGGACCACCCACAAATCGCCACAATGGTAGTGAATAAATGTGCAAATTTGTATTTTTTAACATTTTTTTAGCTTCAATGGTTGTTTTGAGTGTGTGAAAATGTAGATATTTAAACATGTGACGCGCAAATTTGAGCACATAATATCTTCCATTTATAAACTTTTACAAAAAGCAAGACAATTTCATTAATTTATATTTTTATGATTTTATTTTTTTTTGTTTTAAATGAACTGTATTTCAATGGTGTGTAAAAAATGCACATTTTACCAATGAAGCAAATTAGTAAAAAGTGATATGTATTTTTACATATCTTGTGTAAATGTGTACATCTCGTGTAAATTTATGTTGTGTAAATGTGTACATTTTTAAACATTGTGGATAGAGCTGGCAAAATCCGACCCGACCCGAAAACCCGACCCGACTCACCCGAACCCGAACGGGACTCGAAAATCTGGAGTCATTCATAACCCGAACCCGAGACCGAACCCGACCCGAACGTGACCCGACCCGAAACAGACCCGAACACAGATAAACCCGACCCGAGCTAAACCCGACCCGACTCTTAACCCGACCCGACTCTCAACCCGACCCGACCCAACCCGACCCGAATTGAAATAGTTATTTAACATTAACATTTTAATACTTGAATGTTAAATGTTTTTTATTTATTTTAACACAAGTTTATGATTATACTTTAACATATAAAACACCAATTATTTTTGTTAATTGTTAACATATAAAACACCAATTATTTTTGTTAATTGTTATCTCAAATCTTTATATATCTTAACCTCAAATCTCAAATATCTAATGTCCATATTTGTCACAATCTTAAATCTCAATCTTGATCTAAATCTCAATCTCAAATTTCAAATCTCAAGACTTTAAATACATCGAATATTCGAATCCATCGAAGATGAAGTATTTATAAGTTTTATTTATAACTTTGGTTTTTTTAAACATGTTTCTTTTTTTTTAACGTGTTTCTTTTTATAGGTATAACTTAAATGTACAATTATTTTGATTTAATTATAACACCGATCAATTGGTTTAAATGTTTAAAAAATAACGATGTTGCCGAATATCGAATTTCCGATTATGACTTTTTTGAAAATCGGTCGACAACCGATGAGTTAATAACAATGAGTGTGTTCAACCGAGTCTAAATTACATATTCAAGTATTCAATCTAGTCAAAATCATTTATTTTAAGTAAATTACATATTTAAGTATTCAACCGAGTTAAAATCATTTATTTTAAGTAAATTACATATTTAAGTATTCAGCCGAGTCAAAATCAACCTAATTATCCAAATTCCAAACAGGTCGAATATGAATCAACCGAAAACTCAAACCAACTATACCGCTATACCCACTTTGATTCGAAACTCAAATGAGATCGACCTGCTTTGACCCGAACCTGAATGGGCATGACCCGACTTAACCCGAAACCCGACCAATCTAAAATTCATTATGACCGAACCCGACCCGACCAATGTCCGACCCGACTAATACCCGACCATAAATTTTACCCGAATTGACCCGACCCGAGCAAACCTGACCCGACCCGAACGACTTACTTGCCAGCTCTAATTATGGATGGTATTAGTGTTGATTCAATTTAACAAGAAACCTAGCTAAAAATTGGGGGAATACAAAAATTAAAGTGATGCTTAAATATGGAAACAGTTCAGTACATGAGTTTTTATTAAGGCAACAAGCAACTGTTGACATGACAAAAGTGGATCACAAAATTGAACAGAGGAACACACCCCCATACTACCAAATTTTTATTCACCGGCAAAACTTTCATTTTTCTGTCTCCGATGAGAGAGAGAAATCCTGTGCCGCTGAACTCACAAAATTTTGATCGGGATCCGACCCGATTCCACTGACCCGTCCAATCACACCAAACCAAAAAGGGCTCTTAAGTCTTAATCATACTTACCGCGTATGCGTAGATAAGAAGAAGAAGAAGAAGAGAGAGTAAAAAAAAAAGGAAAAAGCTAAATCTATTCTGCAATTGGGGCAGTCCACAAAACAGAGGAGAGGACCCCAGCGCAGTTACTATTATACGCCCTTCCATTCCCAAAATACCATCAGATCAAACAAATAGGTTGAGCAGCCTGGACTCCGGCGCTGCCGTGCCAGGGTGCTCGCCCTCGAAACTGACAGTCGTCCCCGACTCCTCGGAGTTCAAAGAAGGCGTTGCTGGCCGCTGCAGCTTCTCTTCGGTTGTCGGGAATTCAAGCTTCGTCAGGATCGGGGAGGCCGCGGCCGGCTGCGGTGAGGGGGACCAGACGCCGTTGAGGAAGTCGGGGACGGGGCTGAGAGTGCTGCCGCGGAGGACGGTGTCGACGGCGGCTTGGCAGATTTGCCAGTTGCCAGTCCAGAGGAGGCCGACGGCGCCGCTCACGGGGTTGACCGTTCGACCACAAGCTTCGTACAGCAGGGACTGGAACAGAGCTGGAGAGAGACAGAGGGTAAAACACACTCAATTAATTGATCTTAAACCTAGCTATCCACATCAGTTGAGGAGGAGTAATTGTAATTAATTAATGAAAAAGTTAAATGTAAATAAAAATGAAGAAAAATACCGGGGCGTTGGGAGTCGGGGACGTTGGAGATGAAGGACATGAGGCCGGCGCGGCCGAAGAACTTGGCGACGAAGACGGTGGCGTGGCCCTGAGACTCGGGGGAGGGAATCCACTGAAGGCAGGGGCGGAGAACGCAGGAGTCGCTGCATCCCTTACGGAGAACTCGGCACCCGTTGCAACTCATCTTCTTCGTCCTCCTCTTCCTCTTTCTTGAATTGATTGCTTCTTTTAGGGCATAAAAAAACCAAAGTATGTTCCTCAACCAGCTAATCTAACCTAACCAGAGAGAATAACAGAGATAGAGAGAGTAAAAATAGAAACTGGGGCTGGAAATGGAAGGGGAGAGTCGAGTTTTATAGACTCCCAAGGCCAAATTGGAGGAGGGGACTCGGGTTACAAGTTAACTCAACCATGGTTAAAGGAGAGTTTTATGGTTGGTGGGAACTCCCAAAATTCATTTGTTTTGCGGCAGAATATAATGCTGCTACTACAGTCGAATTTTAGAATAAGGCATATAATATAATTTATTATTATTATTATTATTATTATTATTATTATTATTATTATTATATATATATATATATATATATATATATATATATATATATATATATATATATATATATATATATATATATATATATATATATATTAAGCAGATAAAGATTAGGCCGGACGATCCCGAGATATCGCTCTTCATAGAGCATCCTTCCAAATGAGAACCTTCAGTTCTGGATCATCTTCTAAACGTTCGTCGGCATGGAGACTGTAGACCAGATGTGCTAGACGATCTGCAACAGCATTAGATTCTCTAAAAATATGACGAATCGCAAATTAGAAAATGAAAGAAGATCAATAAATATATCCGATTGCAGGAGCTCTACGTTCCAGGGGCACTTCCAATCCCCTAGGAGCGCCCGTACAACCGTGTTGTTATCCCCCTCGATGAGTAAATTTGAGATACAAAGTTGCGTAACACTGAGAATTCCCTTTTTAAGGCCCATCGCCTCTGCAAACAGAACCGACGTTCCGTTACAAAGGGCCGCATCCGAAGACAGCACAGTGCCCTGATAGTCACGAATAATGTAACGGCCCAGAATTATGATTTCCGGGTTACGTTTCAAGGGATAAAACCCCTTGTTCGGATCTTGCAATCCAGGTACGGGTCGAGGTTTCAAAGTCATTTAAGATTAATAGAAAGAGGGATTTGAAACCCTAAACACCTCGAAGGGCCGTTGGGTACCCTTAACCTGTCCTGGGGACTAACTCGCAAAATTCATTTCACACGGAAGCAAGACGGAAGTAAAATAAGGATACAAGTGCCACGGTAGAGCCGGGTCAAAACGGAGTCAAAAGTATAAATCCAAAACAATATAATCAGAGTCTGGTGAAGTCTATAACTCCAGCGCTCACTCTCCGCCGACAAAATGACCCGCGCAATAAGCAAACAACACCGATAGGATGAACATAAATAATTCCTAAAAAAATTGATTTGGAGCGGGATCAGATCGATGCCCACTTAACTCTGCATCCCAACCATAAGCACACATATACGCTATACCTAATAAAGATGCTCTAATGCAGTACGAAATTCAAACACACTAGCATGCTCCTAGTTCATAATAATGTGCAGAAATACTGTAAAGGGCCCAAGACAATGCCAAGTGGCATATCCCTCTCCTACCTCCACCCCTTCCGACAGGCGGAGACTGGCCAGCTCGTGAATGCATTCATTCATAATCGGGGGGCACGCATGCCTAACCCGCTCCACAATAAAGCCCGCAGGCATATCATAATATAAGGAAGTACTCGATTGACTCAGGGTACCCGATGAGGCTGGGCTACCCTATGACCCTAGCAAAGACTCTAGGACTATCACAGATAACGACCGTTCTGTTTACATACACATAGAGAAATAGAATGCTCAACGATCGATGCAACCTAGCATGGTACTACATGGCATGCTGATCATGAATGCAAACACCTAGTATATCATGCACTTAAAGCAGGGAATAGCTCTATTCAATCCGAGTAAGCTCCGAAGAGACTTACCTGAAGATGCAGAACAGCAATATAACACAAGCAAGGGCCCATATGCAAGTCCAAAGCAATCCAAAAGCAATACACACCTATCATCAAGCCATTTTCATAAGCTATCGGGCTAACGTTCATATACACAGAACTCAAGTTCCCAACATTCTCAAAACCAATCGATAGTAAAACCATTTTCCAAACCATTTCCGATACGATCAACATCAACCAAAATCATTCACTCCCGATCAACCTTGTTGATAAAATCGTATCAACCATATTTTCCAAACTTTGAATCTCAAATTAAGTCAACTCATTTTCAAAACAATTTCCCAAATCCTCTCTGGTCAAAATCCATTAATAAAATATTATCCTTTAAATCCACTTACTATTATTATTTTATATCAAACAACTCTGACAAGGTTAGATCATTTCCAAAAATCCTCTTCTTAATTTCTATTAAATTCTTTCCCATTCATCAAAACAATTTTCAACCTTGAAAACCATTTTTCAAAATTTCTCTTTTATTAGAATCCAAGTCCAATAATATTATATTTTTAAATCTCAATAATAAAATAATGTAGTATATTATCCCATTTATTTAATATTTTCATAAAATACTTCCAAGTCCCAAAAATTAATCCTAACCATTTTTATTTACTAAAATCAGTCCTTTCCAAATTACCAAACCGATCTTATATTTATAAAATCCAAAACCGACCCTCTATTTTTCTAAATTCCAAAATCAGTCCTCAAACCCTTCTATTTTCGAAAAACCCAAGACACCATCAGATTTTGAGGTTAAAGAAAATAGGCCCAATCTCTTTGATCTTTCATAAGGCTTAAAGCCCATAAATTAGGCCCAACAAACCAGCCACTTTATAAAATCCGGACTCCCACATTCTCCAAAAGTGAACCGGTTTCATTTTATTAAAAAAAACCGAACCAACCCGGACAATTTAGGAAATAAGGCTGGACCGACCCAATAAATTAGAACCCAACCCATAACCCCTGTTCATCGTCCTCTTCAAGGGCTACTGCTTGAATTCAAGGGAAAGGAAAGAGAATGGGAGGGCTCGCCGGCGGCGAAGGCTTGCTCCGACCACCTTCCCGACACTGAATGACATGGAATCGAACATATAAAGGAGAGGATAGAGGTTCTCACCGAGGATTCGAAGTCGGGCGTGTCGGGGGCGATTCGAGTTCGTCGGAGTTCGATTGGGCTTCGATTCGGCCTTGTCGGAGCCGATTCTTTGCCGGAGATTGCCTAGGGAGCATGTAAGGGGGTTAAAGCTCCGACTTTACTCGGATTAAGGACAAAAGTAAGGGAAACGGGTCCTTACCGACTTGAACCCAGAAAAACAGAGGAAGAAGAACGTCGGCGGTGATGCTCCTGGCTCCTTCAGGGTGCTGGCGGCTCCGGGAGGTGGAGGGTGCTTCTGCTGCTGGTCGCCGGAGAAGGGGGAGGAAGGGCGAAGTGGTGGTGGCCAGGTTTGAGCTCGGCGACCAGGGGTAATGCGTGCTGGCTGCGGCTTCTTCAGGGCGGAGAAGGAAGATGGAGGCTGGTGGCGGCCGACGGGAGACTGGGGTGGCCGGGGAGATGTTGACGGCGACTGAAGGAGGTGAAGAGGAGCTGGAGCTGAGCTTGGTTCGGCAAATCCAAAGAAGGAGAGAGGGTGTGTTTTCCCCTTGAAAAGAAAATGGAAAATGTGGGGAGAATTGCTCTGCTAATTTTCTGAAGGGGGAAGTGAAATTGAATCCTTCAGGCTGCTACTCTTCAGCAAAAGTCACATAGGGTAGAGCTGTTGAATTGTTTGTTTGCCAAAAACAAGATGGATCAAGAAGTGAATGGGAGAAACATAGATAAAATTTTACCCAAAATGAGAGGGTATGAGTTGGAATGGATAAGAATTGGAGAATATGACGGAATTGTGGTCCCGAGTCGGAAGTTGAATCTCCGTAGAAATTTTCGAACCTCGAGGTGAAAGACGGATTCGATCTTTAAAGTAAAAAAAATTTGGACCGGAATTCGCTTGAGTTATCCGAGTTAGCGAGTTTTCCGTTAAATTCCACTTTTAAATTCATCTTGATTTTCCCTTTTCCGAAAAAACTAGAATTTAAAAACCCGAGCCTTTACATCATCCACCTCTAAAAACAAGTCTCGTCCCCGAGACTAAAACCAAAACAAGGTAGGGGATGAAGTTTGAAATTGATGAGTCCTAGGACCATGTCTAAGAACCTCGTAATCATCTCGGTTGCGTCTTCCGGGATTCTCACAACATTCTAGTCACAGTCGTGACATCTCCAATTGGCCTTGACAAGTATGCGATAAGCACCCCTATCACATACTCGCTTCGACTTTTCGGAAGTACCACAACTCCAAAAGTTCTACAATGTCATCACTAAGTCTTAGCAAGCACCCTACAAGCGCCCTCATAAAATGCTTGTATCCACTTCGTGAAGTATCATAGAGTTGTCCGGGTTTGACGATTGAAAAAGATTGGCCTCAAAATTGTTGAACTCTCGGTAATTTTATTCCTTACAAATCAAATCTAATCCTTTTCAAAATCGTTCAATTCTTCAAATCCAACGTTTAACCACGTAACTTTACACCAAAACCAGTCAAATCATTTCAAATCAAGATTCCGTCACAATCTTCCAACAACCCAATCAGTTTCCCGCATATCAATCAATCAAATTCAGAAATCAGGAGGTGGAATCATCCACCTCTAAGGGCTAATCTCATATTCTCTCCCTAGTTTCCAAAATCAAATCAATCCATCAATCTCAATTCACGCAAGAACCACAAGCTACAAGAAATGCATAACCACATAACCAACCAATCTTCAACTAGTACATCATACGACAAGTCTCAAACATATGCCAACACGGTGTCACAAGGTCACATCAATATCTCCACATCATACTAAAGACCATGATACACATCTCAACAATATGCCAAAATCATAACACATGGCTCAATATCACACCAAAAGTCATAAAGGATATCTCACTATCGCATATCAGCATCGCAATCATAGTAGGGTCAGTCACAGCAAGGGATATCATTTAACCCATAAATTCACATAGTCATCCTACCCAATTTTTATTCAGCATTAGCATAACATTTTTATCACGTCAATCATTGGCACTTGCAAGGTTAGCCATAGCGAAATTTCATCATAAGTCAACGGAACAAAATTACTTATCGACACATCAATACAGTCAAGGTCATGCTGTTAAGGTTTAATAAAAAGGGAAGATCAAGAAGTATATCACCATCAAAATGTCAACATGCTCTCTAGAATCATCTTACTAATCACAATGTCATATAATGATCATTTAGAAATCAGGCACCATTATCTCATATATATATATACAAATCATATTCATATTCCAAGTCATACTCATCATTTGACACATCAATAGCCATGCTTGTCAACCATATAATACAACATCATGATTACTACAACATAATATAACATCATGCTTTCACCCCATAACATAACATCACACTTTCACATAATAACACATCATTATCTCGTATATCAGATCACAACACATCCTAACATGCTCCTAAAACAGCATGGTCGAGCAGCAATCTATCATGATAACATTTGTCACTACCAACTAGATTTCAATATTGCATAACAACATGTAATATCATTCTGTATCAGATTCATCATGGTCGTTATCTAATTATCATGCGAGCACATATTAATAAATCACAATATCAAGAAGATCCTCACATCATCACCAACCAAAATAAAACACAATCTCCACTCTCCCATCTCCACTCTCAAGCCAAGACTAATCCTCTTCTAGACTCGCCGACGTCAACTCAAACAAAATTTCTCCAAAGAAATCCCAATTCATCTCGATGCTCAAATCTCGCCCCACATCCCATCAAGCACTCCCACACGCCATCCACCTCTAAGAACCCAACTCCTATCTCTAACTTCACACCCGAGTACCCTCTCATACTCTATCCTCACTTCTCTTAAGGCCATTTCTTACACTTCCCAAGATGTCACCAGCATCATGCCTTGCAAAATTCCTAAATCTCACTCAGTCTTACCTAAACCAACATCTCTCTCTTGTGACTTATCTCATAACATCCCCGATCATCCTAACAACTCAAGATCTTTCACCACTCTTCTATCACGCTACCAACGACCTCGCCCATAGGTTTAAGGAAGAAACAATAATTAAAATCATCAAACATAAGGTCTACATCATGCCAACTAGCATTTATAAACATAACATCATGGGTTCAACAAGTCTCAATTTATCATCATGCTCAATAATCATTGCAAACATCATATATGAACATACTGAAGTCAAGCTAACACGTTGCACTATAACCTTATCAGATACAACTCAGGTCTCTTAGCATATGTAGTTCACATCTTACGGGCAAAGGAATTCAAATCATGCTTAGCAACTTAGAGTGGCAACACATCACAACATCATGGTACATTAGATCCATAGGACATCACATCATATCATCATAGACGACAGACAATCAGGCAATAGTCATCATCAAGTCAGCACATCAACACGTAAATCTCATCGCTAGGTCAGTGCAATATCGTCGTCACCAAATTCAAAGGGTTAGCAATTCGAACGAAGAGCCCTATCGTTTGCAAGTCATATCGCACTCAGTAACCGCATTCCTTGATACCTGCTTGTCCCGCCGACATCATCGATCCTGAGGCCCGTGGGTTATGGGCCCACGCTTCCGCCACACGGCTCTATTGCTATCCAACTTTCTTTCTCTTTCCCATGCGGTCGCTATCGCGGGTGAGTCCAAGTTAGCGGAGATAGGGGAGTGACAAGAGTGAACAACCCGATGTTCCTTTCGGAAACAACCACGAATAAAGCTAAGGATGACAAGACTAGGGACTAGACTCTGACCCGAGAATAACAACAATGCCCTTATGGAAGTCTATTAGGTTATAATCGCGACAAGTAACACGAATTCATCATGGAGCATATCAATTTCACTAACCCACACTAACATGTACCTATCTCAAGGGAAAAGAACATGCGTATTCATTCCAAAAGACACAATCAAGTCCTACACGGATGCATGCGAGATAAACTAGTAGTATGTGATTCCATGGAAACAGATATGCTCAGCAACTTTAAACAGGATACGCGGGATTTATTGAGCATCACAATTATCACATATATGAACAATGCACGAGCTTGTTGTATGCATCATACGAGAACATATAAGAGCAACATAGTAACTACCTCATCTAACACAATGATCGTATAATAGGTCAAGCATGGCACGTAATCATATGACGAGATACATTTAGGAAGCATGGGTCCTACATGGTACTAGTGATACATGATGTGATACAAGCATAGTCAAGAGTCATTAAGAGGAGTTCAGCATAATATTTACGAAACATGAGACATCGTCAAAAGTAACAAGAAATACACCATGGGCGATACATTATAATCATACTAAGAACGAACCATCATAGAGCACATTCACGATACAATAATCATCACATCATAGAACAAGTACAACACGTGATCATTTGGCGAATCATATTGGAAATCCTAAGCCCTGCCAGACACTACTAGCACTTATCAAACATTAACACAATCAAGGTAACTCGACTAAATCCATTCTAACATTCGTGCATCATGCGTATGCGAAATCATGATATAGCGTGGTGTGTGATCATGCGAGGTGTCCAGTCATACGTTCATGCAAGCACGAGAGAATATCATAGGGTAATAGGGAAATACCACCGAGCGATAACATATAAGCATGCTAGGATTTACCATCACGAAAAGCAAGTCGATCATCGAATTCAGCATCAGTCTAATCAGGATGAGTAAAACACTTTAAGAAGAGGGAAGAATCACACTATCAAGGACCTAGCCTGGGAGAGAATTAGCAATACTGTAGGCAAGATATAAATTCACACAAGTCACAACCAAGGGTCCTACACGACACTAATGGATCAACATAACATGCTATATAAACCAACATTTATTTGATAATTACAATGGTACGCAAGAAATCAATCACTCATATTCCAACAATACAGAAGCATGGGGGCAAGTGTAGCGGTGCATAATACGAACCTAGTAATGGGACAATATAGCGATAATACGGGGAAATGAGTTCAAATCAACACATAACATGATAAGGCATGCATTAATCAAGACTGAATTTTACCACATACTCTCCATCCAAAGCACGTAATCATACAACATTATTAACTTGCAAGATCATCAATAGTAGTCAATTTAACGAATACAAAATAGATAGGCATGCTACAGATTCCTGTCACAAAAGGAATAATAAGCATCGACGCGTCATTATCTAGCATGCTGAAGAGATAATTTACAGGCACTCATACGAAGAAGAGTTTATCACTCTATCACGGACCTAACCAAGGAGAAAATAACTATCATGTAGGTTCATATCATATGGTCCATGCTTCAAATCAATCATACAGGCAATACAATAGGCCATGTGGACATGCTATGACAACATATAATCATGATAGAAGGCAAGACACAACACAAGACTTGAGCAATGTAACTACCACATTATAAGCTTAAACAACAAAATCATAATAGAAAACAAGGCATAACATGAGCAGCTTTTACTAATGATCATTTGCAAGGTACATGCGGGAGACTACAAGATTATGTTATGCAATTCAGAGAGAGGCACCATTACAACCAGACAGAGATTCCTAAGGGCATCGACTGACTTTTCCCAACCGACTCATCATCCCTCTTTCCCGTGGGACTCTAGTACAACTCTTCATGGCATGAAGACACTAGTTGATTGTAATAAGAATAAGGAAAGATAGCCCCATAAACACCTTACTTCTAACTCAAGTGACATCAAGAACTTCCAACACTCACTCAGACAACTTAACATCCAACCATAATTCCCGACACAATGTGTTTACCAACCCAATTCCCCGTGGAGGACACTGACATCCAAGAAAAAGCTAGATAGACCCGTCAATGGGTTAACAAACATAGTGGAAGGGGTTGTTTTACACAAGCTGGGTTTGACCACACAGAAACAAGGGTACTCCCACTATCCTGTTTTCACAGATCAATCAATACACATTTAATTGTTAGGCATACCAATCAGATATCTAGCATAGCAAGCACTCAACACAGAATTTGTTAGTGACACTCATAATGACCTCCTTAGAGTCTTCCAGACCCATCTGTAAAGAACAAGCTAATATTTCGCCTACCCATTTCCAACTACATCCAATAGGGATGGTCTAACGTCTTTCACTACCCACTCGCGTCCCCATTTGGTCGGTCTTCCTCTTTTATTACAAGTCAAGTTCATTACTTATTCCAATTTAGGTTAGACATCTTAAATTCATTTTGCCCCTTTAAAACACTTTCAAATCATTTGAAATTCATGGGCGGTTTTCCAAAACATACACTCGACCCTTTTGTACCCGAATTGCACAACCTCAGCTCTGATACCATCTTTGTAACGACCCAGAATTATGATTTCCGGGTTACGTTTCAAGGGATAAAACCCCTTGTTCGGATCTTGCAATCCAGGTACGGGTCGAGGTTTCAAAGTCATTTAAGATTAATAGAAAGAGGGATTTGAAACCCTAAACACCTCGAAGGGCCGTTGGGTACCCTTAACCTGTCCTGGGGACTAACTCGCAAAATTCATTTCACACGGAAGCAAGACGGAAGTAAAATAAGGATACAAGTGCCACGACAGAGCCGGGTCAAAACGGAGTCAAAAGTATAAATCCAAAACAATATAATCAGAGTCTGGTGAAGTCTATAACTCCAGCGCTCACTCTCCGCCGACAAAATGACCCGCGCAATAAGCAAACAGCACCGATAGGATGAACATAAATAATTCCTAAAAAAATTGATTTGGAGCGGGATCAGATCGATGCCCACTTAACTCTGCATCCCAACCATAAGCACACATATACGCTATACCTAATAAAGATGCTCTAATGCAGTACGAAATTCAAACACACTAGCATGCTCCTAGTTCATAATAATGTGCAGAAATACTGTAAAGGGCCCAAGACAATGCCAAGTGGCATATCCCTCTCCTACCTCCACCCCTTCCGACAGGCGGAGACTGGCCAGCTCGTGAATGCATTCATTCATAATCGGGGGGCACGCATGCCTAACCCGCTCCACAATAAAGCCCGCAGGCATATCATAATATAAGGAAGTACTCGATTGACTCAGGGTACCCGATGAGGCTGGGCTACCCTATGACCCTAGCAAAGACTCTAGGACTATCACAGATAACGGCCGTTCTGTTTACATACACATAGAGAAATAGAATGCTCAACGATCGATGCAACCTAGCATGGTACTACATGGCATGCTGATCATGAATGCAAACACCTAGTATATCATGCACTTAAAGCAGGGAATAGCTCTATTCAATCCGAGTAAGCTCCGAAGAGACTTACCTGAAGATGCAGAACAGCAATATAACACAAGCAAGGGCCCATATGCAAGTCCAAAGCAATCCAAAAGCAATACACACCTATCATCAAGCCATTTTCATAAGCTATCGGGCTAACGTTCATATACACAGAACTCAAGTTCCCAACATTCTCAAAACCAATCGATAGTAAAACCATTTTCCAAACCATTTCCGATACGATCAACATCAACCAAAATCATTCACTCCCGATCAACCTTGTTGATAAAATCGTATCAACCATATTTTCCAAACTTTGAATCTCAAATTAAGTCAACTCATTTTCAAAACAATTTCCCAAATCCTCTCTGGTCAAAATCCATTAATAAAATATTATCCTTTAAATCCACTTACTATTATTATTTTATATCAAACAACTCTGACAAGGTTAGATCATTTCCAAAAATCCTCTTCTTAATTTCTATTAAATTCTTTCCCATTCATCAAAACAATTTTCAACCTTGAAAACCATTTTTCAAAATTTCTCTTTTATTAGAATCCAAGTCCAATAATATTATATTTTTAAATCTCAATAATAAAATAATGTAGTATATTATCCCATTTATTTAATATTTTCATAAAATACTTCCAAGTCCCAAAAATTAATCCTAACCATTTTTATTTACTAAAATCAGTCCTTTCCAAATTACCAAACCGATCTTATATTTATAAAATCCAAAACCGACCCTCTATTTTTCTAAATTCCAAAATCAGTCCTCAAACCCTTCTATTTTCGAAAAACCCAAGACACCATCAGATTTTGAGGTTAAAGAAAATAGGCCCAATCTCTTTGATCTTTCATAAGGCTTAAAGCCCATAAATTAGGCCCAACAAACCAGCCACTTTATAAAATCCGGACTCCCACATTCTCCAAAAGTGAACCGGTTTCATTTTATTAAAAAAAACCGAACCAACCCGGACAATTTAGGAAATAAGGCTGGACCGACCCAATAAATTAGAACCCAACCCATAACCCCTGTTCATCGTCCTCTTCAAGGGCTACTGCTTGAATTCAAGGGAAAGGAAAGAGAATGGGAGGGCTCGCCGGCGGCGAAGGCTTGCTCCGACCACCTTCCCCACACTGAATGACATGGAATCGAACATATAAAGGAGAGGATAGAGGTTCTCACCGAGGATTCGAAGTCGGGCGTGTCGGGGGCGATTCGAGTTCGTCGGAGTTCGATTGGGCTTCGATTCGGCCTTGTCGGAGCCGATTCTTTGCCGGAGATTGCCTAGGGAGCATGTAAGGGGGTTAAAGCTCCGACTTTACTCGGATTAAGGACAAAAGTAAGGGAAACGGGTCCTTACCGACTTGAACCCAGAAAAACAGAGGAAGAAGAACGTCGGCGGTGACGCTCCTGGCTCCTTCAGGGTGCTGGCGGCTCCGGGAGGTGGAGGGTGCTTCTGCTGCTGGTCGCCGGAGAAGGGGGAGGAAGGGCGAAGTGGTGGTGGCCAGGTTTGAGCTCGGCGACCAGGGGTAATGCGTGCTGGCTGCGGCTTCTTCAGGGCGGAGAAGGAAGATGGAGGCTGGTGGCGGCCGACGGGAGACTGGGGTGGCCGGGGAGATGTTGACGGCGACTGAAGGAGGTGAAGAGGAGCTGGAGCTGAGCTTGGTTCGGCAAATCCAAAGAAGGAGAGAGGGTGTGTTTTCCCCTTGAAAAGAAAATGGAAAATGTGGGGAGAATTGCTCTGCTAATTTTCTGAAGGGGGAAGTGAAATTGAATCCTTCAGGCTGCTACTCTTCAGCAAAAGTCACATAGGGTAGAGCTGTTGAATTGTTTGTTTGCCAAAAACAAGATGGATCAAGAAGTGAATGGGAGAAACATAGATAAAATTTTACCCAAAATGAGAGGGTATGAGTTGGAATGGATAAGAATTGGAGAATATGACGGAATTGTGGTCCCGAGTCGGAAGTTGAATCTCCGTAGAAATTTTCGAACCTCGAGGTGAAAGACGGATTCGATCTTTAAAGTAAAAAAAATTTGGACCGGAATTCGCTTGAGTTATCCGAGTTAGCGAGTTTTCCGTTAAATTCCACTTTTAAATTCATCTTGATTTTCCCTTTTCCGAAAAAACTAGAATTTAAAAACCCGAGCCTTTACAAATAACGAACCCAAAGGACGCAGAACCATCAAAGCGCAACGAACCATCAAAGTTTAGCTTGGAACAATTCCTCGGGGGCTTATCCTAACACCCACTTCTCAAGTGAGAGGAAGACGATCCCCTACGGGCAGAAGACGCGCTGGAACAATCGTTCGGGAAGATAGGACGATCCTTGTGCACGCCTTTCGGGCACCGAGAGTGAGCCCCCGGTTTCTCAAGAACCTTTGCTTCCGACCAGGAATGAGAGACTGTAGTGTAAAAAATAACCATTTCGTGAATCGAAACCGATAAGGCTTTCTCGAAAACGATTTGGTTCCTGAAGAACCAGATCAACCACCAACTTAGCGCTAGTTTTGCCATGAGCTTAGGACCAATAGACTTGAAGATATACGTCATAGGGATCGGCTGATCATCTATGAACCTGTTCACAATGTACTTAGGCATTGGCAGACACAACCTCTGCCTGAGAGCTTCTGCTGAAGGACAATTAATGAACAAATGAGTATGCGACTCATCAGTATTGCCACAAAAGACACAACCTTGTGGGACAGAAATGTGGGATTTCAAAAGACGATCTTTGGTAGGGAGACCATCTCTAGCGATCTTCCACAGAAAGTGTTTAACTTTGTTAGGGACATCTAACTTCCAGAAACAACCTCCATCGAAAGAGGATGAACCGACATTGCTTGTGAGCTTTCTATGAGTTTGGAAACTTTCGTTGGGAGTTCACCCAACGGACGGTCCATAAGAGGGGTGTCAAAGGCCCAACAGTCCGACCAGAAATTAACGGATCTACCATTACCGATACTCCACCGCAACCCTGGTTTTGAAATACCCCAAAATATTTTTGGGTATTTCCGTTTTAATTTAAATAAAAATAAGGTTAAAATTTTATATAAAAGAAGTCATAAGATTTTTTTTTTGTATACATCTTATTGTTCGGTTCTTATTATTCGGAATATAAAATTATGTTTGACATTGTTATTTGAATAGTGAAACTAATTTTAACTAAAATAAAGCATTGGTATTATCATTATTATTACTAGTATTATTTCTAAAATAATTAATTTTATAAACGTAATTGTTGATTTGAATTCATTGTCTTATTTAAAAAGTTTGTTACTTAAAGTATTTCAATAGTCAATGTGATATCATATTTCGCAAAATATGTATGACTTAAGATTAAAAGGTTATAGCGAAATTACTACTAATAGTATTACTATAATGTTTGAAAGTTATTTATGGTAAATAATTATTTTATAAAATTTACTTTCAAATAATTATTTAAATAAAAGCACATAATGTGATTTATTAAAAATGGTATATAAATGTATATATATGAATATATGATCTAATTTATATTGTATGTATGTATTTTTATCCATATACTATGTCAAAATATGGGATCACATAAAAAACCAAGTAAATAAACAAATAAAAAGAAAATCGGGTTGGGATGAACCCTTCTCCTTCCTACTCTTGCGTACGGTCATCTTCAACCTCCCATGGAGGTTTGAAAATTCGGCTTTAATTCAAGACGTTTTAGACACGAGTCTTATCCCAAACTTAATGTTATTCTTCAATTCACAATCAATTGGTGCTTTAAAGGAGGAATCGAGCTCCAATTCCGTCCAAATTCAAAAACCCTAATTCTTCAATTCAATCAATTCGGTGATTTATGTGACGGTTTCATCCAAATTGATTGAGGTAATTCAATGGTGACATCAATGTGATGATAATGACACATTCAATGTTAAGGATCAGTTACGAAATCGTTCGAATAGAGATAAAAGGGTTTTCTCACATCGGAACCATATCTCTCCATTTCTGAGAAATTAGAACTCGAAACACATCTCATCGAGATCTAAATTCATCTAGAAACATTTTCCCTCAATCATTTTATTCCAAATCAACCACAATCGAAAACCCCCAATTTCACCTCAACTTTTCCGCCGTCGCTGGACCACCGTAACGCTGCCTGTGCCGCCCGGAGTTGCGCCGCTTGCTGTCGGATTCACCACCCACGGAAGTCGGAGCCACCGAGCCACATCGAGCCGTCCGCGTCAAGTCACCGTTATCGCATTACAGTAGCAGGTGAGGCGCTGTGTGAGCATGTGTATTGCAGCCACGACTTGGGGAAGAAGAAGGATTAATTACACAAACCCTCCCCATATTTTCATTCCTACACAAGTTGCCCTTTTTTCCAATTGTAAAAATTACAGATTTTAACCCATAATATTTATTGGGGTTTAAATCATTATCTAATACGTATATTCTCTCGAATCGCAGCCGTCTTAGGCAACCCCTACGCGCTCACATCGTTGAAAGAAACTCAAGAGAATTGTTCATAGTCACCGAACTCAATCTTATATTTTTCTCGCGATTCAGGAACGTCAAAAGAGGCAAGTGATATTCCGAGCTTTCTACCCTCATTTGCGTGTTTTCGTGTCTAGTTGTTGTCTACAGTTGAATCATGCCAAATTACGTTAAATAAATTACAATCCCTCCGTTTGTGTGATTTATTAAATTGATAATCTATTTTGGCATGTTAAATGGGTAATGTTATTTTTATAGGTTATTTAAGTTAGATAAATGACATTATGTGCCCATATTCCATGAAAGCGTGATTTATTATTTTCTCTTCATGCTAAGTTTAATTATGTGATATATCCGTTTTTATATCCATAATTACCGTTTATTCTATTGGGTTCCGGACTAGTTTGCATATTAGTTCGGTGTGGACTTTGGTTATCTTTTGAACGTAGTCCTTATAAAATATATAAATATGCGCACTTTAAGTTATGAATTTTGGAATTGTCGTTTAGTGTTTTATAGAATGCGAATATTTTAAATTAAAGTTAAGGAAGACGAGCGCTTCCAAATAAAGTATGTAAACGATAATATAAAATAAATATGGAAGATGAGCGCTTCCAAGTTATATACAATATATATATTATTATAAATCAGGAAGATGAGCGCTTCCTATCCAGTTTCATGAAGCTACGTTTCCGGACCCGGAAATGATCCACTGAGCGGACCCGTTCAGTGAATTTGATCGATAAGAAAATCCGAGCGGACCCGTTCGGCACACTTGATACTTAAATAAAATCCGAGCGGACCCGTTCGGTATATATATACTTAATATTAAAATAAAATATGAGCGGACCCGTTCAATACAGATTAAATATATAGATCTTAATGTTGTAGTTCATTGATTAAATACCAGTGTAAGTTTAAAGTTATATAATTATTTATAAGACGGTGATCGTAAATAAGTTAGTCATAATTTCAGCGGTTAATTATATTCCAGTCTCATTTCGGAATATAATTTTCTAGAGTGATTTATCACTCACATCCATTATTCTTCCTAACTTAAACAATCTCCAAGTTGAGTCAAGTGTCTATTTTGTATTTCATAATTCACATTTAAAGAATCTATATTACTCTCCTTTGGACTATTTAGTTCATATCGTTTTATGGTCAATGAATCTTTAGTGTAAAGTGGTCTTTTATTTCGTGCCGTCACTTGCTTGTTCTTAATTGAACTAACCGCCCTATGTATTGTGGCGGCTGGTGCCTCTCCTTTGTATACGATGCATTAGACCTAAGTCGCAGGTATAAAGATCATAGTGAAGAAGTTCCAAAGGCGTTGGAGAACATCAAGGGTCGTTTTAAATGTTTTGAAACAAAGAGGGTAATTCCAAATGTGTTCAATTTGGTTAATTATTTATCCGATGTATTTAAAAGTCTTCCGATGTACCAGTAAACGATTGTAAATATTATTTAAAAATATAATTCCTTTTAGTAAAAGTCTTCCGCTGTATTTATTTTAATGCATGTTATCATCTTATTTATGGGAGCATGGTTGCATCTCCCTATAAGCCTAAGGTGGTTACGAAGACATTAAAGTCCGAGTAATCACTGGCGCCGCAACATTCCCTCGTTTATAGAAGGGGGTGTTACAGGTTTCAAGAGCTTCTTGAGAGACATAATTCTACCCCACTGGCAGGAGGTATTTTGTTTTTTTAACATAGTCGAGCAGAGGCGCTCCTTTCACGTATTTTTCCGAGATAACTCGGACCCAAATGTTCAAAGGTTCCGCAATAATCTTCCAAAGCAATTTCATTTGTAGAGCGATATTCATGGTTTCTGCTTTGTGCAGTCCTAGACCGCCTTTTAGGGTATTGGAACAGATTTTGTCCCAACTAATAAGCCGGGGAGACCCAGAGCTCTTATTCCAAAAGAAAGATCTGTAAACCTTATCCAGCTCATTGAGAAAATTTGTTGGCAGAAGAAAAGCCTGCATTAGGAAAAGAGGTTGAGCGCTGAGATTTGACTGAATCAGAATTTTCCTACCCTCGACCGAGAGGCCACTAGCTTTCCACTTGGTGAGTTGGTTTTTTTATTTCAGAACGACTTATGCAAAGGTGTCTCTGTTGACACGACCATTTATAATGGGGCATCTCAGATATTTTTCAAGATTATTCGCTTGGGGATTTCCCAATGTAGTGGTAATAGATCGGATAGATGCTGAGTTCGTATTGGGGGATACTTGAAAGCTAGATTTATGTAAGTTTACCTTCTGTCCCGATGCGACACAAAATTTGTCCAAAATAGTTGACACAACAGCACATGCCTCTGGAGAAGCTTTAGTGAAAATAAGGATGTCGTCAGCAAACGCCAGGAAAGGAATCTTAACCGAGTTACCAAAAGAGATGCCAAAATCTTTATTAACCGTGGAGGCGACTTGCAGGTTTCTAGCCAGAACTTCTGACGCCAGTATGAACAGAAAAGGCAATAGAGGATCGCCCTGCCTCAAGCCTCTGGAAGGTAAGATGATCGAAGATGGTTCGTCATTGACTAACAGAGAGTAAGAGACCGTGGAGACACATTCCCTAATCCAGGAGATGAACTTAAGATCGAAACCAAACCTGGACATAACTTGGAACAAGAATGGCCATTCGATTCGGCCGTAAGCTTTTTTCATATCAAGTTTTAGAGCTACCAAGCCCTGCTTGCCTTTTTTTAGTCTAAACGTGTGCAGAATCTCGTGAGCTATAAGGATATTATCTTGAATAGAACGTCATTTCGTAAAGGCGCTTTGTAATGGATGTATTAATTTGTTGAAAATCATGCCAACTCTAGCGGTTAGGACCTTTGCAATAATTTTGTAAATAGTTGAGCATAAACTAATAGGTCTGTAATGATTGATCATCGAAGGGTTATCATTCTTAGGTAGAAGGGTGATGAACATGTGGTTGATTTGTCGCAAAATTTTCCCCGAGGAAAAAAAGGCTTTAACCGCCTTAGTAACTGAGGGACCCACTGTCTTCCAGTGGGATTGAAAGAAGCAATCCAGAAATCCGTCAGGGCCGGGCGATTTATCTGCTTTCATAGTAAACAACGCATTTTTAATTTCCAGGTTCGTTACTGGCCTAGTCAGTAGTACATTATCCTGTGGAGAGACATCTTGGGAGATGACTTGCAACAACTCCTCATTCCGCCACGAAGGATCTAAGGATGAGCGGAATCTAGCTGTGAATTATTGCAGAAACTGTTGTTGAATGAATTCTGGGTCAGACGATTGAATTCCGTTCTCAAGGGTAATATTTTTGATGAATTTTTTTCCTTTTTTGATTGTGGCCACCCTATGGAAGTAACCAGTGTTGGAGTCGTTAAGTTTGATATGTCTAACCTTAGCCTGTTAAGCCCAGTAACGTCTGTGAAAATCAAGCAGTCGCTCCCTTTTATTGAGAAGACTTCTCATGAGGCTGGGATCATTTGGTGCGAAATTAGACACCGGTTTAGATTGTAGATCTAGAAGTGATGCATTAGTTGCAACGATCTGGTTACTGATGTTACAGAATGACTTTTTATGCCAAGCTTTTGAAAGTGATTTTAGTTGTTTTAATTTTTGAGTAAGGTTGAACATGAGGGAACTAGGCCGGTTCACGCGCGAAGCTTCGGTCCTGATATTATTATAGTCAGCCCTTTGAGACAAGGCCAGTTCAAAACGGAACGGACGGTTACTATGTCGTACGTCACTACAGAAGTCAGCCGAGATAGGGGCGTGATCCGACCGGGTAAAAGGGTGCACCTGTAGGTGAACATAATCATAACTAGGAAGCAAATTTGTGAGCATAAGGAGACGGTCAAGTCTTTCGAGGCAATTATCCGAACCATCCTTTTTTCTCTGCCAGGTAAAATCCCCACCAAAGGAAGGGATATCCTGTAGATCAAAATTGTTTTTTAGTTGATTTAGTCTTATGAACCTTGAGGGCAATGTAACTGCCCCACCAACCTTATCCGCCGGGCAACCGATGTCGTTGAAATCCCCCATAATACAGAAAGGACTATCGAGAACGTCGATATAAGTGGAGACAGATTCCTAGAAAGCCTGCTTCGGTCTATTATAGGGGGAACATATATAATAATAAAAGCAAAAATAGTCCTTCGAATAAGATCTGTATAGTCGAAATGGATGAAACGGTGATTAGTGGAAATTAGGTCGATTGACCCTTGGGAGATATGGCGATCTTTCCACAGTAAGACACCCGAGAAACCACTAGCTGGGTCAAAGGCGATGCCCGAGAAGCCACACTTCTTCCAAACTGTATCAGGCCGAATTTTATTAGTTTTAGTTTCTAGGAGAGCAAGAACGTTTATAGAGTTTGTTTTGCAAAAGAAATCAATATTAGTCCAGAAATTACGGCTCCGGATGCCGCACGATTCCAAGTGCAAATATTCTTGAAAACCTTATTCGATAGTGAACCTTCGTGTAGGAATGTTTAGTCGATAGAGATCGATCGAGGAGATCCTTGAGGTTCTCAGATTTTTTCCTATCATTTGTGTAAAGACAAGGTGTTGAAACCCATCTTAGTACGATTAGGAACGCTACCTGATGGAAGTGGCTATAAATTGAAGTTAAGAACCATAGTATATATTGGTCAGTTTGGGAATCCAGTCCCAAAAGGCTAAGTTTAAGTATTAAAAACTCAAAGCAACACGATAGTGAACTAATTAATATAAAGATTACACCCAATAAAAGGCATAGGTTACACAAGTGAGAAAGTAGCACAACATTGATTTGGAATAACACACAACAGCGGAGAGGCCATGAGATCATTCTTAGAACCTTAACTGATACAACGAGAGTAGTATGGGAACCAACCGACCACGTCAAAACCATGACAAGGCTGAGACCCACCAACTGAGAACACGAGACTGTTAGAGCAACGTACAGCTGGAGCAACTTGGAGCTGAAACACAGTTCCAAAGCCACATGAAAACAAAAACTGTAGAGAAACACGAGCCAACAACTATGAATAGGAGCTAGAAACCAAGAAGGCCAAAGATATAGAAACTCTGGTAGAGCGCACCTGCGTCGGCCGACGGCACAATCCGAAGACAGCGACACCACTGAAGCGGACTGTATATAGAAGCAGTGGTAGACCAAATTAAAATACAAACTAACATCATCAACAGAGTAATCGTTTGTATCTTCAGTATCGAACGTATGGGGAGAGTTGCTCCCAAAGAATATTAGAATCTTGGAGATGAAGGGGATATGCTTGTAAGCACGCAAGATAGGTAGAGTAGTTATGTAAGGTAGCGACCCACATACCAGTCCGCCACACACACGATAGTCAGTAGTGCGGGAAGACAATGTCGGGCGACAATTCGAAAGAAATCCCAAGCAGACTAGCATGCAGAGTGTCGACCATCTGTAAAAAGGAAGCAAGAAGCAAGTAAAACGAACCAAGAGAAGTAAAGCAATCGAAAAGAAATTTGAGAAACAAAGGCGAGTAGCCAACACACAACCAAAAAAAAGAGACGAACCACAAGGCAAAATAACCAAAAGGAACCCCAATAACATTCAACTTGCGCAAAAGGCAGCAACCAAACGTAGACAACAAATTAAAACTTCAATCAAGGAAGATCAAAAAGAGGAGATGGGCAAACACAATCCCACTCCAACCCTCTATGCCAACCGAACCACACCCCAAAGCCACATGGCACAAAAACAAAGAAAATAATGGAAAAGACAGCAAAAGATTGGGGTTGTAATCCATAAAAAACTATTTCTTAGATTTCTTTAGAAGCGAGGAGGTCGAGTCATCTGATGGCTCATCCCCAAGGCGCTTGCCGATGTCCGACGGAGAAGATGGAGCATTGCTCTCAAGCTTTCCGAAGCGACGATTGACTGATCTAAAGGTCAAAGTCGACCCACGAGACTAGTGAGAATCCTCCGACAAAGCCTTCGTCGGAACAGCCTCATCAGGAACAACCGCCACTGCCTCCTTGGGATCAACCTCCATGGCCCGCACCGTCGGAGGGACGGTGGCACTAGGAACAGGGCAAACAACTGGGCCCGAGCCACACCAGCCCAATGCCTCATCATCAGACGAAGGGAGCATCCCATCAGACTTCCTAACATTCTCAACGGTCGGCTCGACCACATCCACATTCACCGAAACAGGGCCCGGAAGGAAGAAGGCAGGAGCAGAGGCAACAAATTCAACCACAATCCCTTTTATGCCAGTCATGTAAGGCTTAATGCTAGCTTTAGCCGAACCTTTACCCCCTTTAGGGCCAACCTTCGTCCACTCAAGATCATCCGATGAACCAACACCTTCTTCCGGCCCAGAAATACAAACCCTGCTCACAGTTGGTTTCGGTTTAGGGATACGATCAGGGCAGTCATCATAAACATGAGCAAACATGCCGCAGAAGCCACAAACCTTAGGGAAATCCTCTATTACACCCTAAGCGGCATAGGATTAGCATCATCATCTGGGATGGCAACCTCCCCTACAATTTTCTCAAGAGCAACATTAAGGCAAAATCTAGTAAAATCCACTCTAATTTTCATATAGGAGAGCTTATCAAAACGAATAAACGAACCCACTTTGTACCGGTTTAGGATAACAGTTAAGGCTTCCTTAGAGATGAACTCAACAGGGAGTTTAGGAATTCTAGCCCAAAGATCAACATGAGTAATCCCAGTCGTGGTGGGATCAAAATCAGGGAACCACTTAAGGAGGACAACAGTTGGCCATTGAAATGGTAAGGGCGCTCCTCCTAAACCTTTTTGAGATCAGAAAGGTGAACAAACCTGGCTTCAAACCACCCAGAGGTCCGGTCAACAATCTCAACCGCATCTATATAGTGTCTCCACTCGCTACGAATTTTGAGCTTAACCTCATTAAGATCAGAGAAACCCCCATAGATTGTACAGGAAAGAGTTTTTTGATTAGCAAGAAGGACAACCTTACGCATCCCGACAAGCTTGTTGAAGAAATTGGATTGCTCAGCCAGTGCCGAATCCACCACAAGGGAAACAGTGCCAGCATCCGACAAGACATCCTTGCCCTTTTCCTCCGCCGAGAACTTAGGAATCGGAGGGCGACTTCCCGATGCAGTCACGGGAGCATCAAATGGAGCAGCATGAGTAGGATCCCAGAGCATAGTAACAGGAGATTGAGTCTCTTTCACGGCATCCAAGAAGGATTTGGAGGCCATAACAGTAACCGAGAAGAGAGGATAGAGAATTTCCTGAATTTGGAATTTAGAAGTGCAATCGGTAGAAATAATGTGGGAAGTATAGTCCCAAAAGTCTACTGGGTAGCAGTATTTATAATAGTGATGCTGATGAGCAAAAGCCTTCCTTGAGGGGGAGGAGACAGAGGGCAGAGGAGTTACAGAGTTAAAGTAGACGAACTTCAGTGATAAGCCCAGGGAACCACCACCTGACCTAAACAGCCAGCCACGCCACCACACGAACGGACGTCTGCGTCCCGGGCACCCAGAGACCCTCCCACACCTCATAAATGCGAAGCCAGCAGGTATGATTACCATCCAAGTGGATTGAAACCGCCCATCGACGAGCGAATCAGACGATGACACCTCTTCCAAACCGGCCAGGTCATGGATGACAAGGCCAGGCATAAGATGGGTAATAGACAGAGGGGACGGGGACGCTGCGGTAGCGGTCACCGGATTCGTAGGGCGGCGGCTGTGAAGATCACAGGGGGGAGAAAAGGGACGTGTGAAGGAGCGTACCATTGGGGATTTATGGTTTTTTGGAGATATGGTTTGGGCTTATCCTTGTGCTGTTACTGTTTGTTAGATTATATTTGGTGTTAATTTTATGTAAATATTACTCCATCCATCCAATAATAATACATGAATTTTTAGATGTAAATTTTCATCTAATAATAGATGAGCTTTTATATTTTCTAGGTAGAAAGTGTAATGATTTGCATTGGTTTAAATGTGTAGTGTGTGTTAAAAAAAATTATGAAAAAATTAGTGTAATAATGATGTTTTTTTTAAGTAAAGTGTTTTATTAAAACTTGGGTAAAATGCTAAAAACTCAGTATTTTAGGACGGAGGGAGTATTAGGGTAAATTACATAAAATCGCCCACTACATAATAATTTTTTCACTCAACCATCCACTAAATTTAAAATTACACAAAATCACCCGTTAAACACATTATGTTAATAAATTACCATCCAAACAAAAACATCCCTCAAAAGATGAATAAAAATGACTAACTTACCACCTACATTTTCTTTTCATATCTATTGAAACACCTCAGCGTTGTTCTTTAATCGAAAATAAAAAGTATTTATTTATTTCATTGTCATAATTTATACACTAATAAAACTCGAAATTCGCAAAAATTTAGTAAATATTCATCTAGTATGTACAAATACAGATTTTCAATCCTTAGAAAAAGGTATATTGGCCATTTACCATGTTTTCTAAAAAATCTTGAAAAAAAATTATCATGTTATGAAACCATATAATTATGTAGGTGGATGTTTCACCTCCATGTCTCTCCACCTCCCTTAACTCCCACATGGTGAAATACCAAAGGACCAACATTTATGTCTTTCTTATCCTTGACTTGTAACATATCTCCATCTATGCCTATATAAGGCTTTGTACTTCTCCTTTGTGATACACACAAGCAATAGAGATCTATTCTCTCTTTTCTCTTCCTCTCTATACTCTCTTATTCTTACACATATTATAACACGTTATCAGCACGATTGCTCGGTAAGGTTTCACCGATATATATATATATACACTGCGCATGCCATACCCATGTACTTATATGCATACGTCTGCAGTTTGTTTCTTGATATCATACGGCATGCAATAGAAGTTTGTTCTTGCGCCTAGATTTTGATTAATTAGCAATGATTAATTGCAGTAGTATATATTGATATCCAGTAATATATATGTTAGTTATAAACCGGCCGCCACTGCATTTTTTTTTCGGTTGTTAATTTGTGCAATATGCAAAGCCCACACATGGTTAGCATGCAATTATATTAATTTGTTTAAGTGCATATATAAGGTCAAATCCCTCTTTTGTTTATCCGATTAAAATTGTATAACATGATCTTGCTTAATTTGTTTGGTTCCTTTGTATTATCGCATGCCGTATATTATGATCGATATATTATTGTTATATTTTTTTTGTTATATCTCTTGAAGAGATTAACGAGTAATGAGTTATCCCCCGAAGAGGATATACTATATATATTTGAGGACAATAATTGTCCTTAAAGAGACAAAAATATTTATCATCCCTCGAAGTTGATATACATGTAATATTAAGCATCCCCGTAGGGATGATCGATTACCTCCCCTGAAGTGGATGGTTGATAGAAATTATAATTTGTTTCAGTGATGATTAATCCCTTGAAGCGGATAAAGTAATTTCAATCCCTGAAGTGATTTAATCGATTGAAGTTGTAATATCCCCTGAAGCGGACAAAGTAATCTCAATCCCTGGAGTGATTGAATCAATCGAAATTATAATACAAAGTAATCTCAATCCCTGGAGTGATTGAATCAATCGAAATTATAATATAAAGTAATCTCAATCCCTGAAGTGATTGAATCAATCGAAGTGGTGATATCCCCTGAAGCGGATAAGGTAATCTCAATCCCTGAAGTGATTGAATCAATCAAATTTGTATCCCTGAAGCGGATAAAGTAATTTAATCTCAATCCCGGAAGCGATTGGATCAATCGGTCGTATCCCCTGAAGTGGGTGTTATTTTATTATATCCCTGAAGTGATAACCGATCGAATTTCATCCCTGAAGTGATGAATTATTTATTTATTTTATTTATCTTATTTTTTTATGTTTATTTTAATTAGTTTTCATCTCCCGAAGTAGATGAATTATCTCCTGAAGTAGATAAAATTGTTAAATTTATATATCATCGCCCGAAGTGGATGAACGAAATCATCTTCCGAAGTAGATGAACGAAGGCATCCCCTAAAGAGGATGAACACATTATGCTCATAAATCGTTCCTGCAGTAACGATAATAATCTCCTGAAGAGATATATGAAAAGGAAATTCATAAAATGTCTCACTATCTCATCAATACATATTTGTCCCTGAAGTGACAATATTCATTCTTTGATCTAAATTGATGATAAGTTTGTATAATATCCAAAAGATGAATCATACCCTGAAGTGTATGAGCTTTATTTTAAAGTTGCACATATAATCCATGAAGCGATGTGTAAGTAAAGATATATATAACCCTTGAAGTGGTTGTATACAAGTTGTCTTCTCCCTGAAGTGAGTAATAATCAAACATACCATTTCTTGAAGAATATGGTTAATGTTTATATGACAACTTACTATATTTTTTTTAATGCAACTTATCATCTTTTGGAGTATATGATCGAATTATACATAATAGAGACTAATTGTCATGAAGTGACAATATTCATTTCCTGAAGTAAATGAATGATAAGAGATATATTGTATACCTTCCTAAAGATGATTTAAAATCATACCCAGAAGTGTATGAATAAAATTATTATGAGTTTACTTATTGTAATTCAAAGCTCAAAGTGTTTCCCGAAGAAACAACTTATCAAGAGTGTCTAATGCGAAGTTTTGTTTGCCAAATGAACTTTTGGGAGAAAGGTTTACCACAATCATGTAGATTGTGAAGTTTTTCAACACCAATCTAAGAGCCTGAAGACTCTACTGGTGGATTTTTATTAACGCCTGAAGAGTAAGGAATATTTTATGAACTCTAGAAGAGTAAAGGATTTCACAAACTCCAGAAGAGTATATGATCCTAGTTTTATCATTTGTACTCCTGAAGAAGTACATGGAATGTGGGTTTCATCATATTCAGAACTATTTTTGTCTGGTTGATACAACCAATAGAAGTAACCACATAACACGATCCGGTTAAGAATGTCACTTCCTGACTATCCTCTAAGCATTGCCTGAAGCATGCCCCTCCGGTAGAGGGTGTGAAAGAGGTTATGGTTAAGCGCTTGACCAAAGTTATTGTTGTGGCTTATAACTAGGTCTGTTATACGATTATTTCTAAATGTCTTGGAGAACATTATAAATGACTCATACTTGAAGTATGACATCAACAAAAGTTCTGACAATACCCATTCAGTGGCATCTAAATTAAATAGATCACCATATACAAAGTTCAATGGTTGAATATTATGGTTTTTATAAGTGTCAAACAATTTTGAAAACCTGAAGTTTTCTCAAATAATATTGAATGGAAAAACCAAGATGAATACCATATAGCTCCAAAAGAGCGCGCATTGATCTTGTTACCTGAAGTAACAATGACATATACATATGAATTGATATGGTATTGAACACCAATATCTCATATGACTAGCCAGAAGCAAGTCTTACAAAAATGAGAATGTATATATATATGGTTTATTTGACACTCATTTATCACATTGAAACTTATCACTAACCAGAAGTTAGTTAATGATAAAATATTTTTTCTTTGTGGCATCCGGTCACTCATGTGAATCGATGATGGGCGGGATCATTGACATTCACATACACACCCACTAAGAGGGACCAGAAGATCCTAGGACCTGAAGATCCTCAGTAAGGGTGACCGAACATATATGGTCTATCATCTTGGCAATATCAACAATAAGACCATCTATATTGAGAGTAAATGCAAAGTCTCTAATGTCTATTGATTGGATTCAACGAGACAACTGCGGAACATTATCATATAGACCAGTGTAATTCCAATATTATAGATGCCTTAACACTTTGGTCATATGAAACATAAGGTAGAGAATGTTATCAACCACATTGTTGAGCATAAGGTAGCTCACGACGACCCAGAAGAGTCGTTGGTCAAATGGGCCCATGCATGTTTGCATTTCGAATTTGACATAATAACATCTCCCTAATTATCTCCAGAAGAGAGCATGCCATTCAAAGGTCTTGAATGAGCAACACATGTTCCGAGATGTACCTCCTCCAAATGAACTACAATGAGACCACAAAGAAGTTGGATGATACATGGGGTTTGAGTCCCTATTGATATCAAATACCTAGAGCTTTATAATGGTGATAAAATGCTCGGTATTTAGGGGGGGAGGAAATGAGACTATAAATATTAAGAAAGAGATTGCACGGAAGAAACTTCTCTATCATTTCATATCCGCGGATAAATACAAGTGAACTAGAAGTTCAATAAATGAAATGATTATAAGGTTTAGCAAATATGCTATTGAAAGCATTTACTAAAAGCCAAGAAAGTGATAAAGTCACAAATTCTAGCTCATTTGGAAGTTCCAGAAGTAACTCCAACTCAATGAATATCAAGTGGTTCTCAAGTACACCAGACGTGTTGGAGATCACTAGGCTCTTGGTATACGATTCCCCAGAAGTGGAAAGAGCCTATGAGAATACGATGATCATCAAATAAATAATGGATGCCGACATCGAAATCATAGTAAAAGAGCTAGAAAGAAGCAAGTCATGCAAAGATGGATTCTTTAAGCATGATGTCATTAGACCTGTAGTTCCAACACCGAAAAGTGCAACATCAATTGGTTTTAAGTGGGTGTTCATACAAAATAAAATATAAAGCCAAGTTGATTGCACAAATACCTATCAAAGGTTATATGGAGAATGTATTCACCAGAAGTGAATATAATTTTGGATCTAAATGTAAATGACGGGCGTGTTACTTACATATGTATATAAATGAAAGGATCGATTGAAAATGCCTGAAGCATTAATGTCAGAGCCCCGTCACATACAATTCATTGAAGATCCGTATAAGAGCACCAGAAGTACTTATAATTGTGAAAATGGTGACGTTGCATTAGGTCCGGAAGTACCATACAATGTTGTACTCTTTTCCTTGATCTTGGTTTTTATCCCATTGGGTTTTTCCAAGTTAAGGTTTTTAACGAGGCAACTTATGCACCATTTAATACAACAGATCCCCTAGATCAACAATGAAATGACACATTGGGTCCTGAAGTACCTTATGATTGTGCATTCAAAACAGCTCAACACCAATACATGGAAGTCAAGCGCATCAAGTCAATCATGAAGAACTTCCAGGTCAAAGACAATGTTCAGAATCGACCATGGAGCTCATGAAGTCAGAATTATCAAGAAATCCGATGAGCTTATCAGAATGAGAAAGCTGCAAGAAGAATGTTGAATTCAGGGGGAGAATATACGCACTGCACTCTTTTTCCCTTCGATCAGGTTTTGTCCCACTGGGTTTTCCTGACAAGGTTTTTAACGAGGCAGTATGACCAAAGCGTATCAAACGACATCTGTACTCTTTTTCCCTTAGCCATAGTTTTTGTCCCAATGAGTTTTTCTAGGCAAGGTTTTTAACGAGACAGTTTGTAATGTTAGAGGTGTACATCCAAGGGGGAGTGTTATGAAACCATATAATTATGTAGGTGGATGTTTCACCTCCATGTCTCTCCACCTCCCTTAACTCCCACATGGTGAAATACCAAAGGACCAACATTTATGTCTTTCTTATCCTTGACTTGTAACATATCTCCATCTATGCCTATATAAGGCTTTGTACTTCTCCTTTGTGATACACACAAGCAATAGAGATCTATTCTCTCTTTTCTCTTCCTCTCTATACTCTCTTATTCTTACACATATTATAACATATCATGACTAGTGATTTGTTAACAAATTATATTTAATGGGTTGTTTGGTATAATTTCTAATTTAATGTGTGATTAAGTTAAAAACTTGTAATTCACCGGGTGATTTTCTATAAGTTACCCTAAGTATTACTCCGTATTTCATGTGGAAGAAAAAGGAGAGGATAGAGAGCATTTCAGGAAAATGAGAGGATATACTACATAGAAAGATAAATTTTGTATGCTTGAAATATCTTGAAAAATCTAGAGAAAGGATTTTGCATCAGTAACAAAAACATGATTGATTAGTACTCTGTGCTTGATAACAAAAAATGGTTTGATCATTAGCATTCAACCACTAAAGAACAATTATCAGACATCCACATGGATTTTTTTGCTTGAAACTCCAGTGAAATTCTTGTTCATCCATTACTTCATGTAATTATTCAGCTTTCATCTTAAGTTCCATATAGTAATTACTGTTTCTAATGTTATGATTGTATATTTGTATGGTATAATCAAAGATTAAACAAAAACACAAAACTAGTGAAGGAAACACCTATGATTGCCAAGTGGAAAATACAAGCACAAATGCTCAACCTGAGAAAAGAGTAAACTCAATTAAATAGTACAATATCTCCCTAAAATAATCGACAGTGATGAAATGCATTCAGTAGAACAACGAAAGTGTTTGGGAAATTGGAAAGGACTGGTTTTTAATCGAAAGGTTCACACAAATTGTATAAACTGGAAACCCTAAACCCTTAATCGAAACCCTAAAGTACTTGTTTCAGTCGAAACACTAATGACTATGGCTAAAACCCTAAAAATTACTGGTTTGAATCGAAACAAGTGAAATTCGAAGAAAACCCTAAAATCGAAACCGAAATGACAACGATTTCGGAAAGCAACTGATGCCCAGAGGGGTTGGTCGTACCTGGAGGTTGCCAGTTGATGAAGATGCAGAACACTGGTGAAGCTCTCGTCGCCGATCGTCGATTCTTCTTCTACAGGTTTCTTCTCAAGGAAGAGTGAAGAGAAGGGCTTCGGATTGGTGTGTATTTATAAGGAGAGAGGGGAAATCTGGGGACGTTTCGGATTTCCACGCCCTCCATCTCCCTCCCAGGAGGTGGAGAAATATCTCGATCGCACCCCCTCCACCCTCCTTTTTTGCATCTCGTCCACCCCTCCCACGTACCCCCTTGTCAAACACCGAATCCCGATTCCCGAATTCCCATCCCCACCCCGCGCACCCCTCCCACCCCTTTGCCAAACACCCCCATAGAGAGGGGATGGGAGTCAGATTCCCAAACAAGTTGCGCCCAAAGCGGCACCGATTTTCCGCGGGTGCGGTTTCTCTTTGCCATTCGATTACTCCACCTTCATTTTTTCCTTTTCTTTCCCTTAATAGAATACCATTTTTTATTTATAAAATCAGGAAAGATATTCACGCTTAGAGAATCGAAAAACCGTATAAAAGGTAGATAAACTAACTATCATGTAAAAACAAAAGTAAATGACAGAGAGGGAATACACCTAGTAAATTCCGGATATAGCCGACGTCTAAACAGAAGATTAAAAGAAAAAACAAACAAACCAAGATGAAAAGTCAAACAAGATGTAGAAACTCTTTTTAAAAAAATTCTAGTTGAATCCAAAGGTGGCATTAAAAATTAAGCGGTTTTAAAAAACAAATGTTATACTTAGAAGTGACAATTCGGTTATTCGGGTCGAGTCACTGACGGGTCGGATCAGTTCGGGTAAAATGTTTGGTCGATTACTAGTCAGGTCGGGTTCGGTCAAACAAAATTTTTGATTGGTCGGATTTCGAGTTAAATTGGGTCAAGTCCATTCGGATTCGGGTCAAGTGACGGGTTGGTCTCGTTGTGATTTCGAATTAAAGTGGGTATAGTTTGTTTGGGTTTGAGGTCGAATCATATTCGACCCGTTTAAATAATTAGGTCGATTTTGACTCGGTTGAATACTTGAATATGTAATTTACATAAAATAAATAATCCGGACAACTTGTTTTTAATTTAGATCAAAAATACTTGAATATGTAAAATAAATAATCGGACAATTTGCTTTTAATTTAGGTAAAATATTTAAATTATTGAATATGTAGAAATAAAATAAATAATTCAGACCATTCGGTAATTTGGGTTGAATACTTTAATACTTAAAAATTGAAATTGAAGTCCTTGAATCATATACATATGCGGACCGTATATGTCTAAGGGCAGCCCATTTGTGGTAACCGAATTTCAATTTCAAGTTATAATTATATGGCAACCCATTTGAAATTTTGTGAATCAAATTAACTTATACAAATATACACACATATATATATTTTATACATTTATTAAATTATCATCTATAAATAAACAAAAATAAACATGAACTAATCTAACTAATTCACTTTACTTCTACCCCCACACTTAAATGTTTCATTATCCTTAATGCATAAATAAATACAAAAAGAAACAATGAAAATAAAATAGAGGGTTGAAGGAAGCAAATAAACTAACCAAATAGAGGGTTGAAGGTGGGGTTTGGAATCCAGACCTATCCAACAAACTTAAACAAACCTGATAAAGTTGATAAATCTTCCTAGCTAGACTCTAATGTGACTTAGCTAATTCTTCTAGTTTAGCCGCTTGTCGCGTCTCAAAATATGTCAATTTTTTCTCCAGGCAGGCGATGCGCGAAGTATCATGAACCACATGCGGTGTCGTCTCAATCTGCATCTCCTCAATGTCGCTCGTAGGGGTCATAGGATCATCAAATTTTCGTAAATCAATGTCAGACGTGATATGGATTTGACGAAAATCGACTAAAGTGGGACCCATATGTAAAATAGTAGGCAAATACTGATGATGAGCCTACTAAGGCCCAGAAATCCAGTGAAACCTCTCAATAGCGTATGACAACTGTATCTTCTTAACCATCCATGCAGACACAAGTGTATCAATGTGCCAAGTATATGAAGTACTCACAGATTGCAGGGAATCCTAATTAATGCCATAATAGATTGCCAAAAGTGTGATCATGCCGCCAAATGAAATGACCGTAGGATGATTCCCACGGCGATGAGCACATGCCTTCTCACACATCCTCAAAAACATAAGAACCCAATCTGGCAATATAGTAGACTCAAGAGTCAAGTAATACATGAAATCGACCATGCTAGGACTGATGACAATGACATCATCAGATCCATAGAAAGTAGTAGCCAGAATCCGCAAACAGAGACGAAGAGCGGGGAGTGTAATCATATCATCAAGTCGATAGTCTCCAGAAGCCTCAAACATCCCTGTCAGACTCCTTCAATTCTTTGTTGAATCAAGGGCTAGCATAGCTTGCTCCCACTTCCTAGAACACTTATTCGAAATACCAAAAGCAGCACCAATTGAAGCATACTACACACAACAAACTCTTCCCCTCAATTTGAAATGAACATCCTTGAACGAAGTTACCTCCAAAGTAGTAAGGAATTCTTTGTCCATGCAGGGATAAGTTGGAGCCTTTCTATAAACAAAATCACGCAGCTCTCCATATGCCATCAAAGTCATCACAGAATCAAGTAAACCCAATCTCTTCAATAACATCCTTGAGTGAAGTTACCTCTAAAGTAGTACGGAATTCCTTGACTAGGTAGGGATAAGTTGGAGCCTTTCTACAAACAAAAACACGCAGCCCTCCATGTGTCATCAAAGTCATCAGAGAATCAAGTAAACCCAATCTCTTCAATGCATCCCCATCAAAGAACCTAGTTGACGTGTAAACACACTTCCCAACGAATGCAGTGAAAATGTCGATGATTCCTGGTGACATTGAGGACAACATGAAGAAGACTCCTACCATTTCTTTAGTTTGCTTATAACAGGTCTACCATTTGTTGAGTTTGCTTATAACAGGTCTAGGCACTCAACAACCAAGAAGACTCTTTTTGAGGTGGTCTATGGCCGAAATCCACTCACTCCAGTGGATATGATGTCGCGACCACTTCAGGAGAAGGAAAACATGGATGCAGCTAAACAAGTGGACTTCATCAAGCGCTTGCATGAGCGAACCAAGGCGCAACTGGAAAGGAAAACCGCTCAATACAAGGCAGCGAAGGACAAGCATCGCAAGGATGTGCAGTTCAACGTTGGTGATCTTGTGTGGCTGCATCTCAGGAAGGAAAGGTTTCGGCAACAACAGAAATCTAAGCTGGACCCCAGGGGAGATGGACCATTTCGAGTGGTTCAGAAGATGGGTCCTAATGCTTACAAGCTGGATCTCCCTGCCGACAAGTACAATGTTCATTCTACCTTCAACGTCGCCGACCTCTCTTTGTTCGTGCCTGACGATGACTCTGACGATGATTTGAGGATAAATCGAACTCAAGTGGAGGAGAATTATGTAGTGCAAATGTCGATGACTTCTGGTGACATTGAGGACAACATGAAGGTGCCCTTCGATGGTCCTATCACTCGTGCAAGGGCCAAGAAGATTCAAGATGCAACTAAAGCACTTCTTGTCCGTTACCAAGAAATAATGGAGCAAGGGTTCAGACCACTCTAGATCACTTTGCTCAAGACTACACCACCTACACAAGGCTTGAGCTTGTGTCCTGGTGTCCACTAAAATAGCCATGTTTCTATGCACATTTTAGCTCCTTATTCTATATACTTTGCGTATTTCGGGTTGGGAATATGTTGAATTTATATAATATATGCTTATTTGCAAGAAATAGAGGTCTACATAAGTTTTGGTTTAATATTACACAATTTGGAGCCATTCCGGGACAAAACCAAGAGGAGAAAGCTGAAGCCAAGTTTTACTCGATCTCGAGGAGACTTCCGCGATGTCGATAAAAATGGTGAACCAAAGACTGCTCGAGGAGATGCCAGATCGAGAAGCTGAATGAAGAACCCAACTCGAGCAACACTTTTTACTCGATGTCGAGGAAATTCCTCGATATCGACTAAACCCAAGAGCAACACCTGATCAAGGATTCGAGAAGGAGCTACTCGAGTTAGCCAGACAAGCTGAGATCGAAAACAAGTTTACTCGATGTCGGGTAAATTCATCGACACTGACCAAGCCAGAAACACCTGTCCGAGCCAAGGAAGGAAAAGGTTGCTCGAGAAAGCTAGACCAGCCAAGTTTCCTCGATGTCGAGGAAATTCCTCGATATCGAGCAAAAGCTCTCTGGGCCGCGACGCTGTTGGGCCTGTACGAGTCGAGTTGGCTTGCTTGGTCTCGAAGAAAGTCCGAATCTATCCGAATTTATCAAGATCTATCCAAGGAAGAGAGATTTACCTACCACATGAAGACATGAAGATATTTTAGATATTTTCCCTTTAGATTTAATGTTTTATCTTTATTTAAGTTTTATCTTTAGATAATAGATATAGATTGCTTTCCGATAATCATGGACTACTTAAACAGGAAATCTAAATGCCCTTGGGAGATCGAGTTAATCCTTTCTGACGCCCAAGTCATGTTATCGACTGTGACAGAAGTAGAGTTCTTTCACGTTCCTCGTATGGGCAATAGAGTGGCGGATAAGGTTGCACACCTTTGCCGCTCTGCCCGAGGAGTCGATATTGAAAATGATCCAGGTCTCATTGACCTCATCCGTAAGGATGCTGCCGGGTAGGGCCAGCCCACCCGAATTTTTTCCTAATAAAAAAAAATAAAAATATAGATTGCTTTCCTTGATTAGCAAGGATTAAGCCCTATAAATAAAGCCTTAGGGGCTGATTTTTCATTCCTTCAATTCAGAAGCTAGAGAAGTAGTTCCACTGAGAAGTTTAGGAATTTAAAGGTTTTAGGGTTTTTGGCATTCAACGAAAGTTGGAGTGTCGGGATTGTAAAGACTTTGAATGTAGTTTATGCAAGTTATTTCTTTTCAATCAATGTCTGCAATGGTGATGAGGCGCGAGTAGTCCACCTACTTCTAGGGTTGGGGCCCTGCGTGTTTGAGGTAAAGATCCGACTTTTATCTTGTTTTGAGCATCTACTATCTGTTATGTGTTTATTACCCATTCAATGGAGATCCATGCTAACAACTTGGATTGTAAACATAAAATCGGTAGATACAATTAGGCTTTCTTGAAAGAGTTGTCTAATTGTTGGAAAAGGCGAAAGCTTGATTCTTTGATGCAATTTGCATGATTATTGTTATTTATCTTACCTTATGCATGCTTGGTTATTGTCATTGCAAACCCCAATCCTGGAAGTTTTCTTTCAGATAGTTTATTTCGAGTTTCGCAAAGCCTTGTTCTTTATTTTCTTTCGTTTAAAATTTCTCCCTTCCTCGATATCGACCAAAATTGATCGACATCGACTACTGACATTCGATCGCCTAGATCGCTGTAGCTTATGGTTTCTGCAGGTACTCGATGTCGGCAAAGTTTTCCTCGACATCGAGGAATTTACTCGATATCGAGTAAAACCTGTGACTGCCGCCTGCTCTTCTTCGACTTGTCCGATCTTCTGTCGAGTAACCTTACTCGAGATCGGGTAATCTGAGGTCGACTTCTGCCGTGAGATTCCTCCGCTGCCTAGGATCCGCTGACCAGCTTCCTCGAGGATCGAACCCGACATTCTCTTGCTACATCGGGAGGGAGTCTTGAACATTATTTGCCGGGATCCAATCGGTTTGCTTATTTTTTTTTACATTCTATTTGCAATTCTCGATTTTCTCTCACAACAAATTGGCGCCGTTGCCGGGGAAGCAATCATTCGCGCCTTAGGCAGGTAGATCTCACGTTTGTCTTGAGTTAATTTGCAGGTGTATGCGTCGTTCTGGTCAAACACCTGAGTTTGACGCCTTAGACGAACCGGAGCGCCTTATACACGTCCACGCTAAATTAAAAAGAGCCATGGCCGCCGCAGAAACACAGGAACAGCTGATTGAGAGGCTTTAGAGGGAACTAGCCACCATGGATACTGCTCTCACTGTTGAGAGAGCACGCACTACACAGGAAGTTGCGCGAAGGAGGCAATTGGAAGATGAGCTTGCCCAATACCCTACCACTGCAGAGGATTACATGCACCCGACTCTCGTCGTGTCTGAATCGGCTATTCCAATCCCTGAGAATAACTTTGAAATTCGCACTCCTTTCCTGATTGAAATTAAACATAATGCTTTTTACGATAGATTTAATGAATGCCCTCTTCAACATATTACCAACTTTACTGATATGTGTCGTACTCTTGCTGAAGGTACCACTTTGGAATATGTCTTGATGAAGGCTTTCCGTTGGTCTCTGGCTGGTCCAGCATTAAAGTGGCTTTAAGGTCTCCATCCACGATCCCTCACGACATGGGCTGAAGTGAGGCATGAATTTCTCAACAAATTCTTTCCTCCTGCAAAGGCATGGGAACGGTATAAGGATCTACTGCGATCCTGCCCTACACATGGACAGCAACCCCGCGTCGTTCAGGAGATCTTCTTCAATTCTCTTGACCTGGCTGCTAAGGATATGATCAACACATATACTCATTATGAGTATCTGACAATGCCGCCAGCTAACGCATGGGCTGCCCTCGACAAGCTGACCAACTACGATAAAAAGTATGGGACTCCAATCAACTATGATGAGAATGCCTATGCCAGGCCAGCCCTATCCATGCCCCTATATGTGCCTTCTAAGGAGATTGACCCAGATGTCAGGGAGCAGTACTACAGAGATCAGAATCGCAAGCTCCTCAAGCAAGTCAAGTATCTTTCTGTCAACCAGCCCTACATCGAATGCGGATCACAGCGGCACACCACTACTGAGTGCCCACACAAAGCAAGTCAGGATGGCAGAAAACCACGAAGAGGTGGCTTACGTACGTGGTCCCAATCGCTATATGGGGGACCAAAGGTTTCAGCAACCACAATGGAACCAAGGTGCCCCTAGGAACCCCCCACCATATAGAGCTCCAGGACATCCAGAACGAGATCAACGGAAGGATGATCTATAGATGATCCTTGATGAGATGCGCCGGAATCAGGCACAGCAGCAGCAGTGTACGAGCGCCATCAATAATCAGCTCCAGAACATCAATACAAGATTTGGAGAGCAGGATATTTGGAAGAGGAACATAGAGACCCAGATGGGTCAATTTGCGGCACAAATTCCACGACCGACCAGGCAACTCCCTGGGCAAACAAAACCAAATCCTAAGGGGAAAACCGGATGCGTCGCAGCTGTAAAGCTCAGGAGCGGGCACTAATTACGTGAGCTAGAGGTCGAAAAGCAGCAGGACAAAGCAGAGAAGCAACTCAACAACGAGCAAGAACAACTCGATGTCGACCAAAATGTGGTTGATATCGACAAAACCCAACTCGATGTCGAGGAGAATCCAAGCCCAGACTCGTCTGCACATCACGGCAACTCGAAGTCGAAAACAGTGGTCGATATCGACGAAAACCTTATCTATGTCGAGAAAAATCTTGTCGATGTCGAGAACTCTGCAACACCTTCGACATCTGTTCTGGCTCCAAAGCAGAAAGAGACACTGCCTTTCCCTTCCAAGGCGCTAAAAGATCCCACTGCAGGTATGTTTAAACGTGTTGTTAATATGCTTCAAGAACTGAATGTCTCAATTCCTTTTGCAGAAGCTCTTCAAAAGATGCCTGCTTATGTCAAATTCCTCAAGGAAATCCTTAGCAACAAGCGATCACTCTCAGAAATCGCCAACGAATGCAAAGAAATGGACTTCGTTGAGAAGAGACCTGACCCTGGTAAGTTTTCTATTACCGTGGGATTTGGACAATATAAATATGAGTCCTTGTGTGATTTAGGAGCAAGCGTGAGTATCATGCCCTTATCAATATGGCAAAAGGTAAAGATGGGGTCTATAGAGCCCGTGGATGCCAAGCTATACATGGCAAACACTACAGTGGTCATCCCTACAGGTATGGTTGAGAATGTCCCTTTCCAGGTTGGTAAGTTCTATGTCCCTACCGATTTCCTTACTATAGATTGTGCTGAAGATCCTACTAGCCCTATTATTCTTGGTAGACCATTCCTAGCTATTGCAGATGCTAAAATCAGCGTAAACCAACGATTGCTCACCTTCACGATAGGCAACGAGATCTTAGATTTCCCTTTTGGCCCTGCAAAAGAGGAAATTTCATGGCTGGAGGTGAAGAACATCAACAACCACAGGATCGAGCAAACGACAGGGGAAAACACTAGAAGGCAACTCGACATCAACTTGTTTTCCTCGATGTTGATCAAACACCTTGATGTTGACCAAGCTTTCTCGACACCGACTTCCCCTGCCGGGCACCAAACTTGCCAAGAGCCTAAGTATGGGGTCCCTGTACTCGATGTCGACCAGTATTACTTGACATCGACCAACCCTAAGCCCAAAGATTTCTGTTTTGGGCCCGAAAAGGTAAGTTCAAGTATGAGTTCTACTCCTCTTCAGTCCATTAAGAAAATTATAAATAATTTAAGGGGAGGTAAGGCCCCGTGGCGAGCAAACCTGCAAAGAATGATAGCTGGAAAGAAAAGGCAGGAAGAAAAGGGATATTATGCAAGCGACCACCTATCATCTGATCTTGCATACTATAATCAGGACATAGATAATCCAGGAGAAGGGCCAAGCACAAAGGGAGCCCACATTGACTGCACTTAAAGCATAAGCGGAGAAGTCGGCCTAGCGACTCTAAAATCTAGAGCATGTATATAAAACTTTTGAATTTTGGGACTTTAAAACTTTTGGTTTTGGTTTTGTTTGGTTTTATTTTTGTTTTTAAATACTTCATGTGGAATCTTGTTTTCGGAAGAACTAACAAATTTGCAGGTCGAAGAGAACTAGAGACGACCAAACCTGGTCGATATCGACTAATCTTAGTCGATATCGGCTCCTGAGGTGGAAACCGGCAAGGGCAGGAGGAGAAGCAGCTAGTTGATTTCGACCAACATTACTCGACATCGAGTAAGTTGGTCGATATCGACCAAAATTCCCCGACATCGACCAACGCAGTTTCCTCGACCAGCCCTATTTTACCTTCCTCGATGCATTATTCGGTGAGTTCCTTCCTTTACCCTTGTTTTTATTTGATTTTATATAGTGGGAATACTATATATTTAAGTATGGGGGGGGGGGGGGGAGAGCTCATTATTATTATTTATTCATGTTTTATACTTGTTTTTGGTTTTACATGGTGAATTTTGAGTAAAATTTTAAAATTTTGTGCAAAATGCTAAACTCGAAAGTTCTGTTAGACATCTCCCAATGCTTGTAAATTGATCAAAGAAATAGTGTCATGAAAGCTTTAATAAAACTCGACGATGCAAAATTGGATTCATTAGAGATATAGCCTTACCCATCCTCTTGCATGACAAGAGGATGGAGGACTTTATATTTCCATATAAATGCTCATATTATTTAAATCCTAGCCTTACCTATGCTTATGAATCACAATAGCCATATTATGCCTTATTTCATATATTGCTCCACATGATCCAAATATTGTCATTCTTTACCTTATTTCCTATCCGGAGATTATGTTGAGAATAATGTTACATTATTGAGATTATGAAATGGTGTTTGTGTTGTTATATATCATATATGGAGTTTGGTAAGAAAATGTTTGAATATATGGAAAATTTAATGAGTGAGAAAAAATCCGGTCACCTCAGGAGATAAAGGTAGATCGACCCTGCCTGCGTTGAGATAATAGTTCCTCAGTATGGGATACCAATGTGAGGAGTCCAAAGCACTAAAGTATCCGGGGCCATTCATGATACCCATGTTTGCGACTCGCGAGAAGACAGTGCTGAGGTTAGAGAGGTAAAAGCATTATTATTGATAAAAGCATTATGGAAGGTGATGATTCTTATGAAGAGGGAATGTGGAAATTCATTTTGGAAAAAATGAATTTCCACATTCCCTCTTCATAAGAATCGATTTGGCTTGCTTGGGCTCGAAGGAAGCTCTTTGGGCCGCGACGTTGTTGGGCCTGTACGAGTCGAGTTGGCTTTCTTGGGCTCGAAGGAAGTCCGAATCTATCCGAATTTATCAAGATCTATCCAAGGAAGAGAGATTTACCTACCACATGAAGACATGAAGATAGTTTAGATATTTTCCCTTTAGATTTAATGTTTTATCTTTAGATAATAGATATAGATTGCTTTCCCTGATTAGCAAGGATTAAGCCCTATAAATAAAGCCTTAGAGACTGATTTTTCATTCATTCAATTCAGAAGCTAGAGAAGTAGTTCCACCGAGAAGTTTAGGAGTTCAAAGGTTTTGGGGTTTTTGGCATTCAACGAAAGTTGGAGTGCCGGGATTGTAAAGACTTTGAATATAGTTTATGCAAGCTATTTCTTTTCAATCAATGTCTGCAATGGTGATGAGGTGCGAGTAGTCCACCTACTTCTAGGGTTGGGGTGAGCACGACGATAGCCCTGCGTGTTTGAGGTAAAGATCCGACTTTTATCTTGTTTTGAGCATCTACTATCTGTTATGTGTTTATTAACCATTCAATGGAGATCCATGCTAACAACTTGGATTGTAAAAATAAAATCGGTAGATACAATTAGGGTTTCTTGAAAGAGTTGTCTAATTGTTGGAAAAGGCGAAAGCTTGATCCTTCGATGCAATTTGCATGATTATCGTTATTTATCTTGCCTTATGCATGCTTGGTTATTGTCGTTGCAAACCCCAATCTTGGAAGTTTTCTTTCACATATTTTATTTCGAGTTTCGCAAAGCCTTATTCTTTATTTTCTTTCGTTTAAAATTTCTGCCTTCCTCGATATCGACCAAAATTGGTCGACATCGACTACTGACATTCGATTGCCTAGATCACTGTAGCTTCTGGTTTCTGCAGGTACTCTACGTCGGCAAAGTTTTCCTCGGCATCGAGGAATTTACTCGATATCGAGTAAAACCTGTGACTACCGCTTGCTCTGCTTCGACTTGTCCAATCTTCCGCCAAGTAACCTTACTCGAGATCGGGTAATCTGAGGTCGACTTCTGCCGTGAGATTCCTCCGCTGCCTAGGATCCGCTGACCAGCTTCCTCGAGGATCGAACCTGAATTTCTCTTGCTACATCAGGAGGGAGTCTTAAACATTATTTGTTGGGATCGAATCGATTTGCTTATTTTATTTACATTCTATTTGCAATTCTCGATTTCCTCTCACAACACGTCCACAAACGGAGCTCATGAAGACTCGTCAACATCCGCCTTGAAGACACCACTGGACACAGACATGGGACACTCGGTTACCACACATGTCGAGTGCAAGCAAATGCATGCCAAGTGGGCCTTTTGTATATGGGTCGAATTAGTTTATTTAGTTAATTCATTCTATTATTTCATGTACCTTAGAATTAATAAGGTGGAAGATTATATCTACTCTATATAGAAGTCTTGTCCACTAAGTTTTGAATTTACATGTTAATAGGGTTTACTTTATCTTTAGGATTTAAATTTTAACTTTAAGCAAACCAAACCTCTACTCTTGCAAGGTAGAATTGGTTCATAGTTTTCTATTTAAACATTGCATTTCCCATATTAATTAGATTGGAATATAGAATTGAGGATCCCTTTTAAGGATTAAAAGGTTCCCTCGATTACCAATCTAAAGCTTCAACACTTTGATGTTCTTGGTTCAAATCGGCAATCACAAACACCAACCCTTACCTTGGTTCAATCAGCCAACACATCAACAAACACAAACCTTAAACCAAACCGTTGCAAGAAGAAGGATCCGAGCCCTTGGCGCCGCTCGCACTCAGCCTCACTAGTAGCGGGCGTTGTCCATCGACTCGGTGCGCGTAGGTAATCGGCGTCTTCGCTCGCACACCCACGACGTTGTCGCTTGGCATCCTCGGTGTCTCGCTCTCGCAACCCGTGTTCGCTCGCGGCATCCTCGGTCTCGCTCCCAGCGATCGCAACCAGCTTCTTGTGCACCCGGACACGCGCACCCCTGCTCTCGCGCGCTAGCTTCTCTCTTTTTGTCGCTTTAGTTGTTTAAATTGATTAAGTTAGATTTTGTCGCTATTTCTGTTTAATTAATTAGTTGCTTAATTTGTTACATGTTTTGAGCCTAATTTGCCATGTTTTATAGTTACTTTTATATCGTTTTCTGCATGCATTTCATGCATTTGGGCTAGAATAGTACAAAATCTATGTAGCTTATGCTTATTTGCCAAATTATGGAATCTACATCAGTTTCTGTTTAATTTCGCAGAAATCGAGGCAATTTATAGCAGTTCTGAAAAGGAAGGAAAAGCTCGAAGTCAACAACAGAAGTCTGAGGTCAAGGAGCAGCGGAACTAGGACAAATCAAGCTGGAAGCAAGAAAATCGACTCGACACAATCTGGTCGATATCGAGCAAGCTTAGTCGATATCGAGTCATCTAGTCGATTTCCACCAAAGTTGACAAGAATCGAGCTGAGCTGAGAAAGTTGGTCGATACTGAGTTCCTTTAGTTGATATCGAGTTGGCCATATCGAGTCAAGACCCCGGAGTCGACGAGTTAAGCGGGGAGCAGAAGACGTTGCTCGATATCATGGAAATCTACTCGATATCGAGTAAAAAACCAAGTCGACAAGCGTCCTAATTGCCGATATTGAGTTGCTGAGCTGAAGACGGGAAAACTTTAATCGATATCGAGTTGACCTCTAGAAGCCGAAATCGAGTAATCCGGGTCTTGTTAAGTTTCTATCCCGAATCCAATGGAGATATTTTCGAGATCAAATTACATCAAGATCTATCAAGTGCTATCAAGAGGAGAAGATATTTACCTACATTAGATATATTTCCTTTAGAGATTTATTTATTTATTTCCATGTTTTAAATCTTTAGATAAAAGATAGATAGAATTTGATATAGATATAGTTTTCTTTCCTAGATTAGCTTGGAATGAAGGCTATAGTTAAAGCCTTAGGTGCTGATTTCCATTTATTGAATTCTAGAGAAGAAGAAAAGGTAGTAAGTTGAGAGAGAGCTTATAGCCGAGAAGAGTTGGAGTTTACGAAAGTGGTTTTGGCTTCGATCGGTTTTAAGTTTTGGTTATTTTTTAATGCAATTTAGTTCTTTTCTAAAATCTTTAATGAGTTTATTCATGATGAAGAGCGAGTAATCCACCCACTTCTAGGGTCGGGCTGAGCCCGACGTTAGCCATATGAGGTGATCATTGTTTGTGTTATTGAAACGAAAGTGATCTTAATACAACTTGGGTTGATTATGTGAAAAGGGTTAGTAACAATTAGGGTTTATGCGAAAGCCTCTATCTTTCTATTTGTTAATAACGAAAGTTATTTGATGAAAAGCATGACCTTTTATGCCTTTATGTGTTATTTTGCATGGTTATCGTTGTGGTGTTGAATCCCCGATCTCGGAAGTCTTTAGTTTGTTGATTTATTTAATCGAAAATCGTGTTATGTGTTACGAAAAAGTGGCAACTTAAGTTTCTGAGTTACTCGATCTCGGGGAAATTTGGTCGATGTCGAGGTAATTTGGTCAAAATCAAGTTGCTTTGTTTGGTTTTGCTTTCTGCTAGTCGATTTCGTGCACTGTTGGTCGATTTGCTTAGTCGATATCGAGTAACGGTGGTCGATATCGACCAGTTTTTTGTGCTTTGCTTTCTTTTCTGCTTTTCTCTGTTATTTCTGTCTGTTTGTGAGATTTGTTGCTACCTGAGATCCGCTGACACGCTTCCTCAAGGATCGATCCTGACTTCCCGCTGCTACATTAGGAGGAGGTCTTGTAATTATTTGCGTGGGCACGAATCTGGTTTGATTTATATTTTATATTTTAAACTCGATTTCTTCCTACAACAAATTGGTGCCGTTGCCGGGGAAGCAATCATCCGCGCCTTAGGTAGTTAGATCTCACGTTTTCTTTATGTTTTGATTTTGCAAGTGTATGCGCCATTCTGGTCAACCACCTGAGTTTGATGCCTTAGACGATCCGGAATGCCTATTACACATCCATTCTAGACTAAAAAGGATCATGACGACTGCCGAAACACAAGCTGAGATGATTGAGAGGCTTCAGAGGGAACTAGCCGCCAAGGATACTGCTCTCACCGCTGAGAGAGCACGCACTACACAGGAAGCTGAGCGAAGGAGGTAGGTGGAAGCTGAGCTTGCCCAATACCCTACCACTGCAGAGGATTACATGCACCCGACTCTCGTCGTGCCTGAATCGACCATTTTAATCCCTGAAAATAATTTTGAAATTCGCACTCCTTTCTTGATTGAGATTAAAAATAATGCCTTCTATGATAGATTTAATGAATGCCCTCTTGAACATATTACCAATTTTTCTAACATGTGCCATACTCTTGCTGAAAGTACTACTCTGGAATATGTCAAGATGAAAGATATTTGATGGTCTCTAACCGGTCCAGCATTGAAGCAGCTTGAAGGCCTCCCTCCATGATCCCTCACCACATGGGCTGAAGTAAGGCAGTAATTTCTCAACAAATTCTTTCCTCCTGCCAAGACAACGCTCCTCCGCCAAAAGATTACAACTTTCAAACAGAAGCATGGGGAGCCGCTAGAAAAGGCATTGGAACGATATAAGGATCTACTGCGATCTTGCCCTACACATGGACATCCACCCTACGTCGTTCAAGAGATCTTCTTCAACTCTCTTGATCTGGCTGCTAAGGATAGGATCAACCAGTATACTCATTATGAGTATCTGAAAATGCCGCCAGCTGACGTATGGGCTACCCTCGACAAGCTTACCAACTACAACAACAAGTATGGGACTCCAACTAACTATGATGAGAATGCCTATGCCAGACCAGCCCCATCCATGCCCCTCTATGAGCTTTCTAAGGAGATTAACCCAGATGTCAAGGAGCAATACTACAGAGATCACAATTGCAAGCTTCTCAAGCAAGTTAAGTATCTTTCTGTCAACCATCCCTGCATCGAATGCGGATCACAGCGGCACAATACTACTGAGTGCCCACACACAGAGCAAGTCAGGATGGCAGAAACCCATGAAGAGGTAGCTTACACAGGGGGTCCCAATCTCTATATGGGGGACCAAAGGTTTCAGCAACCACAATGGAACCAAGGTACCCCTAGGAACCTCCTGCCATACAGAACTCCAGGACATCCAGAAAGAGATCAACAGAAAGATGATCTACAGATGATCCTCGATGAGATGCGCCGGAATCAAGCACAACAACAGCAGTCTACAAGCGCCGTCAACAATCAACTCCAGAACCTCAATACAAGATTTGGAGAAATGGACATCTGGAAGAGGAACATAGAGACCCAGATGGGGCAATTCGCGGCACAAATTCCACGACAGACCGGGCAACTCCCTAGGCAAACAGAACGAAATCCTAAGGGGAAGACCGGACACATCGCAACCGTAAGGCTCAAGAGCAGGTACCAACTACGCGAGCCAGAGGTCGGAAGGCAGCAGGACGAAGATGAGAAACAACTCGATATCGACCAGCAGCAAGTCGATGTCGACCAAAATTTGTTGATGTCGAGCAACATCCAGTTGACGTCGAGGAGAAGCTTGGCCAAGATTTGTCTGCACAGCACTCCAACTCGACATCGAGGAAACTGGTCGATGTCGAGCAGAATCAAGTCGACATCGAGGACACTACAACACCTCCAACATCTGTTCTGGCTCCGAACTAGAAAAAGAAGCTGCCTTTCTCGACAAAATCTTTAAAAGACACAGCAGAAAAGAAATTTCAGCGCTTCATCAAGATGCTTTAGAGGTTCAATGTCACCATACCCTTCACATAAGCTCTTAAAGAAATGCCATCGTATGTCAAGTTCCTCAAGGAGATTCTGAGCAAAAAGCGGTCAATCGCTGAGATCGCAAAGGAGTGTAGCCATATGGACATACTTGAGAAAAGGCCAGATCCAGGTAAGTTTGCTATAACCACTGGATTTGGTCAATACAAGTTTAATGCATTATGTGATCTTGGAGCTAGTGTAAGTATAATGCCTCTGTCCATATGGTCCAAGATGAAGATAGCTGCCCTAGAGCCTATGGATGCTAAGCTTTATATGGCAAACAACACGGTGGTCATCCCAATAGGCATGGTGGACAATGTGCCAGTACAAGTAGGTAAGTTCTTTGTCCTTGCTGATTTCTTAGTTATTGATATGACAAAGGACCCTGCTTGTCCAATTATTTTAGGAAGACCCTTCTTGGCGACGGTGGATGCCAATATAAGCGTAAGGAAGAGAGTTCTCACTTTCAACATCAGTGATGAGGTAATTGAGTATTCCTTTAATAAAACTGAAAGGCATACAAGTCCCATGGAAGAGGTAAAGTCTATATCAGCTGGTTACATTACTTGCGGGGAGCCTAAGGTAAGAAATATGACTCCTGAAGAGCTAGAAAAGAGGGGTATGGAAGCCCATGTGGAAGAGATCATGGCCATCCTGAACGAAGAAGCTAAGAATCCACTCGACATAGACCAAGGTACGTCGATTTGGACTAACTATTTTTCAGATGCTTTGCCAGGTCTTAAGTATGGGGTCAATATCGACCCGGAGAAGTCGACTGAGCCAGAAAACAACTTGATATCGACTTCCACAGGTCGATATCGACCAACCCTTACCGAAACAGCCCCACCAGAAATCGAGCAGAGGAATATCGAGCAGCACCACTCGACATCGATCAATGTTGGTTGATATCGACCAAACCATGCCGAGCGATTCCTCCTGTCGAGGAGAAGCCATCCAATATTGAGCCAGGTAACTCGATATCGACCAACCTTGGTCGATATCGACCAACTCAAATCAACAAGTCTTCCGTCATATCGGCTGAGATTCCACCAGTAGAGCCGAATTCCTCGATATCGAGCAGTCTTACTCGAGATCGACCAAAACAGGAGCTTCCGATATCCGATTCTGCAAAGGTAAGCCAAGGTATGGATCTTTCTTCTCTTATTTCCATTAAAGATTTATCTATACATGGGAGAGATTTGCCTTGGTATGTGCGATTATGTAGGATTTCCATTGATGAGCCTAATAAGTATGAATTTGGAGACAAAGTCTATGTCACCAAATCAAAGGATCATTGGTTTCCCAACAAATTCAACAAGAAGAAGATGGGGCCCTTCATGGTGAACAAGATCTATTCAGACGGACTACAACTGATGGACAAGAATGGAGTCATGTTTGAAGCCCAAGCTACAGGGGCACTGCAAATGCCACCTTGAGCCTAAAGGAGAAGTCGGCCTAGCGACTATAAAATCTAGAGCTTGTAAATAGACATTTATTTTTGGGACTTTTGGACATTGTTGCTTTTTGATTGTTTTTGGTTTTGAACTTTTTTCTATTGTTAGTATTTCTCTTCTGCATTTTTGAGGTCCATGGGGATAGAAGAAAGCTAAAATCGGAATAGGCTCAGCAGTATAGCACTCGATTGTGACGATTACCACACATGTCTAGTGAGTTTCTTTCTTTACCCTTGTTTTTTTTATACAGCGAGGACACTGTAATGTTTAAGTATGGGGTGGGGGAAGGGCTTACTTAATGTATATTGGTTTTATTTGACATTATGTGTGCATATTTAAAGTTTATTTCCGGAATTGCTTATGCATGGCTATTTTGGAATTCATTATTGATATCTATGTGCTTACATGCATGTTTTCCAAAGTTTAGAAAAATGACCCCCATTGAAAATTTTGATTAATGTCATGGAAGCTATATTGAACTCGACGATGCAAAATTAGATTCATTAGAGATATAGCATGAAATTGCCTAGTAAAGGGAAGTCACAATGAAGTGCATATTTTATTGAAAACCATGAAAGGAGGTAAAATTTGAAATTGCTTTTGATATGTTGCATGATAAGAGAATGGAGGACTTTATATTTCCATATAATGCTCATATTGTGGTAATCCTAGCCTTACCTATGCTTATGCATCACAAAAGCCAAATTATGCCTTATTTCATATTATGCTCCACATGTATTAAATATTGCCCATTCTTTACTTTATTTCCATCCGGGGATTATGTTGAGAATGATTTCACATTATGGAGATTATTATATGGTGTTGTTATTGTTATTTTTGGAGTTTGGTAGGAAATTGTTTGAAATATATGGAAAATTTAACGAGTGAGAAAAAATCTGATCACCTCAGGAGATAAAGGTAGACCGACCCTGCTCGCTGATATAATAGTTCGGCGAGATGGGACACCAGGTGAGGAGTCTGAGGCACTAAGTATCCGGTGCCATTCATGACACTCATGTTTGCGACTCGTGAGAAGGCAGTGCTAAGGTTAGAGAGGTAAAAGCATTATTGTTGAGAAAAAACATTATGAAAGGTGATGAATCTTATGAAGAAGGAATGTGGAAATTCAATTTGGAAAGTACCCCATTTCCCCGTATCATTAGTACTACATTGCCAAAAATTACCCACCTTTAGCCTTTTACCAATCTACTCCTTATTTGAGCTTTAATTAAAGTCCTCTTGATTATTAATGCTTTGTCACATAAATTGTTTTTGCATAACCCTCCTTTTGTGAGTAGATGTTGCTTTTTAATTACACATGCATGGATTTGTGGCACAAGTACCTTTTCGAGGATGGTAATTGATTGCAGGGACAAATAATAATGAATCTAATATATTGAGAGTTCTGATTTCTTCCCTTGAATGCCAATTAAAAGTATTGCTTGAGGACAAGCAAGCTTAGGTATGGGGTGTTTGTTGTGAGCCTAATTTGCCATGTTTTATAGGTACTTTTATATCGTTTTCTGCATGCATTTCATGCATTTGGGCTAGAATAGTACATAATCTATGTAGTTTATGATTATTTGCCAAATTATAGAATCTACACCAGTTTCTGTTTAATTTCGCAGAGATCGAGGCAATTTACAACAGTTCTGAAAAGGAAGGAAAAGCTCAAAGTCAACTACATAAGTCCGAGGTCAAGGAGCAGCGGAACCAGGACGAATCAAGCTTGAAGCAAGAAAATCGACTCGACACAATCTGGTCGATATCGAGAAAGCTTAGTCGATATCGAGTCATCTAGTCGATTTCCACCAAAGTTGACAAGAATCGAGCTGATATGAGAAACTTGGTCGATATCGGGGTCCTTTACTCGATATCGAGTTGGCCATATCGAGTCAAGACCCCGGAGTCGACGAGTAAAGCTGGGAGCAGAAGACGTTGCTCGATATCGAGGAAATCTACTCGATATCGAGTGCAAAAACCAAGTCGACAAGCATCCTATTGGCTGATATTGAGTTGCTGAGCTGAAGACAGGAAAATTTTGGTCGATATCGAGTAAACTGCTCGATATCGAGTTGACCCTCAGAAGCCGAAATCGAGTAATCTGAGTCTTGTTAAGTTTCTATCCCGAATCCAATGGAGATATTTTCGAGACCAAATTACTTCAAGATCTATCAAGTGCTATCAAGAGGAGAAGATATTTACCTACATTAGATATATTTCCTTTAGAGATTTATTTATTTATTTCCATGTTTTAAATCTTTAGATAAAAGATAGATAGAATTAGATATAGATATAGTTTTCTTTCCTAGATTAGCAAGGAATGAAGGCTATAAATAAAGTCTTAGGGGCTGATTTCCATTCATTGAATTCTAGAGAAGGAGAAGAGGTAGTAAATAGAGAGAGAGAGAGAGAGAGAGCTTGTAGCCGAGAAGAGTTGGAGTTTGCGAAAGCGGTTTTGGTTTCGATCGATATCGACCAGTTTTCTGTGCTTTGCTTTCTTTTCTGCTTTTCTCTGTTATTTCTGTCTGTCTGTGAGATTTGCTACTACCTGAGATCCACTAAAACGCTTCCTCGAGGATCGATCCTGACTTCCCGCTGCTACATCAGGATGAGGTCTTGTAATTATTTTTGTGGGCACGAATCATGGTTTGATTTATATTTTATATTTTAAACTTGATTTCCTCCTACAACATTACAATCAGGAGATATCGAAGAGCATTGCAAGATCGGGAAAATATACGACGTGGTTCTTGATCTTGAGCCCACAAGCGAAGGATCGGGTATCCCAAATGTATCACCTACCTCCTTCCAACACTACCTCTCGATGTCATGAAAGTAGGCCGGCACATCTTTCTTACCATATCGATTCATGATTAATGAAGCTCAATAATATTTTGAGAAAACACCACAAAAACGACCAAAAACAGTAACGGCCCAGGATTATGATTCCCGGGTTATGTTTTGAGGGATGAAACCCCTCATTAGGATCTTACGCTCCGAGTACAGGTTGAAGGTTTGAAACCGAAGATTTGTAGTTTAAGGTGGGATTTCGCACCCAAATTCAGAAGGTCCGTTGGAGACCCCGGGGTAAACCCCTGTACATGTCCTAAATCTAAAATGCTAAAAACTCTTTTTCATACAAATGACATAAGTTCTAAAAACGGTACAACGGGCGCCACGACAGAGCCGGGTCAAAACAAAGTATAAGTAGGGAGAAATTCCAAAAGTATAAATTTGGTGAAGTCGGGTTTCAAACACTCACTCTCCGCCATATGAATGGACCCCGTCATAACAACAACAAAATCAAGCAGTGTATCGGGTACGTGAAACTATACCACTAAGCATGCTCACAGTGCTGGAATTTAACTTACACAAGCATGCTGACAATTTTATATATTTATATATATATATATATATATATATATATATATATATATATATATATATAACAATAAATGGATCCACATATAATGTCAAGTGGCATATCCCAGATCTCCAACTACATCATACATGTCCATACCGCAACCGAGGTAAGACGCTCGGTCGTGCCGCACCATAAATATATAATCGATCAGACTCTAACAGGAAAACCCAATGATGTTGGGTTATCCTATGACCCTAGCAAAGTCTCTATGACTCACAGATAACAGCCGTTCTGTATTCAAACGCATACAGAATAAGAATGCTCATTCATAAGTGCAAGTCCTAAGCATGATACTACATGTCATACTTTCATGCATATGCAACACCTACATACTATATGACACATCAGGCAGGAGGTACTGGTTACTCAGTAAGCCCCGGAGGTACTTACCTGGCTAGCAGATCAGCAAAAGAAGAATCCAGCACACAGTAGTCACGATCAGAGAGTATCACCGAGGAGGTTCGCGACTTCGGAGCTCTCGATTGAAGTCTCGGGCGTCGTCGGAGGCTCGCGATGGATCGTCGGACCTGCATCGAGCATGGGTGAGCGTGATGGTGAAGCTCAAGGGCCATTTCGATCGAAAACGGGGGAGAACGACTTACCGAAGCGGTGTTCACGCTCGAACGGGAAAGTGGAGCTCCAGTGGCTCCGCGGCGGCGCTCGGCGGATCCAAGGTGGCTCATGTGTGTCGATGGACGTCGATGGAGGTGGAGTGGAGGTGCATGGACTACTGGACACCTCGTGGCTGCCTCTAGCCTCGGGAAAACAGGACGCAAGAAGCAGCGACATTGACAACTGCGCGCTCGGCTGCGGCTTCGTCTCCAGCTCCTACTGTTGCCGTTGATGCTCATGGCTACAAGGAGGTGTCGATGAGGACTCCTGCTGCTGGCTCGAGGGGGAAAGGGGAAATCAAGGAGGAAGAGGTGGCTTGGGATTCCTTCCTCTCGGTAAAATAGGAGAGACGGTGATGGCGGAATGGTGAAGGGGTGGAGCAGGTGGGTGATGGGTGATGGCGATGAAATAGGCAGGAGAGGATGGGTTGCAGGGTAAGGTAGGGAAAGGTAAGGGAGGTTGAGTGTGGAATTGGTTAAAACTTTACTCAAACAAATACCTGAAGGAAATCCCGAATACGAGAATTTTTAATCCAAAAATTAGTTCTCAAGTGTTAGTTTTTCCGACTCTCGCTCTCTCGATCAATTAGATTTTTAAATTCGACATGGATATCGCCATCCAATAATTATTTTAAATGTTCGATGTAAAAGGATGGAAATTATTCATCAAATTTTATATCCGGTCGGAATCTGCTAAAAGTGTTTTAAAACCGATTAAATTTCATTTTTAATTCTCTTTTTTCGAAAAATTAGGATTTGAAAATCCGAGCCTTCACAAAAACACCCTCTCTACAAGCGACGATAGAAGCCAGTATCGGGCGGCAGGCGCCAGTATAGGGGCGGCGGGCGTCGGTCTGCATAGAACACGAATTGGAGCATGGACGTCGAAGAATCAACGTCCAAACTCCTCCAAACTCAGAATTGACGACCAAACTTGGTTTCAAAGGCTTTCTTTGGTGGTAGGTAGGGGAATGTGATGCGGGACGAACATCGTCAGCCCTTTTTCCCTTTACCAAATAATAATAAAATCCAAACTCAAACACAAAACCAATACATTAGCAAATCAATCACCTGATCAACCAAATGACTACTAGTATAGCAATTAAGTCCATTGTTGAACACATAGGGAGAAGCGATTTACTATTCAATAATTCTTAACAAGAACTCTTTTGACCAAACAATGATTTATGATAATAACCAAGATGTAAAGTAACCAACTTTATGATTGCAAAGTAAATAGATAATAAGGCAGAGAAAATATTTCACCTGTAATTCTCTGACAGTGGTTGAGATTCATGGTCCTAGAATTCATCTATCAATTACTCATAAAGATATTTCTACTTGACTAAAGTTGAGAGATCCACAAGGATACAATCATCTCATTCAATATCTCTAATGAATAGCATTAATGGCTCAAGTAATTAAACCAATTGACATATTGATTCAATGCAATTAAGACAAACCGGAACAACCCTAATTCAGCCCTAATTGACATATCCCCAACATAGATCAATTGAAATTATCCACTACAAAGACAAGAAAATATTACTACTTCCAATACCTTCGTTTTCTATCAAGAATACAACAATGAATTCATAGCTAAGATGCAATTCCTAACATGGTGATCAATCATAGAAAGGAATACAAATATAATCAATAAGCACAAGATAATAAATAGGTATAGGAATAACTAAATAGAATAAATCCTCACAATCTAAAAAAATATGTCTTCGAATCACAGGCGAAACTATGAGTTTAACAACTCATAGCTCAAATCTCTCTCTCTCTCTCTCTCTCTCTCTCTCTCTCTCTCTCTCTCTCTCTCTCTTGTGTTCATAGTCTCATAAGGAGTCGACAAAACCCTAGAAATATAATAGTAAATTGAATCTTCGGATTCGAAATCACAATCGTTGGAAATCGGCCCACGGCGGACGCCGCTATCTCAGTGACGGGATTCCCTCTTTTTCCTCGATTGTCTTCACTATTGTGCTTCCTTGCTCCTCTCTTTCCTCTTCCTCGACCTCCATATGCTCCAAAACATGTCTCTTAAGCTCTTCTATGATCCCTCCATGCCCGGAATGTAACTCTGCAGAATAAACACTAAAAATGCGTAGATTCCGAACTCGAATACTTCACAAGCAATATACGAAACTAGGCTGAAACATATACAAAACTCCTATCTAAATGCAATAAGAAATACCTATAATGCCTATATGAAATATGCATTATCAAACCCCCTACACTTAACTCTTGCTTTTTCTCAAGCAGCCATAAGACAAAAACGTCATCGATGCATCTCACATGAGATTCTTTCACAATTTTACTCATCAAAAGCAACATCATCAATAATGCAAATATAATCAAGGCGTATAAACGTCATAACTTGTATATATGGGATCAAGTTGCTTGCAAGCTCAAAAATCCAACCTTACCAAGGATAATGTGTATCTCTCACTCTCATGTGTTTAAGCTTTAAGCATACAGTTACCTCAATTCCATATACAAGCATCAACTCAAATATTGACATTTATATAACAGAATCTCCACCGGATACGTCAATGCAAAACTAAGGACATCAAGAGGACTTTCGCTCAATGGAAACCTTCATAGAAGATTTCATTCGACAGGGTTGTAATGGGGCTTGGTAAAGAAACATAAGGGCAAGAAATTGTATTTGGTCATGTGGTGCTATAAATTCCGGGAAAATTAAGATTCCAACAACTCCTAACATAACCCAAACCAATTCAACAATACCGAAGCTCACATACACACAACATCTCTCAAGACATAATAACAAATCCAAAAATCCTCCATAAACACAACTCTAAAAATATATCAATAAACTCATACTCATATCATCATCTCATCATCACATACTCATCATGCAATCTTCAACACCCAACCAATCTAACTTTTAACCAATCATAAATCCAATTCTTTCTCATTATGCAAAATAAATAAACTTGGCTCTTTATTCCTTTTTTTTTCCGAACTGCTTTTTTTTATTGAGCTGAAATACATGTAAGGAACAAATACATAAAAATGAGGGAACTAATAAGCACATAACATTACATCTTCTGAAAACCATTAACCATAAAACTCACACTTTAGCTTATTTCTCCTCAGCTCCAAAATAGATTCCATAACTCACTCAAAATCTCAATTTCCCCGGAATGAGGGTAAGGCTCATCATAGGCTAGGAATAATATAATTTTGTGGAGCTCTAAATAAAATAGGCTAAATGTTCAAATTGGATTCAAAACAAGATATAACATAAGGTAGACATGGATAAAATGTGGCTAAAAATTTACCTATATCATTTGAAATTATCAAGCAATGAATATTTATATAATCGGTCTTGAAAATAGATAACCATGACAATACTAAATGATAAATGCATAGAGTAATTCACACAAGAAAAGCAAAAGGAATATAGATGTATCCCTTATAAGGCCAAAAATATCTCACAAGGACAAAGTTTTGTTGAATATCAAGCATGCTCACAAACTTAGATCATACATGCTCAATTACCTATGCCTAATCATATTTCACATAAAAACCAATTTTATAGACAAGGTCAAATCATTCCAAAATTACATGGGATTTATAAGATCATGTTTGTATAAAGTTAAATAGGACAAACTCAAATTAAATGGGTATCTTTGATAACACAATATGCAATGCATGAGTCCAAACATTTTTTTTTCTTGATTTTAGACATTTTCTATTTTTTTTTTCATTTTCCAAAACAAATCACATAAAAATAAAAAATAACATAAAATAAAACAACTAAAAATCGAAACATGAAACAAAAAATTAAACATGAACTAAATTAACTAACTAATTCACTTCACTTCACTTCTCCCCCCCCCCCCCCCCCCCCCCCCCCACACACACACACTTACATGTTGCATTGTCCTCAATGCATAAACATACAAAAAGGAACAATGAAAAATAAAACAAAGGGTTTGAATGAAGCAAATGACTAACCAATTAATGTGAAGGCGGGGTCTAGAATTGAGACCGCCGATGAATCATATCCATCAATAAGAGACAAGTATCTTGTTATTGATCGATCTTCCCAACCAAAATTGCATGCGGCTTGGTTATATTCATCAATTCAACCACCTGCTGCATCTCAAAAACAGTCAACTTCTCTTCTAGGCAGGCGATACGCGATGTATCTCGAACCACATGTGGCGTCATCTCAATCTGCATATCATCAATGTCGCTCGCAGGGGTCATAGGGTCATCAAGCTTAAATCTGTATCAACGGGAAACTGGCTTCGACGAAAATCTAATAATCTCGGTGATGTCCATGTTTTATGCCATGTTTTATATCTACTGTTATATCGATTTCTACATACATTTCACGCATGGCAATAATAATACAGAATCTGTGTAAGTTATGTTTATTTGCAATATATGGAGGTCTACACAAGTTTTTGTTATATTTGGTAGAAATCGGACGCACTTTGGAGCTTAAAGGAAACTCATGGAGAGGCTAAGAATGGTGCAGCTGGAGAAAAGGCCATTTTTCACCATTCTTCATTCTGAATCAAGCTTTGATGTCTTCATGAGAGTTGTAGCCCTTGGAAAGATTTTTCCAACGCATGGTCATATGCGTCGATCCGACGAACGAAGAATCGGGAAAGTGCGTTTTAAGAACAGAGCAGAGAGCTGAGAAAACTTTACTCGAGATCGAGTACACTCTACTCGAGATCGACCAAAAGTGTCCGAGGAGAGCCTGATCGAGGAAGAGCTGATCGAGAAGACGAAGACGAGGACAGACCGGGTTACACCCTACTCGAGATCGAGTAGACCTACTCGAGATCGAGGAGCCCGGAAGCCGTGTCCGAGCATGTCGAGCAGAATCACCCGAGAAGACCTAGTCGACAAGGCCAGTCTAGTCGAGATCGACAAGGGGTCCTCGAGATCGACTAGACCCGTGAGCCAAGTCCGAGCCACATCGAGCACCAGTTAGCCGAGACGCCGAGCCAAGCCCAGTCAACAACAATCCTACTCGAGATCGACAAGACCTTTTTCGAGATCGAGGAGACTCCCAGAAGCCGCGTTACTCGGTTTGACGAATCCTACTCGGTGTGGGATAACTTGGGCCCGAAGATTGCCGATTCTATTCGAAATCATCAAGACACATCATAAAGAGAGAGATCTATCCACTTGAAGACACTTTAGATATATTTTCCTTATTTGGATTTAATTCCTTTGTAGGTTTTATTTATCTTTAAAGTCTTAGATATAGTTTTAGATATAGATATTCTATCTTTGAGTAGCAAGGATTAGAAGGCTATAAATAAAGCCCATGGGGCTGATTTTAGATTCATTCAATTTCAGAGAGAAGAAAGTAGGAGAAGTAGAGAGAGAGAGAGTGAGCGGCCGATTGGAGTTGTGAAGCGAGAGCGGAATTGGCTTCAAGCGGTTGTAAACTTTGGTTTATTTTAATGCAATTAGTTTTCTTTCAATCGATGATGTCTGAGTTTGCGATGAAGCGCGAGTAGTCCACCCACTTCTAGGGTTGGGGCGAGCCCAACGATAGCCATGCGTGTTTGAGGTAAAGATCCGACTTTTATCATGTTTTGAGCATCTACTACTTGTTTATGTGTTTATTACCCATCTAATGGAGATCCATGCTAACAACTTGGATTGTAAACATAAAATCAGTAGAGACAATTAGGGTTTCTTGAAAGAGTTGTTTAATTGTTGGAAAAGGCGAAAGCTTGTCCTTTGATGCAATTCACATGATTATCTGTTTTTATCTCTGCCATATGCATTCTTGGTTATCGTTGTTGCAAACCCCAATCTTGGAAGTCTTTTACATTAAGTTTCAGTTCGAAATCCCAAAGCACTTGTCTTTATTTTCTTTCGTTTCGTTTTAAGTTTTCTGCCCTTACTCGATCTCGACCAAGCCTGATCGACCTCGAGTTACTGATCTTCGATCTAGCATCGTTGTAGCTTCTGTGTGCAGGTACTCGACAAAGCCCAACTCGACGTCGACGAAGCCTACTCGAAATCGAGTACCCTCTGGTCGATATCGACGAGCCCCTGTGCTTGCTGCTGCGCTGTGTTCGACTGTCCGATCTTCTGTCGACTAACCTAGTCGAGATCGAGGACCCTGTTGTCGACTTCTGTGAGATCTTTCCGCTGCCTAGGATCCGCTGACACACTTCCTCGTGGATCGATCCTGACTTCCCGCTGCTACATCAGGAGGAGGTCTTGTAATTATTTGCAAGGGACGGAATATGGTTTGCCTTAGTTTATTTATATTCTATTTTGCATACTCGATTTCCTCTATCAATAGTCGGCCCCACGGGTAAAATAATCGGCAGATATTAGGGGTGAGACTGCTTGGGTTCAGAGAACTAACGAAATCTCTCAATAGCATAAGGCAACTGCATCTTTTCAACCATCCCTGTAGACACGAGTGTATCAATGTCCCACGTATAAGAATGACTCACAGGATGCAGCGAACTGACATCAACACCATAATATATTGACAAAAGTGTGATCAAGCCTCCAAAAGAAGTGACAAGAGGATGACTCTCACTACGCTGGTCACGAGCCTTCTCACACATCCTCAAAAATATGAGTACCCATTCTGGTACTATATATAGTAGACTCAGGATTCAGGCAATACATAAAATCAACCAAACCAAGATCAACGATAGCGGTGCTCTTAGAATCATAGAAAGTATATCCCAAAATCCGCAAAGAGAGACGAAGAGCGGGATGAGTAATCATATCATTGGGCATATAGCTCTTGAAAGTTTCAGGCATCCCTGTCAAACTCCTCTACATCTCTACTGAATTAAGAACACGCATGGCTTGCTGCCACTTCCTAGAGCACTTATTCGAAACACCAAAAGAAACCCCAATTGCAGCGTATGAGTAATCATAGAAAGTATATCCCAAAATCTACAGAGAGAGACGAAGAGCGGGATGAGTAATCATATCATTGGGCCTATAGCTCTTGAAAGTTTCAGGCATCCCTGTCAAACTCCTCTACATCTCTACTGAATTAAGAACACGCATGGCTTGCTGCCACTTCCTAGAGCACTTATTCGAAACACCAAAAGCAACCCCAATTGCAGCGTATGAGGAATTACAAGCTCTCCCCCTTAATCTGAATCGAAGATCCTTGGGCGAGATTACATCCAAAGTAGTAAGAAACTCCTTGACCAAGCAAGGGTAGGTCAGAGCCCTTCTACCAACAAAGTCATACAGGCCTCCATGTGCCATCAAAGTCATTACCAAATCACACACACTCAGCATCTTCAATGCATCTCTATCAAAGAATTTGGTAGACGTGTAGGCATGCTTCCCAAGTGTATTCCAGCATAGCACCTCAGTGTCATCGAAATAAGCTGGCACCTCTTTCTTAGCAGGCCCACTCATGATTGGGAAAGAGCAAGACAAACACAAAGGAACTCCACAAAACAACCAAAGACGACCTCTCTGCAATGACAGTGGGCGCCGTGTAAGGGGCGGCAGGTGCCGTGTATCACCGAACACGAATCCGAGCGAAGACGTTGAGTAAACGATGTCCAAACACTTCCAAACTTGAAACTTTGACGACCAACTTAGTTTCAATAGCCTTTTTAGGTGATAGGTAGGGGAATGATATGGAAAAAGATTGAATTTGATGGATGTATGGTAGTGGTGGAAAGTGTTTTGATGGGAAAGAACTGAATTGAAACACAAGGCTTTAAGGTTTTAGGAGTGGATTCAAGTATGCTTTTGGGTTTTATAGGTTTCTTAGAGAAAAGCTTTGATTGATCAACAATATGGAATGGAAATATATGGTGAGTTGGAAAGGGGATCCATCTATCAAAAAGAAGATAAAATAAATTAGAAATAAATAGAAGATAGAAAAAGATAAAAGATAAATCCTAATCTTAAGATAAAGGGAAACTAATCCTAGATAGACAGTCTAACCCTAGATAGATAAACAATACTCCATCCGTTCAACAAAACTTGACGTTTTACTATTCATGCACGTTTTTTTAGGAGCTAAAAACTATATAAAATATTGACTTTGCCCGATCTTACAATGCACTTTCGATATCTCCTGATTGAACAAATTAATCAAACTAATTAATAAACTAATTATTGTGACGAAATAAAAAGATAGAACAAATCTAGCAATATTAAAAGGGACGAAAATAAAGGACAAGGGAAGCGAGAAGCTTGCGCGTGGGAGTAGGGTGCGCCCGTCCGGGGTGATCGCTGGAAGTGAGAGCCAGGTGCGCGAGGGCCTCGGACACGCAGGAGCGCAAAGCTCCTCAGGGCGTGCGAGGTTCCGGGTGAGCGAAGCCGCGAGGGCAAGAGCGAGGTGCCGAGGATGCCGAGCGAGGACGCCGGGTGTGCGAGTGAAGACGCCGAGCGCCTAGGCGTGCAGGGCCGCGGGACAACGCAAAGGGATCCGGTTCTTCTTCTTGCGATGGTTTAGGGTTTAGGGTTGTGTTTGGTGTTGGTTTCGGTGATGATGAATGAAGGTGACGGTGGGGATGATTGTGGTGCCGAGAGTAACTAGATCACAAGAGCAATAGAAGCTTTGGGATTGATAATCGAAGAAATCCTTTTGATCCTTAAAAGGGGTTCCTCAATTCTATTTCAATCTAATTAATTCAAAGGGAACTACAATGTTTAAATAGAAATTGCCTAACCATTCTATCATGCAAGATAGATTTTGGTTTGATAAAAGATATAATTTAAATACCTAAAGATAACTAAACCTAAAAGATAGAAATTCAAAGCTTAGTGAATAAGACTTCTATCTAGAGTAGATATAATCTTCCACATTATTAAATCTAAGTACATGAAATGAGGTTGGGTCATGTGTTAACATCCCTTAATGTGTTTTGTGTTAACAGATCTGGGCCTTTGATTGAATGAAATGGGTGGCTGTGATTATTTGACAATTTTACCTTTTTTCTTTAATTAAAAATCAATGGGACCCACCTCTTTCCTTCCCCTGGTTGAATTATGCGCGGGTGTTGTACACTTTTTTTTTACGGCGTAACGTTTTTGGGTTGAGTAATGCTGTTTTTTTATGCGGTGCACCGTGTGAACTATTCGATAAGGTGATATTAAATATTCGCTAACTTATAGTTATTATTCGTGTTAAAGGAGGAATTATCGTTTAGATATTGGTAAAATGGTTGTTCAATTTTGCAACTATTCGCTATGTTGATAGTAATTATTCGCTAGATAGATAGTAATTATTCGTTAAGTTGATAATAATTATTCGCTAGAAGTCATCAATATTCGGCAAATTTTATCAAATATTCATCACAGTCACTCAATTATTCATCAAAGTTTTTGTTAAAATTTATCAAATATTCATCCCAGTCACTCAAATATTCATCACAGTCACTCACATATTCATCACAATTATTCAATTATTCATCATAGTTTTTGTGAAAATTTATCAAATATTCATCACAGTCACTCAAATATTCATCACGATCACTGAAATATTCATCACAGTTTCTCAAATATTCAGATGTTGTACACTTTTGAACGCGAAATTAACAGAACCATCCGATGTTTACATGTAATTAACTACATACATATGAATAATTCCTTATTATCAACGAATATAAACTCTAAACGTGCTGAATAATGATTCTGAACGCGAAATCAACATAACAAAACAGAAAGATATAGATCTGAAACACAATTTGCATTTGCAACAGCAGCATCAGCAATCTCGCTTGTGCGGGCTTCATAGACATCTCTACTCCTACACTCTTCACAATTGCACCTGTTGTTAGAACCCGATAAAATTCGATATTCAAAAGCCTCGCAGGAACAAAAATATAAACAAAGAATTACCAAGAAAAAATCAAAATTTTCAAATCAAAGTAGCAAACACAGATCCAAATAATGTTAAAAATTTCATTTTCCCATAGCACCGCAAGAACCAATTATTCAACCTGATTTCCCAAATCCATCACCAATAGGATATACAACTCATGATTTGACCTTCTAAATCTCGATTTCCCCTTCGTTATTCAATTTTTGCAGTTTATATATGTCAATTGATATTCAATTAATTGAAAGAAATTTACACCTAATCAAAACAAATTAAAACAAATTTACAACTGACAAGAAATCAAACCTAATTGAAGGGAGCAACGTGGGGGAGGGAGATGCTGAGCAGTGGATGGGCGGTGGATCCTCGTAGCCTCCTGCCTCACCGCCGGCCTTCACCTCATAACCTCCTCAGCGCCACCGGCCTACCAATCGCCGCCTTCACCTCCTCCCCCTCACAATCGCCGCCGTCGGAATCACCTTCGGATGAATTAGATGCAGCTGGAATCCCCATCGGATGAATCACCTTCAAACCGCCGCCGTCCAAGTCGAACTTCTCTCCTCCAATTCCTTTGGTCGCCCTCCGCCTATGTCTGCCGGATGTTGTTATCGTCGTCGCCGGACCGTCGATCGCCGCCTCCGGCCTCCTGCCACCGGTAACCGCAAACTTCAGCCTCTTCAAGCCCTATTGCCCTTCGTCCGTTCACCCTTCTCTTTCTCTCGAACTCCTCTACGATAGCAATTATAGGGTAAGGTTATGATTCAGTTACACACGCTTGCTTTTAACGTGGGATTGTGTTTTTTAACTTTCAATTATCAATTAATCCAAAAAATCAAAAAATCTCAGCCTTTCATCTTCATTCATCCAACGGTCATAATTTGTTAACACAAAACATGTTAAGCCTTGTAAACATTTGATCCATACTCTATATGAAATAATAGACTTAATTAATTAAATGGAAAACTCGGCCCAACACAAGACTTGTACTCGGTCATGGAACTCTAGGCCCACTCGACATCGACTAAGGGCACTCGACATGCGTTTGTCTCGATTGGCCCATGTTGGTGCCGAGTGTGGACATGTAATGGAGTGTGCTAACGAGTCTTCACGAGCTCCGTTTGTGGATGCAAGCTCACCTTTTTTGTTGGTGGTGTAGTCCTGAGCAAAGTGATCCAGGGTGGCCTGAACCCTTGCTCCATAGTTCCTTGGTAACGGGCAAGAAGGGCTTTAGTTGCATCTTGAATTCTCTTGGCCCTTGCACGAGTGATAGGACCATCGAATGGAACCTTCATGTTGTCATCAATGTAACCATGAGTCATCGACATTTGCATTGCATCATTCCCCTACACTTGATTTTGATTTGTCCTCAAATCGTCGTCAGAGTGATCGTCAAGCACGAAAAAAGATAGATCAACGATGTTGAAGGTAGAATGAACACTGTACTTGTCGGCAGAGAGATCCAACTTGTAAGCATTAGAACCTATCTTCTGAACCACTCGAAATGGTCCATCTTCCCTGGGGTGCAGCTTAGATTTCCGTTGTTGCAGAAACCTTTCCTTCATGAGATGCAGCCACACAAGTTCACCAACATTAAACTGTACATCCTTGCGATGCTTGTCCTTTGTTACCTTGTATTGCGCAGTTTTCCATTCCAGCTGCGCCTTGGTTCGCTCATGCAAGGGCTTGATGAAGTCCCCTTGTTTAGTTGCATCCATGCTCTCTTTCTCCTTGAGGGGTCGTGGCATCATATCCACAGGTGTAAGAGGATTTCGGCCATAGACCACCTCAAAGGGAGTCTGCTTGGTTACTGAGTACCTAGACCTGTTATAAGCAAACTCAACAAATGGTAGGCATTCTTCCCACCTCCGGAGGTTAGTTCACAGCATGACTCTTAGGAGAGCCCCAAGAGTTCTATTTGTAACCTCAATTTGGCCATTAGTTTGAGGGTGACAAGAAGTAGAAAATAAAAGCTTTGTACCCAACTTAGACCATAAAGTTTTCCAAAAGCAGCTTAAAAATTTTGAATCACGATCAAACACAATGAGTAATGGCAATCCATGTAAGCGTAAAACATCTTTAAAGAATAAATGAGCAACATGAATAACATCATCAGTTTTGTGAGATGGTATAAAATGAGTTATTTTGGAAAATCTGTGTACAACCACAAAAATAGAATCATGACCCTTAGAAGTTCTAGGCAAGCCAACAATGAAATCCATAGATACATCATCACAGGGTGCATTCGAAATAGGTAATGGTTGGTAGAGTACATTCCAATTAGCTTTGGATTTTGCCTTAGCACATGTGGCACAACTTTTGACAAATCTAAGCACATAATTAGGCATTTTAGGCCAAAAGTAACACGTTCCTTCAATCCAGCTAAGGTTTTTTCGAAACCACCATGTCCCCTAGATTCGTGTATTTCTTGAGTTAATAGTCTTCTAATAGAAGAAGATGGGATACAAAGCTTGCCCATCTTAAACAAATAACCATTATCAACAAAATAAGAATCAACTTCACCTTTGGATACACATTGAGCATAAACAGTTTTAAAGAAACCATCAGAAGCACTGTTCCTTTATCAAAGCAAAACCCAAAACATATGCATCCATATGGTTTCGGAGGACATACCTGCGTGATTGCGCGTCAGCTAACACATTATCCTTTCCCTTTTTATGGTGAACCACATAGGAAAAGGTCTCCAAGAACTCTACCCGTCGAGCAAGTCACCTGCTGAGCACTGACTGACCTTTGAGGTACTTCAGAGCTTCATGATCCGAATGAATCGCAAACTTATTAGGCCAAAGGTAGTGCTGCCATGTCTGGAAGCATCGAACCAGGGCGAACAGTTCCTTGTCATAAGTAGAATAGTTGAGCTCATCGGGGCCCAACTTCTCGCTAAAATAGGCAATATGACGCCTATTCTGCAACAGAACCCCACCAATGTCAGTGCCAGAAGCATCACGCTCGAGCTCGAACGGTTGTGCGACGTTAGGTAGTTGCACCACTGGGGCATCGGTGAGACGATCCTTGAGAGCATCGAATGCCCTCTGATATGCGTCTATCCAGCGAAAAGTCACATCTTTCTTGGTCAGCTCATGTAGGGGGATGGCAATGGTGCTGAAATCATTGACGAAGCGTCGATAGAAGCCACCAAGGCCCAAGAATGAGCGGACATGAGTGAGAGTGTACGGCTGAGCCCATTCCTGTATAGCGCGACCCTTATCCTCATCTACTTTTAAACCAGAAGCAGAAACAACAAAGCCAAGAAAAATAGTAGATTCGGAAGCAAAAGAACACTTGAAGTGACTCAACTACAACCGGAAACACTCAAAACCAAACATTTTTTCAACCAAAAGAATTCAAACTTTAACTCCATCCACAAATAAAAACTTAAGCACAACTCTGGTTAACCTTCTCACACTTTGTTACTTCTTTTCTCTCTCTTGATTTTTCTTCTTCTCTTTTCATGATTTTTTCCCTTTTACGATTTTTCCTCGACTTTTACTCCTAAGTGAATTTTATCCTCCTTAGGCCCCAAGTATTAAGCACAATAATCATCCATATGAAGCTAAAAAATAATACATCACCCATACATAACTTCCAAATGCTCAAAACACTCCACTAATATACATTTTAACCAATCTTCTCCCTAATTCCCAGATAGGGTAAAGCTAAAATTGGCTAAATGACATTTTGTAGGGCTAACAAAAAATGGCTAAAAGGCTCAAATTTGGCTTCAAGCAGTGGATACTATGTAAGGTGGAAAGGGAATAACATGGCCAACAAAAGAGTAAAGCCTCAATCACATGAAAATCACAAGTAATAATCAAAATATACAGCCTTGACATAGATATCAATCCCAAATCTCAAAGATAGTCACATTGGAGAGTATCACACACAAGAAGCAAAGAGGACATCCATTATTTCATGCTCCCAATAGATCAAACAAACTAGACGAGGATCAACAATTCAAGCATATCATGGGACTTACAATTAGATTAAGAAGATAAGTGGTACATATGTGGTTATCTGAAAGATTCTAAATCTAAAATGTCATGCATGCTGATTTTTTTCTTTTTATATGATTTTTCTGGTTTTTTTTTCAATTTATGTTTTTTATAATATGCAAGACTAAGAATAATAACCATAAAATGCAAAAACAAGAAAGAAATATATATAATGCAACCTAAATGCAAACATGTAAATGTTCCCTCCCCCACACTAAATTTACACATTGTCCTCAATGTGAAAAATAAAATAGAAAGAGAAGAATACTTACGGAGTCACCTACATATCAGGCAGAGGCGGAGATGGAAAATTGAAGCGCAAGAGTACGACAAGCCAACATTCTTTCTCGTCTTGATCTTAAGGAGACACCACTAACCTAATCTCTACAAACAAGAGACAAGACAACATCAACAAAGAAATATTTGTTGTCCAAACAAGGACAACTCACAATAATAATCAATGGTAGTGACAAAAAAAAACAATAATAATCAATGGTGTCAATTCACTCATAACAACAACCAACAAAGCCACAAACATCAACAATTTGGAAATTGATAACAATTAAGCATAAATTGATCAAAACTAAAATCAATAAACTCAAAAAGAAACTCTGACCAAGTTTAATATCAAAAAGTAAGATCAATTCAAATGTTCGAACTCATAGTTCCCAAATTTGAAATTCAACAATTAAGCATAAGAATCCCAATCCAAATCACAAACCTCAATCAAATCTAATTCACCTCCCGAATTTCTCTGTCAATAAGTTCCTAATTCACCCAATTTCACATCCCAACTACAAATTCAAGCCAAGTCCTAATTCAATCACTCTCCAATAACAAATCTAGCACAAATAAGGTGTAATCTCACCCAAACAACCCCTAAATTACACAAATTTAATCAATTTGAGAAAACCTAAAAATTGGGATTTTGAATCTTTACCCTAAATCTTCAATGGAGGAGAGAAAGAAGAGGAATGTGTTGATCGGAGATTGGCCGGCGTGGGTGGACGAGGTCCGCGACGGTCTAGTGGCGGCAGTGGCCGGAGGGTGTGCCCGACGAACGGGAGGGAAGGAGGTAGAGACCATGGCTGCCGAGTTCGTCAGTTCGGAACGATCGCTGCTGCCGGGTGAGAGGGAGAGGCCATGGCTGCTCGAAACAACTAAGGAGGGAGTCCCGGGAGTGGTTGAACGAGGTCGGGTGAGGGTGGCGCGGTGGGAAACGGCTGCTGGCGACCGGAGGGGAGAGCAAAGGAACTCGGGAGAGAGAGACGAGAGGGACGGGTTCAGCGTCGGGTCTTTTTTTTTTCAAGTGGGAAGCTAAATAACTCGGGTGTGATAAAAAAATCCGGCCGAGTTATATTGCCTCTCCCGAGCTCCACCTCAGAAACCTGTTCGTCACTCGGGTTAGCCCATGACTCGGCCGAGTTCCTTACCCGAGTTTCCTACTGTAGTTTCCCGGGTTTTGGACATCTTTTTTTTTTTTTTTTTTTTGCAAAAATACTAGAAAAATAACTAAAAAAAATTAATAACAACTACCTATTAAAATTATGAAAAATGATAATATAAAATACTAACCTTGGGTTACCTCCCAAGAAGTGTCCTTGGTTAACGTCATAGACTCGACGTTTGGGTTGTCCATTTATGACTCACTCGGACATCGTTAGTGCCCTCAACAGCCCATCTAGGTAAGCGGGCACTACATACGAATAAGTTGAAGTCAAAGTATGTCTTCAACTCCTCATATGCCCGAGCGTGAATCTCCTCCGCGGGTATGTAGAACCACCAACCCAGTTCCATTGGTGGTATATCGAAGTAATGAGCCCAATGATCGACATAATCAGCGAACATCTCACCATTGCAGAGGATATCAATTCTTTGCTCAGGAGCCATAGAATTCAGCTCCGGACTCGGTTCCTTGATAGGCGAGATCGAGACAATCTCATCGAATGAAGGAGGCAATAAATCACATGGAATCTCACGTGTCGACTCATGACATTCCATGTCAGGAAGTAGTGTACTCTCCTCTTCATCGCTGAAGAAATTGTCATCATCTGCGAACATGTCCTGCTCCGCCAAAACATTATCATACTCATAGCTCAAGGGTAGGGGAGGTAGTGGAGTAGACTCGGATGAACTCAATGAGGGAGAAATAGGAAGCACACACTCACCTACATCTTCATGACTTTCTGAACTTCCCTCGGGTGTGAAAAAACAGGTCCTTGCCACTCCCTAGGGTGTTCATGGTGAGGCTCTCTAGCAGGTTAACCACAGGTTTAGACGGTAGTTCATTCGCTTCACATGCTAGAATATCATTCCCCACTTGGACCATTCGGTGCATTCGTTCATCTAGTTCAATGATCTGCTGACACAATTGCTCATTCTCCAAGTAGGAGGCCTTGGATAGATCCTCCAAAGCTGCGTTGAAGTCCTCCATTGGTTAAAGGTTCCAGCGCGAAGGACACTTTCTGCAAGGCCTGATGACCCATGTAGCAGATAAGATCCCAAATTCCCGCCAAACCTAACCGTGCTAGACTTCCAATGCTCATGTATATAACACGCGCCTTTGTCTCAGCAGTCATCCCCACTACAATGCAAACAACCATATCTCGCAAACTATCGCGAAAACCCCGCTCATTGCGGATGTCTACACACCTCTGCAACCTAGTGAGATATATGTGAAAGTTCTCACCTTCGAACTGCGATAATCTCAACATCTTAAACTGTTAGTAGCATATGTGTTGTGAACCATAAGACAAGTTCACAACAAAAGTTAGTAGCTATGTTTACACACAAGACAAACACACAAATAACAACTTGACTCCCTGGCAACGACGCCAAATTTGATAGAGGATTTTTAGTCGCCTTAAATCCTATCAAATAAATCCGACTAACCTAACTAATGCAGTTTGGCAAGTACGGGTCGATCCCACAGAGAGTCAACGATTTGTATGCAAGTCAAGTGTGTCAACAAGAATAAGAAACAAAGAGGGGGGATTTTGATGGTTTAGACTAACTAAGTAAAAAGCAAAAGAAAGCAAACTAAACAAATTGATTGAACAAATATGAGATAAATAGCTTAGTTCAACTAATCTCAGCAATCAGGTTTGTTCATTGATCATCGAAATCGAATAGATAACCTCCTCTTGAATACTTTTTTTATGGAAAGACTAGGTCTTTTGAATCCAATTCCTTATCGAATCTAGTTAACAGGACAACCAGACCCTGAAAATCCTAATTATCAAACAATCTTGAAACTATCAAGATTCAATTCAATAATTGATGAAGACTAAAGGAAATTAACAAAGACAATCAACACGCACAAGCAATTATTGCATCAATTGAAAATCAATTCTTTATACAAATCCCAAAATCAACCAGTTTCAGAGATTTATACTTTGCTACTCAAGAACATAGGTAAATCAACCAATAATTACCTATATCTAGCAACAGATTATCATGAAAAGGCATCATTTGATCGGGCTAATGGAAATTCACGAAAACCCTATACACTCGACGCAAAGAATTGATAATATTAACAGAGGAGTATTAAGATAGAGAAATCTCACAATGAAATGATAAACCCGACGCTTCGATTGATTTTCCCAAGCAAAGAAGATTAGTTCCTACTCTCAAATAGGTCTCCAATGGCTTGTAGCCTCTCTGTTCGTTCCATTAAAAAACAAAACAAACTACTTGTTTTCTTTTTTCTTTCATGTCCACCCATTCCTCTTCTTAATTAAATCTAAATAAAATAACATCTTTCATCAATCAATTAGAGTACCAGCCCACATCCTTGGACGCGCTACAAAACTCAGGCTCGCCACAACATAACTCGGGCGAGTTATTCTTGCTCCACCCGAGTTCCTTTCAACACCCATCTTGGCGTCCTGATTCGACTGTCTTTGAGGCCGAATTTGGAAAAGTCATAAACACGAAAGTTGTAGGTTTTCAAACCCTCTTTCCAAAAAGTATAAGTACGCCCTGATCCGATAACTACAACATTCGAACAACTCGTTTTAGTGCAGCATCACCAACTTGGACAGCTCCAATCAATTCTTCTTGTTTATTAGCCTCTTGCTCGATGCTAGGTCATTCTCATGTCATCAATTGGCTCCACCAATGCCTGAATGTATATGCAAACATATGTAGATTCCGACTCTCTATATAATTAACTAAAATACGAAAACTACTCTAATTCATACACTTTATTATGTCTAAATCTATCGAAATGCAATATGTTAACACTGCCTAAATGTGTCTTGTCACTATCACACACGTTCACAAAGGTAGCAAGGTGCTTGTTTGATTCCTACCTAGGCAATCCATGAAAGTAGGGTAAAATATTAAACCAATTCGACTTATACTCAAATCTTGAACCCTTAGGGAGATCAGGAAGTCTAATTGCAAATGGTTGAGTACTCAAATTAGGTTCCTTTAGGTTTCTCATGATCTTTCTTGGCGGATTAACAACTTCGCCTCCCATCTCCTTATTTGTGTCAAACTCGAGCCTCCTTTTCAAACTAAGAGATCTTTCAATCTTAGAATCAAAAGACAGAGGCAATGACTTAGAAGATCTAGTTTGAACCGTACAAGGACACAAAAGACTCAAAGAAAAGAATGAAAAAAAAAACAAAAAGAGAGAATTAATAAAAGAGATAAAGAAAAACAAACTCCTTTCTTCTCCCCGGCAACAGCGCAAAAAAATTTGATGTGGGACAACGACATTGACACTTTTCCCCTTTACCAAACACAAAAATAATAGATTAGCAGATCAATCACTTGATCAACCAAACAACTACTAGTATAGCAATTAAGTACGGTGTCGAACCCATTGGGAGAAGCGATTCACTATTCAATAACTCTTAACAAGAACTCTTATTACTAAACAATGATTTGTGACAAATAACCAAGATGTAAAGTAACCAACTTTATGATTACAAAGTGAATTGATAATAAGGTAGAGAAAATATTTCACCTGTAATTCTCTGACAATGGTTGAGATTCATGGTCCTAGAATTCATCTATCAATTACTCATAAAGATATGTCTACTTGACTAAAGTTGAGAGATCCACAAGGATACAATCATCTTATTTATATTTGTGTTCCTTTCTATGCTTGATAGACATGTTAGGAATTGCATCTCTAGCAACGAATTCGTTGTTGTTTTCTTGATAGCAAACAAAGGTAGTGATGATAGTGATGTCTCTTTGTCTTTGCAGTGGATGATTTCAATTGATCTATGTTAAGGATATTTGATTAGAATTGATTTCGGTATGTGCCTATTAGTCTTGATTGAATAGAGTCAATGTGCCAATTGGTCTTGATTACTTGAGTTTTTAATGCTATTATTTAGTGATATTGAATAAGATGGGTGAATCTATGCGGATCTCTCAAGTTTTAGTCAAGTAGACCTAGGAATATGAATAATTGATAGATCGATCCGAGGACCATGAATTCCAACTATTATCAGAGAATTACAGGTGAAATGTTTTTTTCTACTTTTATATCAATTTGCTTTGTGATCCTAAATCTGGTTACTTTTACATATTTGGTGTTTGTCAAGAATCATTGCTTTGCTATAAGAGTTCTTCTTTAGAGTTATTGAATAGGAAATCGCTTCTCCCCGTGGGTTTGACACCGGACTTCATCGCTATACTAGTAGTTATTTGGTTTATCGAGTGATTGGTTGCCTAATGTATTGGTTGTGTGTTTAAGTTTGAATATTATTACTATTTGATAGGGGTGAAAATTCCAACAACGTTCGTCCCGCATCAGTGATCAATCATAGACAGGAACACAAATACAATCAATAAGCACAAGATGATAAATAGGAATAGGAATAACTAAATAGAATCAATCCTCAAAATCTAAGCAACCATGTCTTCGAATCACAAACTCATAGGCCAAATCTCTCTCTCTCTCTATCTAATTGTATTCATAGTCTCACAATCCATATGTCACTCTCTCAAACTAATGGAAATAACCTAATAATGACTCATAAGGAGTCGACAAAACCCTAGAAATATAATAGTAAAATAATAGGTAATTGAATTTTCGGATCTTAAATCACAATTGATGGAAATCGGCCCACGGAGGGCGCCACGCAAGAGGCGGCAGGCAACGTCATCTCAGTGATGGGATTCCCTCTTTTTCCTCGATTGTCTTCAATGTTGGGCTTCCTTGCTCCTCTCTAGCCTCTTCCCCAGCATCCATATGCTCCAAAACATGTCTCTTAAGCTCTTCTACGATCCCTCCAAGGTCGAAATGTAACTTTGCAGAATAACTACTAAAAAGGCGTAGAATCCGAAGTCGAATACTTCAAAAGCAATATACAAAACTAGACTCAAACATATGCAAAACTCCTATCTAAATGCAATAAGAAATACTTATAATGCGTATATGAAATATGCATTATCAGAATGATATGGAAAAGATTGAATTTGATGGATGAAGTTGTTGATGAATGTGTTTGATGGGTAAGAAAACAGGATCGAAACACAAAGCTCTTAGGTTTTTGGAATGGATTCAAGTAGGAACTCTTAGGGTTTATGGGTTTTCTTGGAGACAAAGGCTTTGAATGATCAAATTAGGGAATGCGATTATATGGTGTGGTTGGAAAGGAAAGATCATCTATCAAAAAGAAAAGAAAAATATTAGGGATAGATAAAAAAATAATGAAAGAAAATAGAATAAATGAAAAGATAAAATCTAGTCCTAAGATAAATAGAAACTAATCCTAGATAGAACAATCTAGCCTAAGATAGATAGAATATAAATAAAACTATCCTAAAATAAAAAAGAAATCTAATCATAAAGATAGATAGAATAAAATCTACTCTTAAAATAAATAGATAGAAATAAATCTAACCTAAATAAAGAGAAAATCAAATCTACCCTAAAATAACCGAAAATAACATATGGATAAAATAGGAGAGAAATACTCCCTTCCAATGTAACCAAAAATCTAGACGCGTCTGTGAACAGTAGCAGCGACGGGCGCCGTGGTTGGGGTTGCGGGCTCCGTTATGTGCAGAATACCAATCCATTATCCAATCAAGAAAAATTCATCTACCAAAAAGGTTTTAACACACCACTACTCTAAATTACAACAACATATATTTGTCCTACTTTATATAATTGAAAACAAAAAGCGCAATTGAAACAATATTACCTAATCTACCTTGGGTTGCCTCCCAAGAAGCGTCTTTGTTTCACGTCTTTGGCTCGACGTGATGCATTTCTTGATCAAGTTATCCCATCAAGATCCTCCACACATGTCCTTTTCTTGACAAGAGGGTGAACGTTAGGAATTTGTCCAATGTATCCATCCTTTGCAGTTTGCACTATTCAATTCCTTATTGATATGAGTTTCTCCTAGAGGTTGCCTTTTGTTTCATGTCTTTGGCTCGACGTGAAGCATTGCTTGATCAAGTAATCCCATCAACATCCTCCACACTTGTCTTTTTCAAGACAAGAGGGGGAACTTTAGGAATTTCTCTAATATAGACATCAATTGCACCAATCAATTCCTTATTGAAATATGTTACTCTTGGAGGTTTCCCTGAAATTGCAAAAAGCTCAACATTGTTAGGAATCGATTTCTCATAGGGAATAGAAATAGAATCATTTGAATTAGACACATTTTCAAGTCACTTAAACAAATTCTCAATTCTTCTTTCAATCATTTGAAATAGAATCATTTGAATTAGACACATTTATCTTCGGGTAATCTGCAAAAGTAACCCACTTTTGGGAAATCTTTGCATTGTTAACCCAATCCAAAAAAAATTTGCACAAAATTGGATATTCGGGTTGAAGAGGCAAGCGGTAGCCGATAATCGAGGGGATTAAGGAAACAGAGGAATCGGAGGCAACACATCCCGTCGGGATCTCTCGTCTTCTCTGTCACCGACTAGATCCCACCAGCAGGCAACACACCCCTTCTCGGTGAGAGATGGAATCGGAGGGTCGGTGGTGGAGGTCGGCCACGCCCTTGTCAATCTCACTTTGTCAATCGCACGGGGGCGAATTCGGTGAATCGCACACCCCCTCTCGGTCGTTAGTGCGTAGCTGGAATCGCACAGAGGCATGGTGTCGTCGTAGGGTTGGTGGTGGAGGTCGACTTCATCTCCGTTGGTGGCATCGAGGTCGGTGGCGCCGCTAACCTGACACGATTTTCTCGAGCGCATGTGTTAGCCTCCACCTGCCGAATTCATCAAGGCAATCAAGAGGTTCTTTCTTTCCTTCTCTATCTTGTAATTCATTTATTATCCAATGTTTAGTGACTCGTAAAAAGTGTGGTTTAGTTTTATTGGACAATCGTGTGCAATTTGCTTTGTTTTGGTTGCACCATTTGGTTGAATTGAGATAATCGTGTGCACTGCAAATCAATTAATCCTAATTTTGTTCAAGTTGAGCAACCTTGGGTTCTTCTTATTGCTTTCATCAACAATGTTTTGATTGCATTGCACGTATGTTGCTCGTTGACACGGTTATTAGTTATGCCTGCGAAAGCTACGGTATTTGATAAGAAATGCAATCCTCTTCTCCAGCTTGGATCTGGACTTTACAATACAATCAGATGGAAGCCTAAAGGAAGATGTATCCTTCAATTTAGGTGATAATCTAGATGTGGATAGATTAGAATTTAATATATTTCCATGTCTCTACTAGATGTGAAAGGATATTTGGGCATATCAAAGGAGATTTGGGCATCATGTAAAACTAAAGTAAGTGTCATGTAAAACTAAAGTAAGTATCATGTAGAAAGAACACTAGGAAGTATAAACCAAATTTCTTATGTGGTCCGTTGTCCCGTGATCAGGCAATCAGGTTAATGAGTGATGGGTTGCTTAGTCATACTGACGTTGTGGAATTGTCTAAGAAGATAAAAGTTGGTCTTATACTAGAGGATTGCAGATCAAGGTGAAGTCTTACTCATTGTTTTTTATACTCTGATTCTTTCTCACTCACTATGCACATATGTCCATTTTGTATGAGCTAAATATCCTTAATGAGAGACAGAAAGAGTATAAAACACAACATCGAGGGATATTGCTTTGCTTGTGCAAGTACAAATCACTTAGAACCTGATCTCTTTAATCTGAGTACCTCACTTAGAACATGAGCTAGTTTATTTTTATATTTATAGTTAGTGGGAACTTGCTGAATTTTGATTCCCAAACTTCAGTATTTAAGCTGATTACACTAGCTGATAAGTAAGTAAAATGATTTCTCTCAATCACCTCTAGTTGCAATGTGGATGCTGAGTAATTTCTTTGAAGATAAGATTGATATGCTGATTTAGTTGGATCAATGTCTAGTGCTCAAACCAGATATTTTATTTTGTCTTACCTAATTAAGTGATTAGTTGAAAGCAATTGTGGGCTCAGGAAACATGGATTATCATATACTGTAATGTAACAAACAAGACGAGGTTCGCTAACTTTGCTAGAGTTTATAATGAGTGGTGAGAATTTTAAGTAGTCATATTAGTTGAAGGACCTAGTTAGAGAATTCATAGTGAGAGCATTGTTGTCATAAAAATGATAGAAAATTCATTGTCTTTCACCTGTTTTTTTAATGTTGGTTTCATTTTTTTAATTCTTGTGTACGGTTAGCCTCTCTATATATGCAATGTAATTCAAACTACTACGTGGAAAGGGGATAATCAAAGTACAAGTACAAAAAAATTATCTAGAACATTTGGAAGATTGAAGGTCGACGAAGTGAGGAAACTTGTCAATAAGGCTTCTCAGGTTATGCAAGAGATTAATGAATCTGAAGGGGAAGAAGACGTATGAGAAGTGATAACTACCAGCGGTGATTGGTACGATGACAAGTACCTTTCATCAGATTCGGAAATGAATTTATGGAGAGAAAGGAGCAGATTATAGAATTGATGAAATGAAAGAGTTTAGATATATGTTTCTCAACCCAATGAGACACGTATCACAATGCTGTTGTTGTGCTTACCTTCCAGGTTCTATGAAACCTTTAACAACCTCCAAATGTCATGGATGCTGAACATTCGCGGTAGGAAGTCAATGTCATCTCATGTGTCTTGGCTTCTCAAAAGTTTATTACATACAGTAAAACTTTTTGTTGTCAACGACTAATTTATTTGCATCTGTTTGGTAGTTGTGTGAAAGAAGAGGTAAAGTATTAGTAAATAGCAATATATAGCATCACAATGTTAGCATATTAGCTCAAATGGAAGAGCGATGTGCTCATGCACAAAGATGCGGGTTCAAATCCCGCATATGCTAATATAAAATTATGTTAAAATTTTTCTTTATTAGCTGATTTTTAGTTGGTTTTATCTTTAATTGATTGCATTACTGTCATGTCAAGTGACGTAGGTGACGTGTCAAACCTATTACCTGTCATGTCAAAAACACATCTTATGATGAATTCAACACATAGGGAAGATGAATTCCAGGTTAAAAACCCTCTTCAAATGAGACTTGCTTTCCATCTTAGTCATTTCAATAATCTGGTAGGTGTGGGATTATATAAAAATTGATATTTCAAAATCTCCATTTCAATAATCTTCATTCAAAAAAGATATCGATTGTGTAAAGCTTGCCTTAATGAAAGAAAATAACATGACAGGTTATACTCTTTAACATGACAGTTTATAACCTTTCACATGACAGGTAATTAATGCGAATCGATCATCTCCTCCTTAATGAAAGAAAATAATATGACAGTTAATTCTATTAACATGACTGGTTATATATACCCTTTAACATAACAGGTTATTTGTTGATCTGCAATCTATAAGCTTATTCGGTAAAAGAGAGACATTGTTCGAGTTAAAGTAGGGAATGACTAAGATGGATAGCAAGTCTCATTTGAAGAGGGTTTTTATCCTGAAATCATCTTCCATGTGTTGAATTCATCATAAGATGTGTTTTTAACATGACTGGTAATAGTTTTGACACGTCACTTGACATGTTAGTAATGTAATCAATTAAAGATAAACCAACTAAAAATCAGCTAACAAATCCTTGACAATGATCAGATTGTACTAATTAGATCCCCATAACATAAAATCTATTTAATCCCATAGAGAATTATATAAACTGTCAAAGTTCCGTATTTATTATGTGGAGAATCTACATTGCATCATTCTGCAATGATGAATATATTCAAACACTGCATCTGGTGCTAATACTAGTTTATCTATTTCTATAACAAAAAATATAAAGTATTGGGACTCAATTGCTCAGATCTAAATGGCCTTCACGGGAATAAGGTTAGAAGGTGTACTCAGTAGTCTCAGTCCATCAGAAACAGCATATGAAATAACTTTCCCCATATATGGTGAATGAGGCAAGAAATTGTCAAGTAAACAATTTACGTGTTAAGTAAAACAATTCCCAAGATTACTTCTTTCATGTAATTCTGTATATTTTGCAGATACGAGATGCTGCCATTGAAGAGCAATTGGAGATGAATGATCTATCCATAGCAACAAATTCTAAACTTTGAGCAATTCTATATTGTTAATATGTTTTCACAAAGGCAAGAGATTGCATCAAAATATCCCATACACAAAATTAATATTTACAAGCCACCAGTTAATATTTACAAGCCACTAGTTATATTTTCCTTGCCGCCTATTCCGTTTTACATGCCACTTATTCAATTTTACATGACACTTATTCCGTTTTAAATGACATTAAAGACTTAAAGCACTATCTCCACCTGCACACTGATTTCGTGCCAACAATTTACTTGACACTTATTCGGTTTTACATGACACTGAAGACCTTAAGCACTATCTCCACCCGCACACACTGATTTCCTGCCAAAGTTTGTTGTCATCTCGTCAGTTGGGCTCGTTCGAGCTCGTTAAAGCTCGGTTCATACCAAATTAAAAAAAATCACAACCCTATTTTCTGCCATCTCTTGAATTTTGCTCATTGGTATAACAAAGCTTTCTATATACTCCACATATGTTGTACCGATGACAGAGGTGTAAATCATTCAAATCATTATGATGTTGTGGTATGGAAAGAAAGTTGAGAAAAGATAAACGATTTACAAATTAAATTAGCTATTTATCCTTTTGAGTTTATGAGATAATGGAGTTCAATGCATGCCACTGTTTGATATCTCAAGTCACAACAGAGAATAAATGAAGTGCATTTTCAGCAAACCAAGTGCATTAACTAATAAATTAAGGGCACAACATAAAAATATAATGATCTCCGGCTAGAACTAGCTATCAAGGTAAAGAAAGTGAGAAACCCATCATCCTCCCCCAGGATGTAGACCAGGTGCATTAACCTTGTCAGTGAAGAAGGATCCCTCTTTACAGGACGAGGCCAAACAACAACATGAATTGGACTTGTAACAGCACAAGCAATTCCACTTTTTCTTTCACATCTAACAACCTCATGAACCCGATGATGTCTCCAACTTCTCAACCTTCATAATGCATATCAGGTTCATAGTTTTCCAACAGCACATGCACAACCTACATAATGTTGGGGAATTTTTCATGAATCCAAATGTAATAATCTGTTAGTGGATGCTAAGATGCATACTCCAAAATAATAAAAGCATCGGCATTTAACAAAAGTTTAAGATTCGCATGTATCCAAATTGAACCTAAAAAACAATTGCACCACCTGATATTCGCTCAGTTTGATCGCCAAAGGTTCCTGCCGAGGAAACAAAAGCCTGTCGCTTAACCTATTTTCAGAACAGTACTCAAATACGTCAATACAGAAACATGATCCAACAATTAAGTAATCCCATCTCTTAATTTTAGATCTTTGACGCATAATTCTCAACTCTAACAAGACATAAACAAAGCAGAAAACCCTAATTTCATACAAATCTACAGTTGAACAGGAAGGATAGATAGAGGGAAAAAGATGAAGAACAAACCTGGATGGGGACTCAGGGAGTTGCGTCACGGGCTCGGATGGACTGCTGGAGGGCCTGGTACTCAACTCGAAGCCAAGAAGGAACGTCTCCGTCAAACTTGAGGGTGTGGTATTCAACTCGACGCCAGCAAATCGTAGTCGGAAGGCGTACGAACGAACGAAGCTCTCAGCTCTCTTTACCCGGCGTCAACCAATCGTCGCCGTTGAAAGGAGGGAGAAAGGGGAGGAGTGGAGATCTTACCAGCCTGAACGCACGATTCACAGTCGCTGACCCCCTTCTCCGGCGCCTCCGTCACCGCCGCGCCCCTTGGCTCCTCCGATCCGGCGCCTGTCACATATCCTCTCACTCCCCTATAGTTTCTTGTCCTTCGATCGGAGCCCCACCATGATTCAATCAGAAATCAATCGATCCGCCACTCCCCTGGACTCCTTCGATCCTCTTCCTCTCTCCCTGTTTGCTACACATCCCCCCCCCCTCTCCCTCCCCCATACGTCACCCTCTCTCCTCATTAATTTGCCCGTTTTCACCTTCTCTTTTTACCGGTTGTGTTGCAAATTTGTAAGGGGGCGGGTTAACCCTTGCAAATTGTTTGGATATTAGGTAATAAGTGCAAAGCCAATCCGGATAGGGTTTTTTTTTTTTTTTTTTTTTTTTACAGTAGGCAAAGAGTTGGAGTTTGTTACATAAGTTGTAACAAACAACCATGATCATCCCTTAGGATGATGGAGTACAGCTCCTTCGTAAGGGGAGATGTATGACTAGTACAAACGATACCCTTTCTAGCTATGAAGTCAGCTACTTTGTTTGCTTCTCTGTAACAGTGTTTGAACTGGATAATTTGAAATTCCGTAGCCATGATATTGATCTTCTCTACTTGGTGAATGACTTCCCATGGAGTAGCGATCTCTTTCCTTATAGCTTTGATTATAGTCTCATTGTCGCTTTCAATGATAGCCTTCTGGATCCCTTTACTACTTGCATGCCTGAGGCCTACAATAATAGCTTCTGCCTCTGTTTGTAAAATCGAACCTGGAGATGTATTTTGAAAGAATACATCTAACAACCCGCTTTCAGAGTCACGTATGACCCCACCCACCTGGCAATCGCCCGTGGGTTTAACCGAGCCATCTATATTAATTTTATAGATACCGCTCGGTGGTTTGGTCCACCTAGTCTTTCGCCTAGCATTACATCGATTTGTACGGTTGTTTTCTACTTCGATTTGCGAGTTCCAGAGTTTTATATTTGACATGATCTCAAAGGCTAAGTTGATGGTTGCATTTGGTTTTATATTTTTGAAGATGTAATTGTTTCTGGTGTCCCAGATGGATTGCCAAATAAAGGCTAATTCTTTGATTGTTGATTTGCTATAACTCTTTTTATCCTGTAGAATGTACTTTATATCTTCATCATAGTCTTCTTTTAGGAGGAGAGTTTTCCCACTTGTACTTTCAACGTTTTGGATTAGTCTCCTTGTATATTCGCAGTTGACGAAAAGATGGCTGGCATCTTCATCAGCCGAATTACAGAGTGAGCATTGAGATGGTACCCTATTAAAATGTTTGTTTAGTCGTTGGGTGGTTGGTAATCCATCTATCATTATTTTCCAAATTAAATTTTTTATCCTTGGTGGTATATCTAGTTTCCATATCCATTTATAATCTGCTGGATTGCTATTAATGGTAATGGGTTTTAGCCGATAAGTCGACTTGGTTGAGAAGGTACCATTCTTTTCAAGTTTCCAAATTAATTTATCGTTTGTTTCCCAATTGGGGATTTGCAGGTTTAGGATATGGTTCACAATGTGTGTTGGGAACAACTCCCGCGGTTGTGTTAACTTCCATCGTTTCTGATCGTCTATAAGCTGGGAAACTTTGAGATTTCGATTTTCTAATCTTTGGTATGAGATTAGGTTCATTCCTTCTATCCACGGGTCATTCGAGACATTTACTTGATTACCATTTCCTATTAGCCATATGATGCCGTTGTTGAATTTTTCCCTTAAGGATAGAAGTCTCCCAAATTGCCAAGAGGTATTTTGATTATCTCTTTCATTGATATGGCTTGTTTGTAAATATTTTTCCTTTATAATTTTAACCCACATACTAGATTTGTGTGTATGAATTTTCCAAAGAAGTTTCATTTGTAATCCTTCATTAAGTGATTCTGCTTTCCTGATTCCCAGTCCTCCTTCATTTTTACTTTTGCATATAGTGTCCCAGCTTAGTAGCGGAGTGTATCTTTGGGATTGGAGTTTATTCCAAAAGAAGTTTTTATTGATTTGATCTATTTGGTGTAGAATCCCTTTAGGTAGTAAGAAATTCTGCATAAGGTAGTTTGTTTTGGAGCTGAGGTTAGCTTGGATTAAAGTGGTTCTCCCTGCTTGGGATATGGAAGAAGATTTCCATTTGGAGAGTTGTTTTTTAAGGTTTTGCAGTGCCTCTTCAAAGACACAATTTTTCACCCTTCCATTGACCAGGGGTATTCCGAGATATTTTTCAATTGATTTGGATATGGGAATTCCCATTTGATGTGCGAGGGCTGTGGCTAGTGTTGGACTCACATTTTTTGAGAATTGAATTGAGCTTTTACTGTAGTTTATTGTTAGGCCAGAGATGTTGGCAAATTTTTTTAGGGAGTTCATGATGGTATGCAAACTCATATGAGATGCTTTGGCAAAAATTAAGGTGTCATCAGCAAATGTTAGAAAGCGTATAGGAGTTCCTTGGTTGGTTAGTTTAATTCCTATTAACGCATCTTCTTGTAGTGCTTCTTGATGGAGTTCTCTGGCTAGGCTTTCCATTACTATCACAAATATATAAGGGGCTAAAGGGTCTCCTTGTCTAATTCCTCTGTTTGGTTGGAATTGGTTACTAGCTGTATTGTTGATTAGTACTGAAAAGGACGTTGTTGTTATACATTTCATTGTCCAGTTGATCCAGATCGGGTGGAAACCCAATTTACTTAGTATTGCTTCTATGTATGACCAGTTGATTTTGTCGTATGCTTTTTCCATGTCGAGCTTTAGAGCCATATACCCTTTCCTTCCTTTTTGTTTTGTGAAGGTGTGAAAGATCTCATGTGCTATTAATGTGTTATCTTGTATAGATCGACCTTCTACGAAGGCACCTTGGAAGGGGTTTATGATCTTTGGTAGAATTGATTTAATTCTGTTTGCTTGTATTTTAGCTATAATTTTATAAACCGTATTACAAAGGCTTATTGGTCTGTAGTTATTGATGGTTTGAGGTTCATCCACTTTTGGGATTAATGCAATAAATGTTTGATTTATTTGCTTTAGCATGCTGCCAGAGTGGAAGAAAGATTTGATTGTTTTGCAAAGGGAGTTACCCACAATGCTCCAATAGTTGAGGTAAAATTCTGGGGAGAATCCGTCCGGACCCGGAGATTTATCTTCTGCCATGCTATTTAGGGTCTCTTTAATTTCAGTATTGGTTGGTTGTTTTATAAGTAGCCGATTATCTTCTTCAGTAATCTGTGGCCGAATGTTTGGTATTGCATCTGCTGAAATCTTAGCTTGTTGTCTCCCAATAAATCGTTCTGCCATTTCTTTTGTTATGTGGTCTGTTATTTTTTCCTGGTCAGTTATGATCTGACCTTCTTTAGTTGTGAAGGAATTTAATCTTCTCTTAAAGTTTCTTATTTTCGCATTTATTTGAAAGTATTTAGTGTTTTTATCAGTTAAGTGTACATGTTTCACTCTCGCCCTCTGTTTCCAGAACTTGTAATTAAATTCTAGCAAATTTTTCCTCTTATTTTCCAAATTGGTGAGTCTAGTTTCTTGATTTTGGGTTAGGGTCCCCCAGGGGAGTAATTTTTGTAATTGCAGTATTTCTGGTTCTATCTTCTGTAATTGCTTGTGTATATTATTATTTTGAGTTTTGAATCTTTTCTTAATATTTATTTTTAATAACTGTTGTTTTTTCATGAAATTATAAGCTTGTGACCCATGAAATTTGTTACACCAGACTTTTTCTATGATTTCTTTAATTTTTGGCTGTAAGGTCCAAGCCATCTCAAATCTAAATGGTGAGCCTTTTTTGTTCTCCTTTGTGCCAATGTGTAAGGTAATTGGGCAATGGTCAGAGGAGGAGAATGAATGATGCTGAGTTCTCAAATTGTTGAATTTGGTTATTATGTCCTGGTGGGCGAGAGCTCTGTCAAGTCTTTCATATGTGTTGTTTGTTGACGATTTGCTCCGTCTCCATGTGAAAATGGACCCCACGTACGAGACAGTGTGAAGATTGAGTTCATTTTTGATATTTAGCAACCTTCTGAATCTTGAGAGAGTCGGAAAATTGCCCCCCAATTTTTCAGTGTCCCTTTCAATTTCATTTAGGTCTCCAATAATTAGAATTGGTAGTTTATGCTTGTTCACTACTGTGTATATTTCTTCCCAGAAATCTTGTTTTTCACTATCTATTAAAGGTGCATAGATGAATAATATAGCGAATGTGAAATTTTCAATTGTTATTTTAAACATATAAAAACGCTTCCCAGATTCTAGGTATTGGTTGTTATTTATTATATTGTTGTCTTTGTATAAGATCCAGAGGCCACCTTTGTGGCCCACTGAGCTTATCGATACTGCTTGATGGAAGCCTGTGGATTTTAATTGATGTTCAGTGGGGGCTTCTTCTGATTTGGTTTCCGAGAGAGCTAATATGTCAAGATTGTTGTTAGATCTAAGTTGATTGATTTCTTGGAGTAGAAGGGGGCGTTTAACCCCTCTAACATTCCAGTATCCAATCTTAATCATAGTTGTATATTTTTCCCTTGCTTGTTAGGCGGTTGTGGTTTTGATTGTTAGATTTGTTCTCCACTATATTCCCCAAATACAGAGGGCAGCTAATCGATAGAAGGATAACAGTTTTGAGTTTAATCGAGAGTTTTGATGCATTTTGGTACCCGAAAGCTGGGCAATACCATGTGTTGTAGCTCGTTGTAGCAATCCAATCTGACAGTTACAATATCTAAGTTTGAGTGCAAATTTGTTGTTTGATTGTTGGATGTAAGGTTTGGTTTGGTTAGCCACCACTAGATCCTTAGGAAAGGCAGTGGAGCACAACCGAAGTTTTGAAAGAGGAGAAGAGACCATACCAATAAAATGCAGTGCAGGGGCCATGGAGTCTTCAAACTTATAGAAGGGGGGCATGGGGCAGATGGCTAGAACTGCCCATCCATTAAAGGGAATCAAAAGGGTCCGAAGAGAGGACCATGAGGCAATATCACAAAGAAACCTGAGGCAAGGCAACATATCACTATAACACAATCTAAACCAATCAGGATAGAGTTTAATTTCTATGTAGCCCTTTATAATGTAATAGCCAAGGCTAAGAGTAATGGAAAAACTCATACAGGAACCACCATTATAGCTACTGTTAGACATATAAATATTAAAGGAGCTATTATCCTGAACCTTCAGCAAATCAGTAGAGCAACAACTGGTTTTATTAGTAGTATCTTGGACCTAGATGTGATTATTAGTTGGATTTGGCAGATGAAGGAGCAAGCAAAAAAGATCAAGGTCAAGACAATCACTACTGAAAAAGATGGTGTAGAGTAAGTATATACTGTTATAGTATTTTGTAGGGCAAATAATGAAGAAAGGGTAAGAGTCAATGAGAAAGATTTCACTTACATTGCTCATGTGCCAATCATGAGAGCTCAGTCTGTTATGAATTCTATACATATCTTCATTCATTATGACAGAGATGAACTTAAGGTTATGATAATGACAGTGATTACAATAGGTAATCCAAAGATATCTTAAATAATTCAGGAGAGAGTAATCAGTCCAATGTTTATGGTAAGAAGTATAAAACTTGTGAGTGCAGATTTGATGTAAGTGTTGATCAGTAAATTTGTATTGGCTTGCCCCCACACAACTCAGGGCTGAGATAGTGGTGCATAACCTAAGGCTTGATTGAGGAGGAAGCATCATCATACCTTTATGTGGCTTCATAGTATTGAGGTAGTGATGGTGAGAGCTGTGATCAACACTACCACAGGCTGTAGCTAACATCACAGTAGAAATATGACCAGAACTCAAGAAATAGTTGCAATGATAATGGTTAATATTAAAGATAGAAGAGTTCCTATTCCTATTCCCAACATAAAAACAAAATAGTGGGAGATAGGAATCAGGAACGGGCATCCCTGCAAGGACACCAAGCCATAACCGCAAGTTTAAAACATACATAGGATCAGCAAAGTTTTCAGACTTACTTCTACCAACAGACACAGAGATAATAACATAAAAGATAGATTGCTGATAGTTATTGTTGCACAGCTGCCAGGACCTTGGATCAACAGAAACACCCATCATGGCTAGTTCTTCTTCTTCCTGGACTTCTTGTTGGCATGGGAGGAGGCTTCATTGTTGTCATCTTCATCCTTACGCTTGGGTTGATCATTGGTGTTGAGGGTAGGCTCATCATCATCCTGGCGGATGACAATACCCCCCAGTTTCCTCACCATTGAAGTGTCAGATCTCAGCGACTGGTAGGAGTCATCAGTTTCATTACCCGAGTCAATCATCTTAGCTTTCCCTTTAGTCTTGGCCATCAGATCAGTAGTGTTATCAACTTGAATGGGGATGGTGACAGTATTGGTGCTGGTGGAGGACATGATGGTGTGAAGGATAGAAGGAGCAATGGTAAAAGGAGTAGTGGAGCACTCACCAGTGATCTTAGCAACATGGGCATTGTTCAGGTTTATCAAGTGAGTTATGAGCTCATTAGGATAGGAAGGCATAGGCATAGACTGAGTATGGGCTTTGGGATAGAAAACAGTGGGCATGTTAATGGGAAGGAGACCATAGTCACCAGTCCTTGGGGTCATGTTGAGAGTAGCAGTAGCATCAGACACATGGTGGTAATGGGAGAGAGTGTTTGCAGAAGTAACAACTCGGTTATCATTGGGGATATGATTATGAGTAGGGGCTTGAACAGGGGCCAACAGATCCATATTTGGGTTGTCTTCAAGGATGAGATTGATCTTCCTAGGCCTTGGTGCATTTAGAGGGCACTGATCATAGTGATGATCATACCCTCCACAGCAGCCACAACCATCCGAAAAATCCTCATACCAAATCCTTAATCTCACAGTTTCATTTTCATTTTTTTTCACAGTGACAAAGGTAGTAAGATTGGTAAGGAGGGAAACATTGACACAAGCTCTAGCAAAACGAAGTTTGTTTCTTATGTTAGAGGCCTGATCAACTCTTATAAGAGTACCAACACCTCCAGCACAGAGAATATGAAAGATGGCTTCTGCTGTGTATAATTGATGAGGAAGGGAGGGGATTCTTACCCACATATCAGCGCTGATAGTGTCCTCCTCCATAGGATTGAAATTGTCCGACCAAGGGTAGAGGGCTAGCAAGGTACCTTGAACATGGTAAGGCCTGTTGGACCAGGCAATGGCTCGATCTTCCCTATTGGCAAATCTGAATATAATCCAGTCATTGCCAATAGTGTCAACCACCCAAGTGCCTTTGAGGTTCTTCCATTCTCCTTTGAGTTTTCCAGCCACAAGCTTGATATCAACAGGGCCCTGGACAAACCTCCCCACAAGGCTGAAATCAGTTAACTTGTGGTGGAGATCCTTCACTCCAGGGATGGTGTAGGGGTCCGAGATGAAAGTGGAGTTGGAGTTGTGATCAGTGGGGACAGAGTGGCTACCATTGACAGGGGGTGTGGTGCTCACTATTAGTAAGATTGGCATTCAGATTCTCCCCAGTAATGGGTTCAGTGGTATGTGGCTGGCTGGAGACAGGATCAAAGGTGATGCCATGTCTAGTGGTATTGATAAGAGCATCAGCATAGGACACATGGTGATCCATAGCAAGAAGGCAGTGAGTATCAGTGAAGTTAGGGAAGAAGAGAATGAGAGCGTGCAGATTATAGTTAATGACATAGGTATTTATAGCAAAGAAGAGAATAACATTACTAGGAAATCTGAACTTCTTTGATATGTGTTGTATAGGGAGTAAATGCATTGTTAGGATCAATTTACTAGGAGTAATCATACCTTTGTTCTTGGAGCTGCTGCATGCCTCTTGAGGTTTTCCATGGCACTCGTCCAGGTACATCTCTTCTTCATGTAATTGCTTCTTTTCCTGGCTAAGATTTCTCATTAGCTCTTCCATAGGTTGGCTGAGCACAGGATTCAAGAGGGTATGAACCAACTGAAATCCAACCGCCAGCAGCTGTCCATAGGAGTGCTTTGCATGTTCATTATTACCCCTGCACATAGCCTTAATAGTAGCATTTACTAGAGGATTAGTGTAAAGATTAAGCCTAAGGATAACATTGTTAGTATAAGGGTTGCTGAAAGGGTAAGGTTTAGATTTAAGGAAGGAAGAAGAATCCTTCTTACGAGTGTTGCATTTAAAGTTTTGAGATATAAAGTTTGTATAAAAAACTCCCTTAGCATGTGAATGAAAACTGTATCCATAAGTGGAAAATAATCTTGTGTTGTTGGTTTTATTGATACAGAAGCAAATACTAAGAGGATCAAGGAAACAGCCAGAACTGTTGCATTGGATTTGAGTGTTGATCTTTGTAAACATAGTTTGGTTGGGTTTGGTTTTGGAGATGTGGTTTGTGGTTTTTGGCTTAAGAGTTATATGTGAGGAAGCAGGGCACTAGGAGGAAGAGCCACACCAAGGGTGCGCATCTTCCTCCCTGCCGGAGATCGTTGAAAGGCGGCCCAGAACACCAGCAAGGAGGAGAGGAGGGGAAGGAAATCAGAGCTTTTCTATTTACAAATCTCCCATACTTCCATATGTTATTCACAAGTCACAACATAATGGAATTAAGTTAAAGAACCCACTTATCCGGATAGGGGTTATTTACTACCATTTACTCTTTATCTTCTATACACTTATATTGATATATTTATTAAAAAAAAATTCATAAAAATCACGTTCTAAAACAGAGATAATTAACAAAATTGATTATTTTAGCAAATGATTTTTCAAGTGTTATATAATGTGTTTTTCAAAATAAAATTTTATAAATATATCAATATATTTATAATTTAAAAAAATTTCTAATGTGTAATTAAAGTGAAAATAATTATGTGGTACACAGTGTGTTTTTCTTTATAGATTTTTGTGGTTAATCAACTTCGTTCGAAATCCCAAATGTGATAGTTTTTTGGAATCAGTTTGTAGTCTGAATTGTGTGAAGATTTCGGAAATTATGAAGTTTTTGTTAAAAATAACTAAATTGGACTTTTTTTTTTATCATTGGGGAATTTGCGAGGATTTCTAGCAGAAGAAAACGTGGAGTTAACCCTTGCTCACACACCCCTCCAACTTGTAAAATTTAGCCAAATTACCTAAGGGTGCGAACAAATCCCGCAAATACCGATTCCGGTGGGATTTAGGACAAAATAGTGAATCCCGTCCCGATCCCGTCTCGCAAAAATTATGCGGGACGAAACGCGGAACGATCCCGCAAATCCCGTCCCATCCCGCATATAATAATAATAATAATAATAATAATAATAATAGTAATAATAATAATAATAATAATAATAATAATAATAATAATAATAATAATCAGGTCTGTTAGGGCACGAGCGAAATTGGGCAATCGGCGTTGATTGTTGATCTCCGGCGGGCAGCGACCTCGGCGTCCGGCCATGGCGCTCTCCTTGGTGGTTCGCGAGGCCCGGAATCAACAGTCCTGATCACTCGGCGTGGTTCTCCTTCTCCGCTACGTCGGGCACGCCATTGGGGACGCGGGTGCCTGATCGCCTTGGGCGATCGCGCATCATCTTCTCCGTTGCAGTGGTTCAGTCCGAGGGTGGCGTAGATGAGTGTCCTCTCTCTCTCTCTCTCTCTCTCTCTCTCTCTATCTCTCTCTCTCTCCGGTAGTGGTGGTGGGTGCACTGTTGGCGGCTAAACTGGTGGTGGGTCCTTCTCGGCAACCTGTGGGGCGAAATTGGTGGTGGTTGGGTGCACTGTTGATTGCTACGGTTGTGTTTGCACTCTAGTGTGGGTTGTGTTTGTACTCTATTGCGTACAGCAGGGCTATTGTGATCGGTTGTGTTTGTTGGTTTTGTGATCCGTTGCCTACTGTGGCGGACCGTTCGTGGGTCTCAACGGGTGCCAAGATGGTGATGGTCAAGGGCTTACCAAGACGTCATTGATCACGCACCTTACGGATCGTCATTGTACGGAGGATGCTCAGGAAACAACAAGAGATGATATTTCTTCTAATGTGCTTGTTTTCACTGAGGTTGAAAATACTTTGAAGAGGATGGGTATTTGGTTATGCGGAGTATGTTTCAAAACACATACTCTTCGCTCTAAATGTCGCCATGGGAGGGGTTCTGAGTTTGTACACCCTCCTTATTGTGGTGATGATGTGGTTAGGTTTGTGCTTTATGACTTTGTTAGGCCAGAAGTTACCTCTTCAACGGTACAACTTGTTAGTGGTTCTAGTATGATGGATGGGCAGCACTGTACTTTCAATGTTGATTTGCTCGACCGTATCTTTTCCAAGGGGTTGCATACTGTGAAATCTATTCCCCCAAAGTGTCGCCTTGGGTTTTCCCGGGTGCTGAAAGGAGCTCTTGATAAGGTGATCAGCAATCCAGTTGACATCAGAGGGTGGGTTAGATTGTTGGTGCTGCCTGTGTGTATCCTTAAAACCTTTTCCCCGAGGAGTAGCCAGGAATCCAGGTCTTCTAACAAGCGGCGGTTGCAGGAGAATTGTATAGTCAATGCTATTTGTTCCTGGAGTGAGTCTAGCTCTATTATGCAGCTTGTTTCAGATACTCTTGCAGAACCCTCTCCTCCATTGTCAGAGGCTAGCGAGGAGGATCTTGATTTGACGGAGCGCAATATCAAGTAGTGTAAGAGGAAGATATGTGATGGACACTACACCGCTGCTGTTAGAGTCCTTTCCTCCTCTGGCATTGCTCCATATTCTAGTGCTACTCTTGAGGAGTTAGAGGCCAAACATCCTTTCTCTCAGCCTCCGTCCATTCCTAATACTCCAGTTGATCATCATAGCTTATTTTCGTCTAAAGAGGTTGTTTTGGACAGAATTAAGAGTTTTCCACGTGGTACTTCGCGTGGAAGGGATGGTTTGCGTGCTCAGCATCTTATGGATGGTTTGAGTGGGGCTGCAGCTGCTATTTCTAATGAGTTAGTTGATGCTATCACCCAGGTGGTTAATCTTTTTTCTGGATGGGAAATGCCCCAAGGTTTTAGGCGAGTACATTGCTAGTGCACCTCTCATGCCACTTGTCAAGCCTGATGGGGGTATTCGCCCCATTGCTGTGGGTACAGTTTGGAGGCATTTGGTTTCCAAGGTTAGTGCTTCCTTGATTGGTCATTCCTTGGGTGGTTATTTGGGTGATTTTCAGTTTGGGGTAGGAGTGTCGGGTGGAGGTGAGGCAATTCTCCATGCCGTGAATCGCTTAGTTGAGGAGCACGGTGATGATGAGGGTCTTACTATGCTGTTAGTGGACTTTAAAAATGCTTTCAATTTGGTTGAGCGTGAAGTTATGATTCGTGAAGTTCGATGTCATTGTCCTGCAATCTCTCGTTGGGTTGAATTTCGCTACTCCAATCCTGCTAGGTTGTACTACGGGGATCACACCCTACGGTCTTGTCAAGGGGTGCAGCAAGGGGATCCTCTTGGCCCTCTACTGTTTGCCTTAGTTTTGCATCCGTTGGTACGCAAAATCCGGGACACGTTTCCGGTGTGTGTTCAGGCTTGGTATTTAGATGACGACACTATTGTTGGAGATACCTTGGTCGTGGGAAAGGTTCTGTAGATGATTATTGAGGATGGACCTAATTATGGTCTGCACCTCAATGTTGGCAAAACTGAAGTTTTTTGGCCGAAGGAGGACCCGAGGTGTAGGTTGGCTGGTGTTTTTCCCCCCTAACATTGCTAGGCCGCTGCAAGGGGTTAAACTCCTTGGTGGACCTGTCAGTGTTAATTCTGGGTTCAGTAGCGAGCTTGTGATGAAGAGAGTGGACAAAACGACCGCGCTTATGGATGCGGTTGCTAAGATTGGTGACCCGCAATGTGAGTTATTGTTGTTGCGTGCTTGTACTGGGGTCTCAAAACTTTATTTTGCTCTGCGTACATGCCTGCCTCGTGCATTTGAGTCTGCTCAGCTTAAGTTTGATCTAGCTCTTCGAGGTTCCCTAAAACGTATTGTCACTGCTTCTGGGCCAGGTTTTGGCAATTGACAATGGAGGCTTGCCACGTTGCCTTTCAAGTTTAGGGGGCTTGGTGTTTATTCGGCAGGTGACGCTCTATTTTATGCTTTTTTGGCATCGCGTTTGCAATCAGCTGTCTTGCAGATTAAGCTTCTCCAGCATACTAATGTCACAGCACCTGGGTATGCCTTCGATGACGCCGTGCGTGTCTTCAATACAAAGGTAGGGACTGATATTTTACGTAATCCAAGTGAGATCGCTGCCCTAGGGGTGTGCATAACCGGGTACCCGACACGAACCGGATAATCGTGTCGGGTACGCAAAACCGATAAGCTCAAAATGGCCGAACCGTATCCGAACCATCATAACCCGGGTACCCGACACGGTTAAGGTATTCGGTTCCGTGTCGGATACCGGGTAACCCGACACGAACCATTAAAAAAATCAACAAGAAATTGAGAATCTGCTAATAAAAAAACGCAAAATCCGATTACAGATCCAAGGTTGAAAACTTGAAATCAGGAACCAGAACAAGAGGCTTCAACAACAATCACCCAATACTTAAAGGGAGGAGGAGGAGAAACCGAAAATTGGATTGAAATCAAGCGAGATCTGGCCAGATCTAAAGAGCTCCGGGAAGTTGTGAGGAAGAAGATGACGTCTGGTGGTGGTGGCGACTGGCGATAGCGGCATCCGGTGGCGCCATGGCAGAGAAGGGCGACTGGCAATATTGAGACCGGAGGGTGAAGATGCCGGCTGTGATTCTCCAATTGAGATCGGAGGGCGACTGACGATAGTGCTTTCTTCCATGGCGCCATGGCGGAGAGTAAGAGAGCGAGTGAGAGAGATGGCGCCATGGTGGAGAGCAAGAGAGCGTGTGAGAGAGAGCACTGGAGCCTGGAGGAATAGCGGTGTCGGCTAGGGTTTGGGGCGACTGGCGATAGCGCTTTCTTCTATGGCGGAGAGGAGAGCAAGAGAGCGAGTGAGAGAGAGAGCACTGTCGCACTGGATGAATAGCGGCGTCGGCTAGGCGGCTAGGGTTTGGTTCGTTTCAACCTAACATAGAATATATACTGTATTTAAAAAAAAGGCGAGAAGGGAGGAGAAAAAAAACATGAGCGTCCGCGGCTGGCGAGATTCGAACCTGGGCCAGGCGTCTACTGGACCCAGACTTCTACCAAATGTGCTTGCATAACATAATGATACTATCCAGACTTTATATATACTAATACTATTATTTTAAACTTAAAAAAATAAAAAATAAACGGTTCGTGTCGAGTACCCGACAAGGCGATTTGCCCGACCCGAACACGAACCGTTTACAACCGTGTTTTCTCGGTTCGTGTCATTTTCGTGTCGTGTTTTTTCCGTTTCGGGTTTTTTCGTGTCGTGTTTTCGGTTTCGGGTTTTTCTGTACACCCATATGCTGCCCCCAAACTTATGAAGAAACTGGCAGACATATATTTCACACAGATTACGAAAGATGCAGAGAATACTTTTCCTTATCACCGCGTCAGATGGCTTTGTGGAGTTCTCAGCGTCGAGACCATGCTACTGATTTGCTTAGGGTTGTCCCCATCTCAGGCCTAGGTAAGACTATGAATGGTAAGACGTATCGTTGTGTGTTGTGTTATCGATTAGGCATCCCTTTGTTCTCCACTTCGGAACCTTGTTTTGCGTGTTCCAGGGTATTTCAGGGAGACATCTTTGGAGATCATGCAGTGTCATGTGCTGATATTGTGTGGATTAAACATCGTCATAATGTTGTTCGCGACACCTTGGTTAATGTCTGTTATCGTTCTGGGATCTCAGCTGATAAAGAGGTTGATATTGGCCTGTGGGGAGGAGATGGGAAACCCCTCCGTCCTGCGAACATGCTTCTTTACGCATGGGAGGAAGGGTTGGATGTTTGTGTTGACTTGACAGGGTCATCCCCTTTGACGCAGTCTGGGATGATTGATTTTGTTCCAGGACAGGTGGTGGTCGAGGCGGCTCGCGGTAAGCGGGTCAAGTATCAAGATAAGTGTAAAGCTATTGGTTATGGGTTCTTACCCTTCTCCTTTTCTGCACTGGGGGAACTTGAGGCAGACGCCATAGCCCTTCTGAAGAGGATTCAGAAATTTGCTCAAGCGCACGATATAGGGGCTCTTAATGCAGCTCATATTTTTACTAGGGTAGGGTTTTCTATTGCTAAAGGGGCGGGGGCCCAGATTGTCTCTCCGCTCCCCACTAATTCATTGTAAACTCCTACGTTTTTAATAATAATAATAATAATAATAATAATAATAATAATAATAATAATAATAATAATAATATTATTATTATTATTATTATTAAAAAAAAAATATTAATAATAATAATAATAATAATAATAACTAGAGCCAATGATTCATTTATACCCGGCAAGGTGGTTTCCCAAGCAACGGAAAGGAAGGAGAAGAAGTACGCAGATATCTGTATTGCTAAGGGGTATGGTTTCATGGCATTTGCGTTCTCTACCTTTGGGAAACGGGGAGGTGATCGATGCTATTGGGTTCCTGAAGCGGGTTTACTAGAGCCAATGATTCATTTATACCCGACAAGGTGGTTTCCCAAGCAACGGAAAGGAAGGAGAAGAAGTACGCAGATATCTGTACTGCTAAGGGGTATGGCTTCATGGCATTTGCGTTCTCTACCTTTGGGGAACTGGGAGGTGATTGATGCTATTGGGTTCTTGAAGCGGGTTCGATTGGTAACGAAAAGTCATGGCGCAGAGTCTAGGGCTGATCAACCGGTCTGGACAGGACCGGACTGGACCAGACATTTCGGTCCCGGTCCGATCCGATGGACCATAATTTTTTAAAACTTGGACCGCGGATCGGACCGGGACCGATAAATACGGTTCCGGTCTTTCCGGTCCGCGGACCGGGGTCTGATAATAGCGATTTTATATTTCATAGAGTTGGTTTTACTATTTAGAAAGAGGTTGGAACTCAATTTGTTACGAGGCTTCTAACTAACTTTATGTAAGCCATCTTTATAATAATAATAATAATAATAATAATAAGCTTTACTTTTCCTTGCGTACTTGTTCTCCGCGTGTATTTGGGCCGGCCCAACTTTCCTTTGACGAGGCACTCCGTTCTAGTTTGGAACGTATTGTCACTGCGTCTGGGCCTGGGTTTGGAGATTGGCAGTGGAGGCTCGCCACATTCCCTTTTCATTTTGGTGGGCTTGGAGTGTATGCTGCTGGTGATGTCATACATTATGCTTTTTTGGCGTCCCGTTTGCAGTCTGCTGAGTTGCAGGCTAAGATCTTACGTTCTTCTAGTATCATTGCTGTTGGGCCTACTTTTGATGATGCTTGTTGCTCTTTTAATGAGGTAACGGGTTCTGATCTTCTACGCGATCCTAGTGAAATCGCTGCCCCCAAACTTATGAAGAAACTGGCAGATATATATTTCGCGAAGGTTGCTGCTACATCAGACTCTGTTTTCTCATTGACTCCGCGACATGTGGCATTATGGAAGTCTCAGCAGGGTGCTCACTCATCTGATTGGTTGCGTGCAGTTCCTATTTCTGGGTTGGGGCAGACTATGAATGGAAGGACCTATCGTAGTGTGCTTAGCTATCGATTGGGAGTTCCATTGTTCGCAGTGTCCAGACCATGTTCCGCTTGTTCTCGGGTCTTTGATGGTGATGTCTACGGTGACCATGCTGTGTCTTGCGCTGGTTCCGTGGGCATTAAGCATCGACATAACCTCGTACGCGATACCTTATTGGATATGCTACAGGTCTGGGATTTTTGCTGGTAAGGAGGTTGATATAGGTTTGATTGATAGACATGATAATCCTCTTCGTCCGGCGGATTTGCTACTTTATTCTTGGGACAGAGGGCGGGATGTTTGCGTCGATCTGACGGGATCTTCCCCTTTGACTCAGTCTGGGATGTCTGACTTTGTGCCTGGTCGTGCTGTTTTTGATGCTGCTCGGCGTAAGTGTGCCAAGTATCGAGATTTGTGCACGGCGGTTGGTTATGGTTTCATACCCTTCTCCTTCTCTTCGTTGGGGGAGTTAGATACGGATGCGGTTGCTTTGCTGAAGCGGATTCAGAAATTCTCCGTATCTCAGGATGTCGGGGCTCGTGCTGCCGCTTATATTTTCACTAGACTCAGTTTTATTATTGCTAAGGGAGTGGGTGCCCAGATAGTATCTCGGCTACCCACTAATTTTTTGTAAATAGTAATTGGTTAATAAAAGCAAGTTTATAATAATAAAAAATAATAATAATAATAATAATTTTTATAATAATAATAAAAATATAATATTATAGAATAATAATAATATATTATTACTATTATTATTTTGAGAAAATATTATAATTATAATTATAATCATAATCTTCCATTTATAATAATAATAATATTTGTTTATACTAATAATATTATTAATATTTGAGCAAATATTATTTATAATTATAATAATAATTTTCAATTTATAATAATAATTGATTATAATAATAATAATAATATTATTATATAATATTATAATTTAATTTAATAATAATAATACTTTATAATAAAATTATTATTATTATTATTATATTATTATTATTATATCATATTATATTTTTTTTCTTGTAAAGTATAATTATTTTTTCATAATAACAATAAAAATATGTAATAATAACAATAAAAATATGTAATAATAATAATAATATTATTATTATTTTAATTATAACGTGGAATTATTATTATTATTATTATTATTATTATTATTATTATTATTATTATTATTATTATTATTATTATTATTATTCTACCCATATAGAGCTACAAGAGGCAAATAGGTAAATACGATATTCTTCTCAACTATCAATCGATAGTGAGACAGTATCTGGTTAATCTCGTCTCAATCCCTTTCCGTCCTGATCTAATAAGATAATGTAGCCAAATATGTTGAACAATATAATTAATTGTACAATCATTGTATAAATTAATAATAGTATTATAATAATAATAATAATAATAATAATAATATTATTATTATTATTGAATAATATAGTTGAGAAGAATATCGTATTCAACATATTATACAAATTAATGAATTATGAAATCATTTTTCACTTTGCAAATTTATATAATATTTTATTATTTTTATTTGCGGGACAAGGCCCGTCCCGTCCCGTCCAGACACCATCCCGTCCCGAAAAAAAGTGTCAATCTCGTCCCGTAAAAATTTCGCGGGACGAGTCCCGTCCCGTGCCCACCCCTAATTACCTATGATTAAACTTATAGCTTCCAATAAATTGTTCAGTATTAACTGCCTATGATTAAACTTATAGCTTCCAATAAAAAATTTCCGTTAATACCGAAGTCCGCCGGGATTCGGGATCGGGAGTCGTGTGCACATGTGCACCCTTCCGCTAATAGTCTAGCGCATAAGCTGAGTAGGGTTCCATCCTAAAACCAATTGACGATAGGAGGAGTAACCTACTAGCATATATACTAAGGCTTCTTTTCATATTATCGATGTGGAACTCTTTTAGTCTATCTTCACATCTTTAGTTATCTCAACAATTAATGTTGCTGAATCTGATACAGCATGGAGGAATGAGAGAAGGTGAGAGACATTCCTCCATCAATCAATATTATTAATATTCCTCCTTCATGTACTTAAAGGTGTGTAAAAGGGGCCAGCCGGCTAAGTTAAAATTATTAACAATCCTCCTTAATCCTTATATTTCTTTTACCGACTTTTTAGACATCCTTAAAGACAATTGTATGTGTTTTTTAAACGTTTTTTTTGCCTGAAATAGTTTTTTTCTATTTTTCAAAAGGTAAAAATGTTACTAATAATTTGAAGTTTGTTTTAATCTACCCTAGCCCTTGTACATCAATCAATATTCTATAATTAAAAAAAAATTGTGTTAAGAAAAACTATGGTACAGATATTGATATTGTTGGAGTGATGTCAGATCCTCCAAGGGCCCCATTTGTCATCAGTTTCAACAACTAATGGCAATAATCAATCACAAAGCCACTAAGGGGAAATTAGATAGATCGAATTGAAGGAATGTGCAGCGGTTTCTTTGGAATGGAAATTTGGAGGGAAGGAGGTATCTTGTAGCGTGGTCGACAGTCACGCTGCCTAGAGAGGAGGGAGGGCTAGGAATTAAGGAAATCTTAGCCTGGAATAAGTCCATCTTTGTCAAGCTCGCTGCAGATATAGTCCAGAAACGAGAGTGTGTGTGGACAAGATGGGTTAATGTGAATATGTTAAAAGGGCAGGATATTCAGAGCGTCCAATTGACAGCGAGGGACTCTTGGACGTGGAAATGCGTAGTGGGGGTACTGAAAGACTTCCAAACAGCTTGGGGTGATAAAGCTATGGGTATGGGAATGGAAGGTTCAGCGATAGATGCGCTACAAAGGCCGGGGAAGGAGCTGGCCAGAACAGCGTATGAGCTGATGAGAGCTCGGGGTGAATGCAGGCCCTGGGGCGAGTTTATATGGACTGGACAGCAAAGCAAACGCTGGAGTTTTATTACTTGGCTTGCGTTGCATGACAGGCTGCACACGAGAGCAAGGTTGTTCAAGTGGAATGCAGTTCCGACTCCAAGCTGTGTGTTCTGCGATGCGGAGATGGAGGATTGCGATCACCTATGGTTTGGATGTGCATATATGCGTAGCGTGGTTGTGTTACTGATGGGTTGGTTAGGTGTCTCGAGCAGATTTGAGACCTTAAGAGAGTGGATGAGTTGGTTCACTAACGAGGGTGCCCGAGGTACCAATGTGTACTAATCAAGACTATTTGCGCTCACTTGCACCGTCTACCACACATGGAGGGCGCGGAATTTGGCTGTTTTAGAAGGTAAATTTATTAGTGTAGAAGAAATGTTGAAGACCATTGTACATGAGTGCAAGGAAAGATTGAGAGTAAAGGGGAAGGTTGCCTTGAAAGGGTAAATAGATAGATGTGGTGACGACACCAATATACAAAAGATGAGACCTAACCGAGGGTCTCATGAAAAAGAGGGAACCGTATACCCAAAATGGCCCCTGTACCCACCAAATCGAACTCTAACGAACCTATCCTCTAAAAAAATTCTCACACCTCTATCCTCCCAAAGTATCCAAAGGGGAAGGTTGCCGGTGGGGCGGATAGAGAGTGGAAACGAAGGCTAGTGGGCTAGCCAATTTTGTATTTTACAAGTGTTCTCTAGTTTTGGGACACTTCTTTTTGTACTCCGGGGGTACCTAAAGGTATCCTCCCTCCTTTTGGAGATTTATATATATTTATCAGTTCAGGAAATTAGATAATTGATTTGTAAAAATATATAGGTTTGAAAATATTTAGGTTTGAAAATAATTACATTCACATTTAAAAATTTATAAAAATACCTTATTTAATTATTAAAATTATCCACTATCTCAAAAATTCTGAAAAAAGGTTAAATATTTTGGTATTTATCTTTTTTTCTTATATTTTTAAATTATATTTAAATTATATTAAATAATTAAATAATAAAAAAATCTGCAATTTAAAAAAAAAAAATGTTAATCCTTCCTTCTTCCTAATCAGAACGCAACATCGAGCCCCGACCCCAATCCTTAACAACGAAGCCCATCCCTCACCCCAATCCCTAACAACGAAGCCCATCCCTCTGAGGCTCTGACCTAAGTCTCCCCTAAGCCTCCGACTTCGGCTCCGGCTCCGGCTCACCGCCCACACCCTCCGGCGCAATTAGTCCGCGAAACCGCCCTTACCCTACGCATCGTCTTAGCCCGCAATAAGTCTGTGTCCGGCATTGACAATCCTTTTCAAAATGTGGTTAATAATCCTGAAGATATGATTCACCGTATTTTTAATGAATCTCTCCCTGTTTATAGCTTCAATCCTGTCAACATAAACATGTACTATGTCACTATGAACATGAATCCTGTCAGTGATCGAAAACAAATAACTTTGTCATCTTCAACATGCCTTTAATTTCTAGTTATGGTATGGATAAAATCGTATCTTTATTCTCTTCCCTATTATAGATTTTATCATGCTAGTATTAAATATGGGCTTTGTCATGAAGAACATATATCCTGTCAAAGTAAAATTTTAATAGTGTGGTTACGCACGTACTGACATTCTTTTTTCTAATCTCTTACTATGTCAGTGATTTTCATCCGGTTAGTTTTATTATTTTAATATTCTGGAAAAAATATATTAAAGCATTATTTTAATATATATTTCAATTTTTAAAATATTTTTTTACTTTTCTTTAAATTCATAATTCTCTTTATAAATATTTTTAAATTTAAATTTAAAGGTAAAATCAGTCATTATTTTTTAGCACAAATGACCCCCCTATCCTATTTTTGTTATTCCAACAAAACGGTTATAATTTTGCAAACCGAACACCGATTTGGTATATTTCTGCACATCGGCCTAAATTAAATGAGAAAAAAAGGCTAACCCAAATTAGGCGAGGAAGGTGGGGGCAAAGCCCAATTGAGAATGAGATCGAAAGTCCCGGTCTTTTCTTATTTCATATCAGTTTTAAAATAAGATATCTACCGAAATTTATGTGAGCTTCTTATCATCAAAGCCAAGGAAATTCAATAAAGCTTGTCTGCTACAGAGAGCTGACATAGCGACATATATGGATGTGATCATGTAAAATGTTTTAACCGCCGATATTTTTTTAACGGGATGAAGAGGAATCTGTTGTTAACTTAGATTCCTGCACAAGATGCCAATGGCAGTTCAGTCATGTTCACCACTGATTGCACATATATTCAAGTGCTTAATTTAATTAGCTTTCACTCCCCGTTCATTTACTGTCACTAATTGAAGGTTCGTTAATGTAAAACAATGTAATATAGAAATACTCTAGAAGAGGGGTTGAATAGAGTATGCCCGTTTTTCGCAGAAAGTCTCAAGACTTTTAGAGCTCGTATAAAATCCTTTGAGATTAAACCTGAGTCACAAAGTTAGACAATCGAACCAAGTGCCGAAATAAGGTAAAGCAATAGATAAAGGACACGAGTAATTGTTTACGAGGTTCGGCACGAACTTGGCCTACGTCCCCGCCTAGGGTTCTTCCAGAACCCTAGGATTCAAAAGGCTTTATTGATTCGCTTAGCTTAGGATCCTAATAGCTCACTGAGAAGCCTCTCTCCTATACAATTGCAATCTAGTCAACTCACGTTTCCTTGGAGTCCTAGACCAATCTAGAAGAGCCCCACCTCTCTCAGCTATCTAGTACAATCCTCTTACTCTCACAAATCAATAGCCTAGTGCAACTTCCCGAGTTACAAACTCTCGAGTAACACTATAAATGAATATATCCTATAAGCTCACAGTGACTCTCAAAGGCTTTGAAATAAACAACAAACTCTTGAGCGCTAGCAGAGAGTACACTTGGAAGACAGATCTCGCTTGAATGAATGAAAGCTCGTGTAATACTTGTGTGTTCTGTCTTCTTCTTCCTTTCCTTTATAGAAGTAGCATGGAGTATGAGGGTCTTCAACACCGGATCTTCAACAACGGCTAGTTTGGATCATGGCGCGCTCGGATCTTCTATTTTTGGACACTTCGAAGACATGATCTTTCTTGAATTGGATCTTCTCAATATGCACCATAAGGAAAGATATAATTTCGAAAATACTTCCTGAAAGATTAGTTACACATATATATAATATAAAAGAAGTATATAATAATATTAAATAATATTCGGACTTATAAAACAGGTTTTGTATTTCATCAACTGTTAATGCTCCAAGACCTTTGACACAAACATCCTGTCAAGGCCTTTGAAACATTTATTCCGATTTTCATCCAGGGAGGGAGTTATCAATCTCCCGGGAGGGAGTTATCAATCTCCCCCTTGATGAAAGACAAAACATGTGCATCCCTGCAACTTAGTCAAGCATAAAAAATATAAGAGAAATCGGACTAAGTACCTGCATGGGTTAGACAAATGTTGGATCAAATTTTTAAAGCAAGCAAAAGCCATCCAACCGAAAACCAAATATCAAAAACCAAGGTCTTCCAAGACTTTCAAGCAGGTAGGTTTTCAAAGTCTAAACAACCACAGATCATCTCCCCCTTTTTGTCTTTCAACAAAGGGAGGAGGTAAAACAGTCACCAAATGTTTTGAAAATGTTTCCAAAAACCAGCAATGTATCAAGTTTCAGGGGTGGGATAGGGTAGGGTAGGGTTTAAGCTTCGTCGTCCAGAGCATCATCAGTGAGCCTCGTCCACGGTCCTTGTAACATCTTGGATATCCCACTTATCTCCGTCAAAAACTCCTTTTGCAGCTCCTTGATATTGGGCAAACTTCCTCCAAGCCCAACTCTAGGTTGTCCATGCGTTCATCAAAAGCTGAAGCAATGGGAAGGGCTTTTGAAGGAGTGGCAAGACTCAAGGTCCCTTGGGGAGACCGAGTGATGCTAATCTTTTCAAGGCCCTTAGAGTCGAACTTACCCATATGACGCTACTGTTCTTCATTTTTGACATCAATTCCAGAAGCTTTGAAGAGAGGGGTCAAAAGGGTAGCAAAGGGGAGGGGAGAGTCTTTTCTAGCTTTTCTAGCATGAGCCATGGTTCCAAGGATAGTGTTGGTCAGATCAAGGTCAATGCCATTTAAGATGCAGTAAAGTAAGACCATGGCATTATCAGTAAGGAGTGAGCCAGAGTTAAGACGGGGTAAGAGGCATCGAACAATGATGTTGAAAATTATTTTTGCCTCAGGGGTTAGGGATGAGTGGGTGAGTTGCTTTGAGGTGCTGTTGGATGCTTCGGGTAGAAGGTACTTGGCTCGGGCAAGAATGATGCAATTCTCTTTTGAGGGGTGTATTTCAGAGGGTGGAACTGGGCTAGGTAAGCCAAGGAAATCTGCAAAGTCATTGGAGTTGAGAGAGATTCTAACCCCTTTGACAACATACTCCAAAGACCAACCGTTGGTGTCGTGTTTGGCTTTTAGGTTAATGTAAAACAAACGGGTAAGCTGGGGGTAGTAAACGGTTTCAAGATTGAGAAGGGTCCAGGCTGGGGATTTTTTGAGAAGATCAATGCAGGGTAACTTCAAAGCTTCGAAGAACTCGAAATCTAAAAAATCAGAACAACAAATCCTACGAGTTCGAAACTCATCTACCGACTTACCAGCAGTCTCAGCATCTTGAAACCAAGAGGAGGGCAAGGATTGATTTACCTGGATATATGCAGGTGGGTCGGCATTCTTCCTGCGAGCAATTGTCGGAGCAGCTCTCTTGATAGGCGCTTCAAGACTCCTGAGGGTGCCCTTCCTGGTGCGTTTGGGAGATGGAGGCTTGACAGCAACTGGGGCTTTCCGCTTCTTTGGAGACGGGGGAGGAGGAGAAGGAGAGGGAGATTCTTCCTCCTCTTCCTCAGACCCCGAGTCCTCACCGGACCCAGCTTCATCTCCTCCAGCTTCCTCGTCATCTCCAGATCCCTCTTGCTCTTCTTCTTCTTCCTCAGGCTCCTCCTCGGATGGAACCTCCTCGGCTTTGGCTTCCTTCCGAATCCTCTCAGCTTCTTCCTCGTCCAGTTTCCTTGCAAGCTCGGCCGCCTCATCGACCTTTTTCTTCTTCAAGGCTTCCTCCTCGGCTTCCTTGGCAGCATCTCTTTCCAGGATGGCATCGAGGTCATCTTCCTCCTCTTCCTCGTCCACTTCCTTAGTCAAAATCTTTCTCTTCCCTTTCTGTTTGGCACTGAGAGGCTTCTTAGCAGAGCGCTTTTGAGAGCCCTTGGTAACAGTGGTCGTGCTCTCACCGATGGTGCTCTGGACAACAGTTGGGACAATGGCTTGAGGAGTGGGTTCAGGTGTGGGAGAGGTGGCAGTGGCCTGACGTCCCTTGGGGGTGGTGCCAAGTCTTTTGGGTGTGACAGCTTTCTTTGTTTTGGGTGCCATGGAGGAAATCGGCTAGGGTTTCTTTAGAAAAGGTTGAGAGGTTGAAGAAGGAGAAAGCGAAAGGGTTTGGATAATGTGAGAGTGTGATGGAATCGGGTACAGACTTGGGTATAAGTAGAGAGAGATGATGAAGTGATGGGACGGGTTTAGAGTTCCAAGGGAGGGTAATGATAACATTGCCAAGATTTGAAGAGTTTCCAATTCAAAATTCAAATGTTTCCATTATAATCGGACTGAAAAACCGAGTGATTTAGTTCCAAAATTAAAATATCTCAACGGTTTAAAAAAAACATAAAAAGGCAATTTTGAAATCCGATAAAAATATAATTGATTAAATATCTAAAAAGATATTAACCAAAAATATATGATCCGATATATGTAATCCACCATTTAGTTCACACACCTTGACATAGTTCTCAAGGGTCTTGACACTAAGTAGAATTTATCTTTCGTAAAGGGAAAGCTCCCCCTACGAAAGTGCATCCTTGTTAAGCATCCCAATCTCTCGTCTTATGAAGGTGAACCTGTCCTCTGCCAAAATCTGCATCAGAATATCCAATTAATGTGAAATCCTTTTGCTTTGGGTACCATAGTCCAAGCTCCTTAGTGCCATTGAGATATCGAAAGATCCTTTTCACAGCCACGAGGTGAGATTCCTTAGGATCAGCTTGAAACCTAGCACACATGCAAACACTAAATATGATGTCAGGTCTACTAGCCGTAAGATATAATAAAGATCCAATCATTCCTTGATACTCCTTTTGGTTGACACTTTTCCAAGTCTTGTCTTGATCTAGAGACAATGTTGAGCTCATGGGAGTCTTGGCTGCTTTGGATTGATCCATCTTGAACTTCTTCAAGAGATCCTTAGTGTACTTGCTTTGGTTGACAAAGATTCCTTTCTTGGATTGATGAACTTGCAATCCCAAAAAGAAGTTGAGTTCACCCATCAAGCTCATCTCGAATTCACTGCACATGATGTCAGAAAATTCCTTGCACAAAGTAGTGTTAGTAGCACCAAATAATATATCATCAACATAAATTTGAATAACCAAAATGTCCTTTCCTTTGGTTTTGATAAAAAGAGTCTTGTCAATCAACCCCCTTTTAAAATCATTTTCTAAAAGATATTTTGACAAACGCTCATACCAAGCTATTGGGGCTTGTTTCAAACCATAAAGCGCTTTGTCAAGTTTATAAACATGATTGGGAAATTCTGAACTTTCAAAACCTAGGGGTTGAGCCACATAAACTTCTTCCTCTAAGAAACCATTAAGAAAAGCACACTTGACATCCATTTGATATAACTTTATGCTCATAAAAGATGCAAATGCTAATAGAATGCGAATAGCTTCAAGCCTCGCTACGGGAGCAAAGGTCTCCTCGTAGTCAATACCTTCCTCTTGATTGTAGCCTTGAGCAACAAGCCTTGCCTTTTTCCTCACAATCTTACCATTCTCATCTAGCTTGTTTCAAAATACCCATCGTGTGCCAATGACTGATTGATGCTTTGGCCTAGGCTTCAAGGTCCAGACTTTGTTCCTTTCAAATTCGTTAAGCTCACTTTGCATGGAAATGATCCAGTCTGGCTCCTGAAGTGCCTCATCTACCTTCTTTGGCTCAATAAGAGAAACAAACGCGTGAAAATCACAAAGATCTTTAAGTTTAGAACGAGTTTGAACACTAAAAGTAGGGTCAGAAATGATATCCTTTAATGAGTGTGATGAGGAGTATTTGAATTTCCTTTTGCTAGTCTCAGCTCCTTGATTCGTCACACCAGTAGGATTGACTTGTGGTACATTTGACTCCGTGGTCCTGTTAGGTTCAGTTACATCAGTTTCTGACATCTCAACACTGTTGGATCGGACACCAAGGGCTTTGGACGAATCTTCAACACCTTGGGCCAATTCTTCAGTGTTAAGAATCTGTTCCTGCATGTTCCTCTTCTCTGTGTTCTTGGTAGCAGCATCATCACCTTCCTCGTTCTCTTCATGGATGTTAAGATCTATATCTACAACACTTTCACTCAAAGCACCGTCATTGCATTCATCAAAAATAACATGTATACTTTCTTCAACTACCTGGGTCCTTTTATTGAAGATTCTATAAGCTTTGCTACTTGTGGAGTAGCCAAGAAATATACCTTCATCACTACGCGCATCAAATTTCCCAAGGTTATCTTTTCCATTGTTATGAACAAAACAAGTACAGCCAAAGGGTTTAAAATAAGATATAAGTGGTTTGCGACCTTTGAAAAGTTCATAAGGAGTTTTCTTTAAGATGGAACGAATAAGACAACGATTCAAAATGTAGTTAGCTGTGTTAATAGCTTCAGCCCAATAGGTTTTAGGTAATGCATTTTCTAAAAGCATAGTCCTGGCCATATCCTCTAAGGTGCGGTTCTTGCGTTCCACAACCCCGTTTTGTTGAGGTGTCATAGGAGGAGAAAAGTTACGGGAGATGCCATATTTAGCACAAAACAAATCAAACTGAAGTTGATCAAACTCCCTACCATGATCACTCCGAATTGACACTATGGGCTCGTTTCTTAAAATTTGCAACTCCTTACAAAGTTTTGAAAACTCAAATAAGGCCTCTGATTTTTCTTTTAAAAATGCAACCCAAGTATATCTAGAAAAAACATCAACAACAACTAGCATGTACTTTTTACCATTGGGAGATTTGACTCGCATAGGACCACATAAATCCATATGTAAAAGTTCAAGGGGTCTAGAAGAACTTACAACCTTTTTGGGTTTGAAAGAGCTACGTGTTTGTTTACCTCGTGTGCATGCATTGCACATATCAATACCTTTGAAGTCCATTTCAGGTAGCCCACTTACAAGCCCTTTGGACACAAGCTTATGTAGTGTATGTGGACTCACATGACCGAGTCTCCTATGCCAGAGCTTTGGATCATCCATCAAAGCCTTTAGACAGGTTAAGCTTCCTTGTGTCACTTGATCAGCATTTACGGCGTATATATTGTTGTAACGATATGCAGTCAATATAACTTCACCTGTATCTTCTCTGCACACTATACACCTTTTCTTGTTAAATCTGACATTGTTGCCACTATCACATAATTGAGAGACACTAAGCAAATTATACTTTAAACCATTAACAAGATAGACATTTTAAATACTATGGCTGGAATCACTTCCAACACTACCAATACCAACGATGTCACATTTTCCTTTGTCACCAAGAGTGATTGTTCCCGTGGATTGCTCATTTAGATCATGAAAGAGAGAACTCTTCCCACTCATATGCCTTGAGCATCCACTATCAATAATCCATTTGTGTTCTTTCACCTTGGTGATCTCCTGCAAGACAAACATCAACCTTTGTGGCTAGATCAATAAGCAAATTTGGATCCATTGTTGGGGTAAACCATATTTGGTAAAATAGTGCCTTTTGGAACCCAAACTTGTGTTATCCGTTCTTTTCTCAAATAAACAGGAAATGTATTGCGAATAATATATGGATCCTTTCTTCTATAGGGGCAGGTCTCTTTTACATGTACCTTTCTAGCACAATGGTGACATATAGAGAGGTTCTGCTTCCTTTTGCCTTTACAAAAGTGGTAATGTGTTGCTTGTCTAAAAACCTTGGATTGTAACCAATACCACTTGTTTAGAGAGCTTTGTTGCTCACCCAACATCCTATCGAGAGTACCTTTGGATTTGGTAAAACTTATGAGGGCTGTCTGTTGGTCTTGAATCTTATTATTCAGGGAGATCTTCTCGTTCTCTAAGTCATGATGCTCATTTCTTAGAGAGGAGAGATCTTGCTTGAGTTCAGATTTCTCTGAGTCAAGCGTCTTGACTTTAATGTCAAGACCTGAATAAGAAGCTTCAAGACTTTTGACCCTCATAGACAGATCCTCAATAGTTCTTTCCTGGTCCACATTTCTCTTAATAAGGATGTTAGTTTGGGCAATAAGCTTCTCTTCATTGGCAATCATATTGGAAAGGAATTCCGATAATACCTCTTTTGGACTTGCCATAAGTTCTCTTACAGTAGCTTCAAGCTTTTCGTCGTGGGATTCATCTTCTGAGGCCATAAGACAAATGTTGGCCTTCTCATCATCGGAGTCAGAGTCGGCATCGCTCCAAGTTGCCACCATGGCTTTCTTCTTCCATTTGTCACCTTTCTTGGACTGGCTCTTTGTCTTTTGAGGGCAATCCTTCACAAGATGATCTGTTTCACCACATTCAAAATAAGACAACGGTTTAGTCTTCTTTTCATACTTGTTGTATTGAGGCTTACCTCCAAATTTTGAAGACTCTGATCCATCCTTGTTGTTGAATTGTTTCTTCATTTTGAGAATTCGAACAAGGCCTCTTGTGATAAGAGCAAAAGGATCATCCTCATCGTCATCCTCATCTTCGGAATCAGATCCATCTTTAGGCTCATCCTTCTTAGACTTGAGTGCCAAGTTCTTAGTGCTAGCTGGAAGTTCTCCATCGTCTTCATTAAGGATCATCTCATGCGTGATCAGCTTCCCAAGACGGTCATCAAGGGGTAGAGTAGTGAGGTCCTGAGCTTCCTCTATAGCTGTTACTTTTGGACCCCATTTCTCTTTTGGAAGGCGCCTCAGTATCTTCCTCACTTTCTCAACGTTGGTAAAGCTCTTGCCGAGAGAGTCAAGGTTATTGGTGATCTCTGTGAATCGTGTGAACATGGCCTTGATTGTCTCATCAGGCTTCATCTTGAAGAGCTCGTACTTTCGAAGGAAGATGCTGATCTTGGTGTCTTTTACTTGGCTCGTTTGTTCATAGGTGACGACCAGTTTGTCCCAAATCTCTTTAGCTGACCTACAAGATGAAATACGATTAAACTCATCAGTGTTAAGACCACAATAAAGTAGGTTAATAGCCCTTTAGTTTTTGGAGACAAGTTCAAGATCTGCTTGGTTGTATTCGGACTCCTCCTTTGCAAATTTGGTATCATTTAGTCCCTCTTTCTCTGGAATCTTCGGACCATTCTCTATAATGTTCCAAAGCTCCAGATCTTGGTCTATGATGAACATTTTCATCAAGGATCTCCAGTGGACAAAGTTGTTTCCTACAAAGAGTGGCGGTCTGCTTGTGGACCTTCCCTGTGCAAATCCTCCGCTTGCTTCACCAGACATGATCGAAAACTCACAAGATTATTAGATCAAAAACAGTGAGTAAAGCTCTGATACCAATTGAACCAAGTGCGGAAATAAGGTAAAGCAATAGATAAAGGACACGAGTAATTGTTTACGAGGTTCGGCACGAACTTGGCCTACGTCCCCGCCTAGGGTTCTTCCACAACCCTAGGATTCAAAAGGCTTTATTGATTCGCTTAGCTTAGGATCCTAATAGCTCACCGAGAAGCCTCTCTCCTATACAATTGCAATCTAGTCAACTCACGTTCCCTTGGAGTCCTAGACCAATCTAGAAGAGCCTCACCTCTCTCAGCTATCTAGTGCAACTTCCCGAGTTACAAACTCTCGAGTAACACTATAAATGAATATATCCTATAAGCTCACAGTGACTCTCAAAGACTTTGAAATAAACAACAAACTCTTGAGCGCTAGCAGAGTGTAAACTTGGAAGACAGATCTCGCTTGAATGAATGAAAGCTCGTGTAATACTTATGTGTTCTGTCTTCTTCTTCCTTTCCTTTATAGAAGTAGCATGGAGCATGAGGGTCTTCAACACCAGATCTTCAACAACGGCTAGTTTGGATCATGGCGCGCCCGGATCTTCTATTTTTGGACACTTCGAAGACATGATCTTTCTTGAATTGGATCTTCTCAATATGCACCATAAGGAAAGATATAATTTCGAAAATACTTACTGAAAGATTAGTTACACATATATATAATATAAATGAAGTATATAATAATATTAAATAATATTCGGACTTATAAAACAGGTTTTGTATTTCATCAACTGTTAATGCTCCAAGATCTTTTATCAAGGGAGGGAGTTATCACTAATTTCTGCAGGCCACAAGAAACTGTACGTTAAAGCAAGGTAGCATTTCACTGTTACTATTATTGAATTAATTATGAATTAATATCCAGCAAGAAAAATGTGTGAATAAGCTAAATAATTTTGGGAGGTACATTTTGGACTATGCACGGAAGAGCGCGCGGGCTTCAATTTCATATGCTTTCTTGTGATGCATAGCTGGCGAGGGAGTCCAACCTTTGTACCTTGGGGATCGAGGATGTGGCCAACAGCCGTGCTTCTGCCAACATCTTTTCATGTGGTATCGATGACAGCGAAACCTTTTTTGGGTGTGCGGATATGCAGTGTAGAAACTGTTAGGATCACTCTAGCTTGATAAGCGACAGGCCAGATATATCAACAAATCCCTTATTTCACCAAATCAAATAAAATAGAGCCTTGCATGATATCCTTGTCCTGATAGTGTGGTAACTTCCAGATCCACAAGACAAAACTACTAACATGTGAATGAACTGAACACAAAATATATCCTAACATTTGTGACCAAAAAGCCTTGAATGACTCAAAACTATATATAACCTGTCCTTGGTTATATCTTAAAGCAAGTTACCAAAACACATTGATAAGCACAGGTGCAGTTAAATCGATGGGTCCGTCCCGAAAAAAAAAAACCAAAAAAAAAAAGGAGAGAAAGGGAAAGAAACCAACAATTCTCCGCAGTATCAGCTAACAGTCACTGCAAACAAACAAAAGAGAAATCAATAAGTGAAACCGCTATCCATTATTGAGAGTATATGTTAACATCACTTTTCAAGATTCCGAGCACTAGGGCCCTTATGGGAATGACATCATCATGGGTTTTTATTTTTACTGAATTTTGCTTCTTTCTTTTTCTTTTTTAACCTCCATTTCAAACTACTACAATTATGGGAGCTTCTGTTACTGAAAAGAAAAGGAATCTCGATTTGTACTGCAAGCTGACTGGATGGGCGATTGCTATACAAGTTGAAGAATACGACAGCCTTGAAATGTGTTTTAACCGGGTTAAAATGAAAATAACCCTAATTTTTAAAAAAAATAAAAAACTGTTCGCCCCAATTATTCAGCACAACATCTTTGTCTTCCGAACTGACTGATCAACGCTCAGTTCTTTCGCCTACTCCCATGGCAGCGCCGGCTCGGGGAGCAACTCCTCCTCCCTCTCGCGTGCTACCAGGAAACAGACTTTCGCCGACCGGATCAAGACCTCTCTCCGCCGATTCAAACTCCTCGTCTTCCTCCGCTTGCACTCCGCGCACCACCTCCACCGTGTCGTTTGGTCACGCCTCCTCTCCTCTCTCTCCCACTGCCGCCTCGAGGCCGAATTCAAGCGATTCCAATCAGGAATCCGATTTCGATGCCAATCACACCTCCGAATCCGTTTTGTCGTGGGATTGGGTTGTGCAGGTACCCCTGATTTCTTATTGAATTAGATTGGTTGAGAGTTTTTTTAGTTGGATTTGGAATTATTGTTCTTAACTGAGGAAAATGTAACACAAACTGGAATATTCACATATTACTTGCTCATCCACAAGATTCATGGAGTTGCACAAGTGTCTTACAAATAATATCTGAATTGTTGCCACTACTTGATTTTGCAATTGTTCCAAGTAGAAATCTGAATTATTATTATTTTTCTGCAATTCCTTGTTGTAGGAATCTGAATTTTTGATTCAAAATGCTCGCAGACTGAATGTAAATGGAGCTGCTAAATTCATCTTATGAATTTAAAGTTTAGTTTGATTTGATTCTCAACTGCTTTCTGTTTTGTTCCGTTTTATTGCACTGAAGGTGTTTGTTAAAATGCATTTTTCTCAAATTGCACCAAGACTTTAGTGATTGAAACAAATTTGAGTTTGATAATTGTGAATTGATTTCCACGGTTGCAAAGGCGTTTGTGCGGAAGGTGGAGATAATGCTGCTAGATGAGGCCCCAATCACAACTGACATGAAAGAAGCTGAGTTGATTTCCAAGCTTTATAATCTTAACTAGAAATTGAGTCCTTTATTGATAGATTCTATATTTGTTGATTTTGAATTTCAAGTTTGTTGCTTATATGAAAGAAGTTGGGTTCTGTCAAAGCTAATGTTTGATGTTGTTTTCATGTCTGCAGTGTTGTTTTCAATTGTGGAAACTGGATATCTGTGTGTTGAGAAGCCATGGAGAGAATCCTAGAACTGAAGATTATTCCTGGAAGGCTACCTCCTTTGAATCATGTATAGGGTACAGAGATTTTGGCTCCAAGAGCACAAAAGACTCGACCCGAATCACATGAGCCTATGGAGTTGGAGTTTTCAGTGAGAGTATGGAAAGGGAAGCACTCTTTGCAAGATGATGATGATGAGATCACACCGAATGCTAATACTTCAAAGACTAGTGCAGACTCCTTGAACGATGGAGGGTCAATCTCTTTTCTAGGTGCGAGTCATCCTCCAGAGCCTATTGATGCTGATTTGAGTAGGCCTGTGTATATGCTGATCGGACAAAAGAAACCAGAGCCTGGATGCATGGTTTAAGAGCTCGTCTATGAAGGGCTCTTTTCTTGATGATCTCCCCATAAGGGGAGCGAGTGAGAAATCGAGTCCAGATGTTCTATCACTAAGTGAAAGCTTGGTGGAAGAACTGGATCTCAGAGATTCTAAGAGGGAATGTGTTTGGGATACTTCATTGCCACCAAGTGGGAATGTCAGGCTTCTTCGCCATGAAGGTTATGGACAAGCTAGGCTTCTCTTGTTGCTAGGAAGAAGCTGAACGGAGCACAGATGGAGAGGGAAATTCTTCAATTGCTTGATCACCCCTTCTTGCTGACTGTGTAGACATAGTTTCAGCAAATCGGTAAAATATGTAATCTGTCAAATCTATAGTTTTTAAAATCTGTAGTAAAGACTGAAATTTGTAATATGTAATATTTGCTGAAAAGTCCGTGAAATCAGTAAAATCTATAATTTTTGCTACAATCTGTAATATTTGTTGAAATTTGAAATCTCTAATCTATAGAAGCAGTTATGAATTTTTTTTATATTGAAAGCGGGCACTTTTCCTCTCCGTTTATATGACAGTAGATACAAAAAAAACTCATTTGAGTTATAAAATTGCACTTTTCAGTTTTATATTTGTACTTTTTTACACTAAAATTTCACATTTATGTTCTAAAATTGCACATTTAAACTAAAATCTAATTTGGTTCTCCATGTATTGAAAATCTAATTTGTTCACTTTATAATATTAGTCTTGCACTTTTTAATCTAATTTTTGCACTTTATAATATTAGTCTTCCACTTTATAATATCAGCCTTGCACTTTTTTATTTTAATTTCTAAACTTTTGATTATGAGTGTTGTGCTTGCCTGAAATCTTGCTTAAATTTTGAAAGAAAGAGGAATTAAACTCATTTTCATATGAATTATTCATACACTTCATCATTTTATTCTTGCACTTTATAATCTTATTCATGCATTTCATCATTTTATTCCTAAACTTCATCATTTTATTCTTGCACTTTATAACCTTTTGCATGCCCTTCATATTATTATTCTTACACTTCATCATTCTATTCTTGCACTTTATCATTTTATTTATGCACTTTATAATCTTAATTGTGTTGATGTCCACTAAAGTAACCATGTTTTTATGGACATTTTAGCTCCTTATTCTATGTACATTGCATATTTCGGGTTGGGAATATGTTGAATTTTCGTAGTATAAGCTTATTTGCCAGAAATTGAGGTCTACACGAGTTTCTGTTTAATATTGCAGAATTTGGAGTCATTCCGAGACGAAACCAAAAGAAGAGATAAAGGAAGGATTCTACTCGACGTCGACTATAGGTGAGAGCAAGATCAAGTCGAGGACTAACGAAGCACCCCACTCGAGCACGAAGAGTACTCAAAGTCGACTAGACCTGAAACCCTACCCAAGTTCGACGAGAAGAGGACTACTCGAGGAGCCGTGAAGAGAAGTCGAGATCGAGTAGACTACTCGACGTCGACTACACCGGTTTTGGGTCGGGAATCCGTTGGGCCAATCTGAGGATGTGTGGATTACTTGGGAACGAAGGAAGGCCGGTTCTATCACGATTACATCAAGATATATCTATGGAAGAGAAGATTTATTCACCTCATGAAGATTTAGATATTTACCTTTTTCAGATTAATGTTTCTTTTATCCAAATTTATATCTTTAGGATTAGATAGAGTTTGCTTACCTTGACTAGAAATGATTAACCCCTATAAATAAATCCCATGGGGATAGTTTTTTATTCATTCCAATTCAGAGAGAACACAAGAGTTAGAGTGTAGGAGAGAGAGCTTAGGCCGAGAGGAGTTTTGTCATGTGAGAGCAGATTTGGCTTCGATCGGTTGTAAGTTTTATTTTGTTAATGCAATTTAGTTTTCTTTTATTGTTGATGAGTTTTCCTATAATGATAAGCAAGTAGTCCGCCTACTTCTACGGTCAGGGTGAGCCCGACGATAGCCATGCATGCTTAAGATAAAGATTCGACCTTTATCATGTTTTGATCGTCCACTATCTTTATTATTTTTATTACCTAATTAATAGAGATTTAGGTTAACAACTTGGATTATAAATATAAAATTGATAGATATAATTAGAGTTTCTTGGAAGAGTTGTCTAATTGTTGGAAAAGGCAAACTCTTGATCATTTGATGTGATTTACATGATTATCCCTCTTTAACTTGTCTTATGCATGTTTGGTTATCGTTTTGGTAAACCCCAGTCTTAGAAGTTTTATTTCATATTGTTTGTTTCAAAATCTGCAAACCCTAGCCTTCGTTATATTTTTACAGTTCTACTCGACTTCGACTAAGCCTAGTCGACGTCGACCACTAATCACTCGATCAAGCGAGATCGTTGTCGTTTGTGTTTCTGCAGGTACTCGACTACGACCAAGACTACTCGACTCCGACCACCCTACTCGACGTCGACTACTATTGTTGCCTGGAGCTGCTGTTTTCTACTCGGATTCGATTGTACAAGACCCCTGTCGACTACCATCTAGTCGAGGTCGAGTACTCTGAGTTGATTTTTGAACGCGATTTGCTGGCTATCTGAGATCCGCTGACACGCTTCTTCGAGGATCGATCTTGACTACTTTTTGCTACAACGGGAGAGAGTCTTGCAATTATTTGAGTGGGTACAATCTGGTTTGATTTATATTTCTATTTATTAAACTCGATTTCCTCCTACAACAAATTGGTGCCGTTGTCGATGAAGCAATCATTCGCGCCTTAGATAGCTTTATTTCACGTTTTTCTTTGACTTTACTTTTGCATGGGTTTGCGCCATTCTGGTCAACCACTTGAGTTTGACGCCTTAGACGATCTGGAACTCCTTCTTCGCATCCACTCTAAACTAAAAAGAGTCAGGGCAGATGCAGAAACACAAGCTTAGATGATCGAGAGGCTTCAGAGGGAGCTAGTAGCCAACAATGTTGCTCTCGCCTCTGAGAGAGCACGCGCTGAGCGGGAAGCAGAACAAATGAGGCAGACGGAGGCTGAGCTTTCCCTATATCCAACTATTGCAAAGGATTACATGCACTCGACTCTGATAGTGCTTGAATCGGCTATTCTAGTCCCTCCTAATAACTTTAAAATTCGCACTGCCTTCCTTATTGAAATTAAAAATAATGTTTTTGAAGGGAGATTTAATGAATGCCCTCTCGCTCATATTACTAATTTTGATGTTATAACCCAAACTATTGCTGATGGTGCTACTCTTGAATATGTAAGAATGAAAGCTTTTCGTTAGTCTCTTACAGGTCTAGCACGAAAGTGACTTTCAGGACTTCCTGCGTGATTCCGAATTTTTTTTCAAAATAGCCAAAAAACATAAAATTATTATGAGAATAGCCAAAATCCGAAAGATTTTAGGGAAATAGCCAAAACAGGGTAAAGTCGCTGTTTGAAACAGCGACTTTACCCAAGGTTTTAAAAAAAATTAATAAAATATGTAAGTCATTGTTTATGACAGCGACTTACTTAATTTTTTTTTAAATGGATATTTACATTTAAAAATGTTAAAACAAAAAAAAATTATAAGGGAGAGTCGCTGACTCTCCCATTTTTTTATTTTTTCCAAAAACCTAGGCCTCCCCATCGCTTCCTGGCTCCATATCCACCTCCGGCGCCCAGTTACCTTCATCCGCTAAAACCACCACCGCCTCCCTATGTTGGTTCGTCATCTTCGGCTCCACTCTCCTATGGCTTTTCGTCCTCTTCTCCAACAACGGCGGCCCTGCTCTCCCTTCATCACCGGCGCAACCATGGATCGATCGGAATTGAAGCTTCAAATTAAACTTGCAGGGTATGGTGAGGCTGTACGGCCGTTCCAAATCAAACAAATACAAGTCAAATTGAATTGGTTGGCTGGATCCATGTGCATATTTTACCTACTCTTTTTAGGGTTTTTTTTAAGCAATAGAAAACAGATTGTTGATTGTTACTGAGAGCGGCGGAAATCGGAATCAAAGCGTAAATCTGATTTAAAAAATTGGGAATTTGAAGATCTTGTTGGACTGCTTTTTCTGCTACGACGACGCCGATTTACCGAGGGAGCCCAATTCGATTTGCCGAGTCCACCGCCACCGCCAACGAACAGGATTGAGGAGTCCACCGCCACCGTCATTCACGATTGAGGAAGCCGAATTCAGAAGGTGAGATAGCCGAATTTGGAACCGAGGAAGCCAAATTCGAAGGCGAGGAAGTCAAAGGAGGATATGCCGATCTAGATGAGCGCCCCTCCATGTCTGAACTGCTGAGAAAGATGAAGAAGGGAGAGTCGCTGTTTCAAACAGCGACTCTTCAGATTAAAATAATTTTTTTTAAAAAAAAACCAAAAATAAGTAAGTCGCTGTTATAAACAGCGACTTACATATTTTATTAATTTTTTAAAAAACCTTGGGTAAAATCGCTGTTTGAAACAACGACTTTACCCTATTTTGGCTATTTCCCTAAAATCTTTCGGATTTTGGCTATTCTCATAATAATTTTATGTTTTTTGGCTATTTCGAAAAAAAATTCCGTGATCCCTCACAAAATGGACTGAGGTAAGGAATGCGTTTCTTAACAAACTGGTCAGTCTTTGCCCTATCGAAAGGGGGTGGAGATAGGAGAGGGATATACCACTTGGTAGTCGGTGCTAAGACCTTATTATATTTATGCACTTGATCTTAGGAGCGTGTTAGTGTGTTAATATTCCGCCTTGCATCTAAAAACATCTTTATTATGACTAACGTGTGTATGTGTCTACTGGTTAGGGATTATATTGCCTAGGGCTTCGATCTGACACCATCCCGCATACATATTTTTTTATGTTTGTTTTGCAGCATGATTGTTCCTTGCTTCCGTGACGTGGGAACTCTCTTGGGCGATTCCGAAGAAATGGTATAAGCCCACTAGCATTGCTTATTCGATTTCGATAAATGCGTTTATTGATTTGGCTTTGACTGTAACGGGCCGGGATTATGATTCTCGAGTTACGTTTCGAGGGATAAAACCCCTTGTTAGGATCTTGCACTCCGAGTACAGATTGAAGGTTTGAAACCGAAGGGTTGTGGTTTAAAGCGCGATTTCGCACCCAAATCCGGAAGGTCCGTTGGAGACCCCGGGGTAAACCCCTGTACCTGTCCTAAGTCTACAACGCGGGGAACCCTTTATCATGCAAAGGACATAAGTTCTGAAAGCGATACAACGGGCGTCACGGAAGAGCCGGGTCAAAACAAAGTATAAGTAGGGAGAAATCCCAAAAGTATATAAATTTGGTGTGAAGTCGGAGTTCAACACTCACTCTCTGCCATATGAATGGACCCTGTCATAACAACACAAAATCAAGCAGTGAAACAGGTACCTGAAACTATACCACTAAGTCAGGCCAAGAGTCCGCCCGTGGGTCCTCTGACCGCCCTGAGGACATATAACACGCCTATACCTAGAATAAAAGATGCCTTCATGTAGTACTGAAATATTAACCACACTATCATGCTCCTAATTCATATATGCAGAATATTAAGTAACGCCTTAACAAAGAATACAAAGTGGTATATCCCTCTTCTACCACCACCCCTTCTCCAGATAGGGTGGAGATTGGCCAGTTCGATTTTATAGCATATCGAATCTCATCATCGTCATATCGTGGATCTTGTGAAAAGAAAATAATAATGTTGATAATAGTAAAGGTGTTCCAACGACTCGAATGACTCAGGACGAAACCCGATGGAGCTGGGTTGTCCTATGACCCTAGCAAGGACTCTAGGACTCACGGATAACGGCCATTTTGTATCCTCAACATCATAATATCTAACATCATGCTAGTCAGTCACCGAACAAGTCAGATTCTCAAGTTAGATCCAAATTTGTTTCCAAATCCGAGTTAGAATCCCGACCCTTGAAAATGTTAGCAAAACTCCCTTTTTCAATTATTTATTAATCATTTCCGACCTTGAAATTCATTTTCCAAATTCTCTTCTAAACAGACAAGTCTTAATAATTTATTTTAAATCTCAATAATGTATAGTATTTTAAATCCCGTTTAATAGAGCACCTTTATAAATATTTCCGAAACCCCTAAAATCCAAACCATTTTTTTTTCATAAAACCAACCCTTTATGAATCTCCCCAAAATAATATTTTATCTTTTAAATATGCAAATAATACTCTCTCTGTTAATTAAAACATGTCGTTTTAGAAATTTGCACATTTTTAAGAAAGCAAATAAAAGCAAACAAAAATGCACTTATACCCCTAAATATTACTCTACTTTTTCACTTTATTAAAAACTATAACTAACAAATCCATAATCATTATAAGAGTAAATTTGGAAAGTGAACACCAAAATATCTAAAACGATATTTTTTCTTAACAAGATTTTACCTCTAAAACGACATGTTTTTCTTAACGGAGGGAGTGTTACAATATATTTTAATTACCGTTAAATTGTTAAATAAATTAACGGATAAATCTGAACCGAACTAAACCCATTTAAACCCAACCGAATCGAACCCGTACTAATTTTACAACTCCAAACCGGTTAAATGTTGGATTAATTAACATGAAATTTCAAGGAGGAGGGACCACAGACAACTCTTCTTCTTCGTTTCAAATGTGATTCCCGTCGGCGCTGCTCGAGATGGCTCGCTCGGCTTGACACCACTACCGGTTTGTCCTCCCGCTCTCGAGCTCGCCTGCCACGCTCGACCTCGCTCCCAGCTCGCCAGCTCGCCCTCGTCCTCGCCCACTCGCGTTCTCACCCCAGCTTGCTCGCCCACGCTGCTCGCTCGCTCAGCCTCGCCTCTCGCGCACTCGGCCTCTCTCGAGCTCACCGGAGCTCAAGCTCACCCGATCGCCCCGCACTCAGCCCTCGCTCATTCCCCACCAATCTAAACATCGAAGGAAGTACAAACCTTGTCCTTCCACGGAAGCTCACCGAGGTGTTCGCGACTTCGGAGTTCTCGATCGGAGTTCTGGGCGTCGTCGGATGCTCGCGATGGCTCATCGGACCTGCGTCGGACCTGGGTGAGTGTGATGGTGAATTTCGAGGGTGGTTTTGATAAAAAATGGAAGATAATTGCTTACCCGAACGTGGCTCACGCTAAATAGGAAAACGACAGTTCGGTGGCTCGTCGGCGGCGCTGGGCAGCTCCTAGATGGCTCCGGTGGTGCCTGGGCACTCGTGGACGTGGAAGGAGGTGCGGAATGGTGCTGATGCCGCTGCCTTTCAAGAGACAAAGAGGGACGTGGTGGGAATGACGGTTCAGGGCCGGGGAAAGAAAACAGAGGAGCGAGAGTGGGGGGAAGCTCGGGGATGCCGGCGGCGCCTCAGTGGTGGTGATCGGTCACGGGGGTGAAGGTGACGATGGTGGTGGACCCGTGGAGTATTGGCGCGGATGTGATGGGTGAAGAAGTGATGGAGATGGTGAGCAAGAGGGAGAAAGGGGATGAATATTGAAGGAAGGAGGTGATGGAGTGGGAATGAGTAATGACGATGGCGTGAATTGGAGGCGAGGTGAAGATGGGGAGGTGAACCGAAGAAGGATGGGTTCGGGTTGCAGGGTATGGGACGGAGTGGGTGTGAGATTGAGTGTGAAATTGGTTAACCAATACCCGGAAAGAAATCCTGAATACGCGAATTCAATTTCCGAAATTAGTTCTCGAATGTTAGTTTCCCCGAATCCCGTTTTATCGATCAATTAGATTTTTAAACTCAACAAGGATATCGTCATCCGATAATTATTTTAAATTTTAGAGGTCAAAGAACGGAAATTGTTCGTCAAATTTTATATTTCGATCGGAATCCGCTACACGAGCTTTAATTTCATTTTTCATTCTCTTTTTTTTCCGAAAAATTAGGATTTCAATTCCGAGCTTTTAAATTGACTCGGCTTTGCCGTGGTACCTTCTTGTACTACACATTGATTTCGCTATTTGCATGACTACTGGTTCTTCACGCTTAGACTTACGACAGGTACATGGGACTTCCTCAGGGATTCCAACGATCCCTTCGAATTTTGGGTATAAAATCCCACTTGAAAACGTTAGAGTGGAATTTCAAACCTTCAACCTGTACTCGGGGCGCAAGATCCTAACGAGGGGTTTCATCCCTCGAAACGTAACCCGGAAATCATAATACCGAGCCGTTACATCCGGGACCACCGCTTCGCTTGAATCTTCTCGACGAGGAGAACTACTAGCTTCATCCACCGAGCCCTTGTTCATGGTCGGGTGTCCACTTTCACGGATGGCATATGGGCAATTAGACCTTTGATGACCAATCCGGCCACAACCGAAGATGATCATAGGGAGCCCCTCATACTGGTCAAGAAGAAAACGATCACCATTAAAGGTAATAGTCCCTTTGAGAGGCTCGTCCACAATGACCTCCACACACACCCTCGCGAAATTGTGTTGATTCGCCTGAACCGTCTGGGGGTCAACTTTGATAGGTTTTCCGAGACCTTCAGCTACTCTCAGCAACACCCTCTCTTGGTACAAGACCATGGGCAAATCCTTGATGTGAACCCACACAGGTACCATCTTGATCGTTTCTGAGGGCTTGAAATCCGAGGCCCACGTTTCGATAACCGGACATTCCTTGGCCCCTTTGTCAAGACCCTAAGACGCTCCTCTTTGCTATCAAATCGAACTAGGAAGTTGTCATTTGACGCGGGATGTCAACATCTTGTAATCTCCCAAAACTAAGTCCCCATCAATCTGATGATCGGTGAGTTTTCCCACACTCTAGACAGAGCTTCAATAATGGTAGGATCTATCGTGGTCATCGGACCTCCCCTTGGCCCCTGCGGGAAGGAGACACAGGTATTTTCTTTGATGAGCTCATCATAGAGAATCGGTTTCTGTTGGGCACTACCTCCCAGCAAGACCTTGTCCTTCCCCGAAACGATTGCATCCCAGCAACAGCCCCAGATGTCTGGTTATCAGAGCGGTTGGCTGCGCTTGCGTCCCAGCAACTTCCACCGTAGCTGGATCCCCCGACGGGGGAGTCACATAATGAATCCAAGTCTTGCTTGTATATAAGTGAGTTAGCACATGTTGCGTTTGGGCCCACCATAATTTAACAAAATCAAAGGTTAATTAGATTGATCATCTGTGACCTAAAGCAGCAAGCAATCCATTATCCAATTTTCTAAATACACACCCTCCAAGATTGCATCAGTATATTGCATACGGTATATAGGAGGATGGGCGATCGAAATCATAATTAAAGAAACATTAGATATATAAAAATGTACGAATATAATCCTTTCGATAATGTGAACTAGAAGCTGGAGTAGATGGGCTAAGTTTTTTGTTTTTTTGTTTATAGTAGGCAATAAATTGGATGTACTAATGACATACATTATCATCTCGCAAGATGATGTTCTGGAACTCACAAAAATAGGAACTTAAAATAAAATTACAATTCAACTGAGAATTAGCAAGAACATCAGCTGCACCATTTGCCTCTCTGTAGCAGTGTTGAATTGTGATGCTCTCAAAATCTTTGCTTAGGTTGGTAAATGGCTAAAGGTGGATAATTTTTGGCAATGTGGTGCTAATGATCTGGGGAAATGGAATGTTTCCGAAATGTATTTCCACATTCCTTCTTCATAAGATTCATCACCTTCCATAATGCTTTTATTGATTTTTTCAATAACAATGATTTTACCTCTCTAACCTCAGCACTGCCGTCTCGCGAGTCGCAAGCATGGGTGTCATGAATGGCCCCGGATACTTAGTGCTTTGGACTCCTCACAATGTGTCCCACCTCACTAAACTATTATCTCAGCAAGCAGAGTAGATCTACCTTTATCTCCTGAGGTGATCGGATTTTTTTTCACTCATTAAATTTTCCATATTTTTCAAACAATTTCCCACCAAACTCCAATAATGATAATCACAACACAAACACCATGCAATAATATCCATAATGTAACATCATTCTCATCATAATCCCCGGATAGGAAATAAGGTAAAGAATGGGCAATATTTGAAACATGTGGAGTAATATATGAGATAAGGCATAATATGGCTTTTGTGATGCATAAGCATAGGTAAGGCTGGGAATGTAAAGAATAGGGAACTAAAATATGAATAATTCCGACATATACTTTGGTCTGGTCAAGAGAGTTGAAGAAGATCTCCTGAATGACATAGGGTGGATGTCCATGAGTAGGGCAAGATCGTAGTAGTTCCTTATATCGTTCCCATGCTTTTGCCAGCGGCTCCCCAGGCTTCTGTTTGAAATCTGTAATCTTTTGGCGGAGGAGTGCGGTCTTGAAAGGAGGAAAGAATTTGTTGAGAAATTCCTGCTCTACTTGAGTCCATGTTGTGAGAGATCGGGGTTTTATTTTGAGGGATTCGAATGGCCGATTCAGGCACGACGAGAGTCGGGTGCATGTAATCCTCTGCAGTGGTAGGGTATTGGGCAAGCTCAGCTTCTGCTTGCCTTCTTCGCTCAGCTTCCTGTTCCCTGCCTGCTCTCTCAATTGTGAGAGCAGTATCTTTAGCGGCTAGTTCCCTTTGAAGCCTCTGTATCAGCTATTGTTGTGTTTCTGCGACCGCCATGGCTCTTTTTAATTTAGCGTGGACGCGTATAAGGTGTTCCAAATCGTCAATGGCGTCAAACTCGGGTGTTCGACCAGAACGACGCATGCACCTGCAAAGTACCTCAAAGCAAAAGTGAGATCTAACTACCTAAGGCGCGAATGATTGCTTCCCCGGAAACGACGCCAATTTGTTAGTAGGAGGAAATTGAGTTTAAAATACAGAAATATAAATCAAACCAGATTCGTGCCCACGCAAATAATTACAAGACCATTATTGTGGGGCCCGCTCGTGCTAGGCCGACTTCTCTGTTTGCGCTCAAGGACCATTATTGTGGGGCCCGCTCGTGCTTGGCCCTTCTCCTCGATCATCTAGGTCCTGATGGTAGTAGGCAAGCTCAGCTGACAAGTGGTTGCTTGCATCATCTCCTTTCTCTTTCTTCTTCTTCCTTCCAGCTCTTAGTTTTCGCAGATTCTCTCGCCATGGTGTCTTATCTCCCCTTAAATCATTGATAATTTTCTTTATAGACTGAGGGGGAGTAGAATTCATACCTGAACTTACCTTTTTGGACCCAAAACAGAAATCTTTGGGCTTCGGGCTAGTCGAGATCGAGTAATGCTGGTCGACCTCGAGTACAGGGACCCCATACTTAGGCTCTTGGCAAATCAGTGGCATAGCAGAGGTAGTCGACATCGACAAGTCTTGGTCGAGGTCGAGTAGCACCTTTGTCGAGATCGAGGAGCTCTTGTCGACCTCAAGGACAGTGCTGACACTTCCCTCCGTTGTTTGCTTGGTCCCGCGGTTGCTGATGCTTTTCACCTCCAACCATGAAATTTCCTCTTTTGCAGGGCCAAAAGAGAAATCCAAAACCTCATCGCCTATGGTGAAGGTGAGCGATCTATTCTTGACACTTATTCTAGCATCTGCAGTAGCTAAGAATGGTCTACCAAGAATAATAGGGCTAGTGGGATCTTCAGCACACTCAATGATAAGGAAATCTGCTGGAACAAAGAATTTACCAACCTGGACAGGGACGTTCTCAACTATACCTGTAGGGATGACTACTGTATTGTTCGCCATGTATAGTTTGGCATCCACAGGTTCTATGCATCCTATCTTTACCTTCCGCCAGATTGATAAAGGCATGATGCTCACACTTGCTCCTAAATCACATAGAGAATCATATTTATATTGTCCAAAACCCACAGTAAAAGAGAACTTACCAGGGTTAGGTCTCTTTTCAGGGAAGTGGAGTACTTTGCATTCGCCTGCGATCTCTGAAATGGATCGCTTCTTGCTCAGAATTTCCTTCAGAAATTTGACATATCCAGGCATCTCTTGTAGGGCTTCTATAAAAGGAATAGAAACATTCAGTTCTTGCAGCATATTAACAAATCTGGTAAACCTACTTGCAGTGGGATCTTTCTGTGCTTTTGAAGGGAAAGGCAATGGCTTTTTCTGTTTCGGAGCCAGATCAGTTGTCGGAGGTGTTGCAGAGTCATCGTCGTCGTCCAGATGCTGCTCCTCGATCTCGACCACGGGCTCCTCGACATCGAGTAGGGTGGTCGACCTGGAGTTGCTGGTCTGCGCAGCGGAGTCCTAGCTCAGCTTCTGGTCTGCGTCGAGTAGCGGCTTGTCGATATCGAGTACACCATCCTCGAGATCGAGTTGGTTGTGCTCTGTCTCGAGTTGCTGCTCTGCCTTGCTTTGTTGTTTCCCGACCTCTGGCTCGTGTAGTTGATGACCACTCCTGAGTTTGATAGCTGCGACGTGTCCGGTCTTCCCTTTAGGATTTGGTTCTGTTTGCTCAGGGAGCTGTCCGGACGGTCGTGGGATCTGTGCAGCGATTTGACCCATCTGCGTCTCTATTCCTCTTTTCCAGATGTCCAGTTCTCCAAATTTTGTAGTGATGTTCTGGAACTGGTTTTTGATGGTGCCCTGATTCCGACGCATCTCCTCAAGGATCAGCTGCAGATCATCCTTCTTTCGATCCCTTTCTGGATGTCCTGGATCTCTGTAGGGTGGGGGATTCCTAGGAGGGCCCTGGTTCCACTGTGGTTGATAGAACCTTTGATCTTCCATATAGCGATTGGGACCCCCCGCGTAAGCTGCATCTTCATGTGTCTCTGCCATCCTGACTTGCTCCGTGTGTGGGCACTCAGTAGTGGTGTGCCTCTGTGATTCGCATTCGATGCAAGGCTGATTGACAGATAGATATTTGACTTGCTTGAGGAGCTTGCGATTCTGATCTCTGTAGAACTGCTCTCTGACATCTGGGTCGATCTCCTTTGCTGGCTCAGAGAGTGGCATAGATGGTGCTGGCCTGGCGTAGGAGTTCTCTTCATAGTTTGCAGTAGACCCATATTTGTTGTCATAATTGGTGAGCTTGTCTAGCACACCCCATGCGTCAATTGGCGACATCGTCAGATACTCATAGCGAGTATAATGGTTGATTATGTCCTTAGTGACTTGATCAAGAGAGTTGAAGAAGATCTACTGAATGACGTAGGGTGGCTGTCCATGAGTAGGGCAAGATCGCAACAGTTCTTTGTAGCGTTCCCATGCCTTTGCCAGCGGTTCCCCTTGCTTCTTTTTGAAGGCGGTGATTTTCTGGCGGAGAAGTGTTGTCTTGGCAGGTGGGAAGAATTTATTCAGAAACTCTTGCTCTACTTGGGCCCATGTGGTGAGTGATCTTGGTTTCAGCCCTTCAAGCCACTTCAGTGCAGGCCCAGCGAGAGACCAGCGGAAAGCTTTCATCTTGACATATTCCAGAGTTGTACCTTCAACAAGAGTACGGCACATGTCAGAAAAATTGGTAATATGTTCAAGAGGACACTCATTAAATTTGCCATAAAAAGCATTATTTTTAAGCTCTATCAGAAATTGAGTGTGAATTTCAAAGGAGTTATCAGGGATTAGAATCGCCGATTCAGGCACGACGAGAGTTGGATGCATATAATCCTCAGCAGTAGTTGGATATTGGGCAAGCTCGGCTTCTGTTTGCTCCCTTGCTGCTTTCTCAGCGGCGATAGCAGCATCTTTAGTGGCTAGTTCCCTGGTAAGCCTGGCAATCAGCTGTTCTTATGTTTCAGCGGCCGCCATGATCCTTTTGAGTTTAGAGTGGATGTGTAGGTAATGCTCCGGTTCGTCTAAGCTGTCAAACTCAGGTGGTAGACCAGAACGACGCATACACTTGAAAAGTAACTCAAAGTAGACGTGAGATTCAACTACCTAAGGTGCGAATGATAGCTTCCCCGACAACGGCGCCAATTTGTTGTAAGGAGGAAATCGAGTATGCAAATAAAATATAAATAAATCACAGCAAACCAGATTCCGTCCCTTCCAAATAATTACAAGACCTCCTCCTGATGCAGCAACGGGAAGTCAGGATCGATCCATGAGGAAGCGTGTCAGCTGATCCTAGGTAGCGGAAAAATCTCACAGAAGTCGACCACAGAGTCCTCGATCTCGACTAGGTTAGTCGATAGAAGATCGGACAGTCGAACACAACACAGCAGCAAGCACAGGGGCTCGTCGATATCGACCAGAGGGTACTCGATATCGAGTAGGCTTCGTCGACGTCGAGTTGGGCTTTTGTCGAGTACCTACACACAGAAGCTACATCGATGCTAGATCGAAGATCAGTAACTCGAGGTCGACCAGCCTTGGTCGAGAACGAGTAAGGGCAGAAAACTTAAAAAGAAACGAAAGAAAATAAAGACAAGTGCTTTGGGATTTCGAACTAAACTTAATGTAAAAGGCTTCCAAGATTGGGGTTTGCAACAACGATAACCAAGCATGCATAAGGCAGAGATAAAACAGATAATCATGTAAATTGCATCAAAGGACAAGCTTTCGTCTTTTCCAACAATTAGACAACTCTTACAAGAAACCTTAATTGTCTCTACCGATTTTATGTTTACAATCCAAGTTGTTAACATGGATCTCCATTAGATGGGTAATAAACACATAAACAAGTAGTAGATGCTTTAAAACATGAAAAAGGTCGGATCTTTACTTCAAACATGCAGGGGTATCGTCGGGCTCGCCCCAACCCTAGAAGTGGATGGACTTGATGCGGGACCATCTTCTACAGCTCCATACACACCCATCATACTTGGAGAAGGACCAATGACTCGAGCTAGAGCTAAGAAGCTTCAGAGAGACTCCTTCAACTTTGTGGGTCATGCATTATTCTCGAGCAAGGTTCAACTCCCCGAGCCTACATTGAAGACATACATATGCATTGGAGCACAAATGGAGGCCGAGCCACCTTGATTAAGCTTAGGCCGAAATTTACTAAGTGTTGAGCTTATTTTCAGCTTATGAACATTATTGGGCTGAATTGGGCTTTATTTAAGTTATTAGTTTTAAGACCTTATTTACTTATGTTTTAGATGTTATTTTCTTAGGCCCAATTGCTGTTAGTTTTATCTTATTCTATCTCCTTTGTTACTTAGGAAAACCGGCCAGAACAGCCTTGTAAGGTCTATATATGGCCGCACCTTTCATTGAATCAGATTGGAACTTTTATGAATACAATTCTCTCATATTGAGTGAAAACACATCGAGTGTTTGTTGATTCAACTAGAGCAGTGCTCGTTGGTCATCGATTGATACATATCTCAGCTTGGTTTGCTTTGCCGTTCATCAACTTCGCAAGACTTGGTGAATCTAGTATCCACAAGCCCCCTCCTGGTGCTTCAAGTTGTCCGCTTGATTGTGTCGGGTTGTAGAGGCGGGTTGTGTAGGCATTGGTATTGGTTCCTACCCTCTGAGGAGGCCTGGGGTCTTTATCTTGCTCTGCATAGATCGACTCAGTCCATATCAGGTCGTGTCTTTCAATTCTTGTTATCAATTTCGTGTCTTTCATCTTTCTTTATCGAGTCTTGTTGAGTCTTGGAGTCGACATTGAGAACAACCCCCTGTTCTTGGTGTTTCTTGGTCGATCTTGATCTATCTTGGTCGAATCTTGAGAGTCTTGCATTGTTCTTGTTTATTCTTGCTGCGTTTCTTGAGTTCTTGTTGGAATCTTGATCATTCTTGATTGTTTCTTGCAGATCTTGAATCGTCTTCTTGATTCTTTCTTTAGTTCTTGCTTGTTGTCGAAGATCGGACCACCAAACGGCTAACCCCGTATCAGGACTACTCGCGCTTCATCGCAAACTCAGACATCATCGATTGAAAGAAAACTAATTGCGTTAAAATAAACCAAAGTTTACAACCGCTTGAAGCCAATTCCGCTCTCGCTTCACAACTCCAATCGGCCGCTCACTCTCTCTCTCTACTTCTTTTACTTACTTCTTTCTGGAATTGAATGAATGTAAAATTAGCCCCATGGGCTTTATTTATAGGTTTCTAAACCTTGCTACTCAAGGATAGAAATCTTTATCTATATCTAAAACTATATCTATAAGCATAATGATAAATAAAAGCAACAAAGGAATTAAATCCAAAACAGGGAAATATATCTAAAAGTCTTAAAGTGGATAGATCCTCTCCTTCATGATGTATCTTGATAATTTCGGATAGAATCGGCAATCTTCGGGCCCAAGCAATCCCAAACCGAGTAGAATTGATCAAACCGCGTAACGCGTCTCTGGAAGTCTCCTCGATCTCGACAAAGGTCTACTCGATCTCGAGTAGAATTGTCGGTCGACTGGTGCGTCTCGGCTAGCTGGTCCTCGACATGCTCGGGTGTGGTTTTCAGCGGCTTCGTCGATCTCGAGGACCCCTCTTCGACATCGAGTAGAGAGGTTCGTCGACTAGGTTTGGCTTGGCTGGTCGGGCAAGTCTTCTCGATGTGCTCGGTCCTGGCTCCACGTCTTTGTCGACCACGAGTACCCGTACTCGATATCGAGTTGGGTGTGGAGTCGGGTTCTTCGTCTTCAGTTTCTCGAGATCGACTAGGGTTAGTCGATGTCGAGTAGCTTTGTGCTCCGGTTCTCGCTTCTTGGTTTTCTCCCGAAATGTTTCCATATTCTGCAATATTAAATAGAAACTTATGTAGATCTCCATTTTTGACAAATAACCATATACTACATAATTCCGACATATTCTCAACCTGAAATATGTAAAATGTAAAGAATAGGGAACTAAAATATGAATAATTCCGACATATACTTTGGTCTTGTGAAGAGAGTTGAAGAAGATCTCCTGAATGACATAGGGTGGATGTCCATGAGTAGGGAAAGATCGCAGTAGTTCCTTATATCGTTCCCATGCTTTTGCCAGCGGCTCCCCAGGCTTCTGTTTGAAATCTGTAATCTTCTGGCGGAGGAGTGCGGTCTTGAAAAGAGGAAATAATTTATTGGGAAATTCCTGCTCTACTTGAGTCCATGTTGTGAGAGATCGGGGTTTTATTTTGAGGGATTAGAATGGCCGATTCAGGCACGACGAGAGTCGGGTGCATGTAATCCTCTGCAGTGGTAGGGTATTGGGCAAGCTCAGCTTCTTCTTGCCTTCTTCGCTCAGCTTCCTGTTCCCTGCCTGCTCTCTCAGTCGTGAGAGCAGTATCTTGCTCACAACAGTGCAGTTGCCTTGGAAGTTGTTAATGGGTATGGAACTAAGAGAGTGTCTCCGAGGTGCACGATTAAAGTTGATCTGCAGAAAGCCTACGATTTCCTGAGCTGGGATTTTATTAGGAGCACACTACATTATTTCAACTTCCCGGGGGATCTGATTGGGCTCATTATGGAGTGTGTGGAGACTTCAGCGTTCTCTGTGATTATCAATGGGGCCCCGGAGGGTTTTTTTCCTGGTAGGCGTGGCTTAAGGCAAGGGGATCCTTTGTCTCCATACCTCTTTGTCCTCTGCATGGAGGTATTAAGCAGGATGATACAGGAAGTTTCTACTGATCAGACCTTCAAGTTCCATCCTAGATGCAAGCAGCTCAAGTTGGCTCATTTAGCATTTGCAGACGACCTCCTGCTCTTCTGTCATGCTGATCTGGTGTCTGTCAGCATACTTAAAACATGCTTGGATAGGTTCTTTGACTGCTCTGGCCTGAAAGCAAATACAGATAAGAGTACAGTGTTCATCTCTAGGGTCCCGGACAGTGTTGTTGATTCCATTGTAGCGCAGCTGGGGTTTGTGAGGGGGAACTTGCCCATCAAATACCTGGGCATCCCACTACACTCTAAGAGGGTGGCCATTCATGGGTACGAAGATCTATTTGGCAAATTTGAGAAGGTAATCCGATCATGGGCATCCAGAAATCTATCCTATGCTGGTAGATTACAACTCCTAAAATCTGTATGCTCTGGAATTAACACCTTTTGGTTCCAAGTCCTCATTCTCCCGAAAGGGGTTGTTCATAAGATTGAAGGCATGTGCAGAAGGTTCCTCTGGAATGGGAGAGATGATGGTCATAAACATCTTGTTGCTTGGGATTCTGTCACTAAGCCGTTTGCTGAAGGAGGATTGGATATAAAGGAGATTCTTGCCTGGAATCGTAGTGTGCAAGCTAAGCTTCTTCGAGATCTGGCAATCAACTCCCCTAGTGTATGGCACCGCTGGTGTGCTCAGAATCATTTGAGGGGGGTTGATGTTTGGGACGTCACACCTAAGGTGGACGACTGTTGGTTGTGGAAGAGCATCCTGGAAACAAGGGACGAATTGAAGTTGTCCTTGATTCCAGCTGGCTCTTCTTCCCAACAGTTGAATCTGATGCTACACCCACATGGTGGTTTCTCCTGCTCCAGTATTTATGAGATGATCAGAGTAAAAGGGCAGGAGTTACCATGGGGCAACCTGCTGTGGAAGAGGCTGCAATGCAGAAAGTGGGCCTTCATAGTGTGGCTTGCTGTCAGAAACCGTTTACAGACAGGTAGGAAAGTGAAGCACTGGAAGGGGATAGAAGCAGCGCAGTGTGTGTTGTGCAGAAGGGAGGAAGAGAGTGAGACCCACCTTTGGTTTAGCTGCCCAGTGGTTGCAGATGTGCATGAACTTGTTATGGGATGGGTTGGCATTGGATGCAGGTTTCCCACCATCGCCGCTTGGCTGGATTGGTTTGCTAGTGAGCCTGAGGCGCGCCAAAAATCACCTATATTCCAAGCAAAGCTACTGGCTTTTGAAGCTTTTATTTACTTCACTTGGATGGCTAGGAACAAAGTTATTTTTGGTAATGAAAGTTTCGAACCTAGAATCTGTGCTCAACTTATCATTGAAAGTTGTAAAGCTAGGATATCCGTGAAGTGGAAGTGCAAGTCACTCGCGGATAGTAGTTGGAAGAGGAGACTACTAGGTAGATCGTTGTGAGTATGAGGGTAGGTATGAGAACAGTGTGTAAGTAGTGTTGGAGGTTTTTTGAGTATTTTGGCGGGCATAGAGGGGGCAATTTTGGGTATACGGTTCCCTTCTTACATGAAACTCATAGTTTGGTCTCATCTTTTGTAATCCGGTGTTATCACCACATCTCTATATTTACCTTTTCAAGCAGTATCTTTAGCGGCTAGTTCCCTTTGAAGCCTCTGTATCAGCTATTGTTGTGTTTCTGCGACCGCCATGGCTCTTTTTAATTTAGCGTGGACGTGTATAAGGTGTTCCAGATCGTCAAAGGCGTCAAACTCAAGTGTTTGACCAGAACGACGCATGCACCTGCAAAGTACCTCAAAGCAAAAGTGAGATCTAACTACCTAAGGGGGGAATGATTGCTTCCCCGGCAACGGTGCCAATTTGTTAGTAGGAGGAAATCGAGTTTAAAATACAGAAATATAAATCAAACCAGATTCGTGCCCACGCAAATAATTACAAGACCTCCTCCTGACGTAGCAGCGGGAAGTCAGGATCGATCCACGAGGAAGCATGTCAGCGGATCTCATGTAGCTGTAAATCTCACAGACAGAAAAGCAAACAAAAAGATAGAAATAACAAAGAAAAGAAGAAAATAAAGCAAAGCACAGAACTTGGTCGATATCGACTAAAGTTACCCGATATCGACCAATAGTAACCAAAATCGACGAACAGAAAGCAGAACTCAGCAGAACAACCCGATGTCGAGTAAACTTTCCTCGATATCGAGGAAACTTCTCGATGTCGACAAAAACTTCCCCATTTCGAGTAAAAGACAGAAACTTAAAATTGCAACCTTTTGAACGTAGAACACAGATTTCAACGAATAAATCAATAAAGTAAAGACTTCCAAGATCAGAGGTTCAACACCACAACGATAACAATGCAAAATAACACAAAAAGGCATAAAAGATCATGCTTTTCATCAAATAAATTTCGTTATTAACAAATAGGAAGATAGAGGCTTTCGAATAAACCCTAATTGTTACTAACCCTTTTCACATAATTACCCCAACTTGTAATAAGATCACTTTCGCTTCAATAACACAAACAAGGATCGCCTTCAACTTTCGCAAGAGAATCATGCTCATAGGGATAGAAGATGAATTGCATAAAAAGATCAAACATTTACCGCATTACCTCACATGGCTACCGTTGGGCTCACCCCGACCCTAGAAGTGGGTGTACTACTCGCTCTTCATCATCAAGAAACTCATCAATAATAAAAGGGAATAACTTAGCATTAAATAAACTAAAGAAAGCTTACAACCAATCAAAGCCAAATCCACTTTCGCCTTTCCAACTTCTCTCGCCGCAAGCTCTCTCCTCTACTCTCTCTATGTAACTAATTGTGTGTGAAATTGAATGCTTAGAAATCAACCCCTAAGGCCTTATTTATAAGCTTCCAATCCTTGCTAATCAAGGAACGAAAGTATATCTAATATCCTAAAGATAGAATTTAAATAAAGATAAAACATTAATTCTAAAGGGAAATAATTAAATATCTAAAATATCTCCATGTGGTAGATATATCTCTCTTCTTGGATAAATCCTTGATAAAAGTTGATCGACTTGGATAGATTCGGATCTCAACAGCCCAACTCGACTCGGACAGCCCAACAGCGTCACGCGGCCCAAAGCATTTTTCCTCGATATCGAGTAATTTACTCGATATCGAGTAACGTCAGTTGTCGACTTGCCTGGCTTGGCTCTCTCGAGTAACCTCTCTTCGACTTGGCTCGGACAGGTGCTTTCGGTTTCCTTGATATCGAGGAATTTTTTCGACATCGAGTAAACACGTGCTCGAGTTGTCTTGCTCCTCTTCTCGACTTCTCGATCATCTTCTGGACGGCACATCGACTTGGGCTTCCCTCGACATCGAGGAATTTCCTCGATATCGAGTAATTTATTCAGCTTCCAGCTTCACTTATCAATGTCTTGTGCTCAGCTCAATTTGTGCTTCCTCGATATCGACTATTATTCCTCGATATCGAGTAAATCTCTCAGCTTTCTGCTATGTTCTTGAAACGCACTTTCCCGAGTCCTCGTTTGTCGGATTGACACATATGACCATGCGTTGGAAAGCTCTTTTTGAGGGCTACAACTCTCATGAAGACTTCTTAGCTTCTCCATGGGTTTCCTTTTAAGCTCCAAAGTGCGTCCGATTTCTGCGAAATATAACAAAAACTTGTGTAGACCTCCATATATTGCAAATAAACATAAACTACACAAATTATGTATTATTCTAGCCCAAATGCATGAAATGCATGCAGAAATCGATATAAAAGTCAATATAAAACATGGTGAATTAGGCTTACAACATATACATACAAACATACATACATACATACATATACATATATATATATATCATATATATCATATATATATATAGACCTGTCAAAACACAACCCGACCCGGTGACCCGACCCGACCGACCGAAATTTTTTGGGTCAAGACCCGAAAATTTTGACCCGGGAATTTTTTTCGACCCGAACCCGAAAACCCGGAAATTTTCCGAGTAATCTGGGTTTGGACCTGGTGACCCGATTGGCCCGGTAAGTTTGACCCGATTTACCCGATTGACCCGGTGACCCGGTTGACCCGGTTGATTTATAATTAAATATAATTAATTTTTTTTATATTTAATTAAAATTTATCGCAAAATTATCAAATTATGATTTTTTTAATTTAAAAAAGAAAAAATTGACAAACCCGAAATCGACCCGAACCTGCTCGAAACCCGATCAAACCCGGGTTCTAGTCAACCCGAAAAACCCGAAACCCGTTTTACCCGGGACCCGTTTTACCCGAGACCCGGAGTGACCCGACCCGAACCCGACCGGAATGACCCGTTTGACAGGTCTATATATATATAACATATATAGATATAACATATATATATATATATAACACAGATATAACATATATATATATATAACTAACATATATTAGAGGTTTTTGGAAGATAAAAGTATACGAACATACAATAAGTCGCAACAAAGTGTCAATCACAAATAAATTTCCATTTTTGATAAATTTAAATTAATTTTTATTATTTAATGTATATTTTTCAAAACATTTATGCATTTATTATGTTGAACACAACTTTTCTATTATTATATTATTATTATTATTATTATTATTATTATTATTATTATTATTATTATTATTATTATTATTATTAGATATAGATTGTATATAGATATTATAGACTTGGTGTATATGTCAATAGATAGATGATATATATAGATTAATAAATTATTTACCGGGCTTGTATTTATAGACATGAATGAAATGATTAAAGTAAGATAATAGATTCCTTATAAGATAGATGTCTTCCTTTACAAATAAATGAACTAAATAAAAAAATACATAAAATAGTAATCCACAAAATAAAATAAAAAGTAATCATCCAAAATAAAGAAATAAAAAAATCAATGAATGATATTTGAACATACCATATATTTTTCACAATGAAGTAGAATTTGTATCATCCATATAAAGAAATCAATGTTAATAAAAATCGTAATATAATATTTTTATATATAAATTGAAAATAATTTAGAATAATGAGAGAATGGTAGTAGAATAATACACTATGTGTGTGCGCGCGCGCGCGTGTGTATATATATATATATATAAATATGTGTGTGTGTAAAGGTTCAAATGAAAATGGGGCTTAAAATGAAAATTTTCCTTAAAGTGAAAATCGGGCACACGGGCTGATTTAACCAAAATAAAAAATAAAAATGGGCCGCCCAACAGGAAAAAAGCAAGTCTAGAGACCTTCGTCTTCTTCCGCTTCCCAACCCAGCGTTTCTCCTTTCCTTTCTCTTTCTCTCATGGGTGATTCTCATCCACCTGGTTGTGGTGCTGCTCATCAATCTTCCATCATCATGGTACTTCTCTCTCTGTTTCGTTTAGATTCAGTCATCCCCCCCCCCCTCCCCTCCCTTTCTCCTGTGATTGCTAGGGTTTTTAATTGTTCCCGATTTTCTGCTCCGAAATGTTTTGAAAAGATTGGATCATTCATTTGATTGATCAAAATATGGTTCCGTTTAATTGTGTGAGTTCTCGATTCATAATCATATTCTGATTTAATTTTGTGATTTCTATTGGATCGTACTCCAATTAGCAGTATATGTGGGTATATTCACACTCGAATTTTGGCTGCCCATCTGATGTTATAGTTCATATCAGAATTAAGCACTATAGTGACTAGTTTGATGAAATATTGCACATTTGTGTCATATGTGTTGTTTGAAGGATCGGAATAGGATCTCATATCATGTGGTATGTTTCTTCAATTTTTTATTTCAAATTGAAATTTGTTCTATGCTTAACTCCAAATTTTCTGGAGATTTTGTTCGATCATGTGGTATAGGGGATGCATTTCTGAGCATCTTGTAGTTTTAGTGTATCTCTATCGACTGCTTTTTGATGCAATAGTAGAAGGTGAACTCAGCCTGACAGTGGATGAGTATGGAGCTTATTTTTTTTCAGAAAATTAATTTCAATTTTAGGGGAGAATATGGACCTATTTGTGAACTATTTTTTTGGAGTGAATGTGATATTATGAGGGTTGTCCTGTCGGTAGCTGTGTTATATGCTGTTTTGGGAGTGAAAGTGTTGTTTTAGGGGACATTGTCTGTTTTGTGAGTGAAAGTGTAAGTTGCTATTCTTCTTCTTATTATTATTTTGTACAATTTGATGCTTTGTAGATTAAGTTATATGATGTTGCATTCTTGAGGGGCCAGTTGGTGATTGTGTATGTTAGAAAGCAGCCCTTTTTCCCTACCCACTGTAAAGTTTGTTTCAGTTTGTTCAGTTGGTGATTGTGCTTAAACTACGTTTAAATAATGTATGTATTTAGCCCGTGTCACATTTTCCCTTTGTTTTGGTCATGTGTGTGAGTGTGTCCATTAAAAAATATGGTAATGTTGATGTTCTTTGCACTTCCTAAAACCAGTTCTATTTTCCTAGGTAAATTATGACTCATTATATGTATTGCTATGTTGTTGTTAGTTATACCATTCTTCATGAAAATAGTTTTTTTTTATCAGGCATCAAATTTCAGTGATCTTGATTGCATACTGCTGATGTCTCCAAAGTAGCCATGTTTTTATACATATTTTAGTTCCATATTCTTTACATTTTGCATATTTCGGGTTGAGAATATGTTGAATTTATGTAGTATACGCTTATTTGTCATAAATGGAGATCTACATAAGTTTCTGTTTAATATTGCAGAATATGGAAACATTTCGAGAGAAAACCAAGAAGCAAAGACGGAAGTAGCAAGTCTACTCGATCTCGACTAAGTTCTCATCTATGTCGACAAGTCAAATCCGGATACACTGGAGTCGAGTAGAGACCTGACCAAACAACGCGGAGCAGAGCAACACCCTACTCAACATCGAGTAGAGTACTTGATGTCGACAAGAGCCAAACCACATTCCCCGAGTCATGTCGAGGAGATACTACTCGACAACACCAAGCTGGCCAAGTCGATGATCCGTTTTCGTCGAGATCAAGGAGCGTCATCGAAGTCGACAAGCCCACATCCGAGCATGTCGAGAGGGGTTGCTCGACAACCTCGGAAGACCAAGTCGATAACACACCACTCGTCGAGATCGAGAAGCACTCGTCGAGATCGACTAAGGACAGGAGCCATGACCGAGCTTGTCGAGGACCAGCTAGCCGAGACAACGAGCCAAGCCCAGTCGACAACTTTCCTACTCGAGATCGAGTACACCGTACTCGAGATCGACGAAGATTCCCGAAGCCGCGTGACGCATTGATGCAGTCCTACTCGGAGTAGAGTCCTTGGAGCCGAGGATAAGCCTAGTCTATCCGAATTATCAACATCTATCATGAAGAAGAGAGTTTTATCCACTTGAGACACTTTAGATATTATTTCCCTTTTAGATTTAATTTCATTGTAGCTTTTATTTATCTTTAAAGTCTTAGATATAGTCTTAGATATAGTTTTAGATATAGATATAGATATTCTATCCTTGAGTAGCAAGGTTTAGAAGCCTATAAATAAAGCCCTTGGGGTTGATTTCTAGTGATTCAATTTCAGTCAGAGACAAGTAGTTCCACATAGACAGTTTAGGAGTTCAAAGGTTTTAAGGTTTTGGCAGTTTACGAAAGTTGATTGCCGGGATTGTAAAGGCTTGGAATTTAGTTAATGCAAGTTATTTCTTTTAAATCAATGTCTGCGATTGCGATGAGGCGCGAGTAGTCCACCTACTTCTGGGGTTGGGGTGAGCCCAACAAGAGCCATGTCGGTGGATTAGCGATTGCGAAAGGAGGTATTTTTTCGTTATCTTAGTCTATTCCCTATGTGCTTCATCTTTAATTGAGAAATTGAAGAACTCATGTTGTGAAACTTGGGTAGTAATTAGGATTTTTATTCGAAAGATTATAAATGCTAATTATGAAAAGGAATAGATGCAATTAGGATTATTTGTCGCGAGATTTATATTCCTACTTGTTGGATTAGGTGAAAGCCTTTTCCTTTATCGATAAAGTTACCGCCTTTTGTGATTTATATTCCGCTTGCATGGTAATCGTTGTCGCAAATCCTAATCTTGGAAGTTCTTTTAATTCATAAAGTTACAAAACCGAATTTGCATTTTTTACTTTCTGCCCTCGTCGATCTCGACCAAGCATGGTCGATCTCGACTACTGATTCCCGATCCCAGATCGTCGTAGCTCAATTGTGCAGGAACTCGACGAGCCCAACTCGAAGTGGACGAGGACCGTACTCGATCTCGAGTAGCCCTTGTCGAGATCGAGTAGCCTTTGCCGAGAGCTTCTGCCCTGTTCGACTAGCCTGATCTTCTGTCGACTAACCCTAGTTGAGATCTACCACCTGTTGTGGACTTTTGTCCGTGAGATTCCACCGCTGCCTAGGATCCGCTGACCAGCTTCCTCGAGGATTCAAACCTGACTTTCTCTTACTACATTGGAGGGAGTCTTGAACATTACTTGCTGGGATTCGATCGGTTTGCTTTAATTTTTTTACTTACTGTTTTGCATTATCGACCTCCTCTTACAACAAATTGGCGCCGTTGCCGGGGAAGCTATCATTCGCGCCTTAGGTAGTTGAAACTCACGTTCTCTTTGAGTTACTTTGCAGGTGTATGCGTCGTTCTGGTCAAACACCTGAGTTTGACGCCTTAGACGAACCGGAACGCCTTTTTCACATCAGAGCTAAACTACAAAGAGCCATGGCGGCTGCTGAGACACAAGAACAGCTGATTGTCAGGCTTACCAGGGAACTAGCCACTAAAGATGCTGCTATCGCCGCTGAGAAAGCAGCAAGGGAACAAGCGGAAGCTGAGCTTGCCCAATATCCAACTACAGCAGAGGATTATATGCATCCAACTCTCGTCGTGCCTGAATCGGCGATTCTAATCCCTGAAAACTCTTTTGAAATTCGCACTCAATTTCTTATAGAGCTTAAAAACAATGATTTTCATGGAAGATTTAATGAGTGTCCTCTTGAACATATTACCAATTTTCATGACATGTGTCGTACTCTTGCTGAAGGTACAACTCTGGAATATTTCAAGATGAAAGCTTTCCGCTGGTCTCTTGCTGGACCTGCACTGAAGTGGCTAGAAGGACTGAAACCAAGATCCCTTACAACATGGGCACAAGTAGAGCAAGAGTTCCTGAATAAATTCTTCCCTCCTGCCAAGACAGCATTCCTCCGCCAGAAAATCACCGCCTTCAAACAGAAGCCTGGGGAACCACTGGCAAAAGCATGGGAACGCTACAAAGAGCTGCTGCGATCTTGCCCTACTCATGGACAGCCACCCTACGTCATTCAAGAGATCTTCTTCAACTCTCTTGACCAAGTCACTAAAGACAGGATCAATCAGTACACTCGCTATGAGTACCTGACGATGCCACCAATTGACGCATGAGGTGTGCTAGACAAGCTCACAAATTATGACAACAAGTATGGGGCTCCTACAAACTATGATGAGAAAGCCTATGCCAGACCAACCCCATCCATGCCGCTCTATGAGCCATCTAAAGAGATAGACCCTGATGTCAAGGAGCAGTACTACAGAGATCAAAATCGCAAGCTCCTCAAACAAGTCAAGTATCTCTCTGTCAACCAACCCTACATCGAATGTGGTTCACAACGGCACACTACTACTGAGTGCCCGCATACAGAGCAAGTCAGGATGGCAGAAATTCATGAAGAGGCAGCTTACGCAGGGGGTCCCAATCGCTATATGGGGGACCAAAGGTTCTATCAACCTCAACGGAACCAAGGTCCTCCTAGGAACCCCCAGCTGTTGTTGCAAGAGGATGGTCAAGTATGAAATAAATTTAAAGTATAAATCAGAATGACTTCCCTGTCTCAGCAAATGATTACAAGACTTCCTCCCGTTGTAGTAAGAGAATAGTCAGGATCGAATCCACGAGGAAGCACGTCAGTAGCAACAGATCTCACAGGCAGAATAGCAGAAAGACAGAAACAAAAGCAAAAAAAAAACAAAAGAAAAGAACAAAGCAAAACGGGAAATAAAGCAAAGACAGAAAATAACGCAAGGCAACAGGCTACTCGATCTCGACTACTAGCTACTCGAGATAGACAAGGCACACCAAAGGCAGAAATTTCAGAAATCGACAACAGCAAGCAGGAACTCAACTCGACCTAGACCAAGACCTACTCGATCTCGACTACGTCTTACTCGAGATCGACAAGGCTCTACTCTATGTCGACTGGAAACAGAAACTTTAAAATGCAGATTTTCGAACACATAACTCAAAATTCGACGAAAATAAATTCAATATGCTAAAAGACTTCCAAAGCCAGGGTATCAACACCACAACGATAACCATGCAAAGTAACAAAAGATCATGCTTTCCATCAAATAACTTTCGTCATTAACAAATAGGCATATAGAGGCTTTCGCATAAACCCTAATTGTTACTAACCCTTTTTAACATAATTAATCCAAGTTGCATTAAGATCACTTTCGCTTCAATAACACAAACAAGGATCACCTTCAACTCCCGCAAAAGAATCATGCTCATAGGGATAGAAGATGAATCGCACAAAAAGATCTGACCTTTATCGCATCGCCTCACATGGACACCGTCGGGCTCACCCCAGCCCCAGAAGTGGGTGGACTACTCACGCCTCATTGCAATTGCAGACATTGATTGAAAAGAACTAACTTGCATAAAATAAACTCCAACTTACAATCTCTCTTTATGTAACTAACTAATTGTCTCTGAAATTGAATTGTGTGTGACTTGGAATGAATGAAAAACCAGCCCCAAGGGCCTTATTTATAGTGATCAAACCTCGCTAATCGAGCAAATAATCATCTATCTCTATATCTAAATCTATATCTAATTTGCTAAAGGATAAATAAAATGCTTAATGGAAATAAATCTAAAAGGGAAAAGATAAATCTAAATAGGTAAGTCTTCATGTGTTGATAGATCTTGTCTCCCATGGATAGACTTGATAGAATTCGGATAGAATCTTCCTCCTTCGGCCCCAAGGAATCCCAACTCTACTCGGACAGGCACTCGTCGACGCGTTTCTGGGATCCAGTCTACTCGACATCGACCACGGCTCGTCGACCTCGAGTAGGATTCTTCGTCGACTGGACTCGTCGGCTAGCTCTGCTCGATGTGGCTCGGTCTTGGCTCCTGGTGCTTGTCGACCTCGAGTACCTCTTTGTCGATGTCGAGTAGGAATGGGTCATCGACTAGGTCTCCTCGGGTGGCTCTACTCGGCAACCTCGGATCTGGACTCAAGGGCTCGTTGATCTCGACCAGGGTTTGTCGAGATCGAGTAGAGTGGTGACCTTCTCTGGTCGAGCATCTTCTCCTCGGCATGGACTCGGACTGGTGCTGTGGGGGTTGTCGATCTCGACAAGGCTTTGTCGAGATCGAGTAGAGGTGTGCTCGGCTTCTTGTCCTCGGCTTCTCGGTCAGCTTCTCTCCTTGTCGACTCCGGGTGTGGCGCTAGGCTTCGTGGATCTCGACTAGGGCTTGTCGAGATCGAGTAGACTTCCGGAGCTGGGTTGGTCTGGCTCTCTCGATCAGGCTTGCTCGACCAAGGTTGCTCGGACACGCTCGTCGAGATCGAGTAGGGTTTACTCGAGATCGAGTAACCTGGTTCCTCGGCTCGATTCGACTGGTTCCGTTGCTGCTTGGACTTGGACTTCTGTAGTTGTTTTCCGAGCTTTTTCGACCTTCTGTAGAATTGCTGTAAAACGCCTCGAATTCTGCTATTTAAACAGAAACTGGTGTAGATTCCATAATTTGGCAAATAAACATAAACTACATAGGTTCTGTACTATCTTAGCCCAAATGAATGAAATGTATGCAGAAATCGGTATAAAAGTTACTGTAAAACATGTCAGATTCAGCTCACAACAAACACCCCATACTTAAGCTTGCTTGTCCTCAAGCAATACTTTTATTTGTCATTCTGGGGAAGAATTCAAACTCTCAACATATTAGATTCATTCTTATATGTCCCTGCAATTAATTACCATCCTCGAAAAGGTACTTATGTCACATATTCATGCATGTGCAAATATGTAAAAGCAACATCTACTCATAAAAGGAGGGTTATGCAAAACATAATTCATTCGTGACAAAGCATTGATAATCAAGAAGACTTTAATTTAAGCTCAAATAAGGAGTAGATTGGTAAAAGGCTAAAGGGTGGGCAATTTTTGGCAATGTGGTGCTTTTGATCCGGGGAAATGGAATACTTCCAAACTGAATTTCCACATTCCTTCTCCATAACATTTATCACCTTTCATAATGCTTTTATCAATAATAATGCTTTTACCTCTCTAACCTCAACACTGCCTTCTTGTGAGTCGCAAACATGGGTATCATGAATGGCCCCGGATACTTAGTGCTTTGGACTCCTCACAATGTGTCCCATCTCTCCAAACTATTATCTTAGAGAGCAGGGTCAATCTACCTTTATCTCCTGAGGTGATTGGATTTTCTTTCACTCATTAAATTTTCCATATATTTCAAACAATTTCCTCCCAAACACCAATAATGATAATTATCAACATAAACACCATATAACATGTCCATAATGTAACATCATTCTCAACATAATCCCCAGATAGGGTAAAGAATGGCAAATATTTAGAACATGTGGAGCAATATTTGAAATAAGGCATATTATGGATTTTGTGATGCATAAGCATAGGTAAGGCTAGGATTATAACAATGTGAGCATTATATGGAAATATAAAGTCCTCCATCCTTTTATCATGCAACATGTCAAAAGCAACTTCAAATTTTACCTCCTTTCATGGTTTTCAAGAAAATATGCATTTCATTGTGACTTCTCTTTACTAGGCAATTTCATGCTATATCTCTAATGAATCTAATTTTGCATCGTCGAGTTCAATATAAGCTTCCATGACATTAATCAAAATTTTCAATGGGGGTCATTTTTCTCAAATTTTGGAAAACATGCATATAAGCATATAAATCAATAACGCATTCCAAAAATAGCCATGTAGCAATTCAAAGAAATAAATTTCTAAATATGCACAAATAATGTCAAATATGGCAAATATGCATAAAGTAAGCCCTTCCCCCACCCCATACTTAAATATTACAGTGTCCTCACTGTATAAAAACAAGGGTAAAGAAAGAAACTCACAAGACAGGTGTGTAGAGCCTCTAAATTTCGAATGGAAGCACCTCCTGGCCTGAGTATGAATATAGCTTGGTTCTATCCATGGATGATGCGGGATCATCCAAGACACCCTCGGATGATGTCTTTCTAAAAAGGAAGAAGAAGGCTCCACCATGGGAGAAGGTCCAAAAGTGGAAGCTTGGAGTTTTACACTCGTTCAGAATATTTGACAGCTTTTCGACGTCTCTGTAAAATGGGTCGTACGGATTCAATATTTATCGGATTGAGGTGTGCCATATCTTGTTGGAACGAGCACGAAGAGATCTACAACTTCTCTGTTGAAGGTTTTTCCAGATTCAACCTCGAAATTGTCAGAAAATGCACATCTTTGCAAGCTGTCACTGTTTTGACGGGATTTTACTAAGTGTTGGAACCCCATTTCGCCTAGTGTTCCTATTGGGCCGAAATTGGGCTATTTTAAGTGTTATTTCTAGAGATCTTATTTACTTATGATTTTAGGTGTTTTAATTAGATGTTAGATATTATCTTTCTATCATTAAACTCGGCCCATCAGGCCTTAGGATAGCTTATATATTTCGATTTCATACATTGTAAACATTCAGCTTTCAATGAATAGAATTAGTTCTCTCAAACTTGTGTGAAACACATTGAGTGATGTTGATCCAACTAGAGTTGTGCTCGTTGATCACGAATTGGTATCTATCTCAGCTTGGTTTGCTTTGCCGTTCATCAACTTCGCAAGACTTGGTGAATCTAGTATCCACAAGCCCCCTCCTTGTGCCTTCAAGTTGTCCGCTTGATTGTGTAGGGTTGTAGAGGCGGGTTGTGTAGTCATTGGTATTGGTTCCTACCCTCTGAGGAGGCCTGGGGTCTTTATCTTGTTCTGCATAGATCGACTCAGTCCATATCAGGTCGTGTCTTTCCATTCTTGCAATTCAATTTCGAGTCTTTATTCATGTTTATTCGAGTCTTGTTATTTCTTCATTGTCGACATCGAGTTCAGTTCTGATCTTGGTGTTCTTGCATCGTTCTTGGTTGATCTTGAGCATTCTTGATCGATTCTTGAATATTTTTTGTTGCGTTCTTTGAGTCTTGTTGAGTTCTTGATCATTCTTGATTGTTTCTTGTAGATCTTGAATCATCTTGTTGAGTCTTTCTTTAGTTCTTGCTTGTTGTCGAAGATCGGACCAACCCACGGCTAACCCCGTATCAATGGACCTGAAAAGTATGGAAGACATATACCCACAATAGAAAAACAGAAAATGTTCAAAACCAAAAACAAACAAAACAAAGTCCAAAAAGTCCAAAAAAAAGTCTCTGTACAAGCTCTAGATTTTATAGTCGCTAGGCCGACTTTCTCCATTAAGCTTTAGCCTGGCTAATCTTTGTCCGGAGGTATAGGTGGATCTGGTGGTTCCTCCGGTGGTGGGAAGCGTGGGATGTCATCCGGGGGCATCATGTGAAGAAGCTTAAATCTCCCTGAGTGAATGCTCCATGACTCCACCCATTTATCTTCCTGGGCTCCAGCTGGCATGCATAAAGGAAGATATAAAGAAAATATACATACCTCATTATCATACCTCTTCCGCTTCATAGGTTGACTTGGTTCCGCGTCTCCACCACAACAAAACGATGGAGTGGGAAGAGATATTTCCACCTCATCATGCGGAGCTTCATGCCACTTTGCTAGGACCCCATACTTGAATATGAACATCGGTTGCTCAAAATTATTGGGGATGACCTTCACCTTGTAAGGTAAAAGCAATCTTGGGCACCAATGTCCGCTTTCTGTGTTTCTGTGCTACAGACGATTTCGGCTAGTGTTTCTGGATCAGTTCCTCCAGAATGTGTATATGTCGAGTTCAGGTTTTCGATGTGGACTGGCTCATAGAAGGGGATATTGTCGAACCAACTTGTTATTGTTGATTTGGGCGATTTAGCGCAATGTTCCCGTCTACGCAACACAAGCTCGGCTTCTGCCTGTTCCCTTCCTGCTCTCTCAGCGGCGAGAGTAGTATCCTTTGTGGCTAGTTCTATCCTAAGCCTCTGTATCATCTGTTCTGGTGTTTCTGCGGCCGCCATGGCTCTTTTCAGTTTAGAATGGATGTGTAGGACATGTTTCAGATCATCTAAGGTGTCAAACTCAGGTGGTTGACCAGAACGGCGCATACACCTGCGAAGTAACTCAAAAGAAAAGTGAGAACTGACTACCTAAGGCGCGAATGATAGCTTCCACGGCAACGGCGCCAATTTGTTGTTGCAAGAGGATGGTCAAGTATGAAATAAATTTAAAGTGTAAATCAGAATGACTTCCCTGTCTCAGCAAATGATTACAAGACTTCCTCCCGTTGTAGTAAGAGAATAGTCAGGATCGAATCCACGAGGAAGCACGTCAGCAGTTCTTAGGTAGCAACAGATCTCACAGGCAGAATAGCAGAAAGACAGAAACAAAAGCAAAAAAAACAAAAGAAAAGAACAAAGCAAAACGGGAAATAAAGCAAAGACAGAAAATAACGCAAGGCAACAGGCTACTTGATCTCGACTACTAGCTACACGAGATCGACAAGGCACAGCAAAGGCAGAAATTTCAGAAATCGACAACAGCAGGCAGGAACTCAACTCGACCTAGACCAAGACCTACTCGATCTCGACGACGTCTTCCTCGAGATCGACAAGGCTCTACTCTATATCGACTGGAAACAGAAACTTTAAAATGCAGATTTTCGAACACAGAACTCAAAATTCAACGAAAATAAATTCAATATGCTAAAAGACTTCCAAAGCCAAGGTATCAACACCACAACGTTAACCATGCCAAGTAACACACAAAGGCACAAAAGATCATGTTTTCCATCAAATAACTTTCGTCATTAACAAATAGGCATATAAAGGCTTTCGCATAAACCCTAATTGTTACTAACCCTTTTTCACATAATTAATCCAAGTTGCATTAAGATCACTTTCGCTTCAATAACACAAACAAGGATCACCTTCAACTCTCGCAAAAGAATCATGCTCATAGGGATAGAAGATGAATCGCACAAAAAGATCTGACCTTTATCGCATCGCCTCACATGGCCACCGTCGGGCTCACCCCAGCCCCAGAAGTGGGTGGACTACTCACGCCTCATTGCAATTGCAGACATTGATTGAAAAGAACTAACTTGCATAAAATAAACTCCAACTTACAATCTCTCTTTATGTAACTAACTAATTGTCTCTGAAATTGAATTGTGTGTGACTTGGAATGAATGAAAAACCAGCCACAACGACCTTATTTATAGTGATCAAACCTCGCTAATCAAGGAAATAATCATCTATCTCTATATCTAAATCTATATCAAATTTGCTAAAGGATAAATAAAATGCTTAATGGAAATAAATCTAAAAGGGAAAAGATAAATCTAAATAGGTAAGTCTTCATGTGTTGATAGATCTTGTCTCCCATGGATAGACTTGATAGAATTCGGATAGAATCTTCCTCCTTCGGCCCCAAGGAATCCCAACTCTACTCGGACAGGCACTCGTCGACGCGTTTCTGGGATCCAGTCTACTCGACATCGACCACGGCTTGTCGACCTCGAGTAGGATTCTTCGTCGACTGGACTCGTCGGCTAGCTCTGCTCGATGTGGCTCGGTCTTGGCTCCTGGTGCTTGTCGACCTCGAGTACCTCTTTGTCGATGTCGAGTAGGAATGGGTCATCGACTAGGTCTCCTCGGGTGGCTCTACTCGGCAACCTCGGATCTGGACTCAAGGGCTCGTCGATCTCGACCAGGGTTTGTCGAGATCGAGTAGAGTGGTGACCTTCTCTGGTCGAGCATCTTCTCCTCGGCATGGACTCGGACTGGTGTTGTGGGGGTTGTCGATCTCGACAAGGCTTTGTCGAGATCGAGTAGAGGTGTGCTCGGCTTCTCGTCCTCGGCTTCTCGGTCAGCTTCTCTCCTTATCGACTCCGGGTGTGGCGCTAGGCTTCGTCGATCTCGACTAGGGCTTGTCGAGATCGAGTAGACTTCCGGAGCTGGGTTGGTCTGGCTCTCTCGATCAGGCTTGCTCGACCAAGGTTGCTCAGACACGCTCGTCGAGATCGAGTAGGGTTTACTCGAGATCGAGTAACCTGGTTCCTCGGCTCGATTCGACTGGTTCCTTTGCTGCTTGGACTTGGACTTCTGTAGTTGTTTTCCGAGCTTTTCCGACCTTCTGTAGAATTGCTGTAAAACTCCTCGAATTCTGCGATTTAAACAGAAACTGGTGTAGATTCCATAATTTGGCAAATAAACATAAACTACATAGGTTCTGTACTATCTTAGCCCAAATGAATGAAATGTATGCAGAAATCGGTATAAAAGTTATTGTAAAACATGGCAGATTCAGCTCACAACACCAGCCTTACAGAGCTCCAGGACATCCAGAAAGGGATCAGAAGAAGGATGATTTACAGGTCATCCTTGAGGAGATGCATCGGAATCAAGGCACCATTAACAATCAGTTCCAGAATATCAGTGCAAAATTTGGGGAGCTAGACATCTAGAAGAGGAACATCGAGAATCAGATGGGTCAGTTCGCGGCGCAGATTCCACAATCATCCGGGCAGCTCCCAGGACATACATAACCAAATCCCAAGGGGCAACACGGACATGTAGCTGCTGTAAAGTTACGGAGCGGTCACAAACTGCACGAACCAGAAAACGGTGAAAGGAAGGGCAAAGCTGTCGTCGACATCGACAAAAGCCTAGTCGACATCGACAAGGCTCTTCTCCACACAGAGGAGAAAAGGAGCTCTAACGCAGCTGCACAGCCAGACAAGCCGAAGTTGACTACCCAACTCGAGATCGACGAGACCCTTGTCGAGATCGACGAGCCTGTTGTCGAGATCGAGAAGGAGCATGCCAAGATCGATGAGCCCTCACCACCTCCGGAAGCTGTTCTGACTCAGAAAACTAAAAAGACGCTCCCATTCCCTTCCAAAAACCAAAGAGATCCAACCGACGGTAAGTTTCAGCGTTTTGTGAAATTGCTTCAGAGTCTGAATGTTACTATTCTTTTTACAGAAGCACTTCACGAGATGCCTGCCTACGTCAAGTTCCTCAAGGAGATTCTCAGCAACAAGCGATCGATGACTGAGATTGCTAAGGAGTGCAAAAAGATGGATTTCCCTGAGAAGCGACCTGACCCAGGTAAGTTTGCTATCACGGTTGGACTTGGTCGTCATAGATTTAAAGCACTGTTTGACCTAGGAGCAAGTGTCAGCATCATGCCCCTATCCATCTGGTCGAAGGTGAAGATAGGTGCCCTGGAACCAATTGATGCCAAACTCTACATGGCAAACAACACCGTGGTAATCCCTACAGGTATTGTTGATACTGTTCCTATTAAAGTTGGTAGATTCTTTGTCCCTACAGATTTTCTTGTAGTAGAAATGGCAGAGGATCCAGCTTGCCCCATCATCCTAGGGCGACCTTTCCTGGCAACTGTTGATGCCAACATTGGAGTTAAAAGAGGAATCCTTACATTCACCATCGGAGATGAGATTATTGAATACTTCTTCAACCCAGACACAGAAGAGGTAATGGAAATTAAAGCTATATATTCAAAATTTAATTTTATCTCTTGTGATGAACCTGCAGAACAACTCTTGATCCAAGAAGAAGGAAAGGCAGAATCTGTACTAACAAAGGAGGAGATGGCTGCAGCAGAATTAAGCGAGGAGGAAATCTTCGACGGCGCATTATCGGCGGAGCTGAACGACTCACCCGAGGCCGAACAGATCAAGTCGACCTCCACCGATCTCCTCGACATTGACGAACCCTCCTCGAGATCGACGAGCACCAGCCCTCGAGAAACTGTAAGTCTTCTGAACCTACTCGATATCGAGGAGTCACCCTCGATATCGACTACCTTGCTCCCTGCAGGCACACTTGAAATCGACGAAGCTGACTCGACGATCCGCCTCGAGATCGAGGAGCCCAACTCGATATCGACCAGCCCTGTATTCAAAGTAAGTTCTGATTTTTTGGTCGATTATGATCTTTCTAACCCATTGTCGAGTAGCTTCTTGCAGTACAATCCTATGTCCAATTCAGCGTTGTCATCGATGTATGCCTGGTCGACGCCAACTCTTGTAGCTGATTTGGATGCTTCTTCTATAAGGATTGAGACGGATTACCTAAGGGAGATTATGAAGACGGAGGAAGTTGAGCCTATCTTGATTCCACAGGGCCCTTCCCCGGTGCTGAAACCCTTACCTGACACCCTTAGGTATGAATTTCTTGGTCCTAACTCTACTTTTCCTGTAATTATAAATGCTTCATTGAACCCACAGGAAGTAGACAGGCTAGTAGATGTCCTCCGCACTCATAGGAAGGCCATTGGTTATTCCCTAGAGGACATAAAAGGTATTTCACCCATTACTTGTATGCATAGAATTCTGTTGGAAGATGATCACAGGGCAACAATTGAGCATCAAAGGAAGCTTAACCCCAACATGAAGGAGGTTGTCAAGAAGGAGATCCATCGCATGCTGGATGCAGGAATCATTTATCCAATCTCCGACAGCAAGTGGGTTAGCCCTATTCATGTTGTTCCTAAGAAGGGTGGAATGACCGTCGAGGAGAATGAGAAGGGAGAGCTTGTTCCTAAAAGGATCACTACCAGCTGGCGGATGTGCATAGACTCCAGGAAGCTCAACACCGCCACCAGGAAGGATCATTTTCCACTCCCCTTCATTGACCAGGTACTCGAAAGGTTAGCTGAACATGATTACTTTTGTTACCTGGATGGATATTCTGGCTTTTGGCAGGTTCCCATTCATCCTGATGATCAGGAAAAGACCACCTTCACTTGCCCCTATGGAACTTTCGCATATAGGAGGATGCCCTTTGGCCTTTGCAATGCCCCTGCTACTTTTCAGAGGTGCATGATGGTCATCTTCTCCGACATGATTGAGGACATAGTGGAGGTATTCATGGATGATTTCTCAGTTTATGGCACTACTTTCGATATTTGTCTCTCTAACCTACGCTGATACGGGGTTAGCCGTAGGTTGGTCCGATCTTCGACAACAAGCAAGAACTGAACAAGACAAACAAGAACTCGATCAAGATCAATCAAGAACAGCAGGATTCGATTCAAGAAATAACCAAGATTGATCAAGAATCTCAAGAACGCAGCAAGAACAAAGAAAGACTCAAAGAAACTCGACAAGAATGCCAAGATTCGACCAAGAACTTGCAAGAACACCAAGATCCAAAGGCTGGACTCAATGTCGACTCAAAGAAATAACAAAGACTCGATAAAGATAGTAAAGACTCGAAATTTAAGATGCAAGAATTGAAAGACACGACCTGATAAGGACTGAGTCGATCTATGCAGCGCAAGATAAAGACCCCAGGCCTCCTCAGAGGGTAGGAACCAATACCAATGCCTACACAACCCGCCTCTACAATCCGACACAATCAAGCGGACAACTTGAAGCACCAGAAGGGGGCTTGTGAAAACTAGGATCACCAAGTCTTGCGAAGTTGATGAACACAAAGCAAACCAAGCTGAGATTATCAATCGGTTGAGATCGCGAAGAGCACAGCTCTATTCGGCCTGATCTCTCTCTCTAAGGTGTTTCACACGTTTTGAGAAGTAAGATTTCAATTATCAATGTTCCAATTGAATTACAAAGAAGAAAACGAAATATATAGGCCATAAGGCTGATGATGGCCGGCCCTTATTGATAGAATAAGATAGATCTACTAACTAATGGGCTTTAAAATAAATCTAAGAACAAAAATAAATAAGGTTCCTAAAAAGAATGATTTAAAAAGCCCAATTCAGCCCAATAATGTTCATAAGCTGATATTAGACATAACACTTAGGAAAATTCGGTCTAAGCATTGTCTAAGGTGGCTCGGCCTCTTCATGCACTCCAATGCACATATATGTCTTCAATGTAGGCTCGGGGAGTTGAACCTTGCTCGAGAACAAAGCATGACCCACAAAGTTGAATGAGTCTCTCTGAAGCTTCTTAGCTCTAGCTCGAGTCATTGGCCCTTCTCCAAGTATAATGGGTGTGTCTGGAGCTGTAGAAGATGGTCCCGCATCATACGCAGGGTACTCAAGCGCTGTGAAGAGACAAATTTGGTTCTTAACTGGGAAAAATGCCACTTTATGGTAAAGGAAGGGATCGTGCTAGGCCACAAAGTGTCGAACAAAGGAATTGAGGTGGACAGAGCAAAAATCGAGCTAGTGGAGAAATTGCCCCCACCTTCTTCCATTAAAGAGATAAGGAGTTTTCTTGGTCATGCTGGTTTTTATAGAAGATTCATTCAAGATTTTTCTAAAATTGTCAAACCATTGACTAACCTGCTTATGAAGGATGTTAAGTTTGTATTTTCTAGCGAATGTCTTGAAGCCTTCAACAGGTTAAAAGAAGGTCTTCTCTCAGCTCCGATCATTCAATCACCGGATTGGTCACTACCATTTGAGATCATGTGTGATGCCAGCGATTATGCTGTGGGAGCAGTTCTAGGACAACGGAAGGACAAGAAACTGCATGCCATCTACTATGCAAGCAAGACTCTGGATATGGTTCAGGCTAAGTACACCGCAACAGAGAAGGAATTTTTGGCTGTGGTTTTTGCTTTTGAAAAATTTCGTTCCTATCTTGTTGGTTCTATAGTTATTGTCCATACTGACCATGCTGCTCTTCGTTATTTAATGACAAAGAAGGATGCAAAACCAAGGTTGCTACGATGGGTGCTCTTACTTCAAGAATTTGACGTTGAGCTAAGGGACAAGAAGGGCATAGAGAATTCAGTCGCCGATCACCTATCCAGGCTCCCCAAAGACATGCTAGAGGAGGCCCAGGACGCCACACCAATCGACGACTCTCGCCCAGACGAGCACCTAATGCAGACTGACACTGTCTTCCTCGACATCGACGAAACCTCCTCGATCTCGACCAAAACAGGTGAGTTATCCATTGGTCATTCTTCTTTGCATGGTTTGGAGCTGCAGGGCTACTCGATCTCGAGTACACCTTCATCGAGATCGACAAGGACCAATTTCGAGGAGCACCAGGAATCGAGCACAGCGCAGGCAGACACCACAGTTGGACTCGAGATCGAAGAACCCTCGTCAGGATCGAGTACGGTCGACCACAAAAAGTCGTGCCCATCACCAGTCGACACTGCAGCCTCCTCTACATCGAGTAGCTTTTCTCGATATTGACTAGTTCCAGTTGAGATTTCGGGTGAGGTACTTCGATTAGATTCCGGTGACGATTTCTTCTTTACACCTCCTACTAGTCCTATTCATGATATATATGCTATAAAAGGACCAAGGTACCCTGGTATGCGGATTTTGCTAACTACCTTGAAGGAAATGAGATTCCGTCAGGACTATCCTCACAGGGAAAGAAGAAATTCCTCCACGACGTCAAACAATACTATTGGGATGATCCTTACCTATTCAAACAAGGGAAAGACCATATTTTCAGACGTTGTATTCCGGAGGAAGAGGTGGAAAGTGCCATTCGCCATTACCATACTCTCCCTATAGGCGGACATGCCAAAGGCTTCAAAACGGCATCTAAGGTACTTCAATGTGGTTTTTACTGGCCTAATCTTTTCAGGGATGTGCAGGCTTATGTCACTTCATGCGACGAGTGCCAAAGATCAGGCAACATTACTTGGAGGAATGAGACACCACTCACAGGAATTTTGGAGGTCGAGCTATTTGATGTATGGGGAATTGACTTCATGAGACCATTCCCTGCTTCAGGACCTTACAAATACATCCTTGTGGCGGTTGACTATGTTTCTAAATGGGTTGAGGCTGTTGCAACTAGGACCAACGACGCGAAGGTAGTTTCAAAGTTTGTTAAAACTAACATATTTCCTCGCTTTGGTGTTCCTAGAGTTCTTATTTCAGATGGTGGCTCACATTTCATCGAGAGAGGATTTGAGGCTCTTTTGGCTAAGTATGGGGTAACACACAGGGTAGCAACACCTTATCATCCCCAAACTAGTGGTCAAGTGGAAGTCTCTAATCGTCAAATCAAGGCCATCTTGGAGAAAACAGTCTCTCGCTCTAGGAAGGATTGGTCATCTAAACTTGATGATGCGCTATGGGCTTATAGGACAACTTATAAAACACCGCTGAGAACAACTCCTTACAACTTGGTTTATGGCAAGTCTTGCCATTTACCTGTCGAACTGGAGCATAAGGCAATGTGGGCTCTCAAGGAGCTCAATATGGATATCGATGAGGCAGGTAAGAAACGCTTTATTGATTTACAGGAGTTGGAGGAGTTGAGATTGAAAGCCTATGAGAATGCTGAGATCTACAAGGATCGCACCAAGAGATGGCACGATAAGAAACTGGTGCCAAAAACATATGAGGTAGGTGACAAAGTGCTTTTATATAATTCTAGACTGCGTCTATTTCCAGGAAAGCTAAGGACAAGATGGAGTGGACCTTTCTTGGTTCACCACATATACCCCCATGGAGCAGTAGAGTTAATTGGCACTGACGGCAGTACCTTTAAAGTAAATGGGCACAGGGTCAAGAAATACTATGACAAAGAAGACCCGAAAGAGGAGATTCGCGCCACCCTGGCGTTAGTCAAAGCCTAGAACAGGGAAGTGGGTCGAGCTAACGACTTAAACCTTAGCGCTTCCGGGAGGCAACCCGCTTTTCTTACTATTTCCTATTTTTCTTTATTTTCTTTCCTATTTTCATTTTCTTAAAACTCGTGCATAATCTCTTCTCATGGTTACATTCAGGCATTCAAGAGGGATTTATAGCAGTCAGGTTCGTCTAAACCGAGTAAGCTACACAGGTAAGTGGGAGGTTTCAGGTAAGTTTTCTTTCTTTCTAAAAAAATAAATAAATAAAAAAAAGGAAAAAAATATATAGGTAATTTTTCAGATTTTCTAGATTTTTATTTTAATTTTCGGAAATTCTATTTACCTTTTACTTTATTTTTTCGGAATATTTTTATATATAAAAACCCCTTACCTTGTTGGAGCCTTCCCCTACCTTCCGCTTACCCGACCTCGACAAAAATAACCTAGCCGACACAGCCTCCATCTTCGCCTTCCTCCTCTCGCTCCCCTCCTTCTCGAGCTCTTGCTGTCCCCAAACCGGCTTTCCTCGAGTCCAGATCCGAGTCCACCAAGCCGAGACCGAGCGTCCAACAGCACCGCCAACTCCTGTCTCCTCCTCTACCAAGGTTCCCTCCATTGTTCCCGAATCCAAACCTCCGGCTTCCCGGATCTCCCTCGCCAGTCCTCACCCAAGCCCAGATCCGGCCACCTCCCTCAATTTCCGGCCCACTGAACCCCTCGCCGAGCTGGATCTTGCCTCTCCGACCACCCAGCAGCACATCCAACTCACCTCTCTCCCTATTATTTCTTGCTGCTGCCCAGATCCACTTCACCGATCACCTCCACACCTCAGTTCCGGCAACCTTTCACCACATCCGGCCCACAGGTCCCCAGGTCCACCGTTCCCGAGCACTCCCGTAGCCCTGTACACCCTGCTCAGTTCAAAATCCCCGACCGAAGTTGGTTTCTTGGACAAATCCGAGAACCACACCCCCTAATTTTACACTAATTACATATTTCTACCCACTTTTTCAACTTTAAGGTATGATTTCTCCCCCTATTCTCTCAATTTCAGATTATAAATTCTATGAGAACCTAGGTAGAGATTGGACATTGAATTGTGTGTTGAAAATCTAGGGTTTGAAATTTGCGCGGGAAATTTATATTATTATTAGGGGAGGGTTATATATATGGAAATTCTTAATTTGTATGGACTGATTTTGTTAAATATCTAAATATTCTCATACTTAGTTCATATATACTATTAAAGGAATTTATGAAATTTGGGATTTATTGGAAATTCCTTGAATTTAGAGCATTATTTCAAAAACATATATATGTTGCATTATTAATATGAACTAAGTATGGGGTTGTTATATTATCTTATAAAGGGTACTCTATTTTTGCAGTCTATGGTCAGAACAAAATATCCAGACATGGACTATCTGAGGATCGATGACGCAGAGACACGACAGCTTGCTTTGGATTTAGCTGACCGGGCTCCGAACGCCCGGTGGTACCACCAGCCATCCATGGAGGAGCTGGGTATGCACTTCTGGATGATCCAGGGGTTCGGTTGGCTAGATGCCGACTGTCTGATTGGACCCTTAGATCACCACTACCCGACCTTGACAGGAGAGTTCCTCGCAACTCTCCGGATCCCAGAATCCCCTGCCTCTACTAGCCATGTACATTTTCAGCTTGCCAACAGGCAGTTTACCATGACTCTAGAGGATATGAGCACTATCTTTGATTTCCACCACACCACCAGTTTCTTCCACATCCGTGATACAGATGTGATGTGGGGCTATATGTCCAACATGCTGGAGCCTACCCAGGACCGTAGCATCACAGCCAACATAGCCAGTCCTCTATTCGCTACCATCCTAAGGATCCTGGGTAGCACTATTTGGGCCCGCCGAGAGCTGAGGCGACCCATCCAACCAGAGTAAGAGTGTCTCAGGCGGATGCTTTTCGAGTCAGAACCCCTGCCGCTCGCCTACGCTTGGCTCGAACACTGCATTACCCGCCGGAATCAACCACGGGTAACCATCTATGACGGCAGAATGGTAGCTCTTTTAGCCCTTCGCTTACAGCTCCCCGTCCACCGATACACCCCGCGGAACGTGATGCGGATCGACATCGGGTCCCTACAGAGGGACATATCATCACCCGCTGCCACGACAGATGGGTCGATTTTAGGACGAGGGTTCCCATTAGGCAGGATTTGATGGACCTGCACCATCCTCGCGACTGGTACACTAAATGGACAGGGATTGATTACCTCCCAGAGATCATACCATCCGCTGACCCCACTCTGAGGGACCATCATCTCCTCTACGACCACCCTGATTCTGAGCCTATGGTTGTAGACCCTCAGCCAGATCCTGTAGGGGACGACGACGACGACGAGGCTGACAGCCCACAAGCCTCCTACCACTCTTACCACTCCCCACAGTAGATCCCTTCCCACCATTCTTACCAGCAGGTACCCTCCCACCACTCTTACCATACCCAGCAGACTCACCATGCTGGAGGATATTCAGAGGAGGTACTCTCTGAGTTGCGTCAGATCCGGGAGATACAGACAACGATGTTTGACCAGATGTCCTCTCTGTCACTCACAGTCGACACTATTGACAGACGCCAGGAGGAGATGTATTCTGCTAACCGGTCTCATCATTCCTATGTCAGAGACACTTTCGGTGGCATGGATCAGCAGTTCTGGGGTCGGCCGTCCCAGTTCCAGAGACAGGGGAGCACCCACGACGCTGGTGGATCATCTTCACAGCAGCCTGGTAGCTCTTCCCATGGAGGGGCTCCTGACTACGAGGTCGGATTCCACTTTCCATATTTCGGTCCACAGCCGCCTTAGTGAGCTGCTCTGTGAGTCTCTTTTTCCCTCCCTTTCATTTTATTTATTTAACAGTGAGGACACTGTATATTTTAAGTATGGGTGGGAGAAAAGAACTGTACAGGGGACGTTTATGTGGTTATATGCTGCTAGTACTTTTTGTGTATCCTTTAAAAGTTTTGTTTCATGGTCTGTAATAGATTTCTAAAGACATGGCACAACTTTGGTATTTAAGTTATTAGTTGCATTTTATTTGTTCCTTTTTGCATGTTTAAAAGTTTTATGCATACTTTAGTCTTGTTCTTTTGATAAGAAAAAAATAAAAATAAAAAAAATAGAAAATGTCGAAAAATGAAAAAAAAATGCATGTTTAAATTTTTGCATTGTTTTATACCCTAACTTAGATGTCCTATGATGATACATAATGATTAACTTGATCATATAAATCCTATGGCGTGTTTGGAAGGTTTAGCCTAAGTCCTCAAAATGGTTTTTAAGTGGATTGTGAACTTGTGATGAAATTGAGCACATATGATCCTAAGCTAAAGGTTAAAATCGAACAAAAACTTGTCCTAGTGAGAATTTTGGCCTTATAGGGAGAACATTAAAAATCCCTCTGCTTTCTTGAGTGTATTTACTCTTTCTATGCATCTCTAAATGTTGTGATAGTTATTCAAAACCAATGCGTTTATATGTTTATGTTAATGAGAATTAAATGATGGAGGCACCTTTTAAGCCAATTTTATCCTCTCTTTACCTACCCTACATTATCCCTGCTTGAAGCCAGAACATTAGCCTGAGACTTTTATTGTAAACTCCACAAAATTATCCTTAGCCAAATTGAGCCTGACCCCCATTTGGGAATTAAGACTTAGAGTTGGTTGGAATGATGATTTGTGGAAAGAATGAGCTTATGTTGCATTTCAAGGAAGATCATGGAAATTATTGAGATATGGGTTGGTTGTACATTTTTATCTTGCTAGACATATTTTGTAAAAGGATTTTTGGCTCACATTATAAATGCACCTCTAGTATTCTTTTATATTTTCGATTCAAAAAAAAATTCCGAAAAAAGAAGAAGAAAAAAAGTACATATGTTTATGAATAAAGTGCATGAGCCAAATTTACCTTATTTTCTTTCATTATTTTGCAAGATACATATTTTGGAGAGATTTAGAGAGTTTGAAAGGTTATATACTCCATTGAGACAAATTGGAGAGTTTGGTTGATTCATATGATTGAGAAGTTATGGTTGTGTTGGAGATTTAGGAGTCTTGATTCCCGAATTTTATTTAGCACCACATGGCAAAATAATTCCATACCTTATTATTTCTTACCAAGCCCCATTACAACCCCGCCGAATGGAATCTTCTTTGAAGACTTCTATTGAGCGAAGTCCTCCTGATAATTCTTGTTGCATTTTCATAATTGGTTGCGAAGTGGATTCATGTTTAAATTGCAATGTTTATGAGATTGTGTATGGAATTGAGTTGAGAGTTGATCTTCATAGCCTAAACACATTTGAGAGTTGAGTGTAAACACATTATTCCCGTGAGGTTGGATTTATACTGCCTATGTCTATGGATCGCTCATATATGTGTGATGACGTTAAATTCACTTGTCTTACATTGCTACTATTTAAGATGTTGCTTTTGACAAAGGCAAAGACTTGAAGGATGCGTTGTAGGTCTTGGTTATTGTTTGGTTATTCCTTGAGGACAAGCAAGTCTAAGTATGAGGTTATTTGATGTCTCAAAAGTAGCCATGTTTTTATGCATATTTTAGTTCCATATTCTTTACATTTTGCATATTTCGGGTTGGGAATATGTCGAATTTATGTAGTATACGCTTATTTGTCAGAAATGGAGATCTACATAAGTTTTTGTTTAATATTGCAGAATATGGAAACATTTCGGGAGAAAACCAAGAAGCAAAGACGGAAGTAGCAAGTCTACTCGATCTCGACTAAGTTCTCATCTATGTCGAGAAGTCAAATCCGGATACACTGGAGTCGAGTAGAGACTTGACCAGACAACGCAGAGCAGAGCAACACCCTACTCGACATCGAGTAGAGTACTCGATGTCGACTAGAGCCAGACCACATTCCCCGAGTCATGTCGAGGAGATACTACTCGACAACACCAAGCTGGCCAAGTCGATGATCCGTTGTCGTCGAGATCGAGGAGCGTCATCGAAGTCGACAAGCCCACATCCGAGCATTTCGAGAGGGGTTGCTCGACAACCTCGGAAGACCAAGTCGATAACACACCACTCGTCGAGATCGAGAAGCACTCGTTGAGATCGACTAAGGACAGGAGCCATGACCGAGCTTGTCGAGGACCAGCTAGCCGAGACAACGAGCCAAGCCCAGTCGACAACTTTCCTACTCGAGATCGAGTACGCCGTACTCGAGATCGACGAAGATTCCTGAAGCCGCGTGACGCATTGATGCAGTCCTACTCGGAGTAGAGTCCTTGGAGCCGAGGATAAGCCTAGTGTATCCGAATTATCAACATCTATCATGAAGAAGAGAGTTTTATCCACTTGAGACACTTTAGATATTATTTCCCTTTTAGATTTAATTCCATTGTAGCTTTTATTTATCTTTAAAGTCTTAGATATAGTCTTAGATATAGTTTTAGATATAGATATAGATATTCTATCCTTGAGTAGCAAGGTTTAGAAGCCTATAAATAAAGCCCTTGGGGTTGATTTCTAGTGATTCAATTTAAGTCAGAGACAAGTAGTTCCACAAAGACAGTTTAGGAGTTCAAAGGTTTTAAGGTTTTGGCAGTTTACGAAAGTTGATTGCCGGGATTGTAAAGGCTTTGAATTTAGTTAATGCAAGTTATTTCTTTTAAATCAATGTCTGCGATTGCGATGAGGCGCGAGTAGTCCACCTACTTCTGGGGTTGGGGTGAGCCCAACAAGAGCCATGTCGGTGGATTAGCGATTGCGAAAGGAGGTATTTTGTCGTTATCTTAGTCTATTCCATATGTGCTTCATCTTTAATTGAGAAATTGAAGAACTCATGTTGTGAAACTTGGGTAGTAATTAGGATTTTTATTCGAAAGATTATAAATGCTAATTATGAAAAGGAATAGATGCAATTAGGATTATTTGTCGCGAGATTTATATTCCTACTTGTCGGATTAGGTGAAAGCCTTTTCCTTTATCGATAAAGTTTGTGATTTATATTCCGCTTGCATGGTAATCGTTGTCGCAAACCCTAATCTTGGAAGTTCTTTTAATTCATAAAGTTACAAAACCGAATTTGCATTTTTTACTTTCTGCCCTCGTCGATCTCGACCAAGCCTGGTCGATCTCGACTACTGATTCCCGATCCCAGATCGTCGTAGCTCAATTGTGCAGGAACTCGACGAGCCCAACTCGAAGTCGACGAGGACCGTACTCGATCTCGAGTAGCCCTTGTCGAGATCGAGTAGCCTTTGCCGAGAGCTTCTGCCCTGTTCGACTAGCTTGATCTTCTGTCGACTAACCCTAGTCGAGATCTAGCACCTGTTGTCGACTTCTGTCCGCGAGATTCCACCGCTGCCTAGGATCCGCTGACCAGCTTCCTCGAGGATTCGAACCTGACTTTCTCTTACTACATTGGAGGGAGTCTTGAACATTATTTGCTGGGATTCGATCGGTTTGCTTTACTTTGTTTACTTACTGTTTTGCATTCTCGACCTCCTCTTACAACAACTGCATAGCCTACATAGGATCTGTAAACCATATGGTTCCTTTGGATATTGGAAGCTCCATATTTGTAAGTATATGATTTGAGTATTTTTTATTGTTTTATTTGCACCCTACCTCTGTAAGTGTGGTATTGAATCTTAACTGTATTTATTATGATTTTTTAGCTGAATGTGTTTCTTTAGCTTCTAGTTATTGAAAAGCTTCTAATAGCTTTATCGTGTGAGATTGGGAGATGGAAAAATTATGCGCATTTTTTATATTGAAGTGCGATATTAGATGGAGAATGTGCATACTTAAGAGATACTAGTTCATATTTATTAAAAAGTGCATGAATAAAATAACAAATTGATAACACAAAGATACTTAATACTAGTTCATACTTAACAAAGTGACACTTAAGAGATACTAGTTCATACTAGCACTTATTTTTCTGATTTGAATTGTAATGTAATATCTTAGGTAGGTTATGATAGCTAAGACAGGGTCCCTTCGTTATATGGCCGCTGGGCCACATGATTCAAATATAGCCACTTGGGAGTGGTCTATGGGCCCCCATGAGCCTTGTTGGCGTATGAATACAAGTTTTTCACTGCCTCCGGTGCGATGGGATTACCACTTTAAAGCAGAAGGGTTGAGATTTAGATCAAATGAAAGTCTTCATTTATTCGGATCATCTGCATTATCAAACAGTAAAGAAAGCAGAAGCTAGGAGCGAGGTAGTTATCAGCATGGTCATCAGTTCTCTGCATCTGATGGTGTTATGTTGGACTGCAGAAGTCCTTCCGACATGGCTTTGATCCAGCATTGGACACCAGCACCAAGAGAAGGAATTGGTACGGCTGATCTTGAAACTTCTACAAAGAGAGGTAAGATCATGTCTTATCGAGGCTTTGTGTACCTGAGCAGCTTGTGCATTCTTCTCTATTTGTTTGATGATCATCTCAGTAAGGAGTCTTGTTTGGTTGACAAAACATTTTTCAGTTAATCTTATGATATTTCATTTCTTATCTCTAAGAATAGGAGGGAGGGAGGGAGGATGCAGTTCACCATTGTCGGCTGATATACCTTCTCTCTCTCCCCATCTCCAAGAATGGGAATATGCTATTACTATTTGTATACATGTTCTCTGCATTTGATGCTTCTTTCTTTACGTTTTTATCTTTCAGAATCCATATCCAGCCCACTATTCTTTACACCAACCATGGTTGCTTTTGTGAATAGAAACCTGTGAATCTGGATGTCAGGGGTTTTTGAACCTCATTGCATGTCCTTTATTTTTCCTGAATGTACATTGATTCAAATAGTGTGATTTGTACCGATTATAAGCCTATTAGCTCAAAATGGTAGAGCGATGTACCATTTACAAAGATGCGGGTTCAAATCCCGCATAGGCTATTTATGGTTGCCTTATTTTTGTTCCATTTATGAATAAGATTATACAGTGCAAGAATAAAATGGTAAAGTGCATTAATAAGATAATAAAGTGCAAAAATAAAATAAAAGTGTATCAATAATAATATGAAGTGTATGAATAAGATTATGAAGTGCACAATTAAGATTAGAAAGTGCATAAATAAAATGATAAAGTGCAAAAATAAAATGATGAAGTTCAAGAATAATAATATGACGTGCATGAATAAGATTCTGAAGTGCACAATTAAGATTATAAAGTGTAAAAATAAGATGATGAAGTGCATGAATAAGATGATAAAGTGCAAGAATAATAATATGAAGTGCATGAATAAGATTGTGAAGTGCACAATTAAGATTATAAAGTGCATAAATAAAACGTAAAGTGCAAAAATAAAATGATGAAGTATGTGAATAATAATATGAAGTGCATGAATAAGTTTATGAAGTGCAAAATTACAATTATAAAGTGCATAAATAAATTGATAAAGTGCAACAATAAAATAATGAAGTGTATGAATAATAATATAAAGTGCATAAATAAGATTATAAAGTGCACAATTAAGATTATAAAGTGCAAGAATAAAATGATGAAGTCTGTGAATAATAATATGAAGTGTATGAATAAAATTATAAAGTGCACAATTACAATTATAAAGTGCATAAATAAATTGATAAAGTGCAAGAATAAAATAATGAAGTGTATGAATAATAATATAAAGTGCATAAATAAGATTATGAAGTGCACAATTAAGATTATAAAGTGCAAGAATAAAATAATGAAGTGTATGAATAATAATATGAAGTGCACAAATAAGATTATAAAGTGCAAAAATAAAATAATAAAGTGCAAGAATAAAATGATAAAATGCATAAATAAGATGTTAAAAAAAATCAAATTTGTGAAACAAATATACGTACATCTTTCTAAATTGACAAAAAAAAAGTTAAGTAGTTAACTAAATACAATCTTACTAATTCATCACAAACCAAAATAGAATTAGTACAAGGTTAGTTTTCAAATCAAGTCTTTTAAAGTTCATAAATAATATTATAAAGTGGACATTTAATAATTTAAAGTGCACAATTAACATTATAAAGTGCACAAATAACTTTATAAAGTGCAGGAATGATAATACAAAGTGCATCATTTATATTAATAGATGTGCACTATTTTCTACAATAAAAACTGAAGTGCACATTAGAAGAGGGAGGAACACAGTTGAGTTACTAAATGTACCTATAAAAGCATCCGTTTTGTCGAAGACAATCCATCTAATCCAATTGAAAACTTCCAAGAAACTCGCACAAAACAACGTGATAAACACGCAAAGAAACTAAATGGTCGTTTCTGTCTTTTATAGTTGCAATTGTGTACTATTACCCGTAGCGATAAAATTTCTAGCGGATATTCAAACAAATCAACCTATGTGGGACTCGAACCCACACCATGTGTGTATTCCACATCGCTCTACCTTTTGAGCTAATAGGTTAAAAAATTAACGGAATTGACAAGACGCCAAACCATGTGTATAACACCAACTTAAATTTTAATGTGTGCTGACATGAAAATGGTAAAGTATAAAGGGTTGCAAATGATGACTTTTTGATCAATGAGCTACTAAACGGTAATTATAGGGGCTGCAAAGGATGATTTATTGACGAAAAAGGCGATAAACCAATTTAGTAGGAAGAGAGTTTGACAGCAAATAGATAGATTGAAAAATATGTGAGTATGATGCCAAAAGTGCAGCAAGAAAAGGGGTCAAACAAGAGAAATATGGCAACAAAACATGGTGTGAAGAGTATTGACAGATTGGGTTTATATGCAAAGAGGTGTGAGTGTGTAGTAAGAACTAATCACAAAGAGGGGGGTCGTGAGTGTGTAGATGGATTAAAGAAAATAAGTAGCCCTGGTGCACAGAGAGATCTTCTCCAACGCCAAATTGATAATAGCCTTATTCCAGGTCTCATTTTCAGTATCCCAGCAAACAACACAAGAGATCTTCTCCAACCAAAATTCATGCAGTAAGCTCTTATCGATTTCTCATTAATGAAACTTAAATATTTGCACAAATATTTAACCATTCCGAAGACAAGTATTTTTCTCTTAAAAAAAATACCACTGTAAATTTCCTATCTATATTAGGATTGAAATGATTAAGGAGGTTCTGCCCAAAAATTGAAATGCAGAGAGTATTGATATTCAGAACACAAATCTCAGCAAGTAATACCCTCAAATGGCAATCAGTTCAGCTTCCAAGACAACCTTTGGTTCAATTTTTGATAAGAAATGACTATGAATCTGATACTAAAGTTCTAACTTAGTGGCTGAAATTTAATAGAGCAGATGAGATGCTAAAATGTATGGTGATCTACCTCAATGACCATGTCAGCATCTTTGAATTCATCATAATTTAGTACACCTTTAAGTAGTTTAAGGGATTTCCCTGCTTTTATAGGCGTCAAAGTCCCCCTATTAACCAAGCCAATCGACAAATACTTAACTATGGAAAGCAAGAACAACAAGGGAAAACAACACCACAAATTGGAAACCAACGAAGACATGTGAGGGGATAGAAATTAAGAATTAACAAAACTTATACACAAATACCTTAAATCACTGGAGCAATTTGACGAAGCAGTGGTCATCGGCTCCCTCCCTCACCGGTGGCCTCTAGCGATGCTCAACCCTCTGGTAGTCCCGGCGTCGCTCGCTTACTCTCACTCCAATTACTCTCAGGCCGCCGAAAAATCCGAAAGCGGAAGGTGAGGGACGAAATAAGATGAGGATACGGATCTTGAACCCTGTGAAAGAAGTTAGGCTGGGTGAACTCGAGGGAAAAGGGACGGAGAGACGGAGAGACGAAGAAAGAACCAGATTGAACATATATAGAGAGAGGGACGGAGATAGAAGAAGCCCTAACACACATCAGATATGGGTAGATGAGAACTACGCTAGTGGGGAGGACATGGGAGGGGAGAGGAAGAGCAACGATGGATCGAGCCATGGCGGAATGAATCAGAAGGAGACGAGAGGGGTTGAAGACAGGCTTTACAGCGTTTTGTATTTTCTCACCAGACCGGTCCATTTTTATTTCAAACCGGTCCGGTTCATTTTTTAAGCCAGACCGGCGCGCAACTTTTTCTTTAATTAACTCATTTCACTTTAAGCAAATTTTTCATCTTAAGCCCCTTTTTCACTTTAACCTCACCCTATATATATATATAACACATATAGAGAATGGTTCAAATATAAAATTGTCTAAGGGTGTAAAATTTGCTTAAGGTGTAAAATTTTGACAATTAGTGTAAACCTGGACACGCGGGCCTGTTTAAAAAAAAACCCGGGTTGAACCGACCTAAAAAAAACCTCATCTCTCTCTCAGACTTCACTTTCCAATGGCTTCCCTCACCCTCTGCTTCTCGCGCGCTGCTCCAGACCCCTTTCCCATCGGTCTCGCCTCCCCTTACCATGGCGCCTCCCATATCGCGCTCTTCTATGTCTAGTCAATTTGTACATATTTCGCACCAAAAGATGATGCTTCTAAGATCTCCAGTGTTGGAGCAGGCGTATATGTCGGAGATTCTCGCGTCTTCAAACCCTAGCTCGCTGAAGCAGCGGTTCAATCGGAAGGATCGGGAATTCCTGAAGGACAACATGGATCCGAATGGTTTGTCATGTTTAGTTGTTCTTCTTATTCGGAAGTCAAGGTTAGGCTAATTGTGTCATTCGATATTTCGTTCGTGTCTTTGAAAAAATTGGGAACCTGAATCAGATGTTATTGTGAATATTCTGCTAGAGAATTAGCAATTTAGTTATCGAATTTCTAAAATTTGGTCAGTTTTCAATGTACTTTGTTAATCATGAATTAGGTTTTGTGGATTGAGATTTTGGTGAATATCTTAGGGTTTATTCTTTTCGGTAGTTGATCTACAGAATTAGATTCAGTGGATTGAGGTTATGTTGAAGATGTAAAACTCACCTACAGCTGCAAACATTCTATGGATTGAGATTGAGAGGAATCTATTAGGAAATTATTGTGATTTTCCTGTTGATTTTGGATTGATTGCGACCCTATCGATGAAGTGGTTGTCGCTTTAATATTTGGTTACAAAATAGCTCATGAGTACAATTTTGGGTCTGCTATATGTTTGTTATAAATCATTTGTACTTGACTGTGTGTTTTCTATGAGGGATTCATTGAGTTTGTTTTTGCTAGAGTTTTTTTTTCCTTATCATCCTCCAGAGGATGACTGTGTGTTTTTTTCCCTTGTCATTGAATGTGAGATAAAAAGTTGTATGGAGAATTCTTTCACCGTGAGTGTTCTTGTTATCATTATTTTTCTATACACCGGATTTTTTGTTCTTCCTAACGCTAATAGGTGGTTGTGAGATTTTTTAAAATTATCCAAAGTCCATGTTAGCAATGCAACCACCCCCAAACTTAGTGATTGTTTGAGTTTTGATTTGAGAAATCAATCTAGAAAATTAGAGTTTTTGATTGTAAATGAAGTTAAGCATCTAGAGCAGTACATCAAATACATGATTTGATTGTGTGTTTTCTATGAGGCTTTCATTGAGTCCGTTTTTGGTAGAGTTTTTTTTCCCCTTATCATCCTCTCTTGGCATAAGTTTAAAGCTAAGTTACCATGCTCCTTGATTAAGTCAATCACTCCATAAATGCAACTTGTCATGGTTTGTTCATACATTGAGAATCTGATATGCATATGCTGTTGTGAATTGAATCGGATTAGGTGTTGAACTTCAGTTTTGTTCTGTAAGTTTATTAGCTGGAAATTAATACAAGTTTGGTGTAAAATAGGAAACGATTTTTCCCCATTCTTTTTTCCTTGTTTTCCCTCCCGGTTTGGTGAATTGATTTAATGGCTGATCAAGAAACAATCATGCTTGAATTCCTTGTTTGATGCACAAAACATATAGTATATGGTTAGATTGAATATTGTATATGGCAATTAAAGTGGGAATATTCAAATCTTTGTTTGATCAGCCTGTTGAAGCTCCGTTTCCTATCCCAAAGGCTGATGAGGTATTGCTGAAAGTGGAGGCGATTGAATCCAGCTGATTGGAACATACAGAAAGGTGTGATCCGTCCATTTCTTCCTCGCAAATTCCCTTTTACTCCAGGTTGGTTCTAGCTGCTACTTGTATCCATGTAATTGTTTTATATGTATTGATTAAAAGTGGACTATATAAGAAATAAAATGTTGTTAATTGTATAGTTTTGGATGTCTCAGGAACTGATGTTGCTGGAGAAATAGTCCAAATCGGATCCGGAGTACCAAATTTAAACTCGGCGACAAAGTGATAGCTTCACTTCACTTGGTAACTCCTTTAATTTTCTCTCTTGTTTAGCTCATTATATAATCTTGTTTTGCTTCAGCAAAGCCATTTTGCGGCCTTATGTGACGAAGATTTTCCATTCCTACTAGCAGGTTGGAGGCGGGCTGGCGGAGTATGATGCGGCAAGAGAGGCGTTGACAGTCGCAAGGCCTGTAGATGTATCCGCAGCCGAAGGCGCAACCTTGCCCATCGCAGACCTAACAGCACACCAGACCCTCACCCGAGCGTGTGGGATCAAGCTCGATGGGACCGGAGAGACGAAGAACATCCTGATCACAGCCGCCTCACGCGTCGTGGGCCATTATGCAGTGCAGCTGCCCAAGCTAGGGAACACCCACATTTCTTAATCTTAATTTCTTAAAATATTAATCTTAGTTTCTTAAAATCTTAATCTTGATTTACTTGTGTTTGATTGATTACTTAATCTCAGTTTCTTAAAATCTCCAGAGTTGCATATTTTCTGTACTTGTGAGCAAATCAAAATACTTTTGGTTCAGCTGTTTGATTCTGTGAAGTGCAAATTGATCTATCCCTTACATCGATCCTCCATGCTTCTTTTATAACATCTTTTTAATGATGCTTGTTATTCAGGGATACTTTATCTAACTATGTAATAGTCTTTGTTTATCTTTTTTCACATTGTCCTGCTTAAGCCTTTTGAAGTTTTGCACTAAAGTCTATTAGCTCAAAATGGGAGAGCAATGTGCCTACGCACAAAGATGCGGGTTCAAACCTCGTATAGGCTATCCATGTGGTATCTCTTATTATGTTGCACTTCGTGAATAGTATAAGGTGCAAAAATAAAATTATAATGTGCAGTTGTGCAACTGTGAAGTGCATTTGTGCAACTATAAGATAATAAAGTGCAAATATAAAACTGTAATGTGCACATTTATAGTACAAGTGTGCAAAAGTAAGATTCAATTGTGCAAATTTAAACTAAAATTGTGCAAAAGTAAGATACAATTGTACACCTTTAGAATACTTTGAGTAGGCGGAACCATTATTTTTTTTTCCTTCTCCACATTCTTAAAGGCAGGAATTGTTGTGAGCCTAATCTGCCATGTTTTACACTTAAGTTTCTATCGATTTATGCATACATTTCATTCATTTGGGCTAAGATAGTACAGAATCTATGTGGTTTATGTTTATTTTCCAAATTATGGAATCTACACCAGTTTCTGTTTAAATCGCAGAATTCGAGACGTTTTACAGCAATTCTAAGGAAGGTCAGAAAAGCTCGGAAAGCAACTACAGAAGTCCAGAATCCGAGAGTAAAGAACCAGGACAAACCGAGCTGAAGCCAGAGCTACTCTATGTCGAGTACACCTTACTCGATCTCGAGTAGAGAGTCCGAGCAGACTTGGTCGGCAAAGCCTGATCAAGGAAACCAAGTCTGGGGCAACCTGACTCCGGAAGCGTACTCGATCTCGAGGAGGCCTTGTCGAGATCGACCACACCTCAGCGCCACACCCGGAGTCGACGAGAAGAGGAGCTAATCGAGAAGCCGAGGACGAAGACGCCGAGCACATCTCTACTCGATCTCGATGAGACCTTGTCGAGATCGACGAGCCACCCTACGCCAGTCCGAGTCCATGCCGAGGAGGAGTCCTCGACATCACCAGAGAGCCGTCTTCGACCACACCCCTAGTCGATCTCGAGGAACCCTAGTCGAGATCGACGACACCCAGGAGCCCAGATCCGAGTCTGTCGAGGACCAGCTAGCCGAGACGACGAGCCGAGCCAGTCGACCACAATCCTACTCGAGATCGACTAGACCCTTGTCGAGGTCGAGTAGACCAGTTTCTGGGAACACGTCGACGTGAGCAGTCCTTGTCGAGTTAGAGTTCATTGGAGCCGAAGGAGGTCGAGTTGGCCGAGATTCTATCCAAATCTATCATCATCAATCTATGGAAGGAAGATCTATCAACATGAAGACATCTTACCTAGTTTAGATATACTTTTCCTTTTAGATTTATTTCCCTTAAGCATTTTATTTATCTTTAAGGCTTTTAGATATAATTTTAGATATAGATAGAAGATTCTATCCTTGATTAGCATGGGATAGAAGACTATAAATAAAGCCCTAGGGGCTGAGCATTAGGCATCTTATTCCAATTCCATTTCAGTCAGAGACAAGTAGTTCCACAGAGAAGTTTTAGGAATTCTAAGGTTTTTAAGGTTATGGCGTTCAGCGAAAGTTGATTGCCGGGATTGTAAAGGCTTTGAATTTAGTTTAATGAAAGTTTCTTTTTATACATCAATGTCTGCGATTGCGATGAGGCGTGAGTAGTCCACCCGCTTCTGGGGCTGGGGTGAGCCCGACGGTGGCCATGTGAGATGATACAGAAAAAGGCCAGATCTTTTTATGCAATTCATCTTCTATCCCTATGAGCATGATTCTTTTGCGAGAGTTGAAGGTGATCCTTGTTTGTGTTATTGAAGCGAAAGTGATCTTAATGCAACTTGGATTAATTATGTGAAAAGGGTTAGTAACAATTAGGGTTTATGCGAAAGCCTCTATATGCCTATTTGTTAGTAACGAGTTTTGATGGAAAGCATGATCTTTTATGCCTTTATGGGTGTTACTTTGCATGGTTATCGCTGTGGTGTTGATACCCTGGTCTTGGAAGTCTTTTATATATTGAATTTATTTCGTCGGAATTTTGAGTTTTGGGTTCGAGAATTTGCAATTTACACTTTCTGCATTTTTAGTCGATACAGAGGAGAGCCTTGTCGATCTCGAGTAGGATCCTTGTCGAGATCGAGTAGGGGTCTGTCTAGGTCGAGTTACTGTTGTGCTTCTGTTGTCAATTTTTGAGTTTCTGTTTCTGCTGTCTTTTGTCGATCTCGAGTGCCCACTTGTCGAGATCGGGTAAGCTTCTGTCTTTGCTTTGTTCTTTACTTTCTTTCGCTATTTTCTGTCTTTGCTTTTGTTTCTGTTTTGCTTTGTCTTTTCTGCTTTTATTTCTGTCTTTCTGCTGCTTGTTTGTGAGATTTGTTACTACTTGAGAACTGCTGACGTGCTTCTTCGTGGATTCGATCCTGACAACCTTCTACTACAACGAGAGGAAGTCTTGTATTTATTTGCCGAGACAGGGAAGTCAGTCTGATCTTTATTCTATATTTATTTCATACTTGACCATCCTTCTGCAACAACAAATTGGCGCCGTTGCCGGGGAAGCTATCATTCGCGCCTTAGGTAGTCAGATCTCACTTTTTCTTTGAGTTAATTTACAGGTGTATGCGCCGTTCTGGTCAACCACCTGAGTTTGACGGCTTAGACGAACCAGAGCGCCTTCTACACATCAGAGCTAAACTGCAAAGAGCCATGGCAGCTGCGGAGACACAGGAACAGCTGATCGCAAGGCTTACAAGGGAATTGGCCGCTAAAGATTTGGCTTTTGATAAAAAGCCCCAAATTCCGCTCCTAAATCAAACCCTATGTTTTCAATCTCAAATTAAATCATTCAAATAGCTCACAAACAATTTGACAATGCTATGAACATGAAATTAGCTTCAAATCATCTCAAAAACACAATCATATCATCAATTTCAATCAATTTGACTTTTGACAAAAAAACCCTAAATTTCGCTCCTAAATCAAACCCTAGATTTTCAATCTCAACCTAAATCATACAAACAATCTAAATAATTATAATAAAAAAGTTTAAGTTTAGAAATCATACGAAATTCACGTTGAAACAAAGAGGGGAGGAGCTAATTTTTGATTATCGACAGGATCTCAACAGCAGAAGCTCCTGCGAGGCGAGGCACGGTCTGGTGAAGCCGGAATAGAGGAGGGCAAGAGGGAGAGGTTCGGTTTCAGGTGGGTTCGGATTCGCCATCAATGTCGGCTCCAAGTCCGATCAGCCTAAACAACAAGTGAGATGAGAGCGAGTGAGTCCGAATGAAGCCGACATTGGAGGGGAAGCGGCAACCATTGAAGGGGCTCGTAGATGGCGTTGGAGGACAGGGGGAGGCGATAGCCATTGAAGGGGCTCGGAAAGGAGAACCAGATGACGCGGAAGGAGGATAGGGTGAGGCGGCGACCATTGAAGAGAACTCGACGAGAGCTTGAGGGAGAAGACGCAAGAGAAGCGTGAGTTTTTTTTTTTTAATTTAAATCAGGCGCGTGTCTTGTTTTAAAAAATTTTACACCTTAACCAATTTTACACCCTTCGTATGTTTTACATTTTAACGCTTACCTATATATATTGATGCGGGACCATCCAAGACACCTTCGGATGATGTCTTTCTAAAAAGGAAGAAGAAGGCTCCACCATGGGAAAAGGTCCAAAGGTGGGAGCTTGACGTTTAGCTCGTTCATAGTCATTTGACAGCTTTTCGACGTCTCTGTAAAATGGGTCGTGCGGATTCAATATTTATCGGATTGAGGCGTGCCATATCGTGTTGGAACGAGGACGAAGAGATCTACAACTTTTCTGTTGAAGGTTTTTCCAGATTCAACCTCAAAATTGGCCGAAAATGCACATCTTTGCAAGCTGTCACTGTTTTGACGGGATATTACTAAGTGTTGGAACCCCATTTCGCCTAGTGTTTCTATTGGGCCGAAATTGGGCTATTTTAAGTGTTGTTTCTAGAGATCTTATTTACTTATGACTTTAGGTATTTTAATTAGATGTTAGATATTATCTTTCTATCATTAAACTCGGCCCATCAGGCCTTAGCATAGCTTATATATTTCGATTTCATACATTGTAAACATTCAGCTTTCAATGAATAGAATTAGTTCTCTCAAACTTGTGTGAAACACATTGAGTGATGTTGATCCAACTAGAGCTGTGCTCGTTGATCACGAATTGGTATCTATCTCAGCTTGGTTTGCTTTGTGTTCATCAACTTCGCAAGACTTGGTGAATCTAGTATCCACAAGCCCCCTCCTTGTGCCTTCAAGTTGTCCGCTTGATTGTGTAGGATTGTAGAGGCGGGTTGTGTAGTCATTGGTATTGGTTCCTACCCTCTGAGGAGGCCTAGGGTCTTTATCTTGTTCTGTATAGATCGACTCAGTCCTTATCGGTCGTGTCTTTTCATTCCTTAGTCTTGAATTTCGAGTCTTTATTCATCTTTATTCGAGTCTTGTTATTTCTTCATTGTCGACATTGAGTTCAGTTCTGATCTTGGTGTTCTTGCATCGTTCTTGGTTGATCTTGAGCATTCTTGATCGATTCTTGAATATTGTTTGCTGCGTTCTTTGAGTCTTGTTGAGTTCTTGATCATTCTTGATTGTTTTTTGCAGATCTTGAATCATCTTGTTGAGTCTTTCTTTAGTTCTTGCTTGTTGTCGAAGATCGGACCAACCCACGGCTAACCCCGTATCAAATTGGCATCAGAGCTTTGGTTTCCGACGTCAAGATTGAGTCTTTTTCTTTTCCTAAACACAAAAACACAAAAATAGAGTCTTTTCTTTGTTTGGTTATTTACTTCTTGCATTCTTTATTGATTCTTGCACTAATCTTGAGTTTGTGATTGTTTGTGGTTGCATAGCCTAAACACAAAGCCTAGCCGAGACCAGTGGAGTCGACCACAAGTGTGCACATCCCTTGTTGTGTACTCTAACCGCCGACAGCAGCCCTAGCTGTCCCCATAAGTCCTTGCTTGGCCGACTCTACCACCACACAAAGACAAACCCTAGTTTGTTTATCTTTTCTATCCTTTTCTATCTTTGGGTTATTTATTTTATCTTTGAGATATTTTAATTCTATCTATTTTCTTGCCTTATTGAGAAATCAGATTTTATTTGGTGGAATAATGCAATTATATCTATCAAGTATATCTAAAGGCATAAGATAGATCCACTTACCAAAGATAACAAAAACCTCACCTATTTCTACCATTCTAGGGCTGAATTTTATTTTATTCACCAAATTTTCGAATTTCCCTTGCATTTTATTTAATTTTCGTGCATTATAGAGCTGCTGTAAAAAAAAAAGAGAGAAAAATCAGATCCGAAAATACCAAAAAAAAAAAAAAGGAAAGAAAGTTGTTTGATTTGTGTTCTTTGGAGCTCTTTGTTCATCTTTTGCAAGGAATCATCAAGGGACTACATTGGTGTTGAAATCAGCCCTAGACCAATCTCATTACCTCCTAAACACAATCTTTAAACCCTACCCTTGCAACTACAACATCCTTACTTGGGGTTACAATCAAAAGAGGTAAATTGATCAAAGGTTGTTCCTTTCTTTTCTTTCCACATAAAATCAGTCCCTATTGTGTCTTAAATTGCCATTGTTGAGCAATTCTCCTACCATATCGAGTTTCTGTTTGTTGTGTCGAGTAGAGCTCAGCCTTGTCGAGTTCTCTTTATTGCATATCGAGTTGCTTTTGCTTGTTTCTGCCTTGTGTCGAGTACTCTTCCTCTATATTGAGTATTCTTTTGTCGAAACAGGTCTTGAGAAGCCACGTCGAGTACTGTTTTGGTTGTGTCGAGTACTGATTTTCCTTGATCAAGTGCTCTCCTTGCTTTGTCGAGTACTACAACCCTTGTTGAGTACTCTTGTGTGTTGTTTCATTCATTCTCTTGATTCATATACTATGATTGCTTAGTTCTTTGCTTGGTTGTTGGTTCGCCCAAAGCGGATTGCCCCAGCAAGCGTGATATACCAATAGGAGAGAAGAGTGTGAGCGAAACACAATTGTGAGGTGTTTATATTTTTCTAACTTTTACTTAGTTCTTTGTTTATTTTATTTGATATATCTAATCAGGTCACCATGTTCCACACCATGATGGAGACCTTAGCTAAGATAAATAAAGGATTGGCGGCATTAGAGGCTCGGCCATCCGGATCTAACAACATGGTTGGGCAAGGTAATCCCCGGCGTACTGAAGCGCCTCATGATGAAAGGGAAGTACATAATCCTAATCCTAATCCTCATTTAGCTAAACCTTTATTTGATAAGAACATCTCTCCATAAAGGGAGAGACATGGTAGGAATAATGCGTTTGCTAATATGCAGGGACGAGGGAAAGGACGATGGCAACAAGATGAGTACTACTTCTCAGAGGACGACGACTACTTCCAAGAGGATGATCATTGGGAGCAACGTCCTAGACGAAATGATAGAGGAGGTCAATACCACTATCGAGCACCTAGAGAGCCTGCGCAAGATGGCATAGGTATGGTAAAGGTAAAGATCCCTCAATTTTATGGTACCAACGATCCAGATGCTTACATTGATTGGGAAATTAAAATGGATCGAATATGGATTTGTCATAACTTCTCTGAACATAAAAAGGTGCAACTAGCTTCCCTAGAATTTCAAAGTTTCGCTTTAATTTGGTGGGATAATCTAGTTAAAGAAAGAAGAAGATTCCTTGATGCACCTATTGCTTCTTGGATTCAATTAAAAGCACTTATGAGAAGTAGGTTTGCTCCTCCACATTATGCTAGCGAGCTTAGACAACGATTAGAAAATCTTAAGCAAGGTAGCAAAACTGTTGAGGACACATTTTATGCAATGCAAGAAACCATGGCTAGAGCAAATGTAGTTGAGTCCTATGAAGATACAAATGCTAGGTTTCTTAGAATATTGCACCCCGCCTTAGCTCGTGAAATTTATTACTTTCCATATTCTACGCCTACTGAAATTTTACATTTAGCTATGAAAGTGGAAAGGAATGCTAGATACAGGAGCCAAGGTGGTAGAATGTCGAGTGGGCAACCCCAAAGGTGGCACCAAGGCCATGTGCAGCAGCCCCAAAGGAGGTTTGATGGCGGCTCAAGGGAGAAAGCAAACCAACCCCATGGGGGTAGTGAAGGCCGAACACCCCAACAGCCCATCGACAATGGTGAAACGTCTTGGAATGGACATGAATCGTCTAGGGTATCTACTGGCCCTAAAGGGAGTAATCCTAACTCTTCTACTCTTGAACCTATGTACATTCCTTCCTTTATATGCCAAGGTAGAGGACATATTATGAAGGATTGCCCTAATAAGAAAACTCTCATGATTAATCACCTAGGCGATAATGAATCTGAAAATTCTAGTGATAAACATGATGAGCATGTTCATAATGATCAAGATGATTGCCTTGAACATGAGCATGTTGATTCTTTGATTGATTTAAATGTTCTAGTGATAAACATGAATCTGAAAATTCTAGTGATAAACATGATGAGCATGCCAAGGTAGAGGACATACTTTCTTCTAACGATGATTGTCTTGAACATGAGCATGTTGATTCTTTGATTGATTTAAATGTTCAACCTATACCCTGTGCTGGTAATCAAAGCAAATATTTGTGTCAAACTACATGCTTAAAAGAAGGCATAGTTTCTAATATGATCATTGATGATGATACTTCTTCTACTATTGCTAGCATTGAGTTAATTGAAAATTCAGCCTTGGAAAAGGATGAAAACTTGCTAGTTTTGGATGGAAACTTAGGGATTAATGACCAAGCTCAAGTGCATCTTAAGTTAGAACATCATGAAGATGACATGAAATATGAATTATGCACTAATAAAGTTTCTTTTCTTGATTTTGTAGATGAAGCTGAGACAATAACCATCGAGGAGTGGTCAATCACTACACCAATCGTTCTTGAGATGGATTTCCATGGGCATATGGTGTTCGATCCAGGAGCTCGTGTGGCTACATGTGCGGAATCATATATGACCTTGGATTCGAGGACGAATCCTTTTCAAGAAAGGGAGATTGATGCGGGACCATCCAAGACACCTTCGGATGATGTCTTTCTAAAAAGGAAGAAGAAGGCTCCACCATGGGAAAAGGTCCAAAGGTGGGAGCTTGACGTTTAGCTCGTTCATAGTCATTTGACAGCTTTTCGACGTCTCTGTAAAATGGGTCGTGCGGATTCAATATTTATCGGATTGAGGCGTGCCATATCGTGTTGGAACGAGGACGAAGAGATCTACAACTTTTCTGTTGAAGGGTTTTCCAGATTCAACCTCGAAATTGGCCGAAAATGCACATCTTTGCAAGCTGTCACTGTTTTGACGGGATATTACTAAGTGTTGGAACCCCATTTCGCCTAGTGTTTCTATTGGGCCGAAATTGGGCTATTTTAAGTGTTGTTTCTAGAGATCTTATTTACTTATGATTTTAGGTGTTTTAATTAGATGTTAGATATTATCTTTCTATCATTAAACTCGGCCCATCAGGCCTTAGCATAGCTTATATATTTCGATTTCATACATTGTAAACATTCAGCTTTCAATGAATAGAATTAGTTCTCTCAAACTTGTGTGAAACACATTGAGTGATGTTGATCCAACTAGAGCTGTGCTCGTTGATCACGAATTGGTATCTATCTCAGCTTGGTTTGCCTTGTGTTCATCAACTTCGCAAGACTTGGTGAATCTAGTATCCACAAGCCCCCTCCTTGTGCCTTCAAGTTGTCCGCTTGATTGTGTAGGGTTGTAGAGGCGGGTTGTGTAGTCACTGTTCTAAAAAACCCTTCAAGACCCGCCTAGACCCCCGCCTAAACCCTTGAACTCACCCCACCGCTAAGGCCGTCAAGATCATAAAAACCCGCCTAGACTGCAAAGACCCGCCATGAAATCCGCCTAGACCCCGCCTACACCCCGCTTAGACCCTTGACCCTACCCTGCCGCCAAGCACCCGCCAACCGTTTTTTGGAACATTGACTGTGTAGTCATTGGTATTGGTTCCTACCTTCTGAGGAGGCCTGGGGTCTTTATCTTGTTCTGCATAGATCGACTCAGTCCTTATCGGTCGTGTCTTTCCATTCTTGCAATTCAATTTCGAGTCTTTATTCATCTTTATTCGAGTCTTGTTATTTCTTCATTGTCGACATTGAGTTCAGTTCTGATCTTGGTGTTCTTGCATCGTTCTTGGTTAATCTTGAGCATTCTTGATCGATTCTTGAATATTGTTTGCTGCGTTCTTTGAGTCTTGTTGAGTTCTTGATCATTCTTAATTGTTTCTTGCAGATCTTGAATCATCTTGTTGAGTCTTTCTTTAGTTCTTGCTTGTTGTCGATGATCGGACCAACCCACGGCTAACCCCGTATCATATATATATATATATCTATATATATATATATATATATATATATATATATATATATATATATATATATATATATTCCGCTCCTATATCAAACCCTAAGTTTTCAATCTCAAACTAAATCATTCAAATAGCTCACAATACATAAACAATTTGACAATGCTATGAACATGAAATTAGCTTCAAATCATCTCAACAACACAATCATATCATCAATTTCAATCAATTTGATTTTTGAAAAAAAGCCCCAAATTTCGCTCCTAAATCAAACCCTAGATTTTCAATCTCAACCTAAATCATACAAACAATCTAAATAATTATAATAAAAAAGTTTAGGTTCAGAAATCATACGAAATTCGCGTTGAAACAAAGAGGGGAGGAGCTAATTTTTAATTATCGATAGGATCTCAACATCAGAAGCTCCGGCGAGGCGAGGCACGGTCTGGTGGTGCCGGAATAGAGGAGGGCGAGAGAGAGAGGATCGGTTTCAGGTGGCTTCGGATTCGCCATCAATGTCGGCTCCAAGTCCGGTCAGCTTAAGCAACAAGTGAGATGAGAGCGAGTGAGTCCGAATTAAGCCGACGTTGGAGGGGAGGCGGCAGCCATTGAAGGGGCTCGTAGATGGCGTTGGAGGACAGGGGGAGGCGATAGCCATTGAAGGGGCTCAGAAATGATAACCAGATGACACGGAAGGAGGACAGGGTGAGGCGGCGACCATTGAAGAGAACCCGATGAGAGCTTGAGGGAGAAGACGCATGAGAAGCGTGAGTTTTTTTTTTTTAATTTAAATCAGGCGCGCGTCTTGTCATAAAAAATTTTACACGTTAACCAATTTTACACCCTACGGATGTTTTACATTTTAACGCTTCCCTATATACATACATACATACATATATATATATATATATATATATATATATATATATAGGGAGTGGTTACCTTGTGCACACCTCTTAAGATATACTTTGTGCACAAATCTTCACCTTTAATTGAAAGAAGATGAAAGGCTAGGATTAAAAGAAATTTTTGGTTTTTTCTTTTTAATATAGTGGGACCCACATGGAAAAAAAAACCCTCTCCCTTTTCACCTGTGCGTGTCTTCACTCTCCACCCTTGCTTTTTTTTTTTGCTTTTTTTTTAATATATAAAATATTTGTGAAATTTGACAATTCCACTAAATAATGTTTCGCTTACTGCCGAATAATGTTTAGTTATCTTTTTTCATTTAGTTCATATAAAAAAATTACCAATTCTATTGAATAATTTGTTACATGCTACCAAATAATAAAATAAACCTCAAATCTCTAAACAATAATTAAAATTAATACGAATAATGCTTCATATTTCACCGAATAATGTATCACATTTCACCGAATATTGTTTTATGTTGTTTTCCAAAACCAAATATTTCATATTCGAGCGAATAATGAATCAGATTTCACTAAATAACTTACCAAGTCATTACCACTGGTAATAAAAATTGGACACATATATCTGAATAATTGACGAATATTAAATCAAAATATGAATATCGAGAATCCTACCCAACCACCAGCGGCTAGTGGTTTGGCTAGCCCCTAACCCAAACACAAATCACCCCCCCCCCCCAACCACAACCAACTCTCCCGCCGTCTCTTACAATCCAATTTGATTGAAATTCGAACTTCCCGCTCAGCCCAGCAACACACCACCGCCCACGGGAGAGCTCAAATCGACCCATCGACCGGAGAGCTCAACCTTTAAAGTGGGACTTCCTCGCGCCCCTCGCCGCAAAATGATGCTTGGATCGGTTCTTGCCGCCTCCACCGGGAAACTCGACCTTTAACTGAGGGGAATCGATGGCGAATTGGTGATAACTCCTCGTCGATCTCTTCGAAGTCGCACTACTCTCGCATGCGCCTCGGTGCCGAATCGCCTCCGCCTGGACACGTCTATCCTCACCCCCGGCCGCCATCTATAGAGCCTCCTGACGGATTGCCGCCGCTCTCCGGCATCCCCGGTCCTCGATTCAAGTGAGTGAGATGGGGTTTCTCCTTGACCGATTGCACAATCTCCTCGTCGGATTTCGAGTAGATCGAATTGAATACACCAATGCTAGGCTCGATCAGGTCTTCCTGGATGATGAATCGGTCAAATGGAGCACCTCCATGGCTCCGCCTTCGTCGGTCGTCTGCTCCGCCTTCTCATCTACTAGATCGGCTCCGGTTGAGATGGGAGTTTTTATATATCCAAAAAATTTAGGGATTTTCGATATGATATAGGGGTGAAGAAATGGGTTACACGCGCCTCCAAACTCCCGTGTTTTCAATCTTTTACAATTTCAGTTTTTTAATACATTAAAAATGCTTTTAATCTACACCATCCATTGAATGTGATTTAACGGTTCAGATCTGTGCACAAGGTACACCCTAAGGGGTGTGCACAATACATCCATACTATATATATAATGTGAATCAAATGTTAACAAGCTTTGCGGTGTTAAATGTTAACAAATCTGAGACGTTGATTGGGTGAAAATGGAAAGTTGAGATCCCGGAATGGCCGTTCTTTATTTACCTATTCAAGGAAGGCTGAGATTATTTGATTATTTGATTTAATTGATAATTAAAAGTTACAAAACACAACTCCACGTTAAAAACAAGCGCGTGTAACTAAGCCTAACCCTAGCCTATAATTGATGTCAAGAGGGGTGATGTCTCCAAAGTAGTCATGTCTTTATACATATTTTAGTTCCATATTTTATACATTTTGCATATTTCGGGTTGGGAATATGTCGAATTTATGTAGTATATGCTTATTTTTCAGAAATGGAGATCTACATAAGTTTCTGGTTAATATTGCTGAATATGGAACCATTTCGGGAGAAAATCAAGAAGCGAGAACCGGAGCACAATATGGAACCATTTATGGTTAATATTGCAGAAAATCAGAATATGAAACCTTAGTCGATCTCGACGAATCACGCCTAGACACACCCTAGTCGAAGAGCACATGTCGAGGAGCAGAAGACAAGCACTTCCGGAGCCAAGGAGGGACTATCCGGAGCCAATGAGGGATTATCCGGAGCCAAGGAGAAATTACCCAGAGTCGAGGAGAGGCTACCCGACCTAGAGCCCGGACACCACAACTCGATGTCGAGGACCTTCCTCGATGTCGACGAGGCAGCTGAACACCATGTCCGAGCATGTCGAGAGGGGTTCCTCGACAACACCAGAAAGCCAAAGAAGATGGCCACCAACTCGAGATCGAGGACCACTCCTCGAGATCGACAAAGCCTGTGAGCCTGTGTCCGAGCATGTCGAGAAGATCTACCCGACGCTGCCGAGAAAACCTAGCCGACGAGCCATCCAACTCGATATCGAGTAAGGATACTCGAGTTCTACGACACCCGGGAGCCTATCCGAGCATGTCGAGCACCAGCTAGCCGAGACGCCGAACCACACCAGTCGACGACACTTCTACTCGAGATCGAATAGCCTTAATCGAGATCGAGGAAGCCTCCAGAAGCCGCATAACGCGTTTTGATCTATCCTACTCGGATTGGATTCCTTGGAGCCTAAGGTTGCATAGTTCTATCCGATCTATCAAGATACATCATGGAAGAAGAAGATTTATCCACTTAAGACTTTTAGATATATTTCCCTTATTTAGATTTAATTATGTTGTTGCTTTTATTTATCATTAAGCTTTTTAGATATAGTTTTAGATATAGATAGATGTTTCTATCCTTGAGTAGCAAGGTTTAGAAGCCTATAAATAAAGCCCATGTGGCTGATTTCTATTCATTCAATTTCAGTAGGAGAAGTAGTAGTAGAGAGAAAGTGAGGCCGAGTGGAGCAAAGGAGCGAGAGCAAGTTGGCTTTGTTCGGTTGTACTTTCTACAGTTTGGTTTAATGCAATTAGTTTCTTTTCATCAATCAATGTCTGAGGTTGCAATGAAGCGCGAGTAGTCCACCCACTTCTAGGGTTGGGGCGAGCCCGACGATAGCCTTGCGTGTTTGAGGTAAAGATCCGACTTTTACCATGTTTTTAGCATCTACTACTTGTTATGTGTTTATTACCCATCTAATGGAGGTCCATGCTAACAACTTGGATTGTAAACATAAAATCGGTAGAGACACTTAGGGTTTCTTGAAAGAGTTGTCTAATTGTTGGAAAAGGCGAAAGCTTGTCCTTTGATGCGATTCACATGATTATCTGTTTATTTCTGCCTTATGCATGCTTGGTTATCGTTGTTGCGAACCCCAATCTTGGAAGCCTTTTACATTAAGTTTAGTTCGATTCCCCAAGCCTTTGCATTTACTTTATTTCGTTTTATCCTCTGTTCTCCTCGAGATCGAATAGCACAACTCGATCTCGACTACTGATCTTCGACCCAAGGTCGTTGTAGCTTATGTGTGCAGGTACTCGACAAGCCAAGCCGACGTCGACAAGGGCCTTACTCGATCTCGAGTAGCCTCTGGTCGAGATCGACTACACTCAGTGTCTGTGACTGCTGCGCTGTTCGACTTGCCTGATCTCCTATCGACTTACCCTAGTCGACATCTAGCACCTGTTGTCGACTTCTTACCGTGAGATTTCTCCGCTGCCTAGGATCCGCTAACATGCTTCCTCGTGGATCGATCCTGACTTCCCGCTGCTACATCAGGAGGAGGTCTTCTAATTATTTGCATGGGCAGAATCTGGTTTGATTTATTTTGTTATATTTCATACTCGATTTCCTCTTACAACAAGGGGATCGACATAAAGAGAAGGGCGAACGGACGAAGGGTGATAGGGCGAGGAAGAGGGGAGTTTGTGGGTGTTGGTGGCCGGAAGCAGCGATCGGTGGCCGGAGGGAGAGATCTTAATCCAGCTACCGCGGCGACTATTTGAAGGCAGTGGTCGGAGGAGAGATCTCGCGAGGACGACTTCTTCAATGGAGGGGGCTTCTTCAATGGATAGCGGCGAGGTCGGGGACTTCTTCAATGGAGGGGCGGGAGAGGTACAACGAAGGTGCGACCGACGAAGGCAGAGGTGATGGCGCAGTACCCGTCGGTGATGGCGAAGACCTTCGGAGTGACATTCATAGGTAAGCACTGACAATCAGAGAAGCGATGAAGGGATCTTTCGGTACAAAATTGAATCTGTTATTGTTTCAATTTATGCAAATTTTTGTTCAATCGCTGCAAGTATTTGAATCGATAATGGTGGGTTCAATCAAGCGAATAATTACTATCAACTTAGCGAATAATTGAATCTGTTATTGTTTCAATTACATTTACATACTCTTTCAACCTAGCAAAAAATTACTATCAACTTAGCGAATAATTGCTATCAACCTAGCGAATAGTTGTAAAATTGACGAACCCTTTTGCTATTATCTAAATGATAACTCATCTTTGCAGACGAATAATAACAATCAATTTAGTGAATAATTATTATTAACCTAGCGAATGGTTGTTTTGCTATCATCTAAATGATAACTCGTCTTTATAGATGAATAATAACGATTAATTTAGTGAATAATTACTATTAACCTAGCGAATAGTTGCAAAATTGACCAATTATTTTTCTATTATCTAACGAATATTATCTATAAGTTAACGAATATTATTTATCACCTTATCGAATAATTCAAAAAGTGCACCACACAAAAAACAACGTTACCCCACCAAAAAAAATGTTACGCAAAAAAAAGTACAACATAAGCACGTAATTCAGCAGGTGGGTAAGGAATTTTCACATGTCTCAATTATTGTGCAAGTATAAGAGTACGTTGTGCAAATATAACCGTAAGTTGTGAAAATATGACCCAAATCTAGTTTATTTGCACCTTGGATTGTAAACATAAAATCAGTAGAGACAATTAGGGTTTCTTGAAAGAGTTGTCTAATTGTTGGAAAAGGCAAAAGCTTGGTCCTTTGATGCGATTTATATGATTATCTGTTTTATTCTTGCCGTATGCATGCTTGGTTATCATTGTTGCAAAATCCCAATCTTAGAAGTTGTCTTTTATAAAGTTTATTTCGAGAATCCAAAAGCCTTGTCTTTACTTTCTTTTGTTTTAAGTTTCTGCCTTCCTCGATATCGACAACTTCTGGTCGATATCGAGTTACTGATCCCTGATCCCAGATCGTCGTAGCTTCTCCTGTGCAGGTACCCGACGTTGACGAAGGCTTTTCTCGATATCGAGTAGAGTGTCCTCAATATCAACCAAAACCAGGAGCTACTGTTGCGCTGTTCGACTTGTCCGATCTTCTGTAGACTAACCCTAGTCGAGATCGAGCACTGTGGTCGACTTCTGTCCGTGATATTCATCCGCTGCCTAGGATCCGCTGACACGCTTCCTCGTGGATCGATCCTGACTTCCCGCTGCTGCATCGGGAGGGAGTCTTGTAATCATTTGCAAGGGACGGAATCTGGTTTGCTTTATTTTATTCATATTTAATTTACATTCTCGATTTCCTCCTACAACAATGGTCTACGTCGAGTAGACCTTTAGTTCCTTGATTTTGCCTGTAGCTACCAACGAGAAGAGATTATGCACGAACATCAAGAAAATAAACTTAAGAAGATAGAATAAGAAAAGCGGGTTGCCTCCTGTAAGCGCTAAGGTTCAAGTCGTTATCTCGACCTACTTCCTTGTTTAAGTTGTGATTAACGCCATGGTGGCGCGAATCTCTTCCTCTGGGTCTTTTTTGTCGTAGTACTTCTTGACCCGGTGCCCATTGACCATAAAGGTAGTTCCATCAGTGCCATGTAACTCCACTGCTCCATGGGGGTAAATATGGTGAACCGCGAAAGGTCCACTCCATCTTGTTCTGAGATTCCCCGGGAACAAACGGAGTCTAGAATTATATAAAAGCACTGTGTCACCTACCTCATATGTCTTTGGCACCAATTTCTTATCGTGCCATCTCTTCGTACGCACCTTGTAGATTTCGTCATTCTCATATGCCTTCAGTCGCAACTCTTCTAGCTCCTTGAGAGCCCACATCACTTTATGCTCCAGTTCGACAAGCAAATGGCATGATTTGTCATAAACCAGGTTGTAAGGAGTTGTCTGCAGTGGTGTCTTATAGGCCCAGAGTGCATCATCGAGCTTAGATGACCAATCCTTCCTTGAGAGGGAGACTGTCTTCTCCATGATGGCTTTGATTTGGCGACTAGAGATCTCCACTTGGCCACTATTTTGGGGATGATAGGGTGTTGCCACCCTGTGTGTCACCCCATATTTAGCCAATAGAGCCTCAATCCCTCTCTCGATGAAATGTGAGCCACCATTTGAAATAAGAACTCTAGGAACACCAAAGCGAGGAAATATGTTAGTTTTAACAAACTTTGAAACTACCTTCGCATCGTTGGTCCTAGTTGCAAGACCCTCAACCTATTTAGAGACATAGTCGACCACCACAATGATGTATTTATCAAGGTCTAACGCAGGGAATGGTCCGATAAGTCAATGCCCCAAACATCAAAAAGCTCTACCTTCAAGATCCCTGTAAGCGGAGTCTCGTTCTTCCAAGTAATATTGCCCGCTCATTGGCACTCATCGCATGAAGTGATCGACATAAGTCCGCACATCCTTGAAAAGATTAGGCCAATAAAAACCACATTGAAGTACCTTTGATACAGTTTTGAAGCCTTTTGCATGTCCGCTTGTAGGGAGTGTGTCACAATGGCGAACGTCACTTTCTACTTCCTCCTATGGGATACAACGCCTGAAAATATGATCCTTTCCCCGCCGGAATAGTATTGCTTGACGTCGTGGAGGAACTTCTTCTTTGTCGATGAAGATAGGCCTGATGGAATCTCGTTTCCTACAAGGTAGTTAGCGAAATCTGCATACCAGGGTACCTTTGATCCCTTTATAGCATATATATCATGAATAGGAATAGTAGGAGGGGTAAAGAAGAAATCTTCACCGGAATTTGTACAAAAAATCTCGCCTGAAAGCTTACCAAAAGGTAGTCGACGTCGAGTAGACGTACTCGACGTCGAGTGGACGTCGGCTTCTGGGTTTGTACTCGACTTCGGAGGGCATTTTGAGTGGTCTCTGGTCGACCTCGAGTAAATAGTACTCGACGTCGAGTACCCCTGCAGTTCAATAATAGGCAAAACTGTATACTTACTTGCAAGAGTTTTTTTACTCGACGTCGAGGAGTTCTGGTCGACGTAGAGTACGACCGTGTCTGTCCTCATTAGATGCTCGTCGGGGTGGGAGTCGTCGATAGGCGTGGTGTCTTGGGCTTCCTCCAGCATGTACTTGGAGAGCCTAGGGAGATGATCGGCTACCGAGTTCTCCGTGCCCTTCTTTTCCTTGAGTTTGACATCAAACTCTTGGAGTAGGAGCACCCACTGCAAGAGCCTAGGATTAGCATCCTTCTTTGCCATCAAATATCTAAGAGCAGCATGGTAGTATGCACAATAACTTTAGATCCAACAAGATAAGAACGAAATTTTTCAAAAGCAAAGACCACAACCATGAACTCTTTTTCCGTCGTAGTGTACTTAGCCTGAACCACATGAAGATTCTTGCTTGCATAATAGATGGCAGGAAGATTCTTGTCTTTCTGTTGTCCTAGAACTGCTCTTACGGCGTAATCGCTGGCATCACACATGATTTCAAAAGGTAATGACCAATCCGGCGATTGAAAGATTGGAGCGGAGATAAGGGCTTTTTTCAACCTGTTGAAGGCTTCAAGACATTCGCTAGAAAGTTCAAACTTAACATCTTTCATAAGAAGGTTAGTCAATGGTTTGGCAATTTTAGAAATTTTTTGAATAAACCTCCTATAAAAACATGTATGACCAAGGAAGCTCCTTATCTCTTTGATTGATGATAGTGGAGGCTATTTATCCACTAGCTCTATCTTGGCTCTGTCCACCTCAATACCTTTCATAGACACCTTGTGGCCTAGCACGATCCCTTCCCTTACCACAAAGTGACACTTTTCCCAGTTGAGAACCAAATTTTTCTCCCCACATCGTTCCAATACCCTGCGAAGGTTAGAAAGACAAATATCGAAATAAGTGTCATAAACAGAGAAATCATCCGTAAATACCTCCATAATGTCTTCTATCATGTCGGAGAAGATGGCCATCATACACCTTTGAAAGGTGGCAGGGGCATTGCAAAGCCCAAAAGGCATCCTTCTATATGCGAAAGTTCCATAGGGACACGTGAAGGTGGTCTTTTCTTGATATTCAGGATGAATATGGACCTGCCAAAATCCAGAATTGTCATCCAGGTAACAAAATTAGTCATGTTCAGCTAACCTTTCGAGTACTTGGTCAATGAAGGGGAGCGGTAAATGATCCTTCCTGGTGGCGGTGTTGAGCTTTCTGTACTCAATGCATATTCGCCGGCTGGTACTGATTCATTTAGGGACAAGCTCTCCCTTCTCATTCTCCTCAACAGTCATTCCACCCTTTTTAGGAACAACATGAACTGGACTTACCCACTTGCTCTCGGAGATTGGATAGATGATTTCTGCATCCAACATGCGCATGATCTCTTTCTTCACTACCTCCTTCATGTTGGGGTTAAGCTTCCTTTGATGCTCAATTTTTGCTCAGTGGTCATCTTCCAAAAGAATTCTATGTATACAAGTAACAGGTGAAATACCTTTAATGTCCTCCAAGGAATATCCAGTGACCTTCCTGTGAGTGCGGAGGACTTCCAATACCTTGTTTACTTCCTGTGTGGTTAATGAAGCCCTGATAATCACAGGAAAAGTAGAGTCAGGACCAAGGAATTCAGCACCGGAGAAGGGCCCTGTGGAATCAAGATGGGCTCTACTTCCTGCGTCTTCATGATCTCCCCTAGGTAATCCGTCTCAATCCTCATGACTGAAGCATCCAAATCAGCTACAGGAGTTGGTGTCAACCAAGCATACATCGACGACAACGTTGAATCAGACGGGGTTGCAGAATTGGTCGACTTCGAGTACTGGTAGTGGACATCGAGTACATCAGGAAAGATCAAGTTGCTGTTCTCAACCTCTGGTACACCTGGAGGAGAAAAAGTAGTCGACGTTGAGTGTGACTGCTCGACGTCGAGTAGGTTTCGAATACTTATCTTCTATGGAGAAGTGGTCGAGTTTAGGTGGATCTGCTTGACGTCGAGTAGACTGGTCGACGTCGACAAGGTCTGCTCGACTTCGAGTGGATCGCTCAGTTCTGGCGATAAAGCGTCGTCGAAGAACTCTTCCTCGCTCGAATATACAACAACTAGTTCCTTCTCCAGCATAGATTCCACCTTTACTAAGGCCTCTTTTTGTGTCAAAACCCTACCTGCAGACTAAGCGCAAGAGATAACATTGAATTAGAGTAAATAGCCTTGATTTCCATTACCTCTTCCGTGTCAAGATTGAAAAAGTATTCAATAATCTCATCCACAATAGTGAAGGTGAGAAGTCCTCTTTTCACGCTAATATTGGCGTCTACAGTTGCTAGGAATGGTCTCCCTAGAATGACAGGGCAAGCTTGATCCTTTTCCATCTCTATCACAGGAAAATCTGTAGGGACAAAGAATTTACCAGCTTTGACAAGAACATCATCTACAATACCTGTGGGGATTATCACTGTGTTGTTTTCCATGTAGAGCTTGGCATCCACAGGTTCCAGGGCGCCTATCTTTACCTTTGACCAGATGGATAGGGACATGATGCTCACAGTTGCTCCTAAGTCACATAGTGCCTTGAAGCGATATTGGCTAAGTCCAAAAGTGATGGCGAACTTACCTGGGTCAGATCGCTTCTCAGGGAAATCCATCTTCTTGCATTCGTTGGCAATCTCAGTCATTGATCGCTAGTTGCTAAGAATTTCCTTGATGAACTTGACGTAGGAGGCATCTCGTGAAGTGCTTCTATAAAAGGAATAATAACATTTAGAATTCGGAGCAATTTCAAAAAACGTTTAAACTTACCATCAGTTGGATCTTTCTGTGCCTTCGAAGGAAAAGGGAGCTTCTTCTTAGGTTTCAAAGCCATAACAACTTTTGGAGGTGATGTAGAGTCCTCGACATCGACTGAAATTTCCTCGAAATCGACTACAGAAGTCGACGTCGAGTTTTGTTGCTGTGCTGAAGACTCTTTGTCGTGTGAGTATTCGATGTCGAGTATGGTTGGGTCGACGTCGACTGCTGGCTGGTCGACTTCGAGTACTTTTTGGCTGGCGTCGAGTGGATGTCCTAGAGCATGATATGATGGGGTGGGGGGGTTCCTAGGGGCACATTGGTTCCGCTGTGGTTGATAGAACCATTGGTCCCCCATATAGCGATTGGGACCCACTGCGTAAGCTACCTCTTCTTGTGTTTCTTCCAGTTGTACTTGCTCCGTATGTGGGCACACAATAGTGGTGTGCCGCTGTGAACCACATTAAATGCAAGGTTGGTTAACAAAAAGATATTTAACTTGTTTAAGAAGCTTACTGTTAAAGGGTAAAATTTCATGAATTGTTTTTATTTTATTCATGATTTTATATCATCACATTTATTATACATTAAAAAGTGTGATTGATTTCTTCTCTTTAAGCATAAAGCTTGAAAATTCAACATTTGGTTTTGTAAATCTGGTGGAAGGCCCAATTTTTGCCAAACAAAAAAGCCCAAAACATATGCTCAAATCTCAGCAGAAGTTAACTGCTAATTTTGATTGCAGTTGAAATAATACAGCTAAAGAAAAGAAAAAAAAACATAAAAAGGGCTGTGTAACTGGCAGTACGTGGAAGTTTACACATTACATAGGTAACTGCTTCAACTGCATCCTATAAAAGCTACGGCTGGCTTCTTCTTCTTTTTGGCCTGTTCAACTGCAAAGTAAAAAGAAAGCAGTTTTCTCCATCCTGATTTTTCCCATTCCTCCTCCGAAAGATTACTTGCAAAAACACACAAACAACAAAAACCAACAACCAACATCAACAGGAGGAAAGTTTCTACAGAAATTATGTCAAATCGCTGCAGGAATTCGATCCTCGGAACCCCCTCTTACAAAGCGTGGGCTTTAAGTAAGGGTTTGGGTTCCGGGATCACCAAACTACCCAAAATCATGCCGAAATGCTGCTGAGATGGACTCTCGAAACCCACCCTTGCAAAGTTTTATGCTTTACGCAAGTGGTAGGGGTTCCGGAGTCCCAAATTCATCCCAAATCTGAGCGAAACTCTGCCCAAATTTATCCAGAGGCTCAAAGCCTCCTCAGTTTAGCACTTTCAGCAAAATTAGATGGATTCAGTCAGTTGAACAAAACAAAACTAATTGAATATGTTCCCTGGTTAAATTATGCTGATGTCCAGCGTCGGTGCTTACTGTCCCTAACTTAATCAAATTAAGGGGTTGGGTGACAATGAGAGCAAGGCCTTTCAGCTTGGGACATTAACAAGAACAGAATTCACTGATTCATATTGAGGATAATGAAAAACGCAGCAGAGGGAAACCAACGATTGAGGCTGGGTTCTAAATCTAGAGCATTTATAAAAGCAAGCTAAAGCTAAGAGATAAGAGGAACTCAAATTTCTCATCTCCAACTCAAAGTGAATATATGTTCAGGAAAAAACCAGGGAACCTAAATCAAAAGCCCAAATCAACAAATTTCTTAGTGTGTTCAGAAACTGGAACGAATCCAAATCAGCATAGGCCTACTATCAACTGGTGTCTCAATTCGGTAGAAACTAAGAAAAAAATAACATACCTAATTGAGGAGTCGGGTTTGTGGCTGCTTGAGAGTTGCGACAATGTCCAAAGGCACATACAAGACCTTGCTGCACTGCTCCTCCTCTCAGATGCTCGAATTCGAACGATCGATGGCCTTGTTAGACATCCCGGGCCTTAAATTCGATAGCTTTCTCTCTTGACTGCCCCAAATCCAAAAATACCCCAAAATCACAAATTGTAAAAATCAGTCAAAACCTAGAAATTGGACACTTGATTGAAGGTAGATGTAAGAGGGGATTAAATTTTTGGAGCACAAATTATCCAAAGATGGAATCAAATAGCAGATTTGGGGTGGAAATTGACCAAAAGAAAAACCCTACAACATACCTCTTTGGAAGCATTTGGAGCCGGAAAAGCCGGGTTCGTGCCCCATCGTCAAGGCCGGACTTGCTCCACCTTCCTCCGCTCCAATCGCCCAAAACCACGGCCCGGGGTGATTCGTCGAAGGTTGCTACTGTGCGACTGTTCCAGGAGAAGAGAGAGGACACGAGTTGCTTTTGGAAAGAGGAGGCTGATTCCACTTCGACCTCAAATTACACGAACTGATAATGAATTTGGGTTTAAAATAAAAAATGGCCAAATCAAAAGTAGGCTTTAATGTGGCTGCAAATCCACATTACAATTGCTATACTTTAAATTTGTATGGCTTGAAAGAAATGGGTTGGGTTTGATTAATGGGCTTAAGTCATTAAATGGAGCTTAGGCCCATTTGAATTCCATTTGAATTCTTTCTTCGGAATTGAAACGAGACAAATCAGACAATACATATATACATAATATGTACTGTTTGAAATTGTCCAAATATAGGTTTAACTACAAAATCTACCCACTAAAATATAAGAATTATAATTGGCACAAATTAAGAATTCGAGTTTGATCAAAATATAAAATTAAGCTCGTCAAATATTCTTTGTCGATTAATTCTAGTGGGTTAATCTCAAATCGGCTCCTATACAAAAACGGAGTCAAAAGCCTAAACCGAATTTTCCTAAATTAAAATCGGTTTAGGTAGAACTACGTAAAGACTTGACGCCGTAAAAATGGCTACGTAGGTAACCCGATATTAAATCCTAAAAATATATCGGGTACAGTCGTCCGCCTCTAAATTCTCTTTAAATGAATATGAGGTCAAAACAAAACAAAACAAACAAATTGGTTCGAAAAGAACTACATAAGATTTGATCCCGTTCAAACGGGTATGTAGGAAGCTTGACATAAAGCTACGAGCTCGTCGAGTTCAATCCCGATCTTCAAACGATCAAACTCTTAAAACCAAATCAAGCTAGGTTTCCGTTCAGAACTACGTATAGACTTGATACTCTTTTACGAGTTACGTAGGGAATTCGGTATAAAATTTTAAATGCGCCGAATTCAGTCACCGGTTACAAACCAAATCAAATATGTCTTTTTTTAGAATTACGTAAAGACTTGAAGCCTCCTATCGGCTACGTAGGTAACCCGATATTAAATTTTAAAAATATATCGGGTATAGTCGTCAACCTCTAAATTCCCTTTAAATGAATATGAGGTTAAAATCAAACAAATTCAAATTGTCCATTCCGACTCGATATAAAGCTTCTGCTCATCGAGTTCGGTCACCACTCTCAAATGATCCCATGATCAAACCCAAATACAGAATTTCTTTTCGTTTAGAACTACGATGACTTGATTCCACTAAACAAGTGGATACGTAGGAAACTCGGTTTAAATCAATTTGATACGGGGTTAGCCGTAGGTTGGTCCGATCTTCGACAACAAGCAAGAAACTCAAAGAACTGAACAAGACTCAAACGACGCAGCAAGATAGCTTCAAGAATCGATCAAGAAATCTGCAAGATCAATCAAGAAGTTAAAGAACGGAAGCAAGAACGAAAAAAGACTCAACAAGATCAGCAAGATTCGAGCAAGAAGTAATCAAGATCGATCAAGATTCTCAAGAACGCAGCAAGACTCGAAATTAAAGAACAAGAATGGAAAGACACGACCTGATATGGACTGAGTCGATCTATGCAGCGCAAGATAAAGACCCCAGGCCTCCTCAGAGGGTAGGAACCAATACCAATGCCTACACAACCCGCCTCTACAATCCGACACAAACAAGCGGACAACTTGAAGCACCAGAAGGGGGCTTGTGGATACTAGATTCACCAAGTCTTGCGAAGTTGATGAACGGCAAAGCAAAGCAAGCTAAAACAAACCAATTCGAAGATCAACGAGCACAGCTCTAGTTGGATCAACAAGACACTCCATGTGTTTCACACAATTTGAGAGATCTAAATTCTATTCATCATGTTCTAATTGAATTACAATAGGAGAACTCGGAATATATAGGCCACGCAGGGCTGTTGGGCCGAGTTAGATGATAGAATAAGATAAAACTAACATCTAATGGAAATAATAAAAATAACCTTAAAGTTTCCTAAAATAACTTAAAGAAATACTAAAAATAGGAAATAAACATAATGTTCAAGACTTAATTAAAATCCCGTCAAAACAGTGACAGCTTGCAAAGATGTGCATTTTCGGCCAATTTCGAGGTCGAATCTGGAAAACCCTTCAACAGCAAAGTTGTAGATCTCTTCGTCCTCGTTCCAACAAGATATGGCACGCCTCAATCCGATAAATATTGAATCCGTACGACCCATTTTACAGAGACGTCGAAAAGCTGTCAATGTTCTGAACGAGTGTAAAACGCCAAGCTCCCACCTTTGGGCCTTCTCCCATGGTGGAGCCTTCTTCTTCCTCTTGAGGATGACTTCATTCTCACGAGCTCGAATCATAGGTCCATCCCCAAGTATAGATGTGTCCGGAGGTGTCTTGGATGGTGTCTTGGATGGTCCTGCATCAATCTCCCTTTCTTGAAAAGGATTCGTCCTCGAATCCAAGGTCGCATTTGATTCCGCAAAGGCATCCACACGAGCTCCTGGATCGAATACCACATGTCCATGGAAACCCTTGTCAAGGCTGATTGGTGTAGGGATTGACCACTCCTCGATGGATATTATCTCAGCTTCATCTACAAAATCAAGAAAAGAAACTTTATGAGTGCATAATTCATATTTTATATCATCATTATGTTCTAACGTAATATGCACTTTAGCTTGGTCAATAATCCCTAAGTTTCCATCCAATGCTAGCAAGTTTTCATCCTTTTCCAAGGCTGAATTTTCAATTAACTCAATGCTAGCAATAGTAGAAGAATTGTCACCATCAATGACCATATTACTAACTATGCCTTTTTCTATGCGTTTAGTATGACACAACTCTTCACTTTGATTATCATCACAAGTATTAGGTTGAACACATAAAACCTTACTATCAATCAAAGAATCATCATGCTCATATTTAATGCAAACATTATCATCATAGGCAATTAAATTAAAACCTTGATCAACATTATTATCAACATGCTCGACATTTTCAGCAATAAAAGAAGCATCTATGCTAGAAGAAACATGATGTTGAATAGCATTATTAAGGGGAATAGAATGAGATTCTTCCCTTTCCATTGGTGGCATTTCATTTCTAGGTGGAACTTTCCAACCTAGTGCCGCCATTCTTTTATTTATCAGTGCCAATTTCTCAGTCACGGCTTCCAACTGTTTGTTTATCTCATCGTGAGTAATCATGTTGTTGCCCTGGTTAGACATGGCAAATAAAGACAAACAAAGAACTATGTAAAAGTTAGAAAAATATAAACAACCTCACAATGTGTTTCGCTCACACTCCCTCTCTAATTGGTATGTCACGCTTGTTGGGGCAATCCGCTTTGGGCAAATCAACAACCAAGCAATAGACTAAGCAATCAAGGTATGTAGTGAATGAAACGAACAACAAAGCACTCGATAAAGGTTAAAGAGTGCTGTCGATGGGTAATTGCAATGAATCAATTCGACACAACAAAAGATCACTCGGCAAGGGCTGAGATCACTCGACACACACAAGAGAGAACTCGGCAAGGGCTGAGATCACTCGACTCAAACAAATAGGCACTCGACAGTAGCAAATAACACCAACACAGCACTCGATCAAGGCGAAAGAGTACTCGACACAAAGAGAAAATAAGGAAGCAAAAGAAAACTTGGAAATTTACCTCTTTTGATTGAAAACCTTTAAGTTAGGACGTTGTAGTTGCAGGGTAGGGTTTCAATTTTTTGTGGAGGTGTATGTGTTTAGGATAGGGTATGTCGACTAGGGCTGAGAGAAGGGATTCACCAATTGTCCTTGGGAGCTTTCTTGCACTAGATCAAACAAACTCTATCTCTTTTTTTTTTTTTGACTTACTTTTGCCCCTAGTGAATTTTATCCTCCTAGGTCCAAGTTTTAAAATAAATTTCGAAACTGCATTTTTTTTTTTAACTTATGAAACTAATGCAAGAAAGAACTCTAATAATAATATAGGACTCGAAAATTCTGAGAATTGTGGTGAAAAGATAAAAAGTTCAGCCCTAATGCAAATTTATAGATAGAATGGCTATTTAAGGTAATAGGATCTATCTTATGCCTTAATAGATATTTGATAGATATAATGACTTTTATCCACCAAAAATCAGAATTTAAAATAGGCAAGAGATAAAGGAAATAGATAAAAGATAGATAAAAAGTTCCAAAGATAGAACAAATGATAGAAAAGATAACAAACTAGGGTTTGCTCTTTGTGTGGTGTAGTAGAATCGGCCAAAGGAGACCATAGGGACAGAATTGCCGCCGGCTTAGGGTGTTCACAATGGGATTGTGTGCACCTTTGGTCGACTCCACGGTCTCGGCTAGGCTTTGTGTTTAGGCTATGCAACCACAAACAATCACAAACTCAAGATTAGTAAATTAATCAAAAAGAATGCAAGAAGTAAATAACCAAAACAAGAAAAGGACTCTTTTTTGTGGATTTTGTGTTTAGAAAAGAAAAAGACTCAATCTTGATGTCGGAAACCAAAGCTCTGATACCAATTTGATACGGGGTTAGCCGTAGGTTGGTCCGATCTTCGACAACAAGCAAGAAACTCAAAGAACTGAACAAGACTCAAACGATGCAGCAAGATAGCTTCAAGAATCGATCAAGAAATCTGCAAGATCAATCAAGAAGTTAAAGAACGGAAGCAAGAACGAATAAAGACTCAACAAGATCAGCAAGATTCGAGCAAGAAGTAATCAAGATCGATCAAGATTCTCAAGAACGCAGCAAGACTCGAAATTAAAGAACAAGAATGGAAAGACACGACCTGATATGGACTGAGTCGATCTATGCAGCGCAAGATAAAGACCCCAGGCCTCCTCAGAGGGTAGGAACCAATACCAATGCCTACACAACCCGCCTCTACAATCCGACACAATCAAGCGGACAACTTGAAGCACCAGAAGGGGGCTTGTGGATACTAGATTCACCAAGTCTTGCGAAGTTGATGAACGACAAAGCAAACCAAGCTAAAACAAACCAATTCGAAGATCAACGAGCACAACTCTAGTTGGATCAACAAGACACTCCATATGTTTCACACAATTTGAGAGATCTAAATTCTATTCATCATGTTCTAATTGAATTACAATAGGAGAACTCGGAATATATAGGCCACGCAGGGCTGTTGGGCCGAGTTAGATGATAGAATAAGATAAAACTAACATCTAATGGAAATAATAAAAATAACCTTAAAGTTTCCTAAAATAACTTAAGTAAAAGAAATACTAAAAATAGGAAATAAACATAATGTTCAAGACTTAATTAAAATCCCGTCAAAACGGTGACAGCTTGCAAAGATGTGCATTTTCAGCCAATTTCGAGGTCGAATCTGGAAAAACCTTCAACAGCAAAGTTGTAGATCTCTTCGTCCTCGTTCCAACATAATATGGCACGCCTCAATCCGATAAATATTGAATCCGTACGACCCATTTTACAGAGACGTCGAAAAGTTGTCAATGTTCTGAACGAGTGTAAAACGCCAAGCTCCCACCTTTGGGCCTTCTCCCATGGTGGAGCCTTCTTCTTCCTCTTGAGGATGACTTCATTCTCACGAGCTCGAATCATAGGTCCATCCCCAAGTATAGATGTGTCCGGAGGTGTCTTGGATGGTGTCTTGGATGGTCCTGCATCACAAATTCTCACCGAGTCCAGTCACGTCCAAACCTTCAAATAAATCTTTCCAAATTCATTTGTCGACTCTAGTCGTCCTAGATGTTAAATCTTCCATCAAAATCAAAGTGCCCACTCTAACTTGATACAAAGCTTCCGCTCGTCGAGTTTGGTCACGACCAACATTCAAAATCAAATTCCACCGTCCCCAAATTGACCTTTAAGTCAAACCTCTAAGCGAAATCAAACGGTTTCAAAAGAAAAGAACTACGTAAAGACTTGACGCCGTAAAAACGGTTACGTAGGTAACCCGATATTAAATCTCAAAATATGTCGGGTACAGTCGCTAATCCCTAAATTCACTTTTAAAATGAAAATGGGATTAAAATTAAATCTAAATTAAATACACATGATTTTCCGTGTAAGTGATAGCCGTTGAGTTGGGAAACCCTTCCGAGAAGGTGTGCTCAATTTATTCGGGTGATACACGAGAAAATCTCATGCATATGATAGTGTGATTTATGTTAGGGCTACCCTTCCGAGAAGGTGGGTCCTAATACGATCCGATGATGCATGAAAACCTTTAAAGGGGTAAAACACAAACCCAACCACTCGGAACTACGTGAGGCTTGATTCTCTTCCAAGAGATACGTAGGCAACCCGTTAAATTTCGGGTGCAGCCCAAATCACCAAAACCACTCAAATCTTGGTAACGATATGACTTCGAATCAAGAGGATAACCAAAAGGGATCGAACTCAAATATTAAAAATCAAATAAAATGTGTTGTACAATTATATCGCGCATTTTTTGTCCAACATATTTTTGGCACGCCCAGTGGGACCCTTTTTGCCTTTTCATCTCTTAGTTGTATTTGTACTAATACATGGTTGTATCTTTTTGAAAGGTACAAATGGCACCAAAAGCAATTGTTACCTTCAACGAGCTCCCAGCAACTTTCATCATCAAAGGAGGCCGCTGGATCAAGAAAAGATCATATGAAGCTCACTGTGACATCACCCGGGACTCGACGGCTTCAACGGTCCCGGTCAACAACATCTTTGGGGCTCTTCAAGCTCTAGAGAACAAGACTGTCATCAAGTGGGTGTCGAAGTCTCCTGCAACGCTCTCAAGGGATGGGGGAATGAAGCCTACAACCCTTCCAAGCCATGGGGGCATGAAGCTCAAGATCACCCGACTCGGTGACAACAAGCTTAATAACCAACCCATCTGCAGCAAGCTCAAAATGCAGGAGGGTGATTACAACGGCACAAGGCCAACTATTGAGGTCGCTCAAAAACCCATCATTCATGTTACCAAAAAGAATGAGGGGTTGATTGCAATGTCTACACAAACCGTCTCCATCGCCAAGAAGGCAAACAAATCCACGAAGAGAAGGGGACACAAGTGTGGATCTCAACGCGGCAAGCAAAGACCTCTGCTTGGGCTAGCTCGTTCATCAACTTTAGAGCAAGCCCGTGCAACCCTTGCAAAAGATCTTCTTAGATCGTAGGGGACAGAAGAAATTCCTCAAGTGGCTTCTCCAAGAGTGATCCTCGTCGGGTCTTTGCATATCTTTCCGAAAGAGGTTGTACAAGTCAATATGACCTCGTATTCAGAGACGACAGAACCCAATGCCACAAAGGTTAAGCCTTCGAGATCCAAGAAGGACAAGGAGGTTCAACAAATATGTCAAGTCTCCAAAGAGGATGCAAGAGATGAAGACCGATTGAAGTTAACAAGTTCAGATGCTTCAATGGTTAAATCTCACATCTCACAAGAGGGACCAGATGTGATGCAAGTATTGACTACCAGCACATCAAGTGTCGAGGAGCAGCTTCAAGAGTTACAAAGAAAGCTCAATGAAAAAGATGCTCAAATTGCATCACTCCTCGCTCAAATCAATATTCGAGCTCAAGCAAATAGACAAGAGCAATCAAGGCCAAATGGTGAAGGGTCAAGCGGTAGCACATCGATCACTCAACAAGAAATCAAAGAGATGATCGCTCAAGGGATAAAAGAAGCATGTGCATCACAAAATTCAGCAGTGCTTGGGATAGAAGACCTTATCCGACACATTATGATTTGATGCCATTTCCCCTAGGCTACCAAAGACCGAGCTTTGAAAAGTTCGATGGCCTTCACGGTTCACCCCACGAGCACCTAGCTCATTTTTATTCTGCTTGTGGTGAAACTGCCTTAAATGACGCCTTATTAATTAGGCAATTTGTCCAATCTTTGAAAGGATCGGCATTCACTTGGTACACTCAACTTCAACCAGGGTCGATTCAAACATGGGACGATCTACAAAGAGAGTTCCTACCTCAATTTGTGAGCTCGAAAGCGAGAGTTTCCATTCTAGATCTCGCAAACACCTATCAAAGGCCTAACGAGCTTGCGAACGACTTCATCGCTAGGTGGAGGAGTATAAGACTCCAATGCCATGAGAAATTAAGTGAACAAGCGTGTGTTCAAATGTGCACCAACAACTTAATACCGGAATTAGCGGTTCATGTTGGAAGTGCCGAACCTCGTTCATTTAATGAGTTGGTATCTAAAGCGTGTAATGTTGAAAAATAACTAGCACGAGGATCCAACATGCCTCAAGATAGTGAGGCTAACACAACTGATGGCGATGAGGTACAAGATGAAGATGAGTCCATGGCGACTTTCGTCAAACATGATCGAGAACTCGTTAACAAGAATGGTTCCAAAGCTCAAATAAAAGAGAAAACCAAGGAGCCATCCAAGAGACTCACCTGCCATGAAAGAAGGCAAAAGAAATATCCTTTTGACGATGATGATGTACAAGGGATATTTGATGAATTGATGATAGCTAGACTTTTAACACTCCCGGAGCCGAAAAGGCCAAAAGAGGTTGGCAAAACGAGTGATCTAAAATACTGCTCGTATCATCAACTCGTTAATCACCCAATCAAGGATTGCTACGTCTTCAAAGACATCATAGAGGAGATGATTAACAAAGGAGAAATTGAAATTGAGGGGACAACATCCTCAACTCAAGCAGCTTCATCAAATACCATTTCAGTGGTAGACGTTGCAGAGTCCACTCCCTCACTCCAAGTGTCTTCTCGAACAGAAAAAACATCTGCTATGGTTATTGAAGCTGGGGGCAGCCCCACGGTTTCATTGCCTTTTAAAGTATTGGTGAAAGATGACACTTCAAAAGAAGAGTCCTTGAATGAAAAAGACATCGCTCAATGATGTATGGTCTCATGGACCAATGATATGGACGAAAATGAAGCAGGAGTTAAAAAGATTACTCTTCACTCCAAGAAGCAAATTCTCTCCTCAAAATCAAGAGAGAAATCAAAGGGAAAGAAGTCAAGCTTCGCAAAAGCTTCAAAAACGCACAAGAAGCATAAAGTTCAAGTGCAAAAGCTAAAACCTTCTCTCAAGGGTAAATCTCCACAAAAACTTGTCGATGAGACTTTCGTCAGAAATTTCCAAATCTCATACGAAGAGGGTGTTCTAACTGCAAGTGTGATAGAGCCAAGGGTGTCTGCATTTGAAAGGCTCGAGACAGCTTCAAGTGGAACTCCTAAATCTTCGGTGTTTAAAAGGCTTGATCTAGCCTCTACATGTGAAGCACCGAAATCTTCAGTATTCGAAAGACTCGAACTAGCCTCAACAGATGAAGGATCCAAATCTTCAATCTTTCAAAGGCTTGATATGGCCTTGGCAAGTGAAGAATCCAAACCTCCGGTGTTTCAAAGGCTTTATATAGCCTCGACAAGTGGAGAATCTAAAGCTCCGATATTTGAAAGGCTCGGAAAATTTGATGAGTCTAAAAGCAAGAAAGTCCAAATGAAAAGGACCAAAAGCAAGAGCTCCGGAAGAGGCAGTCAAAAGTTCTCGTCCACAAGCTCAACCAAATCAAGGACACCTAAAGTCAAGTAAGGGTGTCAAAATGATCAAGTAGTTTCCAAGGGGGGAAAACAAATAGTTCTGCCTAGAACTACGTTAAGACTTGATCCCCATCAAGGGGTACGTAGGAAATTTGACATAAAACAAATGTCAGATTCAGTCGCCCAAAAAAAAAAAAAAGATTTCCGGGTTCGCATATGATAGTCGGGTTATTCAGGAAACCCTTCCTAGAAGGTGGGCCCGAGTGATCTGAATGATGCGGTAAAAAAAAAAAAAAAGAAAAAAAAAGAAAAGAAATCCCGGTTTGCACATGATAGTCGAGTTATTTGGGAAACCCTTCCTAGAAGGTGTGCTCGAATAATTCGAATGATGCAAAATTTATATAAAAAAAAAAAGGACTTGAAATTAGTCCGAAAATCAAACAACCCGGAAGCATAAGAAAAAAAAGGGGTTCACAAAGAACTACGAGCGGCTTGATCCCTCATAAAGGGGGTACGTAGGCAGTCTAGCTAGTCAAAGTGCTAGGTGCAGCCACAAAAACAAACAAATCATCTTCTTTTCTCAACAAAGAAGAAAAATAAGTCAAATCCTCTATTTTGTAGTCAAAATGAGTGTTGTCTCAACTACAAGGAGAAAAATCAAATATAGTCCAAAGACTTGCACATTTTGTGCCTGTATTAAAAACGAGGCAAAAGAAAAGAGAGACAAAGAAAGAAATTGTCTTTCAAAGACGTTCTCAGAAAGAGAAACAAACAAAAGGGCTTATGCCTAAAATTTTCTGACTTTGATTATCACGTCCGAATATGGTAGTCAATTCAAGTCTCACAAACCAAAATTTCCTCCCAAGGAGTCACAAACCAAAATGCCTCAAAACTTGACTAACCAAATGGTCAATGTTTTCTTCTCTCTCAAAACCAAAAAGACCTAAACCCCTAAAAAAAAATTTGGCCTACATCATCTCTATATGTACGGTCATTCAAAGCCCCTAAAATTCAAAAAAAAAACTCAAAGAAAAAGCCATCAAATAGTTTGGCTTCAAATGGTATGGGTATAAATTTCAAAATCATCTCCTGTGATGTTTTGATCAAAAATCTTCCACCACGAAGGTTACAAAAGCTCAAAACCACGACGCCAAGTCGTCAAAACAAAATTTAGTCTAAGACCTAATATCAAACTAAAATCGGTCAAAGACAAAGGTTCAAGTCTACGACACCAAGTCGTCAAAGTCAAACTCTTGTCCCTCACAACCAGCTTTTGAGAGTGAAGAATGATGAAGTGGATTGGGGTGAATTGATTTGGGGACGTCTGCAATGCAAGAAGTGGGCATTTATTGTCTGGTTAGCTGCTCGTAGACGTTTACAAACAGGTCAGAAGGTTAAACACTGGAAAGGAGAGGAGGCTGCTGAGTGTGTGCTTTGTAGAGAGGAGGAAGAGTCGGAAGAGCACTTATGGTTCAGATGCCACGCAATTCAGAGTGTACAGAACAGGGTGTTTGATTGGATTGGGATATCCTGCAGGTTTGGATCGATAGAGGAGTGGCTATCTTGGTTTGCACGTGAGCCTACTAGTATACAGAAGAAGCAGCTTTTTCAACTAAACTTCTTGCTTTCGAAGCGATTATCTATTTTACATGGCAGGCAAGAAATGGAACGATATTCAGGCAGGAGACTTTTGATCCGAATGCTTGCGCTGAGACTGTAATGGCTAGCTGTAGAAGCAGATTCTCCGCCAGATGGAAGAGTAAACAGTTTGTGGACAGATTTGGGATTAGAGGGATATGACGGACCAGTGATGGGTCATTGATGAGGATATGAGGATTTGAGCTTATAGAGAGATTCTATGGATGAGAGGTTGAGGCTTTTTGTCTTTTTTGGAGGAGTAGAGAGATAGGGACACTTGGTATACTTGATATACGGAGGGTTAGTTTGTAGTCGGTTTGGATCCCGTAGATTTCTGTCTTAGGGAGGATTCTGGGCCACTTTGGATTAGGGCCCATTTTTTGTATTTTATGGTGAAACCCTTTGTATGGTTTTGCCTTTTGTACATATTCTGGTTTAACCACCACATCTATTTATTTACCACTTCAGACAAGAAAACTGTCAAGTCCAAATTACAGCTTAAAGTCAAAAAACCAAATCGGCCAAAAGCCAAACCGAAATTGTCTCAAAGCCAAAAATCCAATCGGCCTAAAAGCCCAAAAGACATAAATGGTTGAAAAGCCACAAAGGCAGAAATCAAATTTTGAGAAGGAAAATCTTTCCGACTCTCACGTACCCATACCAGATTACCTCTCATTGGTCGTAAGCAAGTTCTAAACGGAGTTGCTTTTCAAATGTGATCAATTTTTCGTTCGAAACACAAATGGTGCATAAATAGCACACTGTTCGAACTTTGAACATGTTCGATATCTCACACGCACAAAGTTCGGGGGGCAACTGTTGAAGGGTAAAATTTCATGAATTGTTTTTATTTTATTCATGATTTTATATCATCACATTTATTATACATTAAAAAGTGTGATTGATTTCTTCTCTTTAAGCATAAAGCTTGAAAATTCAACATTGGGTTTTGAAAATCTGGTGGAAGGCCCAATTTTTCCCAAACAAAAAAGCCCAAAACATATGCTCAAATCTCAGCAGAAGTTAAATGCTAATTTTGATTGCAGTTGAAATAATACAGCTAAAGAAAAGAAAAAAAAAAACATAAAAAGGGTTGTGTAACTGGCAGTACGTGGAAGTTTACACATTACATAGGTAACTGCTTCAACTGCATCCTATAAAAGCTACGGCTGGCTTCTTCTTCTTTTTGGCCTGTTCAACTGCAAAGTAAAAAGAAAGCAGTTTTCTCCTTCCTGATTTTTCCCATTCCTCCTCCGAAAGGGTACCTGCAAAAACACACAAACAACAAAAACCAACAACCAACATCAGCAGGAGGAAAGTTTCTACAGCAGCCAAGAAGAAGACAAGGTAGATCTCATGGCTTCCGAGACCCCCCTTGCAAAGCTTTCATGCTTTACGCAAGTGGCCTGGTTTCGGAGCCACTAAACTACCTCCAAATTATGTCAAATCGCTGCAGGAATTCGATCCTCGGAACCCCCTCTTACAAAGCGTGGGATTTAAGTAAGGGTTTGGGTTCCGGGATAACCAAACTACCCAAAATCATGCCGAAATGCTGCTGAGATGGACTCTCGGAACCCACCCTTGCAAAGTTTTATGCTTTACGCAAGTGGTAGGGGTTCCGGAGTCCCAAATTCATCCCAAATCTGAGCGAAACTCTGCCCAAATTTATCCAGAGGCTCAAAGCCTCCTCAGTTTAGCACTTTCAGCAAAATTAGATGGATTCAGTCAGTTGAACAAAACAAAACTAATTGAATATGTTCCCTGGTTAAATTATGCTGATGTCCAGCGTCGGTGCTTACTGTCCCTAACTTAATCAAATTAAGGGGTCGGGTGACAATGAGAGCAAGGCCTTTCAGCTTGGGACATTAACAAGAACAGAATTCACTGATTCATATTGAGGATAATGAAAAACGCAGCAGAGGGAAACCAACGATTGAGGCTGGGTTCTAAATCTAGAGCATTTATAAAAGCAAGCTAAAGCTAAGAGATAAGAGGAACTCAAATTTCTCATCTCCAACTCAAAGTGAATATATGTTCAGGAAAAAAACCAGGGAACCTAAATCAAAAGCCCAAATCAACAAATTTCTTAGTGTGTTCAGAAACTGGAACGAATCCAAATCAGCCTATATAGGCCTACTATCAACTGGTGTCTCAATTCGGTAGAAACTAAGAAAAAAATAACATACCTAATTGAGGAGTCGGGTTTGTGGCTGCTTGAGAGTTGCGACAATGTCCAAAGGCACATACAAGACCTTGCTGCACTGCTCCTCCTCTCAGATGCTCGAATTCGAACGATCGATGGCCTTGTTAGACATCCCGAGCCTTAAATTCGATAGCTTTCTCTCTTGACTGCCCCAAATCCAAAAATACCCCAAAATCACAAATTGTAAAAATCAGTCAAAACCTAGAAATTGGACACTTGATTGAAGGTAGATGTAAGAGGGGATTAAATTTTTGGAGCACAAATTATCCAAAGATGGAATCAAATAGCAGATTTGGGGTGGAAATTGACCAAAAGAAAAACCCTAGAACATACCTCTTTGGAAGCATTTGGAGCCGGAAAAGCCGGGTTCGTGCCCCATCGTCAAGGCCGGACTTGCTCCACCTTCCTCCGCTCCAATCGCCCAAAACCACGGCCCGGGGTGATTCGTCGAAGGTTGCTACTGTGCGACTGTTCCAGGAGAAGAGAGAGGACACGAGTTGCTTTTGGAAAGAGGAGGCTGATTCCACTTCGACCTCAAATTACACGAACTGATAATGAATTTGGGTTTAAAATAAAAAATGGCCAAATCAAAAGTAGGCTTTAATGTGGCTGCAAATCCACATTACAATTGCTATACTTTAAATTTGTATGGCTTGAAAGAAATGGGTTGGGTTTGATTAATGGGCTTAAGTCATTAAATGGAGCTTAGGCCCATTTGAATTCCATTTGAATTCTTTCTTCGGAATTGAAACGAGACAAATCAGACAATACATATATACATAATATGTACTGTTTGAAATTGTCCAAATATAGGTTTAACTACAAAATTTACCCACTAAAATATAAGAATTATAATTGGCACAAATTAAGAATTCGAGTTTGATCAAAATATAAAATTAAGCTCGTCAAATATTCTTTGTCGATTAATTCTAGTGGGTTAATCTCAAATCGGCTCCTAAACAAAAACGGAGTCAAAAGCCTAAACCGAATTTTCCTAAATTAAAATCGGTTCAGGTAGAACTACGTAAAGACTTGACGCCGTAAAAACGGCTACGTAGGTAACCCGATATTAAATCCTAAAAATATATCGGGTACAGTCGTCCGCCTCTAAATTCTCTTTAAATGAATATGAGGACAAAACAAAACAAAACAAAACAAACAAATTGGTTCGAAAAGAACTACATAAGATTTGATCCCGTTCAAACGGGTATGTAGGAAGCTTGACATAAAGCTACGAGCTCGTCGAGTTCAATCCCGATCTTCAAACGATCAAACTCTTAAAACCAAATCAAGCTAGGTTTCCGTTCAGAACTACGTATAGACTTGATACTCTTTTACGAGTTACGTAGGAAATTCGGTATAAAATTTTAAATGCGCCGAATTCAGTCACCGGTTACAAACCAAATCAAATATGTCTTTTTTTAGAACTACGTAAAGACTTGAAGCCTCCTATCGGCTACGTAGGTAACCCGATATTAAATTTTAAAAATATATCGGGTACAGTCGTCAACCTCTAAATTCCCTTTAAATGAATATGAGGTTAAAATCAAACAAATTCAAATTGTCCATTCCGACTCGATATAAAGCTTCTGCTCATCGAGTTGGGTCACCACTCTCAAATGATCCCATGATCAAACCCAAATACAAAATTTCTTTTCGTTTAGAACTACGATGACTTGATTCCACTAAACAAGTGGATACGTAGGAAACTCGGTTTAAATCAAATTCTCACCGAGTCCAGTCACGTCCAAACCTTCAAATAAATCTTTCCAAATTCATTTGTCGACTCTAGTCGTCCCAGATGTTAAATCTTCCATCAAAATCAAAGTGCCCACTCTAACTCGATACAAAGCTTCCGCTCGTCGAGTTTGGTCACGACCAACATTCAAAATCAAATTCCACCGTCCCCAAATTGACCTTTAAGTCAAACCTCTAAGCCAAATCAAACGGTTTCAAAAGAAAAGAACTACGTAAAGACTTGACGCCGTAAAAACGGCTACGTAGGTAACCCGATATTAAATCTCAAAATATGTCGGGTACAGTCGCTAATCCCTAAATTCACTTTTAAAATGAAAATGGGATTAAAATTAAATCTAAATTAAATACACATGATTTTCCGTGTAAGTGATAGCCGTTGAGTTGGGAAACCCTTCCGAGAAGGTGTGCTCAATTTATTCGGGTGATACACGAGAAAATCTCATGCATATGATAGTGTGATTTATGTTAGGGCTACCCTTCCGAGAAGGTGGGTCCTAATACGATCCGATGATGCATGAAAACCTTTAAAGGGGTAAAACACAAACCCAACCACTCGGAACTACGTGAGGCTTGATTCTCTTCCAAGAGATACGTAGGCAACCCATTAAATTTCGGGTGCAGCCCAAATCACCAAAACCACTCAAATCTTGGTATCGATATGACTTCGAATCAAGAGGATAACCAAAAGGGGTCGAACTCAAATATTAAAAATCAAATAAAATGTGTTGTACAATTATATCGCGCATTTTTGTCCAACACTTACGATTTCCATCTTTGTAGAACTGTTCCTTGACATTTGGATCAATCTCCCTAGGGGGTTCATATAAGGGCATGGTTGGGGCTGGCCTTGCATAGGTATTGTCTTTGTAATTCGCAGGGGCCCCATAGGTGTTGTCGAAGTTGGTGAGCCTTTCGATCGATGCCCAAGCCTCTGTTGGTGTTTGCGTCAGATACTCATATTGAATATATTGATTGATCCTTTCCTTGCTGGGTAAATCAAGAGAATTGTAGAAAATCTCCTGAATTACATATAGTGGCTGCCCATAAGTAGGGCAGGATCCTAGCAGATCCTTGTACCTATCCCATGCTCGTGCTAGCGACTCCATAGGCTTTGATTGAAAGATGTAATCTTCTAGCGTAAGAGCGTTGTCTTGGCAGGAGGAAAGAATTTATTAAGAAATGCATTCCTTACCACAGCCCATGTTGTGAGGGATTGTGTAGGTTGTCCTTCAAGCCACTTCAGTGTTGGACCAGCAAGAGACCCATGAAAAGCTTTCATTTTGACATAATCAAGAGTAGCACCTTCAGTAATAGTTTGACACATGTCAGCAAAAGTAGTGATATGAGCGAGAGGGCATTCATTAAATCTCCCTTTAAAAGCATTATTTTTAATTTCAGTAAGGAAAGCAAAACGGATTTCAAAGTCATTAGGAGGGACTATAATAGCCGATTCAGGCACTATCAGAGTCGAGTGCATGTAATCCTTTGCAGTAGCTGAATATAGGGCAAGTTCAGCTTCTGCATGCCTCCTCAGTTCTGCTACCCGCTCAGTGCTAACTCTCTCAGCGACGAGAGTAACATCATTGGCTGTGGTTTTAGTCTCGAGGACGAGACTTGTTTTTAGATGTGGATGATGTAAAGGCTCGGATTTTCGAATATTAATTTTTGGGAAAAGTAAATTAAAAATGAATTTCAAGTGAATTCCGAACCAATTTTTTTAATTTTAACGATTGAATCCGTCTTTCATCTCGGGATTCGAAAATTCCTTCCGTCGGCGATATCCTATTCAATTTTAAATATCTAGTCGATCGAGAGAGCGGAATTCGGAAGAACAATCGTCGGAAATTTTCCAACTCGAGACCACAATTCCGTTCCCTTTCTCCCATCCTTATTCAAATTCAACCTTGGTTCTCACAATTTGAGATTTGATTTGGAAATTTCCTATCTCTTTCCCTCTTTCCCTAACTAGCCCAACACACACATACACCTTTTTCTTCCTCTTGCTTTGACTTACCAAGAATGAAAATGAGGAAACCCAAAATTTGTTCCATAAAATCAGATCTTTGACCACGCATTTCACCCACACAAACACAAAGCCAAACATAGCTTTACCTTTCCTCATTTTGTCGTGAGTAGTAGCTCCAGCCTCCAAGGCTTCTCCTTGTCCAGCACTCCAGCCCCATCACCACCACTCCACCTCCTGTTCTGCCAGCAGCCACCAGCACTCACCAGCATCACTCCCGGCTCCGTCGTCGCCCTTTCCAAGAGCCAAAACCGAGCCCACCTCCCTTTTTTCGCAGCGCCAGAACCGAGCACCATCCACCCCCAATCCTTCTCCTTTTTCTACGAGACACCAGTAGCAGGCTTTCCACGCCTCCCCGGAGCCACCAGAAGCAGCAACGACAGCAGGCCGAGTTCCTTGGAGACCGAGCGCCGCCTCGAAATTCTCCTTCCCCTGTCTCGGGTTTCAAATGGTAATGGGTTATTCTTCCTCCTTTTCTCTTCCTTTTCACCTCTAAAATCAATAAAAATAGGAACTTTAACCCCCTTTCACTCGCCCTAAGTCGTCCCCGACGAAGACCCATCTCCGGCGAGGTCCAATGGCGCACCGACGAAGTTCCGGCGAGTCGACGCTGATGCAGGACCATCCAAGACACCTCCGAACACATCTATACTTGGGGATGGACCTATGATTCGAGCTCGTGAGAATGAAGTCATCCTCAAGAGGAAGAAGAAGGCTCCACCACGAGAGTAGGTCCAAAGGTGGAAGGTTGACGTTTAGCTCGTTCATAGTCATTTGACAGCTTTTCGACGTCTCTGTAAAATGGGTCGTACGGATTCAATATTTATCGGATTGAGGCGTGCCATATCTTGTTGGAACGAGGACGAAGAGATCTACAAATTTTCTGTTGAAGGTTTTTCCAGATACAACCTCGAAATTGGCCGAAAATGCACATCTTTGTAAGCTGTCACTGTTTTGACGGGATTTTACTAAGTGGTGGAACCCCATTTCGCCTAGTGTTCCTATTGGGCCGAAATTGGGCTATTTTAAGTGTTATTTCTAGAGATCGTATTTACTTATGATTTTAGGTGTTTTAATTAGATGTTAGATATTATCTTTCTATCATGAAACTCGACCCATCAGGCCTTAGCATAGCTTATATATTTCGATTTCATACATTGTAAACATTCAGCTTTCAATGAATAGAATTAGTTCTCTCAAACTTGTGTGAAACACATTGAATGATGTTGATCCAACTAGAGCTGTGCTCGTTGATCACGAATTGGTATCTATCTCAGCTTGGTTTGCTTTGTGTTCATCAACTTCGCAAGACTTGGTGATCCTAGTATCCACAAGCCCCCTCCTTGTGCCTTCAAGTTGTCCGCTTCATTGTGTAGGGTTGTAGAGCCGGGTTATATAGTCATTGGTATTGGTTCCTACCTTCTACGGAAGCCTAGGGTCTCTATCTTGTTCTATATAGATCGACTCAGTCCTTATCAGGTTGTGTCTTTTCATTCTTTTATATCAATTTCGAGTCTTTAGCTACTGATTTCGAGCCTTGTTGGAATTCTTGATCATTCTTGAATTGTTCTTGCAGATCTTGAATCATCTTGTTGAGTCTTGCTAGTGTCGACACCAACAGCCCTTGGTTCTTGGTGTTTCTTGCGTTTCTTGCTTTGTTTCTTGCTGCGTTCTTGCATTCTTTATCGAGTCTTGGTTGTTCTTGTTCAGTTCTTTGAATTTCTTGCTTGATTGTCGAAGATCGGACCAACCTACGGCTAATCCCGTATCAGACGCCCCTCGGTGAGAACCTCTCCTTCTTCCCTTCCTTTTTCCAATATCTGCTCCTTAGTGTCGGGTAGGGCGGTCAGGATACGGTTGTCGCTGGCGAGAGCCACTGCTTCCTTTTCCTCCGTTTTGATTTCGAACGCAGAGGTTAGGGGAAGGGGATGAACAGTGTCAACTGGTCCGGTTTCTTTTTTCTTATTTTGAGGGTTCGGTTCAGCTAATTGTTTAACCAAAACCGGTTCGGTTCATTTAAATGAGAATGGGCATGTTTCCTTTTGGGCCGAAATGGTTGTCTCTTGAAATGAATTTTGGGCTTTTCTTTTGAAATGAATCCAGAATTGGGATTTTTAACTAAAAGGCTGAATTTGGAGTTTTGGAAAATAAGTGTCATTTTGGTAATTTAATAAGGGGCGAATTTTATAACAAAAAGGGTCTTTAAAATATTAAATAAAATTAAATGGAGATTTAAAAGTGTAATATTATTATTATTGTGATTTAAAATATAATTATGAGACTTGGACTTTTTAAAGGAGGATTTTGGAAATATACTAACCTTGTCGGATTTGTCTTGAAATAATAATAAAATAAGATGATGAAAGGGTAATGTTTTATAAATGGATTTTCTAGATGATTCGAGAAAGCGTTGTGAATGGTGATTTGATCGAACTTGAGGTTTTAAAGGAGTTTTGGGAAATCTTGGGAAAATGACTTACCTTACCTAACTTGGTGAATAAACTTGATTACTTGTGTGCGATATTATATACTTTAAGTAACATTAGAAGTAGACTTATTTATATTACTTATATATGTGTTAGGGGATCATCTGTGACATGTTGGCTTTCTGTATACCTAGTTGTCGCCTTTTGTTGTTCTGCACTTCCAGGTGAGTTCCTATATGAGCTCACTCAGATTCGAAAAGAGATCTCCCTGCTTGTAGCCATGTGCATACTAAGTGCTTGCATTCATAATAAAGCATGCCATGTAGTATCCTGCTAGGATTGCACTCGTGATTAAGCAGTCATTTACTCATTGCTTTTGTAAACAGAACGGCCGTTATTTGTGAAGTAACTAGACTCATTGCTAGGGTTATAGGACGACCTAGTCTCATCGGGTCCCGTCCTGAGTCAATCGAGTCATGAACTTCCTTATATTATGAGATGCCTGCAGGCTTTATTGTGGACCCGGGTTGGGCATGCGTGCCACCCGATTATATGGATTGCATTCACGAGCTGGCCAGTCTCCGCCCTATCGGAAGGGGGTGGAGGTAGGAGAGGGATATACCACTTGGTATTCAGTGCTAAGGCCTTATTATATTTATGCACTTGATCTTAGGACCATGCTAGTGTGTTAATATTCCACCTTGCATCTAGAAGCATCTTTATTAGGACTAGCGTGTGTATATGTCTGCTTGTTTGGGATTATATTGGATAGGGCTTCGATCTGACACTGCCCTGCATACATTTTTTTTTAGGTTTGTTTTGCAGCATGATTATTCATTGTTTCCGTGATGTGGGAACTCTCTTGGGCGATCTCAAAGAAATGGTTTAACTCCACTAACACTGTATATTAAATTTCGATAAATACGCTTATTGATTTGTTTTGACTCGGCTCTGTTGTGGCACCCTCTTGTATTACACCTTGATTCTACTATTTGCATGATTGTTGGTTTCCACGCTTAGACTTATGACAGGTACAAGGGACTTCCCCGGGGATTCCAACGATCCCTTCGAATTTTGGGTATGCAATCCCAGTTGAAAACGTTAGAGTAGAATTTCAAACCTTCAACCTGTACTCGGGGCGCAAGATCCTAACGAGGGGTTTCATCCCTCGAAACATAACTCGGGAATCATAATCCCGGGCCGTTACAAAGATGGTATCAGAGCTCAGGTTATGCAAACCGAGTATTATAGGTTGAAGTGGTTTTGAAAATGGCCCAAGGTTTTCAAATTATTTTTCAAAATGTTTTAGAAAGGGCAAAATGTATTTAATATGGCTAACTCAAATTAACTAAGTATGAAATTGACTCAATAAATTCGGTAATCACACAAATGGAAATGAATGGGTAGTAAAAGTGCTAGACCATCCCTATTGGATGTAGTTGGGAAACGGGTAGGAAAAATATAGCTTGTTCTTTACAGAATGGCCTACAAGACTCCAAGAGATTGCGCCGTAGTGGCTGGAGTGGCGAGTTAGGTAGAGGCCGTGAGGTTTTGCCCCTTCGGTCAGTCGCCCCTCGAAGGGCGACCTTAGGATATCTTGATTGTTGATTGATCTGTGTTGCGTGTTGTTTGCTTAAATTGGAGACCTGGTTGATATTCTGACTGTGAATCATGTGTTAAATGCCTATGTGAATGGAATAGTGGGAGAGAACTTCTGCCATTATTGACTATTTCCTTCTTTGGTCTTCTTTTCCCGACCCCACTAAACGTCTTTATTGAGCTTTTCTTGCGATGTCGGTGTGACCTACGGGAAATTGGGAGGAATAACCACATTTGAGGTTGTATTGGAGTACGATGTTTATTTGATTCATTTGTTACCCTACTCGAGAGTCACATGAATATTCCACGGGAAACAAGTTTTGGGGATTCTGGGAGTGAGTCAGAGTCGCCCTTGTAGATCTCTGTCAGGTTTTCATAATTGTTATATGTATTACCCCCTAGACTTGCAGATTGATTGTTTGTCTGAATTTATGCCTACATGCCTGGATGTCCATGTTTAGCCACTGCTTAGGTTCATGTTACCTTTCGTTTCCCATATCATCCCAGCATAATCTACTTAGTATATTGCATTGTCAAACTAGTGCATGAATGTTGTGAGCTGAATCTGCCATGTTTTACAGTAACTTTTATATCGATTTCTGTATACATTGCATTCATTTGGGTTTAGATAGTACATAATCTATGTAGTTTATGTTTATTTGCCAAATTATGGAATCTACACCAGTTTCTGTTTAATTCGCAGAAATCGAGGCATTTTACAGCAATTCTACAGAGGGTCAGAAAAGCTCTGAAAACCACTACAGAAGTCCAAGGTCAAAGCAGCGGAACCAGTTTGAGAGTCAAGGCTACTCGATCTCGAGTAGGCCTTACTCGACATAGACGAGCCTGTCCGAGCAACCTTGGTCGAGCAGAGCCTGATCGAGAGCTAGACCAACCCGAGCTCCGGAAGTCTACTCGATCTCGACAAGCCCTAGTCGAGATCGACGAAGCCCAGACACCACACCCGGAGTCGACAAGGAGAGAAGCCAAGGACGACCAGGCGGGACTCGCTGCCAACGACTTGACTCGCTGCAGCGGATCGCTCGGTGCCGCGGAAAAACTCGCTGCCAGCGGAAGAGGCAACTCGCGGAAGCGGAAAGGAAGGACACCGCTCTAGTCGATCTCGAGGACCCTTTATCGAGGTCGACGAGCGCCTGAGTCCAGATCCAGAGCCCATCGAGCAGAGTCACTCGAGAGAACCTAGTCGGCAAGCCAGTCTACTCGAGGTCGACTAGGGCTTGTCAAGATCGACGAGCGCCTGAGGAGCCTTGTCCGAGCCTTGTCGAGTAGAGCCACCCGAGGAGACCTAGTCGATGATCAGTCCTACTCGACATCGACAAGAGCTACTCGAGGTCGAGTAGAGCCGTTTTCCTGAAACTTCTCGACGAGACCTGTCCGAGTAGAATTGAGATTCCTTGGGCGCGAAGGAGTCGATTTGGCCGAAATTCTATCCGATTCCATCAAGTTCTATCATCAAGGAGACAAGATCTATCAAGACATGAAGACTTACCTATTTAGTTTTATCTTTTCCTTTTAGATTTATTTCCATAAAACAATTTATTTATCCTTTCAAGTTTTAGATATAGTTTTAGATAAAGATAGATATCTTCTTTCCTAGAATAGCTAGGGAATGAAGCCTATAAATAAGGCCCTAGGGGGCTCAGTTTTATTCAATTCCATCACAATTCAATTTCGGAGACAATTAGTTAGTTCCACAGAGAAGTTTAGGAGTTCTAAGGTTTTTAGGGTTTTGGCTTTCTGCGAAAGTTGATTGCCGGAATTGTAAAGGCTTTTTGAATATAGTTTTATGCAAGTTAGTTCTTTTCATCATTCAATGTCTGCAATTGCGATGAGGCGTGAGTAGTCCACCCACTTCTGGGGCTGGGGTGAGCCCGACGGTGGCCATGTGAGGTGATGCGATAAAGGTCAGATCTTTTTGTGCAATTCATCTTCTATCCCTATTAGAGTTCCATAAGGGCATCATACTTCTTCTTGGGTCGGGATCTTGTTTTTCGTCGTATCATCATCAGTTGGTCTGTGTTTGGTTCCGTGGGGAGTCCGGGTTGTCTTCCTTGTCTCTCCCCTATCTCCGCTAACTAAAAAGTTGCTTGCAATACTTTGACAAATGATGGCGTAGAAAAGAGCACGTTTAGCCAAATAGCACGGGAGCGGCGCAGTGGAAGCACGGTGGGCCCATAGAACCCAGGTCCCAGAACTGACATATTGATTCTTGGAATGACGAGCTGGTAGTGGACGTTACGTGGTTAACTTCTACTTATGATGATGAATTTTAGTGCTTTGGTGTTCCTATGTGACTGACCTTGTGATATGATTGGTGTTCTGTGTTGGTAAGCCTTGCTTGTTTATTTTACTCGTGGAACGTGAACTATACCTGTTGAGATCCTGACCTTGTGTTTACTAATCATGATATTATGTGCCCTGCTAATATGTGACAGTATGTTATTTTGATTCTGGCCTGATATTACCTTTGCTCGAATTATTATTAGCATGAGGTTATGTGGTAACTTGTCTTGCTATGTCGATACCTAATATTCTGCAATACTTGTTCAGCATAATAGTATCTTAGGATTTATGACATGTGACCGTTTTGGACCAATGAGAGATAATGATGTATAAACTTAGTGTGAAATCATGTTATATTATACTGATGTGAAATACTTGGAGACTAAATGATAGTAGCATGTAGGGTCCATAATATAAGATGCATGCTATCCTGATATAATGACATACGATGTCCTGTTAAGTTAAATGTTGACATGATTATATTGTGTGCTTGCTAGGTTGTTAGACTTTGCTAGTGTTGAACCATGAGAGCATGACAGGTTCTATGTTGATAACTTGAACATTGAATTGTTGAAACATGATTGTAGTGATGCCTCTATTCATTGATATTTTGAAATTGATTTTCGGTTAAATCCTTGGCTATGAAAATGGCGACTATCTTGGGTTGTCGAATCTTGTTGAAATGAATTTTGTTTTGCTGACTTGTTGTCCTTCTGTGGATTGACACCCCTATTGTGACAAATTCTGCTATATTGGTAGTGCTAAGTATGAGACCATGCTCATGTGGTTTACTAGGGTTGGGACTTGATGTAGTTGTGTGTTGCCCTTTCAAAAATGATATTCCTAGTTGATGCATTCTTATTTGTTGACACCTATGACATGAAATGCTAAGGTTGAGTGTGACGTTCCAATATACTAGTATGCGGCCATGTTGATGGATTGTTATTCATGTTATGGTTTTGGCGTGTCTAATCTCGATGGTTGGTTGTTTATGATGTGGCATGTCTTGGTTATATCGATTATGATAATGGCTAGAGATTCGTAGATTGGAATTGCTTTTGAGATTGGAATCTAGGAAGAGAATATGGGATTAGCCCTTAGAGGTGGATCATTCCACCTCTAGAGTTCTGAAATTGCTTAACCAACTTGGGATTTAAAGGGGTTTTGAAAGAGTTTGGAAATGACTAACTCGGATTTTGAAAAACTTTGGATGGTTTGGAAGTCGAGATGTTTTGATTGTTTTTGAAAGGTTTAGAACGGTTTTGAAAATGACTAACTTAGATTTGGGAAGACCGAACACGATCGAGAATTTCAACGATTTTGAGGCCAATCTTTTTCAATTGCGGGATCCCCTTTGAAACTTTTCAAACCCAGGCAACTCTATGATACTTTATGAAGTGGATACAAGCATTTTATGGGGGCGCTTGTAGGGTGCTTGCTAAGACCTAGTGATGATATTGTGGAACTTTTAGAGTTGTGGTACTTCCGAAAAGTCGAAACGAGGATGTATTAGGGGCGCTTATTGCATACTTGTCAAGGCCAATTGGAGATGTCACGACCGTGACTATGATGTTGTGAGAATCCCGGAAGACGCAACCGAGATGATTACAAGATCAATGGACATGGTCCTTGGACTCATCAATTTGAAACGTCCTCCTCCTACTTTGAAGTGGTTTTAGTCTCGGGGACGAGACTTGTTTCTAGAGGTGGATGATGTAAAGGCTCGGATTTTCTAATATTAATTTTTGGGAAAAGTAAATTAAAAATGAATTTAAAGTGAATTCCGAACTAATTTTTTTATTTTAACGATTGAATCCGTCTTTCATCTCGGGATTCGAAAATTCCTTCCGTCGGCGATATCCTATTCAATTTTAAATATCTAGTCGACCGAGAGAGCGGAATTCGGAAGAACAATCGTCGGAAATTCAAATTTCCGACTCGAGACCACAATTCCGTTCCCTTTCTCCCATCCTTATCCAAATTCAACCTTGGTTCTCACAATTTGAGATTTGATTTGGAAATTTCCTATCTCTTAACCTCTTTCCCTAACTAGCCCAACACACACATAGACCTTTTTCTTCCTCTTGCTTTGACTTACCAGGAATGAAAATGAGGAAACCCAAAATTTGTTCCATAAAATCAGATCTTTGACCAGACATTTCACCCACTCAAACACAAAGCCAAACACAGCTTTACCTTTCCTCATTTTGTCGTGAGTAGTAGCTCCAGCCTCCAAGGCTTCTCCTTGTCTAGCACTCCAGCCCCATCACCACCACTCCACCTCCTGTTCTGCCAGCAGCCAACAGGACTCACCACCATCACTCCCGGCTCCGTCGTCGCCCTTTCCTGGAGCCAAAACCGAGCCCACCTCCCTTGTTTCGCAGCGCCAGAACCGAGCACCATCCACCCCCAATCCTTCTCCTTCTTCTACGAGACACCAGCAGCAGGCTTTCCACACCTCCTCGGAGCCACTAGAAGCAGCAACGACAGCAGTCCGACTTCCCTGGAGACCGAGCGCCGCCTCGAAACTCTCCTTCCCCTGTCTCGGGTTTCAAACGGGAATGGGTTATTCTTCCTCCTTTTCTCTTCCTTTTCACCTCTAAAATCAATATAAATAGGAACTTTAACCCCCTTTCACTCGCCCTAGGTCGTCCCCGACGAAGACCCATCTCCGGCGAGGTCCAATGGCGCACCGACGAAGTTCCGGCGAGTCGACGCCCCTCGGTGAGAACCTCTCCTTCTTCCCTTCCTTTTTTCCAATATCTGCTCCTTGGTGTCGGGTAGGGCGGTCAGGATACGGTTGTCGGTGGCGAGAGCCACTGTTTCCTTTTCCTCCGTTTTGATTTCGAACGCAGAGGTTAAGGGAAGGGGATGAACAGTGTCAACTGGTCCGGTTTCTTTTTTCTTATTTTGAGGGTTCGGTTCAGCTAATTGTTTAACCAAAACCGGTTCGGTTCATTTAAATGAGAATGGGCATGTTTCCTTTTGGGCCGAAATGGTTGTCTCTTGAAATGAATTTTGGGCTTGTCTTTTGAAATGAATCCAAAATTGGGATTTTTAACTAAAAGGCTGAATTTGGAGTTTTGGAAAATAAGTGTCATTTTGATAATTTAATAAGGGGCGAATTTTATAACAAAAATGGTCTTTAAAATATTAAATAAAATTAAATGGAGGTTTAAAAGTGTAATATTATTATTATTGTGATTTAAAATATAATTATGAGACTTGGACTTTTTAAAGGAGGATTTTGGAAATATACTAACCTTGTCGGATTTGTCTTCAAATAATAATAAAATAAGATGATAAAAGGGTAATGTTTTATAAATGGATTTTCTGGATGATTTGAGAAAGCGTTGTGAATGGTGATTTGATCTAACTTGAGGTTTTAAAAGAGTTTTGGGAAATCTTGAGAAAATGACTTACCTTACCTAACTTGGTGAATAAACTTGATGACTTGTGTGCGATATTATATGCTTTAAGTAACATTAGAAGTAGACTTATTTATATTACTTATATATGTGTTAGGGGATCATCTGTGACATGTTGGCTTTCTGTATACCTAGTTGTTGCCTTTTTGCTGTTCTGCACTTTCAGGTGAGTTCCTATATGAGCTCACTAAAATTCGAAAAGAGATCTCCCTGCTTGTAGTCATGTGCATACTAGGTGCTTGCATTCATAATAAAGCATGCCATGTAGTATCCTGTTAGGATTGCACTCGTGATTGAGCATTCGTTTACTCATTGCTTTTGTAAACAGAACGGCCGTAATCTGTGAAATAACTAGACTCATTGCTAGGGTTATAGGACGACCTAGTCTCATCGGGTCCCGTCCTGAGTCAATCGAGTCATGAACATCCTTATATTATGAGATGCCTACGGGCTTTATTGTGATACGGGTTGGGCATGTGTGCCACCCGATTATATGGAATGCATTCACGAGCTGGCCAGTCTCCGCCCTATCGGAACGGGGTGGAGGTAGGAGAGGGATATAGGACTTGGTATTCGGTGCTAAGGCCTCATTATATTTATGCACTTGATCTTAGGACCATGCGTGTGTGTTAATATTCCGCCTTGCATCTAGAAGCATCTTTATTAGGACTAGCGTGTGTATATGTCTGCTTGTTTGGGATTATATTGCGTAGGGCTTCGATCTGACACCGCCACACATACATTTTTTTTTAGGTTTGTTTTGCAGCATGATTATTCCTTGTTTCCGTGAGGTGGGAACTCTCTTGGGTGATCTCAAAGAAATGTTTTAACTCCCCTAACACTGTATATAAAATTTCGATAAATACGCTTATTGATTTGTTTTGACTCGGCTCTGCCGTGGCATCCTCTTGTATTACACCTTGATTCTACTATTTGCATGACTGTTGGTTTCCACGGTTAGACTTATGACAGGTACAGGAGACTTCCCCGGGGATTCCAACGATCCCTTCGAATTTTGGGTATGAAATCCACTTGAAAACGTTAGAGTAGAATTTTAAACCTTCAACCTGTACTCGGGGCGCAAGATCCTAACGAGGGGTTTCATCCCTCGAAACGTAACCCGGTAATCATAATCCCGGGCCGTTACAAGGAGCTCTCCCTTTTTTTCCTTTCCCCTTTTCTTTCTTTCTTTACCTGGAACCCGTCCATCCGGTTACTCATTTTATTTTCAATTTAGTCACCGAACCAACCTCTATTTAGTCACTGAACCAACCTCTATTTAATCAATGATCCAAGCTATTTACTTAAAGAATCAACCTCTATTTAGTCACTGAACCAACATCTATTTAGTCACTGAATCAACATCTATTTAGTCTCTTAACCAACATCTATTTAGTTACTGAACCAATCTCTATTTAGACACTTAACCAACCTCAATTTAGTCACTGAACTATCCTCGATTTAGACATTGAACCAACCCATATTTAGAAACTTAACCAACCTCTATTTATCCACTGAACAATCTATTAAGTCACCGAACCAACCGCTCTTAAGTCACTGAACAAACCTATTTACTCACTGAACCAACCTCTATTTAGCCACTGAACCAACCTAAATTTAGTCACCGACCCAACCTCTATTTAGTCACTGAACAAACCTCTATTTAATCAATTAACCAAGCTCTTTACTCAATGAATCAATCTCTATTTAGTCACTGAACCAACATCTATTTAGTCACTGAACCAATCTCTATTAAGACACTTAACCAACCTCTATTTAGCCACTGAAGCAACCTATTTAGTCACTTAACCAACCTCTATTTAGCCACTGGACCAACCTAATTAGTCACTGAATCAACCTCTATTTAGCCACCAAATCAACCTCTATTTAGTCATTAAACTAACCTCTATTTAGACATTGAAGCAACATCTATTTAGACACTGAACCAACCTCTATTAAGCGACTGAACCAACCTATTTATTCACTTACCCAAACTCTATTTAGTTATTGAACCAACCTCTATTTAGCCACCGAACCAACATTTAATTGGTTACTTAACTAACCTCTATTTAAACATTGAACAAACCTTTATTTAGTCGTTGAACCAAACTCTTTTTAGTCACTGAAACAACCTATTTACTCGCTGACCCAGCATCTATTTAGTCATTGAACAAACGACTACTTAGTTACTGAACAAACCTCTCTTTAGTCCTAAACCAACCTATTGACTCGCTCAACCAACCTCTATTTAGTCACTAAACCAACCTCTATTTAGTAACTGAACCAACATATTTATTCCCCGAACTAACCTCTATTTAGTCACTAAACCAACCTCTCTTTAGTCACTGAACCAACCTATTTACTCGCTGAACCAACCTACTTACTCGTTGAACCAACATCTATTTATTTACTTAACTAACCTCTAATTAGTCATCGAACAAACATATTTACTCACTGAAACAACCTCTTTTTAGTCACTGATCAAATAACTATTTAGTCACTGGACAGAACTCTATTTACTCACCTAACCTACCTTTATTTAGTCACTGAACCAACCTATTCACTCACTGAATCAACCTCTATTTAGTCACTGCACTAACCTCTATTTAGTCAATGAACCAATCTATATTTAGACACTTAACCAAGCTCTTTTTAGTCAATAAACCAAAGTATACTTAGTCAGTAGACGAACCTCTACTTTAACACTAAACCAACCTCTATTTAGTCACTAAACTAACCTCTATTTAGACACTGAGCCAACCTTTGGTTAGTTACTGAACCAACAACTATTTAGCCGCTGAACAAATCTCTATTTAGTCACTGAACCCACCTCTATTTAGTTACTGAATCAACCTCTATTTAGCCACCGAACCAACCTCTAATTAGTCACTTACCTAACCCCTATTCAAACATTGAACCAACCAATATTTAGTCAATGAACCAACCTCTATTTAGCCACTGAACCAACCAATTTAGTTATTGAATCAACCTCTATTTATTTACCGAACCAATATCTATTTAGCTACCGAACCAACCTCTATTTATTTACCGAACTAACCTCGATTTAGACATTGAACCAACCCCAGTTTAGACACTTTACCAACCTCTATTTCGCCACTGAACCAATCTATTTAGTCACCGAACCAACCTCTCTTTAGTCACTGAATCAACCTCTATTTAATCAATGAACCAACCTATTTACTCACTGAATCAACCTCTATTTAGTCACTGAACCAACCAATCTCTATTTACACACTGAACCAACCACTATTTAGCCACTCAACCAAGCTCTATTTAACCAATAAACCAACCTCTATTTAGTCACTTAACCAGCCTCTATTTAGATACTGAACCAACAGAATGAACCTTTATTTAGTCACTGAACCAACCTCTATTTAGACACTGAACCAATCTCTATATAGTCACTGAACCAACCTCTGTTTAGCCATTGAACCAACCTCTATTTAGCCCTTGAATCAACCTATTTAGTCACTGAACCAACCTCGTTTTAGCCACTTAACCAACCTATTTAATAATTAAACCAACCTCTATTTAGCCACTAAATCAACCTATTTAGTCACTGAACCAACCTCTATTTAGTCACTAAATCAATCTCTTTTTAGCCACCAAAACATACCTCTATTTAGTCACTGAACCAACCTCTATTTAGACATTCAACTGACCTATATTTAGACACTCAACCAACCTTTATTTAGTAACTGAACCAAACTCTATTTAGCAACTAAACCAACCTATTTAGTTACTAAACCAACCTGTATTTAGTTACTGAACCAACCTGTATTTAGTCACTGAACCAAACTCTATTTATCCACTTAACCAAACTCAATTTAGCCACTAAACCAACCTCTATTTAGTTACTGAACCATTCTCTATTTAGACACTGAATGAGCATACTTAGTCACTGAACCAATCTCTATTTAGAAACTGAACCAACCTCTATTTTGACACCGAACCAACCTCTATTTAGACACTGAACCAACCTCTATTTAGCCAATGAAACAACCTATTTTTTCACTAACGCAACATCTATTTAGTCATTGAACCAACCTCTATTTGGCCAATGAACCAGTATATTTAGTTACTTACCCAACCTCTATTTAGCCACTGAACTAACCTCTATTTAATCAATGAACCAACCTTTATTTAGACACTTAACCAACTTATTTAGCCATTGACCAACCTCTATTGAGTCATTGAACAAACCTCTAATTAGCCACTGAACCAACCTCTATTGAGCCACTGAACCAATCTTTATTTAGCTACTAAACCGACCTCTATTTAGACACTGAACCAACATCTATTTAGCCAATGAACCAAACTATTTTTTCACTAACCCAACCTCTATTTATTCATTGAACCAACCTCTATTTAGCCAATGAACCAACATATTTAGTTACTTACCCAACCTCTATTTAGTCATTGAACCAAACTCTATATAACCACTAAACCAACCTCTATTTAGCCACTGAACTAACCTCTATTTAGTCAATGAACCAACCTTTATTTAGACACTTAATCAACTTATTTAGCCATTGACCAAGCTCTATTGAGTCATTGAACAAACCTCTATTTAGCCACTGAACCAACCTCTATTGAGTCACTGAACCAACCTTTATTTAGCCACTAAACCAACCTCCATTTAGACACTTAACCAATCTCTATTTAGTTACTTAACCAACCTCTATTTAGCCACTGAACCAACCTGTTTTTATCCACTGAATCAACCTATTTAATCAATGAACCAACCTCTATATAGCCACTAAACCAAATTTTTTGGTAAATGAACCAACCTCTATTTAGCCACTGAACCAACCTATTTAGTCACTTAACTTACCTCTAGTCAGTCACCGAATCAACCTGTGTTTAGCCACCGAACCAACCTCTATTTAGTCACTTAACTAACCTCTATTGAGACACTGAACCAACCTCTATTTAGCAACTGAACCAACCTCTATTTAGCCACTAAACCATACTCTAATTAGTCACTGAACCATCCTCGATTTAGACATTGAACAAACCTATTTAGTCACTGAGCCAACATCTATTTTGCCACTAAACCAACCTCTATTTATCCACTGAACCAACCCCTATTTAGACACTGAACATACCTCTATTTAGTCACTGAACCAACCTCTATTTAGCACCCGAACCAACCTCTATTTATCCACTAAACCAACCTCTATTTAATCACAGAACCATCATCTATTTAGACACTAAACGAACCTATTTAGTCAATGAACCACCTTCTATTGAGTCATTGAGCTAAACTCTATTTAGCCACTAAACCAACTTCTATTTAGACACTAAACCAACCTCTATTTGGACACTTAACCAACCTCTATTTAGTAATTGAACCAACCCCTATTCAGCCACTGAACCAACTAATTTAGTCACTGACCCAACCTATATTTAGTCACTGAACAAAACTGTACTTAGCCACTGAACCAACCTCTATTTAGCCACTAAACTAACCTCTATTTAGTCAATGAACAAACCTCTATTTAGACACTCAATCAATCTATTTACTCATTGACCAAATTCTATTGAGTCACTGAACCAACCTCTATTTAGTATACGAACCAACCAATTTTTAGCCATTGAACCAACCTCTATTTAGCCCTTTAATTAACCTATTTAGTCATTTAACAAACCTCTATTTAGCCACTGAACCAACGTATTTAGTCATTGAACCAACCTCTATTTAGTCACTGAATCAACCTCTATTTAGTCACTGAACCAACCTATTTAATCAATTAATGAACGTCTATTGAGTCACTGAACCAAACTCTATTAAGCAAATGAACCAACCTATTTAGTCACTTAACCAATCTCTATTTAGTTACTGAACCAATCTCTATTTACTTACTGAACCAACCACTATTTAGCCACTGAACCAAGCTCTATTTAGCCACTGAACCAACCTCTATTTAGTCACTGAACCAACCTCTATTTAGTCACTGAACCAACCTCTATTTATATACTGAACCAACAGAACGAACCTTTATTTAGACACTGAACCAACCTCTATTTAGACACTGAACAAATCTCTATATAGTCACTCAACCAACCTCTATTTAGCCATTGAACCAACCTCTATTTAGTCCTTGAATAAACCTATTTAGTCACATAACCAACCTCTATTTAGCCACTGAACCAACCTATTTAGTAATTGAAACAACCTCTATTTAGCTACTGAACCAACCTATTTAGTCACTGAACCAGCCTCTATTTAGTAACTAAATCAACCTCTTTTCATCCACCGAACCAACCCCTACTTTGTCATTGAACTAACCTCTATTTAGACATTCAACTTAGCTCTGTTTAGACAGTCAACCAACCTCTATTTAGTCACTGAACCAAACTCTATTTAGCCACTTAACCAACCTATTTAGTCACTGAACCAACCTCTTTTTAGTTACTAAACCAACCTGTATTTAGTCACTGAACCAAACTCTATTTATTCACTTAACCATCCTCTATTTAGCCACTAAACCAGCCTCTATTTAGTCACTTATCCATTCTCTTTTTAGACACTGAACAAACATACTTAGTCATTGAACCAACATATATTTAGCCACTGAACTGATGTCTCCAAAGTAGCCATGTCTTAATGCATATTTTAGTTCTATATTCTTTACATTTTGCATATTTTGGGTTGGGAATATGTCGAATTTTTGTAGTTTATGCTTATTTGTCAGAAATGGAGATCTACATAAGTTTTTGTTTAATATTGCAGAATATGGAAACATTTCGGGAGAAAGCCAAGAAGCAGGAACCGGAGCTCAAAGCTACTCGACATCGACTAGCCTTAGTCGATCTCGACAAGCCATGTCTAGACACCTGCCAGGATCGAGGAGCCTATGTCGAGAAGCTAAAGACGAAGAACCCGACTTCCGAACCTTTGTCGAGATCGAGTTAGGCTACTCGAGATCGACAAGACCTCGGAGAGAACCCGGAGTCGAGGAGAGCATGTCGAGGAGAGATCGACCAACCATGCTCGGACATCCTTACTCGATGTCGACAAGAGGTACTCGAGGTCGACAAAGCCGAGGAGCCATGACCGAGCACATCGAGAAGACTTGCCCGACCAGCCAAGCCAAGCCTAGTCGACCAACAATTCTACTTGATCTCGACTAGCCTTACTCGAGATCGAGGAGGACTCCAGAAACCGCGTGACGCGTTTTGGGGCAGTTCTACTCGGTGTGGGATTACTTGGGCTCGAAGTTTGCCAAAAGTCTATCCGATCTATCAAGATACATCATGAAAGGAGAAGATCTATCCATTGAAGATTTCCCTATTTTAGATTTAATTTCATTATAGCTTTTATTTATCTTTAAAGTCTTAGATATAGTTTTAGATATAGATAGATATATTCTATCCTTGATTAGCAAGGAATAGAAGGCTATAAATAAAGCCCTAGGGGCTGGTTTTTCATTCATGGAATTTCAGAGAGAAGTAAGTAGGAGAAGTAGAGAGAGAGAGTGAGCGGCCGATTGGAGTTGTGAAGCGAGAGCGGAATTGGCTTCAAGCGCTTGTAAACTTTGGTTTATTTTAATGCAATTAGTTTTCTTTCAATCGATGATGTCTGCGGTTGCGATGAAGCGCGAGTAGTCCACCCACTTCTAGGGTTGGGGCGAGCCCGACGATAGCCATGCACGTTTGAGGTAAAGATCCGACTTTTATCATGTTTTGAGCATCTACTACTTGTTTATGTGTTTATTACCCATCTAATGGAGATCCATGTTAACAACTTGGATTGTAAACATAAAATCAGTAGAGACAATTAGGGTTTCTTGAAAGAGTTGTCTAATTGTTGGAAAAGGCGAAAGCTTGTCCTTTGATGCGATTCACATGCTTATCTATTTTATCTATGCCTTATGCATGCTTGGTTATCGTTATTACGAACCCCAATCTTGGAAGCCTTTTACATTAAGTTTAGTTCGAAATCCCAAAGCAATTGTTTTTACTTTCTTTCGTTTCGTTTTAGTTTCTGTCTCCTCGATATCGAATAGCACTCGTCGATATCGAGAACTGTTTCTCGATCTAGAATCGATGTATCTTCTGTGTGCAGGTACTCGACAAAGCTCAACTCGACGTCGACGAAGCCTACTCGATCTCGAGTAAGCCCTAGTCGAGATCGACTACAACCTGTGCTTGCTGCTGCGCTGTGCTCGACTGTCCGATCTTCTGTCGACTAACTCTAGTCGAGATCGAGGACATCTGTGGTCGACTTCCGTGAGATTTCTTCGCTGCCTAGGATCCGCTGACACGCTTCCTCGTGGATCGATCCTGACTTTCCACTGCTACATCAGGAGGAGTTCTTGTAATTATTTACAAGGGACGGAATCTGGTCTGCTGTGATTTATTTATACTTTATTTGCATACTCGAATTCCTCCTACAACAAATTGGCGCCGTTGCCGGGGAAGCTATCATTCGCGCCTTAGGTAGTTAGTTCTCACATCTGCTTTGAGTTATTATACAGGTGTATGCGCCGTTCTAGTCTACCACCTGAGTTTGACAGCTTAGACGAACCGGAGCGTTACCTACACATCCACTCTAAACTCAAAAGGATCATGGCGGCCGCTGAAACACAAGAACAGCTGATTGCCAGGCTTACCAGGGAACTAGCCACTAAAGATGCTGCTATCTCCGCTGAGAAAGCAGCAAGGGAACAAGCAGAAGCTGAGCTTGCCCAATATCTAACTACAGCAGGGGATTATATGCATCCAACTCTCGTCGTGCCTGAATCGGCGATTCTAATCCCTGATAACTCTTTTGAAATTCGCACTCAATTTCTGATAGAGCTTAAAAATAATGCTTTTTATGGCAAATTTAATGAGTGTCCTCTTGAACATATTACAAATTTTTCTGACATGTGCCGTACTCTTGCTGAAGGTACAACTCTGGAATATGTCAAGATGAAAGCTTTCCGCTGGTCTCTCGCTGGGCCTGCACTAAAGTGGCTCGAAGGGCTGAAACCAAGATCACTCACAACATGGGCCCAAGTAGAGCAAGAATTTCTGAATAAATTCTTCCAACCCGCCAAAACAGCACTTCTCCACCAGAAAATCACCGCCTTCAAACAGAAGCAAGGGGAACCGCTGGAAAAGGCATGGGAACGCTATAAAGAACCGCTGCGATCTTGCCCTACTCATGGAAAGCCACCCTACGTCATTTAGGAGATCTTTTTCAACTCTCTTGATCAAGTCACTAAGGACATAATCAACCATTATACTCGCTATGAGTATCTGACATTGCCGCCAATTGACGCCTGGGGTGTGCTGGACAAGCTCACCAATTATGACAACAAATATGGGTCTACTGAAAACTATGAGGAGAACTCCTACGCTAGGCCAGCACCATCTATGCCACTCTATGAGCCAGCAAAGGAGATCGACCCAGATGTCAGAGAGCAATTCTACAGAGACCAGAATCGCAAGCTCCTCAAGCAAGTCAAATATCTATATGTCAATCAGCCTTGCATCGAATGCGGATCACAGCGGCACGCCACTATTGAGTGCCCACACATAGAGCAAGTCAGAATGGCAGAGACACATTAAGAGGCAGCCTATTGTGAGGGGGAAATCAAGTATGAAATATAACAAAATAAATTCAAACCAGATTTAGGCCCACTCCTCCAATGCAGTAAGAGAAAGTCAGGATCGAATCCACGAGGAAGCGTGTCAGCGGATCCTAGGTAGCTGTAAATCTCACAAAAAAGCAACAGAAACACAGAAACAAAGAAAGAAAAGACAAAGCAAAGCAGAAACAAAAGCGAGGACACAGAAGTTGGTCGATATCGACTAACTGTCCTCGATATCAATTACAGATGTCGACAACAGAAACTCAGCAAGCAAACAGACAACTCGATATAGACAAACCAACTCGATCTCGACCAGTGTCTACTCGAGATCGACAAGACTCTACTCTGTATCGATTAAAAAAACAGTAACTTTAAAACGCAAATTCTCAAACCCAAAACTCAGAATTCCAACGAAATAAATCAATATAATAAAGAACTTCCAAAGCCAGGGTATCAACACCACAACGATAACCATGTAAAGTAACACATAAAGGCATAAAAGATCATGCTTTCCATCAAAATAATTTTCATTACTAACAAATAGGCATATAGAGGCTTTCGCATAAACCCTAATTGTTACTAACCCTTTTCACATAATTAATCCAAGTTGCATTAAGATCACTTTCGCTTCAATAACACAAACAAAGATCACCTTCAACTCTCGCAAAAGAATCATGCTCATAGGGATAGAAGACGAATTGCATAACAAGATCTGACCTTTACCGCATCACCTTACATGGCCACCGTCGGGCTCACCCCAGCCCCAGAAGTGGGTGGACTACTCACGCCTCATCGCAATCGCAGACATTGATGTATAAAAAAGAAACTTGCATTAAACTAAATTCAAAGCCTTTACAATCCCGGCAATCAACTTTCGCAGAATGCCAAAACCTTAAAACCTTCGAACTCTTAAAACTTCTTTGTGGAACTACTTGTCTCTGACAGAAATTGAATCAATGAAAAACCAGCCCCCAGGGCTTTATTTATAGTCTTCTATTCCTTGCTATTCAAGGATAGAATCATCTATCTATATCTACTTAAAAGCTTAAAGATAAATAAATTGCTTAAGGGAAATAAATCTTTAAAGGAAACTCTATCTAAAGTTTGCAAAATATCTCCAATGTAGGTAGAACTTCTCTTCCATAGATAGACTTGATCAAATCGGATAGAATCTTGGCCAACTCGACTTCCTTAGGCTCCAAGGATTCCCAACTCGACAACGACTGCTCAAACCGCGTAACGTGCTCCCGGACGTGGCTCGTCGATCTCGACCAAGTCTACTCGACATCAAGTAGGATTGTCGTCGACTGGTGTGGCTCGGCTTCTCGGGTAGATATGCTCGACATGGCTTGGACTGGCGCCATGGGTTACTCGATCTCGACAAGATCTCCTCGAGATCGAGTAGGGTTTGGCTCAGCGTCTTCGTCTTCGGCTTCTCGGCATGGCACAGCTTCTTCGACTCCGGGTGTGGCGTCTAGGCTTTGTCGATCTCGACAAGCTGTACTCGAGATCGAGTTGGCTTCCGGAGTCGGGTTGATTTGGCTCTCGACACTACTCTTGGTCGACAAGGCCTGTGCTCGGACAGCTTCGTCGAGGTCGAGTAGCAGTACTCTAGATCGAGTAAACTCGGGCTCCAAAGCTTGATTTGACTAGTTCCGCTGCTTCTTGACCTTGGATTTCTGTAGTTGATTTCCGAGCTTTTCTGACCTTTCTCAGAACTGTTGTAATATGCCTCGAATTCTGCGAAATTAAACAGAAACTAGTGTAGATTCCATAATTTGGCAAATAAACATAAATTACATAGATTATGTATTATCTTAGCCCAAATGAATGAAATGTATGCAGAAATTGATATAAAAGTTACTGTAAAACATGGCAGATTCAGCTCACAACAAACACCCCATACTTAAGCTTGCTTGTCCTCAAGCAATACTTTTAATTGTCACTCAGGGGAAGAATTCAAACTCTCAACATCTTAGATTCATTCTCATATAACCCTGCAGTCAATTACCATCATTGAAAAGGTACTAGTGTCACAGATCCCTGCATGTGCAATTATACAAAAGCAACATCTACTCACAAAATGAGGGTTGTACAAAACATTCATTCGTGACAAAGCATTGATAATCAAGAGGACATTAATTTAAGCTTAAATAAGGAGTAGATTGGTAAAATGCTAAAGGTGGGCAATTTTTGGCAATGTGGTGCTAATGATCCGGGGAAATGGAGTATTTCTAAATTGAATTTCCACATTCCTTCTCCATAATATTCATCACCTTTCATAATGCTTTTATCAATAATAATGCTTTTACCTCTCTAACCTCATCACTGCCTTCTCGCGAGTCGCAAACATGGGTGTCATGAATGGCCCCGCATACTTAGTGCTTTGGACTCCTCACAATATGTCCCATCTCTCCAAACTATTATCTCAGAGAGCAGGGTCAATCTACCTTTATCTCCTGAGGTGATTGTATTTTCTTTCACTCATTAAATTTTCCATATATGTCAAACAATTTCCCACCATACTCCAATAATGATAACAATCACAACACAAACACCATATGATAATCTCCATAATGTAACATCATTCTCAACATAATCCCCGGATAAGGTAAAGAATGGCAATATTTAGATCATGTGGAGCAATAATTGAAATAAGGCATATTATGGCCTTTTGTGATGCATAAGCATAGGTAAGGCTAGGATATACACAATGAGCATATATGGAAATATAAAGTCCTCCATCCTCTTATCATGCAACATGTCAAAAGCAACTTCAAATTTTACCTCCTTTCATGGTTTTCATCTAAAATATGCACTTCATTGTGACTTCCCTTTACTAGGTAATTCCATGCTATATCTCTAATGAATCTAATTTTGCATCGTCGAGTTCAATATAAGCTTCCATGACATTATTCAAAAATTTTCAATGGGGGTCATTTTTTCAAACTTTGGAAAACATGCATATAAGCTCATAAATCAATAATGCATTCCAAAATAGCCATGTAGCAATTCAAAGAAATAAATTCTAAATATGCACATATAATGTTAAATATGGCAAATATGCATAAAGTAAGCCCTTCCCCACCCTATACTTAAAAATTACAGTGTCCTCACTGTATAAAAACAAGGGTAAAGAAAGAAACTCACTAGACAAGTGTGCAGGGCCTCTTAATATCGAACGAAAGAATGCCTGGGCCGAGTCTGAATATAGCTTGCTTCTATCCATGGACCTGAAAAGTATAGAAGACATATACCCACAATAGAAAAACTAAAAGGTTCAAAACCAAAAACAAACAAAAGCAACATAGTCACAAAAGTCCAAAAATAAATGTCAATTTACAAGCTCTAGATTTTATAGTCGCTAGGCCGACTTCTCCATTAAGCTCAAGGTGGTATTTGTAGGGGCCATGTAGCTTGAGCTTCAAATAAGACTCCATTCTTGTCCATCAGCTGTAATCCTCCAGAATGGATCTTGTTCACCACGAAAGGCCCCATCCGCTTCTTGTTGAATTTGTTGGGGAACCAATGATCCTTTGATTTGGAGACATAGAGCTTGTCTCCAACTTCATACTCTTTGGGCTCATCATTTGATATCCTACATAAGCGCACATACCAAGGCAAACCTCTCCCATGTATAGATAGATCTTTAATGGAAATAGGAGAAGAAAGATTCATACCTTGGCTTACCTTCGCGGAGACGGAATCGGGGACTACAGTGTTTGGTCGATCTCGAGTAGGGGTACTCGATCTCGACGAAGTTTCGGGTCCTGGAGGTGAGCTGCTCGAGGATGCGGGAGTCGATGAAGCTTGGTCGATCTCGACCACACTGGTCGATCTCGAGGAGACTGGCTCGTCTGGTGGCTTCAACGTCGAGGAAACAGGTGCTGGGGAGAGTGTGTGTTGGTCGATCTCGACAAGCCTGGTCGAGATCGAGGAGCCTGGCCCGTCCGGTGGTTTCAGTGTCGAGGAAGCAGGTGCCCGAGGATGCAGAAGCTGGTGAGGGTGGTCTATATCGAGTACGGTACTCGATCTCGAGAAGGGCTGGGTTTCTGTTTTGCTATTCGACGACACTGTTGTTGTTGGAGGCTCCTGGCTTTGGTCGAGATCGACTAGAGTCCTCAATGTCGAGGAGTCTTGGTCGATTTTGACCCCATACTTGGTTTCTGTCAAGGCATCCGAAAAATAGTTAGTCCATAAAGACCTACCTTGGTCTGTGTCGATTGGATTCTCTGGGTTCTCCTTTAGGATTGCCATGATCTCCTCCACTTGGGCCTCCATATCCCTCTTTTCCAGCTCCTCAGGAGTCATGTTTCTCACCTTAGGTTCCCCGCAAGTGATGTAGCCAGCTGAGATAGATTTTACCTCTTCCATTGGACCTGTATGCCTTTCAGTTTTATTAAAGGAATACTCAATTACCTCATCGCTGATGTTGAAAGTGAGCACTCCTTTCCTTACGCTTATGTTGGCATCCACCGTCGCCAAGAAGGGTCTTCCAAGAATAATTGGACAAGGAGGATCTTCTTGCATATCAACAACTAAGAAATCAGCAGGGACAAAGAATTTACCTACTTGTAGTGGCACATTATCCACCATGCCTGTTGGAATGACCACTGTGTTGTTGGCCATGTAAAGTCTAGCATCCACAGGCTCTAGGGCACCTATCTTAATCTTGGACCAAATTGTTAAAGGCATTATACTTACACTAGCTCCAAGATCACATAAGATGGCATTTCATTGAGACTCAAGAACTCAAACTGACGCAGCAATTAAAGAAACTTAAAGAATCGATCAAGAAACAAGCAAGATCGATCAAGACTCAACAAGAACGCGGCAAGACTTCAAGAAATCGACCAAGAATTGATCAAGAACTCCAAGAACGACGCAAGACAGCAATAAGAACAATAAAGACTCGATAAAGATAGATAAAGACTCGAAATTGAATGCAAGAATGGAAATACACGACCTGATAAGGACTGAGTCGATCTATATAGAATAAGATAAAGACCCCAGGCCTCCTCAGAGGGTAGGAACCAATACCAATGACTATATAACCCGCCTCTACAACCCTACACAATCAAGCGGACAACTTGAAGCACAAGGAGGGGGCTTGTGGATACTAGATTTACCAATTCTTGCGAAGTTGATGAACGGCAAAGCAAACCAAGCTGAGATATATACCAATTCGTGATCAACGAGCATAGCTCTAGTTAGATCAACAAGACACTCCATGTGTTTCACACAATTTGAGAGATCTAAATTCTATTCATAATGTTCCCCTTGAATTACAAAGCATAACTCGGCATTATATAGGCTTCATGGGCTGTTGGGCCTAGTTTGATGATAGAATAAGATAAAACTAACATCTAATGGAATTAATAAAATTACTCCTAAAGTTTCCTAAAATAACTTAAGTAAGAAATATTCTAAAATAGGAAATACTACAAAATCCCGTTAAAACATGACAGCTTGCAAAAATGTTGATTTTCGACCAAACTCTAGGACGAATCTGGAAAAACCTTCAACAGCAAAGTTGTAGATCTCTTCGTCCTCGTTCTAACAAGGTATGGCACGCCTCAATCCAATTAATATTGAATCCGTACGACCCATTTTACAGAGACGTCGAAAAGCTGTCAAACTTCTGAACGAGAGTCTAAAACGTGATTAATCCAAGCTTGCACCTTTTGAGCATCTCCCATGGTGGAACCTTCTTCTTCCTCTTGAGAAGGACATCATCCGAAGGTGTCTTGGATGGTCCCGCATCAGGCCTGGCGTAGGGGTTCTCTTCATAGGTTGCAGTAGACCCATACTTGTTGTCATAGTTAGTGAGCTTGTCCAGCACACCACAGGCGTCAATTGGCGGCATCGTCAGATACTCATAGCGAGTATAATGGTTGATTCTGTCCTTAGTGATTTGATCAAGAGAGTAGAAGAAGATCTCCTGAATGACGTAGGGTGGCTGTCCATGAGTAGGGCAAGATCGCAACAAATCTTTGTAGCGTTCCCATGCCTTTGCCAGCGGTTCCCCTTGCTTCTGTTTGAAGGCGGTGATTTTCTGGTGGAGATGTGCTGTTTTGGCGGGTGGGAAGAATTTATTAAGAAATTCTTGCTCTACTTGGGCCCATGTTGTTAGGGATCTTGGTTTCAGCCCTTCAAGCCACTTTAGTGCAGGTCCAGCGAGAGACCAGCGAAAAGCCTTCATCTTGACATATTCCAAAGTTGTACCTTCAGCAAGAGTACGGCACATGTCAGAAAAATTTGTAATATGTTCAAGAGGACACTCATTAAATCTACCAAAAAAGGCATTATTTTTAAGCTCTATAAGAAATTGAGTGCGAATTTTAAAAGAGTTTTCAGGGACAAGAATCGCCGATTCAGGCACGACGAGAGTTTGGTGCATATATTCCTCTGCCGTGGTTGGGTATTGGGCAAGCTTAGCCTCTGCTTGTTCCCTTGCTGCTTTCTCAGTGGCAATAGCAGCATCTTTAGCGGCCAATTCCCTTGTAAGCCTTGCGATCAGTTGTTCATGTGTCTCCGGAGCAGCCATGGCTCTTTGCAGTTTAGCTCTGATGTGTAGAAGGCGCTCTGGTTCGTCTAAGCCGTCAAACTCAGGTGGTTGACCAGAACGACACATACACCTATAAATTAACTCAAAGAAAAAGTGAGATCTGACTACCTAAGGCGCGAATGATAGCTTCCCTAGCAACGGCGCCAATTCGTTGTGAGGAGCAAATCAAGTATGAAATATAACAAAATAAATTCAAACCGGATTTAGGCCCACGCAAATAATTACAAGACTCCTCCAATGCAGTAAGAGAAAGTCAGGATGGAATCCACGAGTAAGCGTGTCAGCGGATCCTAGGTAGCTGTAAATCTCACAGAAAAGCAACAGAAACACAGAAACAACGAAAGAAAAGACAAAGCAAAGCAGAAACAAAAGCGAGGACACAGAAGTTGGTCGATATCGACTAACTGTCCTCGATATCGACTATAGATGTCGACAACAGAAACTCAGCAAGCAAACAGACAACTCGATATAGACAAACCAACTCGATCTCGACCAGTGTCTACTCGAGATCGACAAGACTCTACTCTGTATCGATTAAAAAAACAGTAACTTTAAAACGCAAATTCTCAAACCCAAAACTCATAATTCCAACGAAATAAATCAATATAATAAAGAACTTCCAAAGCCAGGGTATCAACACCACAACGATAACCATGCAAAGTAACACATAAAGGCATAAAAGATCATGCTTTCCATCAAAATAGCTTTCGTTACTAACAAATAGACATATAGAGGCTTTCGCATAAACCCTAATTGTTACTAACCCTTTTCACATAATTAATCCAAGTTGCATTAAGATCACTTTCGCTTCAATAACACAAACAAGGATCACCTTCAACTCTCGCAAAAGAATCATGCTCATAGGCATAAAAGACGAATTGCATAACAAGATCTGACCTTTACCGCATCATCTTACATGGCCACCGTCAGGCTCACCCCAGCCCCAGAAGTGGGTGGACTACTCACGCCTCATCGCAATCGTAGACATTGATGTATAAAAAGAAACTTGAATTAAAACGAGACGATTTTCGAATTCTAGAAATTGAGAGCAAAATTGAAATTCCGGAATAAAACGAGCCTAAAATTTCATAATTGAAAGCAAAGACGGGTCCAAAATTCCAGTTTCTGCCATGGATGTTCATCAAAGCTTATCCTCATCCGTCTCTCGGAGAGCACCCTCTCGATCGTCCGTCTCCTGGAGAGCACCGCTGTTATGAGCCTAATTCGCCATGTTTATTTGCAATATATGGAGGTCTACTTTTATATCAATTTATGTATGCATTTCATGCATTTGGGTTAGAATAATACATCATTTGTGTAGTTTATGTTTATTTGCAATATATGGGGGTCTACACAAGTTTTTGTTATATTTCGTAGAAATCGGACGCACTTTGGAGCTTAAAGGAAAACTCATGAAGAAGCTAAGGATGGTCTGAACTGGTAAATATATAGATGAGGCAAAAGCCATGTGGTAACAAAAAGTAAGACCATACAATGGGTCTTACATAAAAGAGGGTACTACCTCACAAAAAATCCCCACCTACACCTGCCATGCGTCACTACCCTACCCCACCCCGTTAACACTCATTAACCTAAGCCTTGTACCAATAAAATATGTGCAAATAATAAAGTAATTATTTGCAAACATATAAAACGGGTCAAAGACCAAAGGAAATAAACATAACGGGATGGGCAAATCTAAGGGGATCTCCTCCAAACCCACTAACAGCTCAAAAAACTACCGGCCCACCTGTATAAGCCCACCCCAATAGGAATAAAAATAATCCTAAACTTTTCTTAACTCTGCACCTCTATACAAAAGTATGACAGCAAGTTATCGCCCAGCCAACACTTGAACATTCAACCTCCGACATCAGAATTTCCACCAGAACCCCCGAGCACTCCATATCTGAATCATCCCGGGTGATAGGTCTCATCATCCGAAGACGAACCTCCGTCCTCGTCCATATCTGAATCATCAATAAGATGGGCAGCATCTCCAACCTTGCAATTAGGATCCTTTATCCCCGACATTACTTGGAATAATTCATCCATTTTGAGAGACAGCTTTACATCACCGGATACATGCGACTTAGTGCCCCTTAGTCGATACGCACCCTTCCTTACACCACTCCGAAGAGAAGCTAAGGATGGTGCAACTGGAGAAAAGACCATTTTTCGGCATTCTTCATTCTTAATCAAGCTTTGTTTTCTTCATGAGAGTTGTAGCCCTCGAAAAGAGCTTTCCAGCGCATGGTCATATGCGTCAATCCGACGAACGATGACTCAGGAAAGTGCGTTTCAAGAACAGAGCAGAAAGCTGAGAGAACTTCACTCGATCTCGAGTTGTTTTACTCGATCTCAACAAAAGTTGTCCGAGCACACCTAGTCGAGCAGAGCATGATCGAGAAGATGAGAGCCAGATCAACCCGAATCCGGAAGTCTTATTCGATCTCGAGTAACCTTGTCGAGATCGACCAATACCCTGATGTCATGTCCGGAGTCGAGGAGCTGTGCCAAGTCGAGAAGCCGAAAACGGAGACGTCGAGCACCAGCATTACTCGATCTCGAGGAAGTAACTCGATCTCGAAGACCCCAGAACCACATGTCCGAGCTTGATCGAGCACCAGCTACCCGAGACGCCCAGCCGAGCCATAGTCGACGACAATCTTACTCGATCTCGAGTAGATTTTGTCGAGATCAAGGAAACCGTGTCTGGGAGCGCGTTACGCGGTTTCGCTGTTCTACTCGGATTGGGAGTCCTTGGAGCCGAAGATTACCGAGATCTATCAATATCTATCTGTGGAGAGAAGACCTATCAACACAAGAAGAGATTTACCTATTTTAGATATAATTTTCCTTATAGATTTAATTCATTTATTGCATTTATTTATCTTTAAGCTTTTAGATATAGATTTAGATAAAGATAGAGATATTCTATCCTTGAATAGCAAGGAGTAGAAGGCTATAAATAAAGCCTTAGGGGCTGGTTTTTCATCATTCAATTCACAAGTTAGAGAAGTAGTTCACAGAGACTGTTTAGGAGTTCAGAGGTTTTAGGGTTTTGGCATTCAACGAAAGTTGGATTGCCGGGATTGTAAAGGCTTTGAATTTAGTTTAATGCAAGTTTCTTTTCATACATCAATGTATGCAATTGCGATGAAGAGCGAGTAGTCCACCCACTTATGGGGTTGGGGTGAGCCCGACGGTGGCCATGTGAGGTGATGCGGTAAAGGTACAATCTTTTTATGCAATTCGTCGTCTATCCCTATGAGCATGATTCTTTTGCGAGAGTTGAAGGTGATCCTTGTTTGTGTTATTGAAGCGAAAGTGATTTTAATGCAACTTGGATTAATTATGTGAAAACCGTTAGTAACAATTAGGGTTTATGCGAAAGCCTCTATATGCCTATATGTTAATAACGAAAGTTATTTTGATGGAAAACATGATCTTTTATGCCTTTATGTGTTACTTTGCATGGTTATCGTTGTGGTGTTGGTACCCTAGCTTTGGATGTTCTTTATATATTGAGTTTATCTCGAAAGTTGCAATTTACTGTTTCTGTCGTTTTAGTCGATCTAGAGTACTGTTTACTCGAGATCGAGTACTTGTTGGTCTAAGATCGAGTTGTGTGTCTGAGTTTCTGTCGTCGTTGTCTTTTGTCGATCTCGAGTTCTGCTTTGTCGAGATCGAGCAGCTTCTGTGTTTGCTTTTATTTCCGCTTTTGTTTGTTATTTCTGTCTTTGTTTCTTTCTTTCTATCTTTTGTTTGCTTTACTGTGAGATTTACAACTACCTAGGATACGCTGACACACTTCCTCGTGGATCGATCCTGATTTCCCACTACTGGATAGGGAGGGAGTCTTGTAATTATTTGTTGGGGCACGAATCTGGTTTGAATTATTTTATTATATTTTGAACTCGATTTCCCTCTTACAATAAATTGGCGCCGTTGCCGGGGAAGCTATCATTCGCGCCTTAGGTAGTTAGTTCTCACGTTTTATCTGAGTTACTTTACAGGTGTATGCGCCGTTCTGGTCAATCACCTGAGTTTGACGGCTTAGACGATCCGGAACGTCTCTTACACATCCAAGCTAAGCTAAAAAGAGCCATGGCAGCCGCAGAAAAACAGGAGCAGCTGATACAGAGGCTTACTGATGGACGACTTTTAGTCGCGTAAACCGTATCAAAATAAATTCGAACCTACCTAACTAATGTAGTGTGGTAAGCACGAGTCGATCCCATAGAGAATCAAGTTATTCATAAGTTAAGTTTATTTACCAATTAGTATGAAACGGGGGTTTTGGGGTGATTGAAATAAGAAAGAAAACAAAATAAGCTATAAACAAATTGAAGGAGATACAATTAATAAAATAGTTTCATCTACAAATATCCACTTTATTTGGTTGAATTGATATTGTAACTTCTTCTTGTCCTTTTAGGTTTCCTATGAATGCCCTTGTCCCGACCTAATATAGTTACTAGTCCAACCAGTCCTAGCAACCCTTATCAATCGAACAGTCCCTAAAGAAGGATTTAACCCAATTAATAGCTTTAAGTTCAGAGATTAACCAAGGTATTTGCAGTCTCTAAAGAGGGATTTAACAACACATCCAACTTCCTACTCATTCAATTAGTTCAACCAGCCATAAAGGAACAAGTTTGCCACTTGAGTTAAGGATCACAACCAGGAATCTACAAAACCCTAGCAATTGAATTGATTCTAACTAGTTGCGCGGGCTAGATAGAATAAAATAATAGACAATCAAGCACAAAGAAGTCGAAACATTCAATATAGGAAATAAGGAACAAGATTCAGAAACTCACAACTCAATCAAACAAAGCTTCAAATCGTAGACGAAACGGGAGAGCTTAGATCTCCATAAAAGTAAGACAAAAGACAATTAGGTTTAGAGTAATCAAATTGGCCTCGGCCGTTTCACGTATGTTTTTCCGGCCCCTCCGTTACCGTACGAATTGAAGTATGTATATATAAGGAAAACCTAGCTAACTACCGTAATATAAATATATACAAAATCTATCTCTCCTAATCTATCTATCTAATAGAATATAATATAAATATTTATAATCTTTTATCTAAATATAATCTAGTTCTCAAAGCCACTCATAATACGCCGCACTTGTTGAAGTTGCTCCTTCCGACTTTGGTACGTATGAATATATCATCCCACATATCGATCCGAGCTGCGGCCTCTTCACTTCCAATTTGTGAAATAATCTCATAAATTATGATCGATCTCCGAATTCATACGATCCAGCCCAAAAATATCTAAAATATATAAAAAACACTAGTGTAGACTCCGAAAACCAAATAATACAAATTAACCATAAGAATATGTAAAAATGCTCTAAACTAATATGCAAACTTATACTTAAAACATGACTAAAATAGACTCTATCAAACTACCCCATGCTTAGACTTTTGCTTGTCCTCAAGCAATGAAAAACAAATATAAAATTAATCGTCCTACAAATAAGATCTTCATGCTGTAGTTTTTGAAAAGCAACATCAAGTCATAGGAGCCATGAATAAGAGAACAAATATCCTAGCAAATATATGAGCGATCCAATAGTAAAGGCAAATTTAATCCAACCTCACCGGGATAATGTGTTTCACTCAAGCTCTCATGTGTTTAGGGTTTAAAGTTCAACTCTCAACTCAATCCAAAATGCTCTATACACCATGAAAGTCATCACTTGCAAACAACATCATGAGGACTTTTATAGGCTTGTAATGGGGCTTTGGTAGGAACATAAGGCATGGGAAATATTTAGGCTTGTGGTGCTAAAAATCCGGGAAAAAAAGAACAACAATCAACCAGAACAACACCAAAACTTCCATACTTCGCAAACCATTCCAATAACATAAAATCCAATACACATAGCAATAAGCTCTTTGATTTCAATAGCTATACAATTCATGCAATTTTTTTTCCATTATGATGACTTCTTTTCTTTTCTTTTATGCTTACTGTGGCCCTATGTGAATTTTATCCTCCCTAGGTCCAAGCTTACTAGACTTTTACTCCTAAGTGAATTTTATCCTCCTTAGGCTCCTAGTAATAAGTCATCTCTATTATGCAAGAAGGGTTACCTTATTTTGACTTTGCCTCTCGCAATGCACAACCATACATACATCATCTCCACTCAAAGCAACTCCAACATACAGATTTTTCACCAATTATTCTTCTAATTCCCGGATAGGATCAGGCTAATCATTGGCTATGATATATTTTTGTGGAGCTATAAAAAAGAATAGGCTTTACGGCTCAGACGGGCTTCAAGCAAATGATAATATGTAAGGTAGATAAGGTATAATATGGCTAAAGAAAACATGCCTCAGTCATTTGAAATTCACAAGCAATAAACATGTGTAATACGGTCTTGAAATAAGAAGCATTTGTAATCACACAATAAAAACAAAAGGGAATAATATGTAAAGTCCCTATAAGGCCAAAACAAACTCACAAGGGTTATATTTTTTTAGATTTCAATTAAACCTCAACTATGAACCATACTTTCTCAATTATGTTCTCAAATCATCCTCCAAAAATCATTTTCAATCAAATCATGGGATTTATGCAATTAGATCATAAAATGAATTAGAGGACAAACTAAACCAAGATGGGTATCATTAATAACACCTAAATGCAATGAAATGCATAACAATAATTGAAAAAAACAAAAAACAGAAAACTAACATATATATAAAGACGGAGCTACACATGAATTCCCCACCCCATGCTTAAAATCTTACTTTGTCCCAAAGTAAAGAAAAAGAAATAAAGAAAGATAGAGGAAACTCACAAAGTAATCAGGCATTCCGGGCAACCATTTAGCTCAAGAGGAGGTATATCCTAGAAATTTCAGCAACATATCAAAGTAACCGTGCAGCCTTAGGTGTTTGAGTAGAAACTTTCAGCAACAACTTGGATGCAACTGATATTGTGAAACGTCTTGGAGTCGAAAAAATATAGGCAGTCTCCTTTGCAATTTGTCCTGGCCAAAACAAAAGACGAAGAAAACACACCACAAACTATCACATTCCAACATCCAAGAAAACTATATCCCAAGAATGATGAACAACAAAGACCTAACACAACCCAGTATATAAAAAAAATCAGCTTTTCAATAGCTGCTCAATCACTTATGACAATTCAAAAACATGGAATTCAAGTGATTTCAGGGAGCAACCTAACTAGAATAGGCACCACCTCAAAGTCAGGCTTGTCTTGATAGCAATAGCACTCGAGACTAATTAAGAATAGTCCGCTAATATCAAATAGAACCTGTAGAAATCATTCAGCAGGGAGTTTAGAGGCTGCAATAGATTCTACAAAATTCAGAATAAGATCTCATGAAAATAACTTCCCTTCAAAATCCAACAAAAACCACAAACCATTCCGCTACATCAAAATTTAGCAAAGTAAAATCAAGGCACGGGATCTCAATGTCAAAATTGATCAATGTAATCATACTTGCCAATCTTGCCCACAAATTCAACTAATAAGCTATCAGGTCATATCATACTCAATCAAATCTGAGCCAATCCTGTTCAATTATACCTCACCTTACCTGCCGATAAGGAGCACCATCAGCGATGACGAATTGGTGATGGAGAACGGCGGTGGAAGATGCCGGCTTGGGAGAGGGACACGAGCAGGAGCGCGACGGGTGGTTGGATAGGGATCCCGCGGCGTGAGAGGATAGGGATCCCGCGGTGATGGATGAGCGGTGGCAGATTTGCAGTGGTGGCGGCCGCAGCGATAGCAACAGTAGATCCGAGAGGGACCGATGGGCTGCTGCGGCGCTGGGAGGCTGGTTGCTGGCAGAAGTCCGGCGATCAGAAGGCGGCTAGAGATGATGGATGACGGAAGGAGGTTCAGCCAGTGCTGGTGATCCTGGTGGGCGAGACCGTGAGAGAAACGAGAAAGAGGGTTCTGAATTTTATTTTTTTTACAAAAAAAAAAATCAATAAATACAAAATTATAGAATAAATTAATCCTAGCCCTCAGTAATTTATCAAACTCTTGTGCGCACATATCAATTAAGCATCTATAATATAATGATAAACTGAAATTATATATTATAAAAGTTAAAATCCTTTTCGATTTATCATGACTCTTTACCGAGGGAATGTGATACCACCAACACAATTCCGCTGGTGACGTCTCAAAGTAATGCTCCCAAGGGTCTGTATATTCACCAAAATTCACAAAAATGTAAGAAATATCAATACCTTCTTCGGGAGCCACAGAAATCGGCTCGGTAAATGGTTCCTTGATAGGCAAGTCAAGGATGATTTCTTCCGATGAAATAGGAGCCAAAACACATGGATCCTCACACGTGCACTCATGAGACTCCATGTATGGAAGCATCGGGCTCTCATTGATCAAACCATCATTATTTGTGTCTTGACTTTCATCAACTTGAGGAATAAAGCATTGCCCTACTGCCAACTCACTCACCGGTTGATTAAGTTGGTTCAATTGTTCCTCAATTCGCTCCATCCTTTTAAGCACTTGCTCCAACATAACCTGGCGTGTGAAAGCGTCTTCCTGCTCCACTTGGTGACCCATGTAGCAGAACAAATCCCACATCTCTGATAAGTCGAAACTTGCCAAGCCTCCGTTACTCATAGACTCGACAAGTTCTTTGGTCTCATGAGTCATGCCCTCAACTAGAAAAACAACAATATCTTGCAAACTATCTTGGTAACCCCTTGCATAACGGGCGTCCAATAAATTATTCACTCTTGTGAAATAATGGTGAAAATTTTCCCTTGACACTGCATTAATCTCATCTTAAAATTTTAGAAGTAAGGTTGTCGTGAACCGTAAGATAGGTTCACAAAAAAGTTAAGTTATATACAATAATCGATAAACACACAAAACAAAGAAATAAACTTTGATTCCCTGGCAACGGCGCCAATTTGATGGACGGCTTTTAGTCGCGTAAACCATATCAAAATAAATTCGAACCTTCCTAACTAATGTAGTGTGGTAAGCACGAGTCCATCCCACAGAGAATCAAGTTATTCATAAGTTAAGTTTATTTACCAATTAGTATGAAACGGGGGTTTGGGGGTGATTAAAATAAGAAAGAAAACAAAATAAACTATAAACAAATTGAAGGAGATACAATTAATAAAATAGTTCCATCTACAAATATCCACTTTATTTGGTTGAATTGATATTGTAACTTCTTCTCGTCCTTTTAGGTTTCCTATGAATGCCCTTGTCCCGACCTAATATAGTTACTAGTCCAACCAGTCCTAGCAACCCTTATCAATCGAACAGTCCCTAAAGAAGGATTTAACCCAATTGATAGCTTTAAGTTCAGAGATTAACCAAGGTATTTGCAGTCCCTAAAGAGGGATTTAACAACACATCCAACTTCCTACTCATTCAATTAGTTCAACCAGCCATAAAGGAACAAGTTTGCCACTTGGGTTAAGGTTCACAACCAGGAATCTACAAAACCCTAGCAATTGAATTGATTCTAACTAGTTGCGCGGGCTAGATAGAATAAAATAATAGACAATCAAGCACAAAGAAGTCGAAACATTCAATATAGGAAATAAGGAACAAGATTCAGAAACTCACAACTCAATCAAACAAAGCTTCAAATCGTAGACGAAACGTGAGAGCTTAGATCTCCATAAAAGGAAGACAAAAGACAATTAGGTTTAGAGTTTTCCAACCCCCCCCCCCCCCTGGCGTACGAATTGAAGCATGTATATATAAGGAAAACCTAGCTGACAACCGTAATATAAATATATATATAAAATATATCTCTCCTAATCTATCTATCTAATAGAATATAATATAAATATATATAATCTTTTATCTAAATATAATCTAGTTCTCAAAGTAATAACTCATAATACGCCGCACTTGTTGAAGTTGCACCTTCAGACTTTGGTACGTATGAATATATCATCTCACATATCGATCCAATAAGCGAAATAATCTCATAAATTATGATCGATCTCCGAATTCATACGATCCAGCCCAAAAATACCTGAAATATATAAAAACACTAGTGTAGACTTCGAAAATCAAATAATACAAATTAACCATAAGAATATGTAAAAAGGCTCTAAACTAATATGGAAACTTATACTTAAAACATGACTAAAATAGACTATATCACTTACCAGGGAACTAGCCGCTAAAGATGCTGCTATCGCCGCTGAGTAAGCAGGAAGGGAACAAGCAGAAGCTGAGCTTGCACAATATCCTACCACGGCAGAGGACTATATGCACCCGACACTCGTCGTGCCTGAATCGACTATTCTTATCCCTCAAAATAACTATGAAATTCGCACTCCTTTCTTAATAGAAATTAAACATAATGCATTTCATGGTAGATTTAATGAATGCCCTCTTCAGCACATTACCAACTTTACTGACATGTGTCGCACTCTTGCTGAAGGTACCACCTTGGAGTACATCCTGATGAAGGCTTTCCGCTGGTCTCTCGCTGGTCCTGCATTAAAATGGCTGGAAGGGCTGAAACCACGATCTCTCACGACATGGGCTCAAGTGAAGCAGGAATTTCTGAATATGTTCTTTCCTCCTGCCAAGACAGCACTCCTGCGCCAAAAGATCACATCTTTCAAACAGCAACCTGGAGAGACGCTAGCAAAGGCATGGGAACGCTATAAGGATCTACTGCGATCCTGCCCTACACATTGACAGCAACCCTGCGTAGTTCAAGAGATCTTCTTCAATTCTCTGGACTTGGCTGCAAAGGACAGAATCAACACATATACTCACTATGAGTATCTGACAATGCCGCTTGCTGACGCATGGGCTGCTCGTGACAAGCTGACCAACTATGACAACAAGTATGGGACTCCAGTCAACTATGAGGAGAACCCCTACGCCAGGCCAGCACCATCCATGCCCCTATATGAGCCCCCTGAGGAGATTGATCCAGATGTTAGGGAGCAGTACTACAGAGATCAGAATAGGAAGCTCCTCAAGCAAGTAAAATATCTTTCTGTCAACCAGCCTTGCATTGAATGCGGATCATAGCAGCACACCACTACTGAGTGCCCACACACAGAGCAAGTCAGGCTGGCAGAACACCACGAAGAGGTAGCCTACACAGGGGGTCCCAATCACTATATGGGGGACCAAAGGTTTCAGCAACCACAATGGAACCAAGGTGCCCCTAGGAACCCCCCGCCCTACAGAGCTCCAGGACATCCGGAAAGGGACCAGAAAAGGGATGATCTGCAAACAATCCTTGACGAGATGCGGAAGAACCATTCAGACACCAGGCAGTCCTTCAACTCAGTCTACACTCAGATACAAGGTGTCAACTCTAGGCTTGGGGAAATCGATGTCTGGAGAAAGTCAATGGAAACACAGATGGGCCAGCTAGCAGTAGGAATCGCCCGACAGTCAGGAACCCTCCCAGGATCTTCAGAACCAAATCCCAAGGGAAAGACTGGACACATAGCTGTTGTAAAACTCAGAAGCGGCCATCAACTACAAGAGCCAGAGGTCGGAAAGCAGCAGAACGGAGAAGCTGAGAAAGAACTCGACATCGACCAGCAACAAGTCGACGTCGACAAGCACTTAGTCGATCTCGAGCAAGGGCAAAGGAAAAATTAGGCCAGCCTTCGTCTGCACAGCACAGCAACTCGACATCAAGGAATCTAGTCGACATCGAGGAAACCCAACCCGAGATCAAGGAAGCCACAGCACCTCCGACATCTGTTCTAGCTCCGAATCAGAAAAAATAGTTGCCTTTCCCCACAAAATCTCCAAAGGACCCAGTAGAGAAGAAATTCCAGCGCTTCATCAAGATGCTTCAGAAGCTCAATGTCACCATTCACTTCACAGAAGCTCTTAATGAGATGCCATCCTATATCAAGTTCCTGAAGGAGATTCTGAGCAAAAAGAGGTCAATGACTGAGATTACAGAGGAGTGCAGCCATTCGAACATACTTGAGAAGAGGCCAGATCCAGGTAAGTTTTCTATAACCATTGGATTTGGTCAATATAAATTTAATGCTTTATGTGATCTTGGAGCTAGTGTGAGTATAATGCCTTTAACAATTTGGTCCAAGATTAAGATAGGTGCCCTAGAGCATGTGGATGCTAAGTTGTATATGGCCAACAACACGGTGGTTATTCCAAAAGGCATGGTGGATAATGTGCCAGTGCAAGTAGGTAAGTTTTTCGTCCCTGTTGATTTCTTAGTTATTGATATGGCGGAAGACCCTGGGATGCAGGACCATCCAAGACACCTCCGGACACATCTATACTTGGGGATGGACCTATGATTCGAGATCGTGAGAATGAAGTCATCCTCAAGAGGAAGAAGAAGGCTCCACCATGGGAGTAGGTCCAAAGGTGGAAGCTTGACGTTTAGCTCGTTCATAGTCATTTGACAGCTTTTCGACGTCTCTGTAAAATGGGTCGTACGGATTCAATATTTATCGGATTGAGGCGTTCCATATCTTGTTGGAACGAGGACGAAGAGATCTACAACTTTTCTGTTGAAGGTTTTTCCAGATTCAACCTCGAAATTGGCCGAAAATGCACATCTTTGCAAGTTGTCACTGTTTTGACGGGATTTTACTAAGTGTTGGAACCCCATTTCGCCTAGTGTTCATATTGGGCCGAAATTGGGCTATTTTAAGTGTTATTTCTAGAGATCGTATTTACTTATGATTTTAGGTGTTTTAATTAGATGTTAGATATTATCTTTCTATCATTAAACTCGGTCCATCAGGCCTTAGCATAGCTTATATATTTCGATTTCATACATTGTAAACATTCAGCTTTCAATGAATAGAATTAGTTCTCTCAAACTTGTGTGAAACACATTGAGTGATGTTGATCCAACTAGAGCTGTGCTCGTTGATCACGAATTGGTATCTATCTCAGCTTGGTTTGCTTTGTGTTCATCAACTTCGCAAGACTTGGTGATCCTAGTATCCACAAGCCCCCTCCTTGTGCCTTCAAGTTGTCCGCTTGATTGTGTAGGGTGGTAGAGGCGGGTTATATAGTCATTGGTATTGGTTCCTACCTTCTACGGAAGCCTGGGGTCTCTATCTTGTTCTATATAGATCGACTCAGTCCTTATCAGGTTGTGTCTTTTCATTCTTTTATATCAATTTCGAGTCTTTAGCTACTGATTTCGAGCCTTGTTGGAATTCTTGATCATTCTTGAATTGTTCTTGCAATCATCTTGTTGAGTCTTGCTAGTGTCGACACCAACAGCCCTTGGTTCTTGGTGTTTCTTGCGTTTCTTGCTTTGTTTCTTGCTGCGTTCTTGCATTCTTTATCGAGTCTTGGTAGTTCTTGGTCAGTTCTTTGAATTTCTTGCTTGATTGTCGAAGATCGGACCAACCTACGGCTAATCCCGTATCACCTTGCTTGTCCAATTATTCTAGGAAGGCCTTTCTTAGCAACGGTGGATGCCAGCATAAGCATCAGGAAAAGAGTGCTCACTTTCAACATCAGTGATGAGGTAATTGAGTATTCCTTTAATAAAACTGAAAGGCATACATGTCCAATGGAAGAGGTAAAATCTATCTCAGCTGGCTACGTTACTTGTGGGGAGCGTAAGGTAAGAAATATGACTCCTGAAGAGCTGGAAAAGAGGGATATGGAGGCCCAGGTGGAGAAGATCATGGCCGTCCTAAATTAAGAAACAGAGGATCCACTTGACTCAAACCAAGGTACGTCGATTTGAACTAACTACTTTTCGGATGCCTTGACAGGAAGCAAGTATGGGGTTAATATCGACCAGAGTTCCTCGATCTCGAGAAATTTGGTCGATATCGACCAGAATCAGAAACCTCCACCAGCACCAGCGTCGTCGAGCAGCCAAACAGAAGCCGAGCACTCCTCGAGATCAAGTAGACTACTCGAGATCGACCAACCTCCCGTTGCATCGACTTCACCTTCCTCGACGCTGATTCCACCAGACGGGCCAGACTCCTCGAGATCGACTAACCTTGTCGAGATCGACCAAGCCTCACCCTCCCCAGCTCCTGCATCCACGAGCAGTCCACCACCAGAAGCTGAAAGTTACTCGAGATCGAGTATAGTTACTCGAGATCGACCAAACACCGTGGTCCCCGATTCCGTTTCTGCGAAGGTAAGCCAAGGTATGGATCTTTCTTCTCCTATTTCCATTAAAGATTTATACATGGGAGAGGTTTGCCTTGGTATGTACGCTTATGTAGGATTTCCAATGATGAGCCCAAAGAGTATGAAATTGGAGACAAGCTCAATGTCTCTAAATCAAAGGATCATTGGTTTCCTAACAAATTCAACAAGAAGAGGATGGGACCTTTCGTGGTGAACAAGATCCATTATGGAGGATTACAGCTGATGGACAAGAATGGAGTCCTATTTGAAGCTCAAGCTACATGGGCCCTGCAAATACCACCTTGAGCATAATGGAGAAGACGGCCTAGCGACTATAAAATCTAGAGCTTGTAAATTGACATTTATTTTTGGACTTTTGTGACTATGTTGCTTTTGTTTGTTTTTGGTTTTTAACCTTTTAGTTTTTCTATTGTGGGTATATGTCTTCTATACTTTTCAGGTCCATGGATAGAAGCAAGCTATATTCAGACTCGGCCCAGGCATTCTTTCGTTCGATATTAAGAGGCCTTGCACACTTGTCTAGTGAGTTTCTTTCTTTACCCTTGTTTTTATACAGTGAGGACACTGTAATTTTTAAGTATGGGGTGGGGGAAAGGCTTACTTTATGCATATTTTCTATATTTAACATTATGTGTGCATATTTAGAGTTAAATTCTTGAATTGCTTATACATGGCTATTTTGGAATGCATTATTGATCTATGTGCTTATATGTATGTTTTCCAAAATTTGAAGAAAAATGACCCCCATTTAACAATTTTGATTAATGTCATGGATGTTTATATTGAACTCGACGATGCAAAATTGGATTCATTAGAGATATATCATGAAATTGCCTAGTAAAGGGAAGTCACAATGACGTGCATTATTTTATTAAAAACCATGAAAGGAGGTAAAATTTGATATTGCTTTTGACATGTTGCTTGATAAGAGGACGGAGGACTTTATATTTCCATATAATGCTCATTATTTAAATTCCTAGCCTTACCTATGCTTATGCATCACAAAAGCCATATTATGCCTTATTTCATATATTGCTCCACATATTCTAAATATTGCCCATTCTTTACCTTATTTCCTATCCGGGAATTATGTTGAGAATGATGTTACATTATGGAGTTATTACATGGTTATTGTGTTGTTATTATCGTTATTGGAGTTTGGTAGGAAAGTTTGAAATATATGGAAAATTTAATGAGTGAGAAAAAATCCGATCACCTCAGGAGATAAAGGTAGATCATATGAAAAAGGAATGTGGAAATTCAATTTGGAAATACTCCATTTCCCCGGATCATTAGCACCACATTGCCAAAAATTGCCCACCTTTAGCCTTTTACCAATCTACTCCTTATTGAGCCTAAATTAAAGTCCTCTTGATTATTAATGCTTTGTCACGAAGGAATGTTTTACATAACACTCTTTTTGTGAGTAGATGTTGCTTTTTAAATTGCATATGCATGGAGTTGTGACACTAGTACCTTTTCGAGAATGGTAATTAATTGCAAGGTTATATAAGAATGAATCCAATATGTTGAGAGTTTTGATTTCTTCCCCCGAATGACAATTAAAAGTACTGCTTGAGGACAAGCAAGCTTAAGTATTGGGTGTTTGTTGTGAGCCTAATTCGTCATGTTTTACACCTAACTATTTATCGATTTCTTTATGCATTTCATGCATTTGGGTTAGAATAATACATAATTTGTAAAGTTTATGTTTATTTGCAATATATGGAGGTCTACACAAGTTTTTGTTATATTTCGTAGAAATCGGACGCACTTTGGAGCTTAAAGGAAAACTCATGAAGAAGCTAAGGATGGTGCAGATGGAGAAAAGACCATTTTTCGGCATTCTTCATTCTGAATCAAGCTTTGATGTCTTCATGAGAGTTGTAGCCCTCGAAAAGAGCTTTCCGACGCATGGTCATATGTATCAATCCAATGAACGAGGATTCGGGAAAGTGTGTTTCAAGAACAAAGTAGAAAGCTGAGAGAACTTTACCTGATCTCGAGTTCTTTTACTCGATCTCGACAAAAGTTGTCCGAGCACACCTAGTCGAGCAGAGCATGATCGAGAAGATGAGATCCAGATGAACCCGACTCCGGAAGTCTTACTCGATCTCGAGTAACATTGTCGAGATCGACCAATACCCTGATGCCATGTCCGGCGTCGAGGAGCTATGCCAAGTCGAGAAGCCGAGGACGGAGACGTCGAGCACCAGCCTTACTCGATCTTGAGGAAGTAACTCGATCTCGAGGACCCCAGAACCACATGTCCGAGCTTGATCGAGCACCAGCTACCCGAGACGCCCAGCCGAGCCATAGTCGACGACCATCTTACTCGATCTCGAGTAGATTTTGTCGAGATCAAGGAAACCGTGTCCGGGAGCGCGTTACGCGGTTTTGCTGTTCTACTCGGATTGGGAGTCCTTGGAGCCGAAGATTGTCGAGATCTATCAATATCTATCTATGGAGAGAAGACCTATCAATACAAGAAGAGATTTACCTATTTTAGATATAATTTTCCTTATCGATTTAATTCCTTTATTGCATTTATTTATCTTTAAGCTTTTAGATATAGATTTAGATGAAGATAGAGATATTCTATCCTTGAATAGCAAGGAGTAGAAGGCTATAAATAAAGCCTTAGGGGCTGGTTTTTCATCATTCAATTCACAAGTTAGAGAAGTAGTTCACAGAGACGGTTTAGGAGTTCAGAGGTTTTAGGGTTTTGGCATTCAACGAAAGTTAGATTGCCGGGATTGTAAAGGCTTTGAATTTAGTCTAATGCAAGTTTTATTTCATACATCAATGTCTGCAGTTGCGATGAAGAGGGAGTAGTCCACCCACTTCTGGGGCTGGGGTGAGCCCGACGGTGGCCATGTGAGGTGATGCGGTAAAGGTACAATCTTTTTATGCAATTCGTCTTTTATCGCTATGAGCATGATTCTTTTGCGAGAGTTGAAGGTGATCCTTGTTTATGTTATTGAAGCGAAAGTGATCTTAATGCAACTTGGATTAATTATGTGAAAAGGATTAGTAACAATTAGGGTTTATGCGAAAGCCTCTATATGCCTATTTGTTAATAACGAAAGTTATTTTGATGGAAAGCATGATCTTTTTATGCCTTTATGTGTTACTTTGCATGGTTATCGTTGTGGTGTTGATACCCTGGCTTTGGAAGTTCTTTATATATTGAGTTTATTTCTTCCGAAATCTGAGTTCTGTGTTCGAAAGTTGCAATTTACAATTTCTGTCGTTTTAGTCGATCTAGAGTACTGTTTACTCGAGATCGAGTACCTGTTGGTCTAAGATCGAGTTGTGTGTCTGAGTTTCTGTCGTCGTTGTCGTCGCTGTCTTTTGTCGATCTCGAGTTCTGCTTTGTCGAGATCGAGCAGCTTCCGTGTTTGCTTTTATTTCTTCTTTTGTTTGTTATTTCTGTCTTTGTTTCTTTGTTTCTGTCTTTTGTTTGCTTTTCTGTGAGATGTACAGCTACTTAGGATACGCTGACACGCTTCCTCGTGGATCGATCCTGACTTCCCACTATTGCATAGGGAGGGAGTCTTGTAATTATTTGCTGAGGCACGAATCTGGTTTGAATTATTTTATTATATTTTGAACTCGATTTCCCTCTTACAACAAATGCCTGGGTGAAGAAAGTGCTCGGCCTTGGTTACGGGTACGACATCGACTGCAAGACAAAGACTGCATGTTCATTTCATGTGAACGCTTCCCCGTCATTCATTTGTTCTTGTTGCAAGTCTTCCGTAATGAAAGAGGTCTCCTTTCCCAGATTGCAAGCCTTTTGTAATGAAGGGTGATGATGTTGCTGCTGCTCCCTGAAGAAATTGGCTAATTTCAAACATTTTGGTTTATCGCCATCTTTTTATGTTTATTTTTTTAATATTTATTTTGTGAATGAGTCGATCAAAGCAATAGGCTTTTTTAATGTTTATTTTTTTAATTAATTATTTATTTGTCTTTAAAAAAAATGGTAAACCACGTCCAATGAACCAAAAACAGTGAAACACAATCAGTGAACAATAAGGTCCATACCTAGTGAATCAAATCTTAACCAAATCCTATGAACCACTTCCTGTGAACCATACTCAATGAACCAATCTTAACCAAATCATGTGAACCACACCTAGTGAACCATAAACGGTGAATCACACCCACCACACTCAGTGAACCAATCTTAACCAAATCTTGTGAACCAAACCCAGTGAACCAATCTTAACCAAATCCTGTGAATCATACCCAGTGAACAATTCTCTACATACATGAAATGAACCATTATTAATGAACCAATTATTAATCTCCACCTCCATTTTCTTAATACACTTGTATGCAATTATAAGCATCGCTTTTTCAAATTTTGCCTCATCCCTCCGCCAGCGAATATCACCTTCCGCATGCGCTTCATGGACAAAGCATTGTCAATCGCCGATGATGGAATCAGTGACATCACCCTTCCCCGAATCCCAATTCGAATGGTGCCGGGCTGAGATTGACAGAGTTGAACGGGGAGAGGTTGAAGAAAGAGTGAGAGAGGTCGAAACAGGGACGAGATTAGGAAAGGGAGAAAGGTTGAAGTTGTTCATCAGCTACTAAAAGCTACCCCAAATCAAATATATATCAAATTTAATAAAACGAAGAAAAAGAACAAACGCATATGGGAAAAAGGATTGGGAGATTCAAAACGTTACCGAACAACATGAAATGCCATGAATCCCCATTAATTGATACTCTGAAGGCCGGTCCCAAAAGGCACAAACAAAGATGAGAGAGAAAGAGAGAGAGTCAACTACGAGGGACGATCGATCGCAATCAAGACGAATAGGCGGCGATGACAGCGGCATAACAACGGAACCAGTCCCTAGCGAACTCTCAGCCATGGTGGCGGAGATCCGGGAGAAGGAAGAAGGAGGAGTCGAGCCTGGCCTCGAGGGCGGAGGAAGAGGAAAGGTAAGCGGAGGTGGAGCGGGCGGAGGCTGAAGAAAGGTAGGCGGAGCGGGCGGTGTCAACCATGGAGAAGCTAGGAAGAAAGGTAGGCGCGTGAGGCGTGTTTATTTTAATTCAAAATTAGATCTGTTTCAGCCAATAAATGTTATTAATTCAAAGGGAGAATCAATCTACTTACCACACTCTATGATCAACAACACAGCTAGAGAAAGAACATAATAGTTCCTCTGTAGAACACAGAAAGGAACAGAACACAATTGATGAAATCACAAGTTGTCTAACTACCTCACACCTTGATTCATTAGAAAACTGACTTACATACTCCATACCTTGTTAACTGCTAGATCATCCCACTACACCACTACTTTGCTAACATAACTTCCTAGGTAGTGGCTTTACAAGCAAAAGAAAACCGACCTTAAACTGTTATGTACACAGCTAGCATACTTCACTTACTTAACTAACTTCAACTAACTTAACTTAGTCTAGGAAGTTTAAATTACATTTCAACACCTCCTCTTAATTTAAACTCCTTCATACAAATCTTCTCCATAAAGTAGTAGTGCTTGGCACCACTTAGCGACTTGGTGAACAAATCTGCATTCTGAGTGTTAGTACCACAGAACCCGAGCATCACCTTCTCTTCTGCAACCAGTTCACGGATGAAGTGATGCTGCACCTCGATGTTCTTGGTCCTAGCGTGGAATGCTGGGTTCTTGGTCATGGCAATAGCTGACTTGTTGTCACACCAGACTTCAAATGCACCTGTGTGATCACATCCCAAGTCAAGCTATAACTTCTTTAACCACATTGACTGCCTTACAGCTGCTCCAGCTTCTACATACTCTGCTTCAGAGGATGATATAAGGCAATTGTGTCTTGGTTCTTTGAACTCCAGGTTATAGCTCTTGAACCTAGATCAAACAGTGAACCTGATGTACTCTTTCTATCATGAAGACACCCAGCCAAGACACTATCTGTGTGACCTCTGAGCTTCAACTCATTCACATGCTCATACCAAATTACATGCTTTAAAGTGCATGCAACATACCTTAGAATCCCTCTAGCTGCTCCCAGATGTTGCATTGTAAGACTGTGCATATATCTTGATATGACACTAACACTCAGTGGCGGATCCAGGATTTTTGGCGGGGGGGGGGGGGGGGGGGGGGCTGAAAAACGCGTATCACAAGTTGCAAATCGAGATCAATGTTAATATCAAAATCAAATTTAGGAGGGCCTTTTTTGTTCTTTGCAAGTAAATAGTCATATACTTCTGTCATTACATTATGTGTAAATTTTATCAGATGTCTCCAAAGGGACATTTTAAACAATGATATTCATGAAATACCTGACACAATCACATATAATTTCTTTTTAATATATACATAAAACAGATAGATGTAGACATATAGTTCAATCAAGTCATCAGTTGCACCGCCATAGTCTTTCATTATTTCATTTTTCATTCTGATCATGTCCACTTCATATCATGTATTATGTCCAGAAAGATGAATCTTTAGTTAACTTTTGGCCACCTTATAAGGCATTATCAATATGTTTTTTCAATTATTTTTTAACCTATATAGAGATATACAAGATACCTTAATATGAGTAAAAGCAACGTATCAGCAGAACAAGCAAATAGATCCTCCCACGGTGGATGGTTTAACCCAGACCCTCGCAAACTCACACACCTCGATCTAAATTTACCCCAAATTGATTCTCAAATCTACAAATTCGAATCTAAATTGATTCTCATCTCAACAAATTAAACTTAAAACAATGAAATTAAAAAGTAAAGGAACAAACCTAATCAAAATCTATCCCAAATTGATTCTCAAATCCACAAATTATAATCTAAATTGATTCTCATCTCCCGAATTGAATTTAAAAACAATCTAAATAAAAGGTAGAGACACGAAACTAACCTTGATAGAGTTGGACTTGATAAGATTAGAAATTTAGAAGAAGAAAATCAGTTGTAAATGGGCTTTTGAAGTTCTAAAAAAAAATAGAAAAGGAGGAAAAATAGTCTTTCATTATTTCATTTTTCATTCTGATCATGTCCACTTCATATCATGTATTATGTCCAGAAAGATGAATCTTTAGTTAACTTTTGGCCACCTTATAAGGCATTATCAATATGTTTTTTCAATTATTGTTTAGCCTATACAAAGATATACAAGATACCTTATTATGAGTAAAAGCAACGTATCAACAGAACAAGCAAATAGATCCTCCCATGGTGGATGGTTTAACCCAGACCCTCGCAAACTCACACACCTTGATCTAAATTTACCCCAAATTGATTCTCAAATCTAAAAATTCTAATCTAAATTGATTCTCATCTCAACAAATTAAACTTAAAACAATGAAATTAAAAAGTAAAGAAACAAACCTAATCAAAATCTATCACAAATTGATTCTCAAATCCACAAATTATAATCTAAATTGATTCTCATCTCCCGAATTGAATTTAAAAACAATCTAATTAAAGGGTAGAGAAACAAAACTAACCTTGATAGAGTTGGACTTGATAAGATTAGAAATTTAGAATTATGTGAATTTTAAATAAGATTAGAAATGATTTACTTGATTTAACTCGGTGAATTTATTGTTGAATCCTGCTTGAGAATTATGTGAATTTTAAATAAGATATGAAATGTTATATGATGATGCAAGATGAGATGATGGATGAGATATTATATGTTGAGATGATATGAACATGGAATGATTTGTGATGAGATAAGATGGAATAATCAGAAATGAGATATGTGAAGTTATGTATGATAGTTAGAGGCGCCTTCTGTGACTTAGATAGACTTATGCATATTTCTATGTTTGTTGGGTGATATGTGATCTATTGGACATTTCTTATTATTGATCTTGATTGCTTGGATTCTGCGCGTCTCCAAGTAAGTTTCCTACGGGAGCTTACTCAGTAACCAGGACCTCATGTCTGATGTGTCATATAGTATGTAGGTGTTACATATGCATAAAAGCATGTCATGTAGTATCATGCTTAGGACTTGCATTTATGAATGAGCATCCCTATTCTTTATGCTTTTTAAAAGAGCACGGTCGTGATATGTGAGTCCTAGAGTCTTTTCCTAGGGTCATAGGGTAGCCCAGCCACATATGGTTTGTCCTGAGTCAGTATTGTCGTTACATAAGCATATTGATGATGAGATAGCCCAACACCATCGGGCATGAGTATGGGTACCTGTTGTTGCAAGAGGATTATATGTCTAGTATTGAAGTAAATAAAATTAATAAAAGAAAACCAACTCATGTCCAAGCAAATAAATACCAGACTTCCTCCCGTTGTAGTAGAATGTAGTCAGGATCAATCCACGAGGAAGCGTGTCAGCGCCCGCCTTTTTCGTTGCAGATCCTCTCGAATTCGACTCAGGAAGTACTCGACGTCAACTAGTGTCCTCGACGTCGACTACTCAGTCGAGTATAACTACAAAACAGAAGGAAAGAAACGCAAAAACAAACGAAAGCTAATCGATCTCGAGTAGATGTAATCGAAGTCGACAACTATAGCACTCGACATCGACCAATGTCGTCGATTAAGAGTAGTGCAAAATAAAAAATTGTAACTTTTCGCAAGTAAACAACGAATGTAAACACGAATTTGGTGGGAATAAATTCAGTATACAAAAAGACATCCAATATCGGAGTTTCAATGCCACAACGATAATTATATAAAATAATGCATAAAGGCATAAAAGATAATGCTTTTCATCAAATAACCTCATGTACTAACAAATAGGAAAATAGAGGTTTTCGCATAAACCCTAATTGTTAATAAGCCTTTTCACATAATTAATCCAAGTTGTATTAAGATCACTTTTGCTTCAATAACACAAATAAGGATCACCTTCAACTGTCGCAAAAGAATCATGCTCATAGGGATAGAAGATGAAACCGCATCAAAAGATTGTACGTTTATCGCATTACCTTACATGGCTACCGTCGAGCTCACCCCGACCCTAGAAGTTGGGTGACTACTCGCTCTTCATTATCAAGAAACTCATCAATAACAAAAAGGAACTAAATTGCATTAATGAAACAAAATAAATCTTACAACCTATCAAAGCCAATTCTGCTCCCGCCAAACAAACTCCACTCGGCCAAGCTCTCTCTCTCTCTCTCTCTCTCTCTCTCTCTCTCTCTCTCTCTCTCTCTCTCTCTCTCTCTCTACTCGCTATATGCTATGAATTGTCTGTTGAAAAATACCTAAAACTCAGTCCCTAGGGCCTTATTTATAGTGTTCAACCCTAGCTAATCTAGGAAAGAACAATCTATCTATATCTAAAACTTTCTGTCTGAAAACATAAGATAAAACTTAATGAATAATTCTATAAGTAAATAAGACTAATGTGGATAAATCCCTCTTGAACTTGATAGATCTTCATGTGGATGGATAGAATTCCACATATCTTTACTTGCAAGTAATCTATCTTCTCGGCACACACTCGATATCAGACTCGGACTAACGCATGTGTGTACTCGACATCGACAAGGTGTAGTCGACGTCGACTAGCTCGTGTCTCCATGTGTTGCACTCGAGCTCGGCTACCATCTGGGCATTCGACGTGTAGTCGGCATCGAGTAGGGTTACTCGACGTCGAGTAGCTCTGAGCTTCTCGAGTGGATCTCTCCTCGACTTCGTGTAAATCTGACTGAAGTTACTCGATATCGACTAAAGTTGGTCGATCTCAACTAGTCTATGACTAGTAATCCTTCCTTGATTTCTGCTCGATTTGTCCTGGTTCAGCTCCTACTTGATCTTGGACTTTCTGTAGTTGTCTTCGAGCTTTTCATCATTTCTCGGAATTGCTGTAAATTACCTCCGTTTCTGCAAAATTAAACAAAAACTAGTGTAGACTCCAAAATTTGGCAAATAACCATAAACTACATAGATTCTGTACAATTCTAACCCAATGATCTGAAATGCATGCAGAAATCGATATGAAAGTAAGTATAAAACATGGCAATTTAGGCGCACAACAAACATCACATACTTAAGCTTGCTTGTCCTCAAGCAATACTTTTAATGGTCATAGATGGGAAGAACTTAAACCCTCAACATTATAGATTCATTCTCATATAACTCTGCAATCAATTACCATCCTTGAAAAGGTACTTATGCCTCAAATCCATGCATGTGCAATAAAAGCAACATCTGCACACAAAAGGAGGGTTATGCAAAAACAATTCATAAGTGACAAAACAACAATAATCAAGAGGACTTTAATTAAGCTCAATAAGGAGTAGATTGGTAAAAGGCAAAAGGTGGGATATATTTGGCCATGTGGTGCTAATGATCCGGGGAAATGGAGTAATTCCCAAACTTTCATACCACGTTCCTTCTTCCTTTGATTTTTCACCTTTCGCTCATTCGCTCATTGCTTTTTTTCATTATAATGCCTTTTACCTCTCTAACCTCAGCAATGCCTTCTCGCGAGTCAGAAACATGGGTGTCATGAATGGCCCCGGATACTTAGTGCTTCGGACTCCTCACCTTGGTGTCCCATCCCGCGGAACTATTATCTCAACGCATGCAGGGTCGATCTACCTTTATCTCCTGAGGTGACCAGATTTTCTTTCACTCGTTAAATTTTCCATATTTTTGAAACTTTTCTGCCAAACTCAAATAATGATATATAAAAACACAACACCATATAATAATCTACATAATGTGACATCATTCTCAATATAATTCCCGGATAAGGAAATAAGGTAAAGAATGGGCAATATTTAGATTAGGGGTGGGCACAAATCCCGCAAATCCCGATCCTGTCCCGGTCCCGTCCCGATCCCGTCCCGATCCCGGTGGGATTTAGGACAAAATAGCGAATCCCGTCCCGATCCCATCCCGCAAAAATTATGCGGGACGAAACGCGGGACGATCCCGGTGGGATCCCGCAAATCCCGTCCCGTCCCGCATATAATAATAATAATAATAATAATAATAATAATAATAATAATTTTTATAATAATAATAATATTATAATATTATAGAATAATAATAATATATTATTAGTATTATTATTTTGAGCAAATATTATTTATAACTATAATAATAATTTTCAATTTATAATAATAATAATAATAATAATATATAATATTATAATAATATTAATTTATAATAATAATAATAATTTATAATAATAATAATAATTATTATTATTATTAATTTATAATAATAATATAATATTATAATAATAATAATAATTTTCAATTTAATAATAATATTAATTTATAATAAAATTATTATTATTATTATATTATTATTATTATATCATATTATATTTTTTTCTTGTAAAGTTTAATTATTTTATAATAATAGCAATAAAAATAAGTAATATTATTTATCATTATTATTATTATTATTATTTATTATTATTATTATTATTATTATTATTATTATTATTATTATTATTATTATTATTATTATTTTATTATTATTATTATTATCAAAATATTTACATGAAATTGGATGGGAGCCGGCTAACAAGCTGAGCTCCGCAACCCTTCTGAATAATAAAAGCAACTCTAATCAAAGTGTGACAACTATCCCTACTATTCCCAGGTATCCCCTTAGCGACCCCACCCACCCGCTTGGGAAGTCCCATGGCATTATCCCCTAAGTCACCAATAGTTGAAAAGGAAAACGGTATGAAATGATATCCTTTTTCTCTGCAAACCTCCTCATATTTTTTCCTTTTGTTTTCAGCAGCTACCTTAGCCCCCCTACCTGGAATAAAACCTGAAAGACCAGAAGAGCTAAAAATAGAAGTACCCATATTATTATTATTATTATTATTGTTATTATTATTATTATTATTATTATTATTATTATTATTATTATTATTATTATTATTATAAAAACATATTACAAGAAATTAGTGGGCAATCGAGATACTATCTGGGCACCCACTCCTTTAGCGATAACAAAGCCAAGTCTAGTAAAAATATAACGTGCAGCACGAGCCCCAACATCCTGAGATACCGAGAATTTCTGAATCCGCTTCAGCAATGCAACCGCATTTGTATCCAACTCCCCCAACGAAGAGAATGAGAAGGGTAGGAAACCATAACCAGCCGCCGTACACAAATCTCGATACTTGACACACTTACGTCGAGCAGCATCAACAACAGCACTACCAGGCATAAAGTCAGAAATTCCAGACTGAGTCAATGGAGAGGATCCCATCAGATCGACACACACATCCTGCCCATTTAGAGTTACAAGAAGCAAATAGCTAATTAAATACGGTATTCTTCCTGACTATCAATCGATAATTAGACAATATTGGTAAATCTCGTCTCAATTCCTTTCCGTCCTGATCTAGTAAGATAATGTAGCCAAATATGTTGAACATTATAATTAATTATACAATCATTGTATGAATTAATAATAGTATTATAATATTAATAATAATAATAATAATAATAATAATAATAATAATAATAATATTATTATTATTATTATTGAATAATATAGTTGAGAATAATACCGTATTCAACATATTATACTAAATAATGAATTTTGAAAGCATTTTTCACTTTGCAAATTTATATAATATTTTATTATTTTTATATGCGGGACAAGGCCTGTCCCGTCCCGATCCCGTCCCGTCCAGACACCATCCCGTCCCGAAAAACAAATGTCAATCCCGTCCCGAAAAAATTTCGCGGGACGAATCTCGTCCCGGCCCTATCCCGTCTCGTGCCCACCCCTAATTTAGATCATGTGGAGACATAATTGAAATAAGGCATAATATGACTTTTGTGATGCATATAAGCATAGGTATGGCTAGGAATATCAAAATATGAGCATTATGTGGAAAATATAAAGTCCTTTATCCTCTTATCATGCAATATGTCAAAAGCAACTTCAATTTTACCTCCTTTCATGGTTTTCAATAAAATAATGCACTTCATTGTGGCTTCCCTTTACTAGGCAATTTCATGCTATATCTCTAATGAATCCAATGTTGCATCGTCGAGTTCAATATAACTTCCATGACACTAATAAAAAATTTTCAATAGGGGTGATGTTTATGAACTTTGGAAAACATGCATATGAGCACATAGATTGATAATCAATTACAAAATAGCCATGCATAAGCAATTCAAGAAATAAACTTCAAATATGCACAAAGTAAGCCCTTCCCCCACATCATACTGAAACATTACAGTGTCCTCACTGTATAAAAACAACAGTAAAGAAAGCATGGAATAAAATGAGCCATTTTGGAAAATCTGTCTACAACAACAAATATGGAATCATGACCCTTAGAAGTTCTAGATAATCCTACAATAAAATCCATAGAAACATCTTCCCAGGGTGCATTAGCAATAGGCAAAGGTTGGTATAGACCATTAGCATTAGATTTCGATTTGGCTTTAGCACATGTAACACAACTTTTGACAAATCTCAGCACATAATTAGACATTTTAGGCCAAAAGTAATGTTCCTTAAGTCCAGCTAAGGTTTTTTCGAAACCACCATGTCCTCTAGATTCATGAATTTCTTGAGTTAAGAATCGGCGAATAGAAGAAGATGGGATACAAAGCTTGCCCATCTCAAACAAATAACCATTATCAAGAAAATATGAATCAACTTCACCTTTAGACACACATTGAGCATATATAGTTTTAAAGAAACCATCAGAAGCATACAGTTCCTTTATCATAGAAAAACCCAAAACATGTGCATCCATATGGTTTAAGAAGACATACCTGCGTGATAGCGCGTCAGCTACCACATTATCCTTTCCTTTCTTGTGGTGACCCACATAGAAAAAGGTCTCTATAAACTCCACCCATCGAGCAAGTTGCCTGCTGAGCACTGCTTGTCCTTTGAGATACTTTAGAGCTTCATGATCCAAATGAATCACAAACTCCTTAGGCCAGAGGTAATGTTGCCAAGTCTGTAAGCAGCGAACTAGTGCAAATAGCTCCTTGTCGTAGGTAGAATAGTTGAGCTCAGCGAAGCCCAACTTTTCGCTGAAGTAGGCGATGGGACGTTTGTTCTGCAGCAGGACCCCTCCAATGCCAGTGTCAGAAGCGTCACACTCGAGCTCAAAAGGTTGAGCAAAGTCAGGTAACTGCAACACTGGGGTGTGTGTCAGGCGATCCTTGAGGGCGTCGAAAGCCTTTTGATGCGAGTCAGTCCAGCGAAATGTCACATCTTTCTTTGTCAGCTCATGTAGGGGGGCGGCAATCAGGCTGAAGTCTTTGACAAAGCGTCGATAGAAACCAGCAAGGCCCAAGAATGAGCGGACATGAGTGGGTGTGTTCGGCCTGGCCCACTCCTGAATAGCACGAATCTTTTCCTCACCCACCTTTAATCCAGATGCAGTCACTACAAAACCAAGAAAAATGGTAGACTCGGATGCAAAAGAACACTTCTTTAAATTGGCATATAATTTCTCTTTCCTAAGACAATCAAAAACCAATTTTATGTGACTTAAATGATCATGCATATTCTTACTATAGATTAAGATATCGTCAAAATAGACAACGACAAATTTTCCTAAGTGTCTTCTAAGAACATGGTTCATAAGCCTCATAAAAGTAGAAGGTGCATTTGTTAATCCAAAAGGCATTACTAACCATTCATATAAGACATACTTATTTTTAAAAGTCGTTTTCCATTCATCTCCCTATTTCATCCTAATTTGATGATATCCACTTCTATGTTCAATTTTATAAAAAATAGAAGCACCATGAAGTTCATCAAGCATATCATCTAAACGGGGAATAGGGTGGCGATACTTAACCGTTATTTGGTTGATTGAGCGGCAATAGGTGCAGGAATATGACTCAATTCAACATTAAGTAATACCTGTTTCATTACCAGAAGAATATGAGGTCGATGAGCATTCCATGTAATGGTCCCTTTTTGAGGTTGAGAGACCAAAGATCGACGTTCGACAGAGCCCTTAAGTGATGCAGAAGAGGGCTGAGTGGACGTTGAGGGGGGAAAAGTTGGTGCCGAGGGAGCCGCGGGCGCTGCTGGTGGGGCCGCGGGCGCGGCAGTAGTGGCAGCGGGTGCGGCCTGCTTGGCCGAGAGCTCCTTGAGCTTCTCCTTCATCTCAGCTTCCTTCTGGGCGTCCTGTTGTTACTTCTTGCGAACCTGGTCCTTCAGAATAGTTTGTGGTGAAAGGGGGTAGGAGAGTAACTCTCCTCCCATCATAGGTGAAAGCATATGTATTTGCACGACCATCATGAAGAACAGAACGATCATATAACCAAGGACGTCCTAACAAGATATGACTACAATCCATGCGAGCAACATCACATAATATTTTATCATGATATGATCCAATAGAAAGGGAAACTAAACATTGTTTGGTGACCATTATATCAGAACCATCATCAGTAATGCCATTTAATCCATAGTGAGTAGCTCTAGGAGTAGTAGTTAAATGGAGGAAATCCACTACCTTTTCATTGATGAGATTGCAGCAACTCCCACCATCGATGATGAGGTTTAAAGTAGCTTCGCGAACCACACATCTAGTGTGGAAGATGTTCTCCTTTTGATCAGCCATGGGAGATTCCTGAATGTGTAGGACCCGCCGGTTGACAAGGCAGAGCACGTTGTCATATTCTGATGTGTCGATCTCCTCAATAGGTTCAGATGGCTGGTCCTCCTCCACTTCACTCGAAATTACATGGTCCTCAACAGTCCCCTCCTCATAGTAACGGTCTCCCAAATCATTGAAAAGAACCTTCCTTTTCTGAGGGCAATTGCGAGAGACATGCCCAAAACCACCACAAGTGAAGCAGCGGATGTCTTTATTGCGATCTGTAGAAGGTGCAGCAACTCTTCTAGTTTCAACCTGATAACCCTGTTGAGGTGAGTTAGAAACTCCCTTTTTCTGCATACAAGGGTTAGATGTAGAAGGCTTAGATTGACTAGAAGGGTTAAAGGGAATAAACCTGCGACCTTGCGAGGTCTGATCGAATCTAGTCTTCTGTTGCCGAAGTTGTTGCTGCTGTTGTTCATACATAAGTTGTGCTTTATGAGTCAAAGTGTTAATATCTCTAATGGAATGGATAGATAAAGGATTTTTAATAGAAATATTAAGACCAGCAAGAAATTGAGTACACAAAGCACGTTCAGTAAGATAAACATTAGCCTGATGGGAGAGCCGTTCAAGCTCATCTATGTAGTCATTAGGAGAGCGAGTTCCTTGGCGGCAGGAAGCGAGCTGTATCCTCATGGACTCTGTGTATTCCTCAGGCACATGTCTCTTTTTTAGGAGATAGCGAAGTTGTGGCCAGGTTTCAACAGGCTGCTTGTCCTGACGACGGCGCATCTCACGAGTGCGGAACCACCAGGTGCGAGCTTTACCTACTAAATGCAATATAACAACTTCTAACTTCTCCGTTTCCTCATAGCGTAAATGTTCAAGCAGATAGTCAGTATGATTTTCCCAAACAAGATAAGTTTCAGGATCAGTATTACCATCAAAGGTTTATAGTTTAAGCTTAACATCTCGTCTCTGTATAGCTTGAGCATTATCAAATCTAGGATGACCAAAATTAGGAGGGGGTAAATCATCAATGTTAGGATTTACCTCATGGTAAGCATCCTCTAAATGTGGCGTCTCATACAGATCATTATTGCTGCGGCTGTCATCCCAGTTAGCACGGGTATGAAACGGCTGCTGATGACGCTGATGTGGCCTCCCTTGCTGATGCCGTGGTGGGGTGTGCTCACGGATCCTGGTGGCCATTGAAGCCCGCTAGATGATCGTTGTCATTCTCTCTAGTGAAAGGGTTAGGAGTAGCAGACTTAAGCTGATAATGTAATTGACCAGAAGGGGGAGGTTTAGCAGAATAAAAGTTGTTACCTGCAGGTTGCGGATTACCTGTAGGAGGTGTAGTATCTGGGGGTGGTGGAGGCGGCTTACCTCCAGAGGGAGGTGTAGATCCAGAAGCCTCCACCTGTTTTGCCTCCTCCAATTGCCGCGCGACTGCCTGTTTGATGAGGTCAGAGAAGAATACGCGGTCCTCTTTACGTTCGATAGCTCGACGATTTTCAGCCTCTGCCAGTTCCTTACGCACAACCAGAGTAGATTCTTGGATAGCAGAGTTAATAATGAATTGCATATCAGAAGCAGAAATGCCAGCAGGTGGGGTAGGGGAAGGGTTGGGGTCGCTATCGTTCGACATATTCCTACAATATCAGAAGAGCAACAAGTAAACGAAGCAAAGACCAGAAACCAAGTAATGCAAGCTCTAGTGATTCGTAAGAGTGATTCAAGTTTTCAGAAATCCTAGAGCGAGAAAACAAGGCACAATACTCAAGCAATTCCCCTGGACACAGAATTTTGCAATATTGAAGAAGACAGCAAGTAATAATCAAAATTGCAAATTAAATCAGCCACAAAGTCGGATATCAAGGATAGCAAGTATAAACAAGCGGCTGAATGTGTATAGAAAAAGAACTACAATGTGATGCTTGAATAACATAAATGTGTAATAATCGATAATAGCAATCACAAGGGCAATCAAGTGCACACACTCCGTCAACTATTATCTGACGGTTGCAACACGGTTCAGAAAAAAAGGGGTGTGACTAGGGGTGGGCATGGGACGGGACGGGACGGGATTGGGGTAATCCCGCATCCCATCCCTCGTATTTTTTGCGGGACGGGATTGGGACGGGATTGAATTGTTTTTTTTCAAATCCCGCAGGGTCTTATCCCTCACGGGACAGGACGGGATCGGGACGGGACGGGACTTGTCCCTCGTAAAAAAAAATTCCAAAATAATACAATAAACTCCAAAAATAAATTCTTACCTATACTCTTAAACTCTTAAATAATTAGTCAAAAAATAAATAAAATAATAACACGGCCTCTTGGGTTCATGCTAAATAAGTAAAGACTTTGGAGTGCTATTGTGGTTAGGCATAGATAATTAGCTTCACATATTCCTAGTTCAATTCAACAATTGCTACGTACTGTTTGTTTGTAGGCATGACTTGCACTTCCTACAGTATATAATTTCTAGTAATCTTGTTGCCTAATAATTAATTGTCAATATGTAATATAAATATATTCTTAGATATTTTTATTAATTTTAATTATATATATATATATATATATATATGCGGGACGGGACGGGATTTGCGGGACGAGAACTCTCCGTCCCGCGTCCCGTCCCGCGTATGTTTTGCGGGACGGGATTGAATTATTTTTTTACAAATCCCACCGGGATCGGGACGGGACGGGATTTGCGGGATTTGTGCCCACCCCTAGGTGTGACCAAGGCTCCAGTGTCGGCATAGCACAAAATCACACAAGCAGGGTTCTTTTCTAATGCTTAAAACCGATTAGATCATCTAACATGTAGCAATCAAAGAACTAACAAGGAAGAGTTACTAACTCAACAATGTAAACGAAAGAATGCTCTTTTTTTTCTTTTCTTTTTTTGAATTATGCTTCGGCTTTGCTGTTTTTTTTTTAACTATGAACTAGCTGCTGTAATAGGAAGGCAGCAACCGAAAAATGAAGAGCAAGAAAAAAAAAATAAAAAAAAATAACAAGCTGCGATGATGTAAAAGTAAGCAAAAATAAAGAAAAGTAGGAAAATAGGCTAGAAACTGGAGAAATTTGGGTTCTTTAGTGGTGCAATTTCATATAATGCTTTTAATCCAAGAATCACAGTCATAGGCATGATATGTAGCAACTAGGAATAAAAGATCACAACTTGCAGTCAAGAACTCAATATCTTCGAAATTAAAGATCCAAACAAAGAATAACAAAAATAAAGTGCCAAGTTTGATGGGTGAACAATAAAGATTTAGCTTTTATGCAGCGGCTATGGTGAAAAAATAGGCACGAAAAATAAATCACTCAAATAAGAAATCAAGAGAGTAAAGAACTTGCATTAACCTGAAATCCGATACCACTTGATACGTTTGGGATACCCGATCCTTCGCCTGTGGGCTCAAGATCAAGAACCACGCCGTATATTTGCTTAGATCTTGCAATGCTCTTTGATATCTCCTGATCTTGCAACTAAAGAACTGGATTTAGTGACAGAAAATAAAACAAGGGTAGCGAGAGGGAGAAGCGAGGGACTGGGCACGCTGGGGTCGCTGGGCACACAGGATTGGGTCCTCAGGGTGTGCGGGTGTGTAAGCGCGAAGACGTCCGGAAGCGCAGGGACTCCTCTCGCTGGGAGCGAAGGCGCTGGCGACTTGGGATGCGCGGCTGCGAGGGCCAGCGAGGGCAAGCGGGTGCGCGCTGTGAATGCCGAGGACGCCTGGGCGTCTGCGTGCGCGCTGGGGATGCCTTCCGCGCTCGCTGGGAGCGGATCTGGCCGCGGATGTCGCCAAGCTCGGCCTTTCCTTGTTGCGACAGAATCTGTTCTTGTTGGGTTGTGTTTGGCTTAGGGTTTCCGATGGGAACCAAGGTGATGGTGATGATTGTGATTTCCGAAATCTCTCAAGAACATAGAACAATGATAGCTTTTGGGATTGATAACCAAGAACCCTTTAATCCATAAAGGGGTTCTCAATTCTAATTCAATCTGATTAATTTCAAAGTGCATAACATGAATTTATAGAAAACTTATGGAAGATCTAACCAATCCTTTCTTGCAAAGGAAAGGGGTTTGGATAGATTAATTCTATCTAAAGGTAAATAAAATATGCCTAAGATAAATATTTCCTAATAAGATAAATGTTTCATAACTTGGTGGCCAAGGATTATATCTAGAAGAGATATAATTAATTTCCACCTTATTTATCTAAATTGCATAAAATAATAACATAGGTAATTACTTAAATAACTCGGCCCACTAGAGCCCACTCGGCCAAGCCCACAAGGCCCACTCGACATGACCTTTGGCCGAGTGTCATGTATGTCTTGATAAAGGCGGGTGTAGCCGAGTCTTCATGAGCTCCGAGTGTGGACGCAAGCTCACTTCCGGTGCTGGTGGTGTAACCTTGAGCCAAGTGATCCAGGGTAGCCTGAACCCTTGCTCTAACGTTCCATGGTGACGGACAAGAAAGGCCTTAGTTGCAGTTTGAATCTTCTTGGCCCTTGCACGAGTGACAGGACCATCAAATGGAACCTGCATTTTGTCCTCAATGTCACCAGGGGTCATCGATAATTGCACGACATCACCAGGTTATGTTGGAGGAGGTGCTTAAAAGGATGGAGCGAATTGAGGAACAATTGAACCAACTTAATCAACCGGTGAGTGAGTTGGTAGTAGAGCAATGCTTTATTCCTCAAGTTGATGAAAGCCAAGACACAAACAATGACGGTTTGATCAATGAGAGCCCGATGCTCCCTGACATGGAGTCTCATGAGTGCACACATGAGGATCCATGTGTTTTGGCTCCTGATGTGAGCCTAATTCGCCATGTTTTACACTTACTTTTATATCGATTTCTGCATACATTGCATGCATTTGGGTTAGAATAATACAGAATCTGTGTAGTTTACACTTATTTGCAATATATGGAGGTCTACACAAGTTTTGGTTATATTTCGCAGAAATCGGACGCACTTTGGAGCTTAAAGGAAACTCATGGAGAAGCTAAGAATGGTGCAGCTGGCGAAAAGGCCATTTTTCATCATTCTTCGTTCTGAATCAAGCTTTGATGTCTTCATGAGAGTTGTATCCCTCGGAAGGAGCTTTCCAACGCATGGTCATATGCGTCAATCCGACAAACGAGGACTCGGGAAAGTGCGTTTCAAGAACAGAGCAGAAAGCTGAAGCCAAGTATACTCGATATCGAGTACACCTTACTCGATATCGACCAACTTTGTCGAGTTGACCTGGTCGAGCAGAGCTGATCGAGGACACTGAGTCAGAGACAACCCGACTCCCGGAATCCTACTCGATGTCGAGGAGGCCTTGTCGAGATCGAGGAGCCATGTCCGGAGTCGACGAGCTGTGCCAAGTCGAGAAGCCGAAGACGGAGACGCCGAGCCAACCCTACTCGATCTCGAGGAGGCCTTGTCGAGATTGAGAAGCCACCCTGCGCCAGTCCGAGCCCATGCCGAGGAGGAGTCCTCAACAACATCAGTCCGAGTCATCCTCGACCGCACTCTACTCGATCTCGAGTACCCTTTGTCGAGATCGAGGAGCCAGAACCACCAGATCCGAGCCATGTCGAGCAGAGCCACCCGAGGAGCCCAGCCAGGCCAAGTCACGACCACCGTACTCGATCTCGAGTAGAGCCTGGTCGAGATCGACGAGCAAAGTCCGAAAACGCGTTACGCGGTTGAGCAATTCGAGTCGAGCTGGGATTCCGTGGGCACGAAGGAGGTCGAGTAGGCCGAAATCTATCAAGTTCTATCCATGGAAGGGAGATCTATCAACATGAAGACATATTACCTAGTTTAGATATAGTTTTCCTTTAAAGATTTATTTCCATTAAGCATTTTATTTATCTTTTAGCAAAGTAGATATAGATTTAGATATAGATAGATGATTATTTCCTTGGTTAGCAAGGTTTGATCACTATAAATAAAGCCCTAGGGGCTCAGTTTCATTCATTCCAATTCACACACAATTCCAATTCAGAGACACAGTTCCACATAGAGTTTAGGAGTTCTAAGGTTTTTAGGGTTTTGGCTTTCTGCGAAAGTTGATTGCCGGGATTGTAAAGGCTTTTGAATTTAGTTTTATGCAAGTTATTTTTTTTCATTCAATGTCTGTTATTGCGATGAGGCGTGAGTAGTCCACCCACTTCTGGGGCTGGGGTGAGCCCGACGGTGGCCATGTGAGGCGATGCGATAAAGGTCATATCTTTTTGTGCAATTCATCTTCTATCCCTATGAGCATGATTCTTTTGCGAGAGTTGAAGGTGATCCTTGTTTGTATTATTGAAGCGAAAGTGATCTTAATGCAACTTGGGTTAATTATGTGAAAAGGGTTAGTAACAATTAGGGTTTATGCGAAAGCCTCTATATGCATATTTGTTAATGACGAAAGTTATTTGATGGAAAGCATGATCTTTTGTGCCTTTATGTGTTACTTTGCATGGTTATCGTTGTGGTGTTGATACCCTGGCTTTGGAAGTCTTTTAGCATATTGAATTTATTTCCGTCAAAATTCTGAGTTGTGTTCGAAAATCTGTGAATTTATCTTTTCTGCATTCTTGTCGACATAGAGTAGAGCTAGTCGATCTCGAGTAAGACGTGGTCGAGATCGAGTAGGACTTGTCTAGGTCGAGTTGAAGTTTTCTCTGTTGTCGTCGATTTCAAGTTTCTGTCGACTTACCTGTGGTCGATCTCGAGTAGAGCCTGGTTGAGATCGACGAGCCTTTGCTTTGCTTTTATTTGCTGCTTTGCTTTGTCTTTTCTGTCTTAGTTTAGTTCATTGCTTTTGTTTGTTATTTTATATTTGTTTCTGTGTTTCTGTCTTTCTGCTATTCTGTCTGTGAGATCCGTTGCTCCCTAAGAACTGCTGACATGCTTCCTCGTGGATTCGATCCTGATTTTCTCTTACTACAACGGGAGGAAGTCTTGTATTTATTTGCTGAGACAGGGAAGTCAGTCTGAACTTTATTTTATATTTATTTCATACTTGACCATCCTCCTGCAACAACAGCTCCTATTTCATCTGAAGAAATCATCCCTGACTTGTCTATCAAGGAATCGTTTGCCGAGCTGATTTCTGTGGCTCCCGAAGAAGGTATTGATATTTCTTACACTTTTGTGAATTTTGGTGAATATACAGATCCTTGGGAGCGTTACTTTGACAAGCCACCAACGGAACTGTGTTGTTGGTATCACATTCCTTCGGTAGAGGGTCATGATAAATTGAAAAAGCTTTTAACTTCTATATTATATAATTTCAGTTTATTATTATATTATATACTAGTGTAATACCCGTGACTTCAAGGCACGGGAGCTTAATCCATTTTAATTTGAACATCATTTTATATATCTATATAATACTATATTAACACATATATACGTGTTTACAACAAAAGTATGTATAAAGTATTCTTTTATAATTTATAAATTAGTTGAAAAGAGATACGTACGATACAAATTTTGAAAATGATTTAATAAGGTAAAGTAGTAATAATACTCAAACACACCACCTAATATAATTTGAAATAAATATATAATTATTATCATTATCATAGATCTAAAAAGTAAAATATAAGCTCCCGTACAAATATTAAAAAATCATAAGCACATGATTGTGTGAATAATTTTGAAGTTATGTAGATATACATAACTTATTCATTATTTTCATGAGAAAGATGGTTAGAAAGAGAGAGAAATAAATAGTGAAAATAAAGGTAAGATGGTAAAAAAAAGATCTTTAAAGGTAGAAAAGTGATCTAAGAAGCCTCATCCAAGATATAAAATAAGCATTAGTAATGCTTGTGAAGTTGTGAGTCTTAAAATATTATTGATTTTTCGATAGTCATTTAAGATGTCTAAAATAATTAAATTGTAAAAAACACTTTTTTGGCTCTAATTGATTTTTATAATTAATTTTTGAAATCGAATATTTAAAAATTGATTATTACATGTTCGTTGTATGTAGACATTGTGGAGAATATTACAATCGGTTAAATATGATAAATCAACAATTTCAATATCCAAGAATAAAATCAGCCAAGACTTGACGAATGTTCAATGTACGTAGACGATTAAAATAGATCACAAATTGACATACAACATATCAAATTAAATTATATTTTAGTATAAAAATAGGAAACAAATATGTTTAAAATAGGAAACAAATATTTTAAAATTTCAGCAATAATATTGACCAGTAAGAAAATACCATTTGAATAAAAAAATTCAAGTTTAATTGTGAGTGTGACACATCAGCAAAATGATAGTAAAATTAATATTATTAATAGAAGATTACCTATTATCGGAATTAATTTATAAAAAATTTGAAAAAATAATATTTTATATAATTTTTACCATCCTAACAAAGTGTGAATGAATATTAAACAACATATTTAGCTAAACGAATAGAGAGAGTCGTAAATTTTAACATGATTGGGATAAATGTGATATAATAAAAAAATATTTAAATGAATTCAATCCGTTAAGATAATGAATGCAGACAATCTGAGTACATCTTTGATTAATTTATTTGAAAATGAAATACTTGAATGGTTGGTGAAAAAATATGAATATATGTGAAAAATTAATATATACTCTGTAGCATTTTATAAACTGACATTGGATATGGGTATATGTAGAGTATAAATTTCCAAAAATAAAATATACCAAGATTCAAATTTAAGTTCAATGTATGTAGACGAATTATGAGAATATTGCAATTGGAAAAAAATGGAAACATGTCTTAATATTTACGGCAATATAACCGAAAATAAAAAAAAGGAATGAATTCAAATTATATTTACAATAGGAAACAAATATTTTAAATTTTCCATAATAATATTGACCAATAAGAAAATTCCATTTGAATAAAAAATTCAACTTTAATTGTGGGCGTGACACGTCAGCAAAATGCTAGCAGAATTAGTAATATTAATAGATAGATAGATAATAGATAGATATATAATAGATATATTGCAATCGGAAAAAAAAATGGAAACATGTCTCAATATTTACGGCAATATAACCGAAAATAAAAAAAATGAATGGATTAAAATCATATTTAAAATAGAAAACAAATATTTTAAAGTTTCCATAATAATATTGACCAATAAGAAAATCTCATTTGAATAAAAAATTCAACTTTAATTGTGGGTGTGACACGTCAGCAAAATGCTAGCAGAATTAGTAATATTAATAGATGCTTACTTGATATGTGTGCACAAGAGTTTGATAAATTACTGAGGGCGTTAACGATGTGTGATCTTAGAGAGATCGGGAAGCAACTGAAGAGCCGCCCCCGCTTCCGACCACCTGTCTCTCTCTCTCTCGGCCCCTGTTCTCCACCGCCTGCATCGCCTCGCTGCGCCGACCTCCAGCAACCGTCGTCAGCCACCATCTCCGGTAGCCAGCAACCACCATTACATCACCTCTCCTCTCTTCGCTGGGACCTCGCCCACCCTTTCATCTGAGACCGTCGGCGCGTCATTTCTCCTCTCTTCCACCCTGTTCTCATAGCCGAAACCCTAAACCGCATCCCCCGTCTCCGATTCCGTCGCCATCAGCAATCCACCGCCACGGCTCAATGCCTTTTCCGCCCTTCGTCTTTGGCAACGCACCACCAGTCAGTTGCTCTATTCTGCTACTCCCGACCTGGTGTTGAATTTGGCATACATTTCAATTTCAACCTAGCTGCGACTCTACGTCGGTATCGGTCAAGTAAGAACAGGTATCCATTTCAATTTCAATTTTTGTAGGGCTGGATTGCGGAGATTTTGTTGAATTTGATATGCAGTTTTGTTAACTTTTGGATTGTTCATACTCTGTTGATGTTTGTCGGGCTGAACATGTGCTTGAGAACTGCTGAATTGATGCTTCGGTGGCATCGCAATTCGTTTTCTTGCTGATTTGATGTGATCCTCGGGTAGATCTGCTGGGTTGATTGTGAACAATCAGATTTGTGTTGTTCTTGCTGAGTTAATTTGATCACTTCATGCTAGGGCTTAATCTTTAGGGAGCCCATTGCTTGGTTGACGAATTGAGTATAGCTAGATTGCTCCCTGAAATCACTTGAATTTCATATCTTTAAATTGTCATAAGTGATTGAGCATGACTTGCAAGGGCTGATTTTTGGTTAATTTTTTTATTTGGTTTGGATGGACTTTGTTGTTCTTCATTCTTGGATGATATAATTATCTTGGATGTTGGAATGTGTTTGGTTGTGGTGTGTTTTCTTTGTCTTTTGTTTTAGCCAGGACAAATTGCAAAGGAGACTGCCTATATTTTTTTTCAACTCCAAGAAGGGTCATCAAATTGCTGAAGGTTTCTGCTGAACACCCAGGGCTGTAATTTCTAGTCTTTTATCATATTTTAAGGGTGTTAGTACTTAGGAATAGCCACCTATCTTGCTAAATTTTCAACTTTTGATATTCCTTTGTACTAAATTGAATCCGGTGCTGATTTCTATTCTAGTTTTGCTTGTTTTTGCTATTGTTTGGGGTGGTGGACAAGTCCTATAACTATGAGAAGTGCTGAATTTTATAGTCTGTTCAGAGAAAACACCACCGCCTCTTCTTGAGCTGAATGATTTGTCTCGAATGCCTGATTACTTTGTGAGTTTCCTCTACGTCTTTTATTTTTCTTTACTTTGAGGACAAAATAAGATTTTAAGGATGGGGTGGGGAATTCAAGTGTAGCTCCGTCATTTTATATATGTTAGTTTTCTGTTTTTTTTTTTTTTAAATTTTTGTTATGCATTTCATTGCATTTAGGTGTTATTAACGATACCCATCTTGTTTTAGTTTGTCCTCTAATTCATTTTTATGATCTTAATTACATAAATCCCATAATTTGATTGAATTGCTTGAAAATGATTTTTGGAGCATGATTTGAGAATATAATTGAGCAAGTATGGTTCATAGTTGAGGTTTAATTGAAATCTAAGAAAAAACATAACCCTTTGTGAGTTTGTTTTGGCCTTATAGGGATTTTACATATTATTCCCTTTTGCTTTTATTATGTGATTATACTCTTCATATGCTTGTTTTTCATGACCATATTGCACATGTTTGTTGCTTGTGAATTTCAAATCATTGAGGCATGTTTTCTTTAGCCATATTATACCTTATCTACCATTTACATTATCCTTTGCTTGAAGCCCATCTGAGCCTTAAAGCCTATTCTTTTTTATAGCTCCAAAAAAATATATCATAGCCAATGATTAGCCTGACCCTATCTGGGAATTAGGAGGAGAATTGGTGAAAAATCTTTATGTTGGAGTTGCTTTGAGTGGAGATAATGTATGTATAGTTGTGCATGGCTAGAGGCATAGCCAAAATAAGGTAACCCTTCTTGCGTAATAAAGATGACTTATTACTAGGGGCCTAAGGAGGATAAAATTCACTTGAGAGTAAAAGTCTAGTAAGTTTGGACATAGGGAGGATAAAATTCACCTAGGGGCAAAAGTAAACATAAAAGAAAAGAAAAGAAGTCATCGTCTAGATGGAAAAATTGAATGAGTTGTATGACTATTGAAATCGAAAAGTGCTTATTGATGTGTATAGGAGTTTATGTTATTGGAATGGTTTGCGAAGTATGAAAGTTTTTATGTTGTTTTGGTTGGTTGTTGTTCCTTTTTCCCGGATTTTTAGCACCAAAAACCTAAATATTTCTCATGCCTTATATTCCTACCAAAGCCCCATTACAACCCTATAAAAGACCTCATGATGTTGTGATGAGTTTCCCCTTGAGGATCCTTAAATCTCAGTACAAAGTAAGTCGGAACAAGCCTCGAATCAGCCGGTGGAAGATAGATGATAGAGATGGATTTCGGTGGAATATTTTTGGTATTTTTGTGATAATGAGAAAACTCATATTCGGGGGAAAACAAACTGAATTTTATAAAGGATAGGTGAACAAAAACAAGTGGATATGACTCACCACAAGTTCTTGAACAAAGATCAAGTACAAACGGATATTACGCACCGAAAATACAAGATCGGACCTTCGATATGACTCACGAAGGAGATGAAGTTTTCAAGCTTCAAACAAAGGATATAAACCTGGTTTTTTTATGATCATTTCGTGCCCCCTAATGGCCGTAAGGGCTGAGTAATATAGAGGAAGTTTGTGGACAACTTGTGCATGCTTGGGAAAAGGTGGCTTGCATTAAATGCAATCTTGGAAGTTGTTCTCTGCACAAAAGCACCAGCTACATGGGGGATGTATTTCATGATGTCTTCTCTTCCCAATGTGCCTTTAAATGCATGAGAAGTTTGAATTTGAATCAGATTTGCTTCCATAATCAATAGCGGGAACCGAGGCATTTCCGGGCTTCTTGGGCTGCGGGTTGCGATCTTCAATTTGTTGTAAACTTGTGAATGCTTGACCTTGATCTTCATAGTTTATGGAAATGGTTAAGAGTCCATGAAGAAGGTCGGCTTGAAGACGTCTTGCCCGACCTCGAGTGATGGATCCGAGAGGCTTCTCATTTGATGTGTCATTTGGAGCTTTGGTAGGTCTTGTTCTTGATTGATCATAGATGTGATCACATCATCCTCCCTTCGTTGAAAAGGATTCGACCTCGAATCAGACCCGTCATCTTGTTCATCATCACCTACAACAAAAGGAGACAAGTCAGCAACATTGAACACATCATGAACACCATACTCACCGGGAAGCTCAATTTTGTAGGCATTTTTGTTGATCTTTTCAAGCACTTGAAATGGGGCATCTCCTCTTGGCTTCAGGTTGGAATTTCTCAATGTAGGAAATCGATCTTTTCTAAGGTGAATCCATACAAGATCACCTGGTTCAAATATGACTTCCTTTCTTCCTTTGTTAGCTTGATGCACATATTGGGCAGTCCTCTTTTCAAGTTGCAAGCGAGTGGACTCGTGTAAACTCTTGATGTGCGCAGCTTGGGTTGCTCCTTCAACACTTTCTTGATCTTTGATGGAGTGGGAAACCAAGTCAAGAGGAGTGATGGGATTCTTGCCATACACAACTTCAAATGGTGTGTTCTTGGTGGCCGAGTTAACTGACCTATTGTAGGCAAATTCAACAAAAGCAAGACATTCTTCCCACCTACGAAGGTTAGTTTTCAACAAAAGTCGAAGCAAAGCACCAAGAGTTCTATTCACAACTTCAGTTTGTCCATCCATTTGAGGAAAACAAGATGTAGAGAAAAGCAACTTAGTTCCTAGTTTAGACCAAAGTGTTTTCCACAAATAACTAAGAAACTTAGCATCACGATCAGAGACAATAATCTTAGAAATTTCATGCAATCTAACAACATCTTTAAAGAACAATTCAGCAACATGAGAAGCATTGTCGGTTTTATTACATGCAATGAAATGAGCCATATTGGAAAACCGATCAACCACAACAAAAATAGAATATCTCCCCCTTTTGGGACGAGGAAGTCCCAACACAAAATCCATGGAAATTTCTTCCCAAGGAGCATGAGATATTGGCAGGGGTGTGTACAATCCATGAGGATTCATTTTGGACTTAGCACTTAAACAAGTAGTACATGCATCACAAAACTTCTCTACATCCCTATGCATGCGAGGCCAAAAGAAGTGCTCCTTCAAAGTATTCAAGGTTTTGGTAACACCAAAATAACCCATTAAACCACCTCCATTAGCATCATGAACAAGCAATCTACGAATGAAACTACTAGGGATGCAAATCTTTTCACACTTAAAGAGATAACCATCATGCATGTAGAACTGATCACTACTACTCTTATCCATGCAAACGTGATAGATTTCACCAAAATCAGCATCATTAGCATATAATTCATGCATGAAAGCAAAGCTCAACATTTTAGCATCTAGGGTAGAGATAAGAGAATACCTCCTTGAGAGTGAATTAGCCGCTACATTGTCTCCACCCTTCTTGTACTTGATCACAAATGGGAAAGCTTCTATGAATTCAAGAAATAAAGTAGAAACACTTAGTGGAGGTAGATAATTCAAATCTTGGGAAACAAACAAATTATCTTTAAAAAGCACAAGAAGGCATGTTTTACTTCCCTGAATTGGATACTCCACTTTTTTCGCCTTAGCTAGGAGAATCTGGTGAGAACTAGCCATGTTTGAACCAATAGCGAGCTTTTTCTTTTGCTTTCTTCTCTCCAAGTTAGCTACATGGCCAGCAACAATCTCATGAGGGGTCATAGGATGAAGTGTAATTTTCTTACCTTCCATTTGGAATGTGTGCTCATTGGTGACTCCATTGTGGATGACACCACGATCATATTGCCACGATCTCCCTAAAAGAAGGTGACACGCTCTCATGGGAAGAACATCACAAAGGATCTCATCTTTATACCCTCCAATTGCAAGTGCAATCATGGCTTGCTTATCAACTCCTAGATGTGCCTTGGAATTCAGCCAATTCAAGGTGTATGGTTGCGGATGGGGGCTGCATTTCAGGTTGACCCTATCTACAACCTCTTGATCAATAAGATTACAACAAGATCCTCCATCAACTATAACACTAAGCACCTTGTCTTTGATATGGCATCGAGTATGGAAGAGGCTCTCTCTTTGAGTGGGTAAAGAAAGAGCATCATTGAAGATCAATGCTCTCTTTACCACAAAACACTGTCCAACATTAGCATTAGCATGAATCTCCTCTTCTTTATCTTCTAAGGTTGGTTCTTCTTGGCTCTCCTCCTTAGATTCATACTTTCCTTGATCATTGAGCAGCACTTGCTTTTGAGTACGGCACTCTCTAGAAAAATGACCCTTACCCAAGTACTTATCAAGCTTTTCATCTAGGCCTCTCTCAATACGCCTTCCTTAATTTTCTCATACTCTTGCTGTCTCTCAACTGCATATTCTTCCCTATTTTGTCGAAGAATGGCTTGCAAATCAGCTAGGGTGGGGGATTTTCCTTCCCTTGTTCTCTCATACTCTTGTTGTCTCGGGCTGCATCTTCTTCCCTATTTTGTCGAAGAATGGCTTGCAAATCAGCTAGGGTGGGGTATCTTCCTTCATTTCCTGCATTAGACATGTTTTCCTACACACAAAATGCACAAACAAAAGGAAAAACAAAGAAGAACCGAGAAAATCACAAAAACATGCAAACACGTTAGGGTTAGAAATCAAAAGATCTCTCTCTCATCTCCCTCATATTCTTTTCACTCATGAATTTTTCCTTTGGGGGTGAAACTCCCCCTCACTTTGAATGTGATCTCACTTCACTCAAAACTCAGATTGTAAGCACACAAGTATGCAAACGGTACTTCTTCGAGCAAGCGATGTGAGGGTGCTTCTTCCTTGCTAGAACATGGTCTTTCTCTACTGAGGCAAGGCTACTTAGTGATGCTGTCCTGGAAACTCACATAAAGTATCAAAAGCACAAGCCAAGGCAAGCCCAAAGGCGAGTATTTACCAAATTCCAAAATCAAGTAAGTAATGCTCGAATGGGAAAGGGTAAACAAGGTTTAGACAAGGCAAGGAACAAGGCTTGGAGTAGCTAGTGATATGATGAGAATGTCTTGTTTTCGAGAACAACAACAACACAGCACTTCAAATGCTCACAACTTGCACATAGAACAACTTTTGGAGCTTTTCCAACTTCTTCTCTTTTTCTTTTCTTTTCTGTTTTTTTTCTTTTCTATTTTCCAGAATCCAAGAACACAACAACACTTGCAAATCAGAACTTAATTCAATCTTCAAACACTTATCAAGCACATTCCATCAATAGATCATCACCATATACTATGCAAAGCATTAGGAGAATAATGGTGCAACACTTTTGAGGGTGAAGTTCAGATTCTGGGTAAGAAGGATGAAGGTTCATGCAAACACACAAGAACACTAGATAGAAGCATAGAAAACCGAAATAACAATGGAGAGATCTGATTTTTTTTTTGCAGATCTTAAACACACATATAAAGGTACAAAGGATGAAAAAAAACGAAGGAAAAAGGTTGGAGAATAATCAGAAACAAGGATGGATAGAAATGGCTGAAAATCGAGCAAAACAAACCGAAAATGGAGAGGTAATTCGTACCCCTTTGACTTGAGAAACTTACCTTGAAGATAGCTCTGATACCACTTGATGAGTTTCCCCTTGAGGATCCTTAAATCTCAGTACAAAGTAAGTCAGAACAAGCCTCGAATCAGCCGGTGGAAGATAGATGATAGAGATGGATTTCGGTGGAATATTTTTGGTATTTTTGTGATAATGATAAAACTCAGATTTGGGGGAAAACAAACTGAATTTTATAAAGGATAGGTGAACAAAAACAAGTGGATATGACTCACCACAAGTTCTTGAACAAAGATCAAGTACCAACGGATATTACGCACCGAAAATACAAGATCGGACCTTCGATATGACTCACGAAGGAGATGAAGTTTTCAAGCTTCAAACAAAGGATATAAACCTGGTTTTTTTATGATCATTTCGTGCCCCCTAATGGCCATAAGGACTGAGTAATATAGAGGAAGTTTGTGGACAACTTGTGCATGCTTGGGAAAAGGTGGCTTGCATTAAATGCAATCTTGGAAGTTGTTCTCTGCACAAAAGCACCAGCTGCATGGGGTATGTATTTCATGATGTCTTCTCTTCCCAATGTACCTTTAAATGCATGAGATGTTTGAATTTGAATCAGATTTGCTTCCATAATCAATAGCGGGAACCGAGGCATTTCCAGGCTTCTTGGGCGGCGGGTTGCGATCTTCAATTTGTTGTAAACTTGTGAATGTTTGACCTTGATCTTCATAGTTTATGGAAATGGTTAAGAGTCCATGAAGAAGGTCGGCTTGAAGACGTCTTGCCCGACCTCGAGTGATGGATCCGAGAGGCTTCTCATTTGATGTGTCATTTGGAGCTTTGGTAGGTCTTGCTTCTTGATTGATCATAGATGTGATCACATCATGTTGTTTGCAAGTGGTGACTTTCACTGTGTATAGAGCATTTGGGATTGAGTTGAGAGTTGGATTTAAAGCCTAAACACATGAGAGTTTGAGTGAAACACATTATCCCAGTGAGGTTGGATTAAATTGGTCTTTACTATTTGATCACTCATATACTTGCTAGGATATTTGTTCTCATATTCATGGCTCCTACTATGTGATGTTGTTTTTCTAAATTATAGCATGAAAATCTTATTTGTGGGATGATTAATTCTATATTTGTTTTTCATTGCTTGAGGACAAGCAAAAGTCTAAGCATGGGGTAGTTTGATAGGGTCTATTTTAGTCATGTTTTAAGTATAGATTTGCATATTAGTTTAGAGCATTTTTACATATTTTATAGTTTAATTTATATTATTTGGTTTTCGGAGTCTACAGTAGTATTTTTATATATTTCAGGTATCTTTAAGCTGGATTGTATGAATTTGGATGTTGATAATAAATTGTGGGATTATTTTGCAAATTAGAAGATGGGTCGGAGATCAACTGTGGAGCGGATCGGAGGAGCCACACGATTGTTGCGAGCCGCACCATTGTGCTGCCCTTCATCATGCCTCCATGTTAATGATATTATTATTATATATATTTAGACTTATATTAGATACTCCGTATATTATATATTTATACGGTTGATTAGTTAGATTATATATATTATTTAATTTAGGATAGTTACGATAGATAGAATTAGGATTCATACAATATACTATATATATTCATTCATACGGGAGGAGTCGGGGGACCGTGACCAATCTTAACCCTAATTACTTTGTTTTATTTCTATGGAGATCTAAACTCTCCCGTTTCGTCTACAATTTGAAGCTTTATTTGGATTGGTTGTGAGTTTCTAATTCTATGTCCTTATTTCCTATATTGAATGTTTTGATTTCTTTGTGCTTGAATGTTTAATTTTTTTATTCTGTCTTGTCTGATCAATTTGGTAGAATCAATTCAATTGCTAAGGTTTTGTAGATTTCTGGTTGTGAACCTTAACCTAAGTAGCAAACTTGTTCCTTTAGGGCTGGTTGAACTAATTGAATGAGTAGGAAGTTGGATGTGTTGTTAAATCCCTCTTTAGGGACTGCAAATACCTTGGTTAATCTCTTAACTTAAAGTTATCAATTGGGTTAAATCCTTCTTTAGGGACTGTTCAATTGATAAGGGTTTCTAGGACTGGTTGGACTAGTAACTATATAAGGTCGGGACAAGGGCATTCATAGGAAACCTAAAAGGACAAGAGGAAGTTCCAATATCAATTTAACCAACTAAAGTGGATGATTGTAGGTGAAACTAGTTTATTAATCGTTATCTCCATTAATTTGTTTATAGTTTATTTTAGTTTATTTCTTATTTTCACCACCCAAAAAACCCCCGTTTGATACTAATTGGTAAATAAATTTAACTTAGAAATAACTTGATTCTCTGTGGGATCGACTAGTACTTATCACGCTACATTAGTTAGGTAGGTTTGAATATATTTTCATACGGTTTAGGCGACTAAAAACCGTCCATCATGGATCAATCCTGACTGCCCTTTACTACAACGGGAGGAAGTCTTGTATTTATTTGCTGAGACAGGAAGTCAGTTTGCTTTATATTTTATTTATATTTCATACTTGACCATCCTCCTACTACAACAAATTGGCGCCGTTGCTAGGGAAGCAATCAATCGCGTCCTTTTTAGTTCTTTTTCTCTTCTTTGTATTTATTTTTTGCTTTTTAGTTCCTTTTTACTTGTTTCTTTTTGCTTTAGTTTTTCAGGTGCATGCGAAGAACTGATGGCAGACCCATAGACCCAATTCTCGAGCCCGAACGCTTTTTCCATCTTCAACAAAGGCTTAGAAAGAGACTCATGTCAACATCCAACAAAGAAAATTTGGGCCCGCTCACACCGGGACTAGAGACTCCATTCTTGTCCATCAGCTGTAATCCTCCAGAATGGATTTTGTTAACCACTAAAGGTCCCATCCTCTTCTTGTTGAATTTGTTAGGGAACCAATGATCCTTTGATTTAGAGACATTGAGCTTGTCTCCAACTTCATACTCTTTGGGCTCATCATTGGATATCCTACATAAGCGCACATACCAAGGCAAACCTCTCCCATGTATAGATAGATATTTAATGGAAATAGGAGAAGAAAGATCAATACCTTGGCTTACCTTCGCAGAAACGGAATCGGGGACCACGGTGTTTGGTCGATCTCGAGTACTATTACTCGATCTCGAGTAACTTTCAGGTTCTGGTGGGTTGCTGCTCGAGGTTGCTGGAGTCGAGGAAGGGGGTTGCTCGATCTCGACAAGTTTAGTCGATCTCGAGGAGTTCTGGCCTTCTGGTGGAGTCAGCGTTGAGGAAAGTGAAGTCGAGTTAGCGGAGTCGTGGTCAATCTCGAGTACTCTACTCGATCTCGAGGAGATTTGATCTTCGGGTTTGCTGCTCGACGACACTGGTGCTGGTGGAGGCTCCTGGTTTTGGTCGAGATCGGCTAGAGTCCTCGATGTCGAGGAATCTTGGTCGACTATGACCCCATACTTGGTTCCTGTCAAGGCATCCGAAAAATAGTTAGTCCATAACGACGTACCTTGGTCCGTGTCGAGTGGATTCTCTGTTTCCTCCTTTTGGATGGCCATGATCTCCTCCACCTGGGCCTCCATATCCCTCTTTTCCAACTCCTTGGGGGTCATATTTCTTACCTTGGGTTCCCCGCAAGTGATGTAGCCAGCTGAGATAGATTTGACCTCTTCCATTGGACATGTATGCCTTTCAGTTTTATTAAAAGAATACTCAATTACCTCATCGCTGATGTTGAAAGTGAGCACTCCTTTCCTCACGCTTATGTTGGCATCCACCGTTTCCAAGAAGGGTCTTCCTAGAATAATTGGACAAGTAGGATCTTCTTGCATATCAACAACTAAGAAATCAGCAGGGACAAAGAATTTACCTACTTCTACTGGCACATTGTCCACCATGCCTGTTGGGATGACTACCGTGTTGTTGGCCATGTAAAGTCTAGCATCCACATGCTCTAGTGCACCTATCTTAATCTTGGACCAAATTGTTAAAGGCATTATACTCACACTAGCTCCAAGATCACATAAAGCATTAATTTTATATGGACCAAATCCAATGGATATAGCAAACTTACCTGGATCTGGCCTCTTCTCCAGTATGTCCAAATGGCTGCACTCTTCTGTAATTTCAGCCATTGACCACTTTTTGCTCAGAATCTCCTTCAGGAACTTGACATATGATGGCATTTCATTGAGAGCTTCTGTGAAGGGGATGGTGACATTGAGCTTCTGAAGCATCTTGATGAAGCGCTGAAATTTCTTCTCTGCTGGGTCCTTTGGAGATTTTGTGGGGAAAGGCAGCTTCTTTCTCTGATTCGGAGCTAGAACAGATGTCGGAGGTGTTGTAGCTTCCTCGATCTCGGGTTGGGTTTCCTCGATATCGATCAGATTCCTTGGTGTCGAGTTGCTGTGCTGTGCAGATGAAGGCTGACCTAGCTGTTCCTCGAGATCGATTTGCCCTTGCTCGAGATCGACCAAGTGCTTGTCGACGTCGACTTGCTGCTAGTCGACGTCGACTTGCTGCTAGTCGAGTTGCTGTTCTCCTTCGTTCTGCTGCTTTCCGATCTCTGGCTCTTGCAGTTGATGGCCGCTTCTGAGTTTTACAGCAGCGATGTGTCCAGTCTTTCCCTTGGTATTTGGTTCTGAAGATCCAGGGAGCGAACCTGACTCTCTGGGGATTCCTGCTGCTAGCTGGCCAATCTGTGTATCAATTGATATCCGCCATATATCAATTTCCCCAAGCCTAGAGTTGACACATTGCATCTGAGTGTAGATGGAGTTGAAGGAATGCTTAGTTTCTGAATGATTCCTCCGTATTTCTTCCAGGACTGTCTGTAGATCATCCTTTTTCTAGTCCCTTGCAAATAATTACAAGACTCCCTCCAAAGTAGTAAGAGAAAGTCAGGATCAATCCACGAGGAAGCGTGTCAGCGGATCCTAGGCAAATGTAAATCTCACAGAAAAGCAAACAGAAGACAGAAACAAAGAAATAAGGAAAGAAAGACAAACGAAAGCAAGAAATAAAAGCAAATACAGAACTACTCGATATCGACAAAAGCTACTCGAGATCGAAAAAACTCAGCAGAAACGGAAACTTCATAATCGACGACAGAAGCAGAAACTCAGACACACAACTCGATCTAGACCAAGTCCTACTCGAGATCGACTAAATTTTCCTCTAGATCGACAACAGCAACTCTAGATCGAGTAAAAAGACAGAAAATTAAAAATGCAAACTTCGAACACATAATCGCAGATTTCGGAAGAAATAAACTCAATATATAAAGAACTTCCAAAGCCAGGGTATCAACACCACAACGATAACCATGCAAAGTAACACATAAAGGCATAAATGATCATGCTTTCCATCAAAATAACTTTCGTTATCAACAAATAGGCACATAGAGGCTTTCGCATAAACACTAATTGTCGCTAACCCTTTTCACATAATTAACTCCAGTTGCATTAAGATCACTTTTGCTTCAATAATACAAACAAGGATCACCTTCAACTCTCGCAAAAGAATCAAGCTCATAGGGATAGAAGATGAATCGCATAACAGGATTGTACCTTTACCGATCCGTTGCTCAAACCGAATCACGCCAACCTCACATGGCCACCATCGGGCTCACCCCGACCCTAAAAGTGGGTGGACTACTCGCTCTTCATCATCAAGAAACTCATCATCAAATAACAAAACAAACTAACTTGCATTGAATTAAACTAAAGAAAGCTTACAACCAATCGAAGTCGAATCCGCTTTCGCCTTTCCAACTTCTCTCGCCACAAACTCTCTCCTCTACTCTCTCTATGTAACTACTTACTTCTTCTCCCTGAAATTGAATGAAGAAAAACCAGCCCCTAAGGCTTTATTTATAACCTTCTATTCCTTGCTATTCAATGATAGAATATATCTATCTATATCTAAAAAGCTTAAAAGATAAATAAATTAAATAAAGGAATTAAATCTAAAAGGGAAAGTATATCTAAAATAGGTAAAATATCTTCCATGTGTGGTAAATCTTCTCCATAGATAGAACTTGATAGTTGTTGATAGATCTCGGCCAAATTGGATAGAATCGGATCCAAGGACTCCCAATCCGAGTAGATCAGCAAACCGCATAACACGGCTTCGGACGCGTTTTCCTCGATCTCGACCAAGCTTCCTCGAGATCGAGTAGAATTGGTCGTCAACTTCGCTTCGCTGGACGTCTCGGGTTGCTCTTCCTCGACAGGCTCAGACAGGCGTTGTGGTTCTCCTCGAGATGGAGGAGATTCCTCGAGATCGAGTACGGTGGTGCTCGGCTTCTCCGTCTTCGGCTTCTCGACTTGGCACAGCTCGTCGACTCCGGACATGGCGTCAAGGTTTTGTCGATCTCGACAAAGTGTACTCGAGATCGAGTTGGCTTCCGGAGTCAGGTTGTTTTTGACTCAGTTTCTCGATCAGTGCTTAGTCGACAAGGCCTGTGCTCGGACACCTTCGTCGAGATCGAGTAAAAGTACTCTAGATCGAGTAAAATTGGGCTCCTCACTTGATTCGACTGGTTCCGCTGCTTCTTGGCCTTGGACTTCTGTAGTTTATTTCCGAGCTTTTTCGGCCTTTCTCAGAACTACTGTAATTTGCCTCGAATTCTGTGAAATTAAACAGAAACTGGTGTAGATTCCATAATTTGGCAAATAAACATAAACTACATAGATTCTGCATTATCCTAGCCCAAATGCATGAAATGTATGTAGAAAACGATATAAAAGTTACTATAAAACATGGCAGATTCCACTCACAATAAGGGCCCTGCTTGTCCAATCATTCTAGGAAGGCCCTTCTTGGCGACAGTGGATGCCAACATAAGCGTAAGGAAGGGAGTGCTCACTTTCAACATCAACGATGAGGAAATTGAGTATTCCTTTAATAAAACTGAAAGGCATACAGGTTCCATGGAAGAGTTCAAATCTATATCAGCTAGGAACATCACTTGTGGGGAACCTAAGGTAAGAAATATGACTCCCGATGAGCTGGAAAAGAGGGATATGAAAGCCCAGGATGAGGAGATCATAGCCATCTTGAATGACAACACAGAGGATCTACTCGACATCGACCAAGGTAAGTCGATATCGACTAACTATTTTTCGAATTCCTTGATAGGATTCAAGTATGGGGTCGAAGTCGACCAGCTGTACTCGATGTCGAGTACTTTGGTCGACGTCGACCAGACTCAGAAACCTCTGTCGACTGCAGCTTCGTCGAGCAACCCACCCGAAGCCGAGTTCTCCTCGACATCGACCAACTTGGTCGACGTCAACCAGAAAAGTTCCTCCACTCCCTCCTCCTCGTCGAACAGTCCACCAAACGCAGCAATCTCCTCGATGTTGAGTACCCCTACTCAATGTCGAACAAACTTTGAGGTCTCGAAATCCGAATCTGCGAAGGTAAGCCAAGGTACTGACATCTCTTCTCCAATTTCAATTAATGATTTATCTATACATGGGAGATGTTTGCCTTGGTATGTGAGATTATGCAGAGTTTCCAATGATGAGCATAAGGAATATGAAGTTGGTGACAATGTCTATGTTGCCAAATCAAAGGATCATTGTTTTTTCCCAACAAATTCAGCAAGAAGAAGATGGGGGCCTTCACGGTGAACAAGATCCATTCAGAAGGACTGCAGTTGATGGACAATAATGGAGTCATGTTTGAATCCCAAGCTACATGGGCCCTGCAAATAACACCTTGAGCGTAACGGAGAAAGTCGGCCTAGTGACTATAAAGTTTAGAGCTTGTAAATAGACATTTAGTTTTGGGGATTTTTGGACATTGTTGTTTTTGCTTTTTTTATTTTCGACATTTTTTTTGAATTTTATCTATTGTGGATATCTTCCGTGTAACGAATCATGCAGAAAAAGAAGCTGTAAATCTACTCGACGTCGAGTATAACTCCTCGACATCGACTAAAAAGATCGAGCAGAAAGGAGTCTGTGGTCGAGAAGGCCACCCTGGAGGCAACAAGTTACTCCATCTCGACTAGACTTGGTTGACGTCGACCAACTTCCTCGAAATCGACCAGCCCTCGTCGATGCCGACCAGTTATGCAACAACATTACACTTGATTCCGACGATCAGCACATCTGTCTAGTGAGTTTTTTTCTTTACCCCTTGTTTTTATACAGTGAGGACACTGTAATGATTAAGTATGGGGTGGGGGAAGGGCTTGCTTTATGCACATTTGATTTAAATTGGCATTATGTGTGCATATTTTTAAGAATTGCTTATACATGGCTACTTTTGAATTCATATTGTATTTATGTGCTTATATGCATGTTTTACAAAGTTTATAAAAATCACCCCATTTAAAATTTTGATTAATTTCATGGAAGCTTAAATTGAAATCGATGATGCAAAATTGGATTCATTAGAGATATAGCATGAAATTGCCTAGTAAATGGAAGTCACAATGAAGTGCATAATTTTATTGAAATCCAGGAAAGGAGGTAAAATATGAAGTTTCTTTTGACATGTTTCATGATAAGAGGATGGAGGACTTTTTATTTCCATATATGCTCATATTCTTATATCCTAGCCTTACCTATGCTTATGCATCACAAAAGCCATATTATGCCTTATTTCATATGATTGCTTCACATGATCTAAATATTTCCCATTCTTTACCTTATTTCCTATCTGGGGATTATGTTGAGAATGAAAGTACATTATGGAGATTATTATATGGTTGTTGTGTTCATTATTGGAGTTTGGCAGGAAATTGAAAAAAATATATGGAAAATTAAATGAGTGAAAGAAAATCCGTTCACCTCGGGAGATAAAGGTAGATCGACCCTGCTCGCTGAGATAATAGTTCAGCGGGATGGGACACATAGGTGAGGAGTCCAAAGCACTAAGTATCCAGGGCTATTCATGACACCCATGTTTGCGACTCGTGAGAAGGCAGTGTTGAGGTTAGAGAGATAAAAGCATAATATTGAAAAAAGTAATGAGCGAATGAGAGAATGGTGAGAAATCAAAGGAAGAAGGAATGTGGTATGAAAGTTTGAAAAGTATTCAATTTCCCTTGATCATTAGCACCACATTGCCAAAGATTTCCCACTTTTAGCCTTTTACCAATATACTCCTTATTGAGCTTAAAGTCCTCTTGATTATTATTGCTTTGTCACTTATGAATTGTTTTGCATAACTCTCGTTTTGTGAGTAGATGTTGCTTTTTATAGCATATGCACGAATTTGTGATAGAATTACCTTTTCGAGAATGGTAATTGATTGCATGGACATATGAGAATGAACCTAAGATGTTGAGAGTTAGTTTTCTTCCCCTGTATGACCATTAAAAGTATTGCTTGAGGACAAACAAGCTTAAGTATGGGGTGTTTGATGTGAGCCTAAATTTCCATGTTTTACACTTACTTTTATACCGATTTCTATATGCATTTCATACATTTGGGCTTGAATAGTACAAAATCTGTGTAGTTTATGTTTATTTGCCAATTATGGAGGTCTACAGAAGTTTTTATTATATTTCGCAGAAATCGGACGCACTTTGGAGCTTAAAGGAAAGTCATGAAGAAGCTAAGGATGGTGCAGCTTGAGAAGATCCCACTTTTCGCCGTCATTTTGAATCAAGCTTTGATGTCTTCATGAAAGTTGTAGCCCTCAAAAAGACTTTCCAACGCATGCTCATATGCGTCCGTCGGACGGACGAGGACTCGAGAAAATGCATTTCAAGAACAGAGCAGAATGCTGAGAGCGAACCAGTTCTACTCGACGTCGACCAAACTTGGTCGAGGTCAAGCACATCAAGCCCAGAAAGTTACACGGAGTCGAGCATAGTCACTCGAGCAACAAAGTCTTGTTTCTTTTTCTCTTCTTTGTATTTATTTTTTCTTTTTAGTTCCTTTTTACTTGTTTCTTTTTGTTTTAGTTTTTTAGGTGCATGCGAAGAACTGATGGCACAGCCATAGACCCAATTCTTGAGCCCGAACGATGTTTCCATCTTCAGCAAAAGGCTTAGAAAGAGACTCATGTCAATATCCAACAATGAATATTTGGGCCCGCTCACACCAGGACTAGAGCTTGAGCAACTCTGCCAACAGATTGAGGCATTCACCAGCAGTGAAGGAGAATACGCCCGACAAGAGGCGGAATATGCACAAAACCAGCAGCGGTGGGAAGCAAGGGTAGATCGCGAGATCAACGCAAGAAGGGAACTTGAGGAGCAGATTGGGCATATCCCAGCCAACGCAAAGGAGTATCTGCATCATAATCTGGAAGTTCTAGAATCACCGATCGTTCTTCCCGATATTAATTTTGAAATTCGTCCTACTTTTATTACTGAAATTAGGAGGAGTCAATTTAGGGGAAGAATCAATGAGTGTCCTTTAAAGCATGTCACCACTTTTATAGACTTATGTGAAGCTATAGTTGATGGTGCTAATTTGGAATATTTAAAACTAAAGGCTTTTCATTGGTCCCTTGCAGGAATAGCACAACAGTGGCTGGAAGGATTGCCTGCAGGATCAATTCGCACTTAGAACGAACTACATGACCTGTTCCTCAACAAGTTCTTTCCTCCTTCAAAGACATCTGCCCTCAGACAACAAATCACGGCTTTCAGACAAAAGCCAGGAGAACCATTAGCACGGGTCTGGGAGCGCTACAAAAGGCTCTGAAAATCCTGTCCTACACATGGACAGCCACCCTACGTCATCCAGGAGATCATCTTCAATTGCCTGGATGTGCCTACTAAGGACCGGATCAACAACTACACCAACTATGAGTATGTTGGATACACTCCACGCCGAGCATGGAAGGTATTTGAGACACTGGCCAACTACGACAATACATATGGGACTTCTGCGGCCGCTTATGACGAAAGGTATGAATTGCCTGCTCCATCTATGTTGTTATGTGTGCCACCCAAGGAGATTGATCCAGACGTCAGGGACCAGTTCCAACACGATCAGGTACGAGGTCTCACCAAACAAGTAAAATTCCTCTCTAAAGACAAACCTTGTTTGGAATGTGGACTGTCGAACACAGCGCAGCAGCAAGCACAGGCTCTCGTCGATCTCGACCAGGGGCTACTCGAGATCGAGTAGGGTCCTTGTCGATGTCGGCTTGTCTTGTCGAGCACCTGCACACAGAAGCTACATCGATGCTAGATCGAATATCAGTGAACTCGATATTGAGTAGTGTAATTCGAGATCGAGTAAAGGGACAGAAAATAAAACAAAATAAAGTAAATGCAAAGGGTTTGGGGATTCGAACTAAACTGTATGTAAAAGGACTTCCAAGATTGGGGTTTGCAACAACGATAACCAAGCATGCAGAAGGCAGAAATAAAACATATAATCATGTGAATTGCATCAAAGGACAAGCTTTTGCCTTTTCCAACAATTAGACAACTCTTTCAAGAAACCCTAACTGTCTCTACTGATTTTATGTTTACAATCCAAGTTGTTAGCATGGACCTCCATTAGATGGGTAATAAAAACATAACAAGTAGCAGATGCTTAAAACATGATAAAGGTCGGATCTTTACCTCAGGCACGCATGGCTATCGTCGGGCTCGCCCCAACTCTAGAAGTGGGTGGACTACTCGCGCTTCATCGCAACCTCAGATATTGATTGATGAAAAGAAACTAATTGCATTGAACCAAACTGTAGAAAGTACAACCGAACAAAGCCAACTTGCTCTCGCTCCTTCGCTCCACTCGGCCTCACTTTCTCTCTTTACTACTACTTCTCCTAATTCCTGTGTGATTGAATGACTAGAAATCAGCCCCATGGGCTTTATTTATAGGCTTCTAAACCTTGCTATTAAAGGATAGAAATATCTATCTATATCTAAAACTATATCTAAAATCATTAAAGATAAATAAAAGCAACAACATAATTAAATCTAAATAAGGGAATTATATCTAAAGTGTCTCAAGTGGATAAAACTCTCTTCTTCATGATAGATGTTGATAATTCGGATAGAGTTCGGCAATCTTCGGCCCCAAGGAATCCAACTCCGAGTACGATAGATCAAAACGCGTTACGCGGCTTCTGGAGTCCTCCTCGATCTCCAGTAAGTCTACTCGATCTCGAGTAGAAGTGTCGTCGAATGGGCTAGCTCGGCGTCTCGGGTTGCTCCTTGACTGGCTCGGACATCGCTCCAAGGTGTCCTCGATCTTGACTAGACAACTCGATCTCGAGTTGGGTAGTTCGTCGTCTTGGCCTCCTGGTGCTGTCGAGCAGCTCCCCTCGACATGCTCGGATGCCGGCTTCCGGGTTCCTCGATCTCGAGTGGGTTTACTCGATCTCGAGTATAGTGTAATCCGGCATGTCTTCGTCTTCGGCTTCTCGATCAGCTCCTCCTCGATCAGGCACTCCTTGGACATTTTTGGTCGATCTCGAGTACAAGTACTCGATATCGAGTAAATCTCTCAGCTTTCTGCTCTGTTCTTAAAACGCACTTTCCTGAGTCCTCGTTTGTCGGATTGACGCATATGATCATGCGTTGGAAAGCTCTTTCTGAGGGCTACAACTCTCATGAAGACATCAAAGCTTGATTCTGAACGAAGAATGGTGAAAAATGGCCTTTTCTCCGGTTGCACCATTCTTAGCTTCTCCATGAGTTTTCTTTAAGCTCCAATGTGCGTCCGAGTTCTGCGAAATATAACCAAAACTTGTTTAGACCTCCATATATTGCAAAGAAGTGTAAACTACACAGATTCTGTATTATTCTAACCCAAATGCATGCAAAATACAGAAATCCATATAACAGTAAGTGTAAAACATGGCAAATTAGGCTCACAACAGGGAGACACTACACAGGGCCACATCAGAACAAAAACTGGAGCTACTATCGCTAGCCCCAGCATCAGAATCCCCCTCTCTAAAAAGCCCTTGGTTACCCTGACAAAGAAGGTAAAAAAGATGACCTACAGACCATTCTTGAGGAGATGCGGAGGAATCATTTAGACACCAAAAAATCTATCAATTCCATCCACACTCAGCTGTATGGTGTCAACTCTAGTTCGATATCTGGAGGAAATCGATTTACACACAGATTGGCCAGCTGGCAACATCCGTCCCCAAACAGTCAGGTACGCTCCCTGGAACCTCTGAACCTAATCCTAAGGGTAAATCTACTGGACAGGTGGCAACCATGAACCTAAGGAGTGGGCGACAGATGCAAACGCCCGAGAAAAATACAGACGGGGAAGATGCAGGAGACTCCTCGACGTCAACCAAAACTTGCTCGACATCGACTAGCAAGGACTCGATATCGACCAAAATGCCACGCCTGCCCCGAAGTCGACCACTGTACTCGACGTCGAGAAGAGTCTAGTCGACATCGACCACCCTTCTGCCCCTGTAGACCACCCTTTTGCACCTCTGACGAAGAAAAAGTTGTCTTTTCCGACGAAATCTCCAAAGGATCCAGCAGAGAAGAAGTTCCAACGTTTTATCAAGATGCTTCAAAGGCTCAATGTCACGATACCCTTCACAGAAGCTCTTAATGAGATGTCATCCAATGTCAAGTTCCTCAAGGAGATTCTAAGCAAAAAGCGGTAAATGGTTGAGATCGCACAGGAGTGTAGCCAGATGGACGTATTAGAGAAAATGCCAGATCCAGGTAAGTTTTCTATAACCATTGGATTTGGTCAATGTAAATTTAATGCTTTATGTGACTTAGGAGCCAGTGTGAGTATAATGCATTCATCAATCTGGTCCAAGATCAAGATAGGTGCCCTAGAGCCTGTGGATGCAAAGTTGTACATGGCGAACAACACGTTGGTCATCCCAACAGGCATGGTGGATAATGTACCAGTGCAGGTAGGAAAGCTCTTTGTCCCTGCTGATTTCTTAGTTATTGATATGGCAGAGGACCCTACTTGTCCAATCATTCTAGGAAGTCCCTTCTTGGCGACGGTGGATGCCAACATAAGCGTAAGGAAGGGAGTGCTCACTTTCAACATCAACGATGAGGTAATTGAGTATTCCTTTAATAAAACTGAAAGGCATACAGGTCCCATGGAAGAGTTCAAATCTATATCAGCTAGGAACATCACTTGTGGGGAACCTAAGGTAAGAAATATGACTCCCGATGAGCTGGAAAAGAGGGATATGGAAGCCCAGGTGGAGGAGATCATAGCCATCTTGAATGACAACACAGATGATCTACTCGACATCGATCAAGGTAAGTCGATATCGACTAACTATTTTTCGGATTCCTTGATAGGATTCAAGTATGGGGTCGAAGTCGACCAGCTGTACTCGATGTCGAGTACTTTGGTCGATGTCGACCAAACTCAGAAACCTCTGTCGACTGCAGCTTCGTCGAGCAACCTACCCGAAGCCGAGTTCTCCTCGACATCGACCAACTTGGTCGACATCAACCAGAAAAGTTCCTCGACTCCCTCCTCCTCGTCGAACAGTCCACCAAACGCAGCAATCTCCTCGACATCGAGTACCCCTACTCAATGTCGACCAAACTTCGAGGTGTCGAAATCCGAATCTGCGAAGCTAAGCCAAGGTACTGACATCTCTTCTCCAATATACATGGGAGAGGTTTGCCTTGGTATGTGAGATTATGCAGAGTTTCCAATGATGAGCCTAAGGAATATGAAGTTGGTGACAATGTCTATGTTGCCAAATCAAAGGATCATTGGTTTTTCCCAATAAATTCAGCAAGAAGAAGATGGGGCCCTTCACGGTGAACAAGATCCATTCAGGAGGACTGCAGTTGATTGACAAGAATGGATTCATGTTTGAATCCTAAGCTACATGGGCCCTGCAAATGACACCTTGAGTTTAACGGAAAAAGTCGGCCTAGTGACTATAAACTCTAGAGCTTGTAAATAGACATTTAGTTTTGGGGATTTTTGGACAGTGTTGTTTTTGGTTTTTTTGTTTTCGACATTTTTTTTGAATTTAATCTATTGTAGATATCTTCCGTCTAACGAATCATGCAGGAAAAGAAGCTGTAAATCTACTCGACGTCGAGTAGAACTCCTCGACATCGACTAAAAATATCGAGCAGAAAGGAGCCTGTGGTCGAGAAGGCTACCCTAGAGGCAACAGGTTACTCGATCTCGACTAGACTTGGTTACGTCGACCAACTTCCTCGAAATCGACCAGCCCTCGTTGATGTCGACCAGTTATGCAGCAACATTACACTTGATTTCGACGATCAGCACATTTGTCTAGTGAGTTTCTTTCTTTACCACTTGTTTTTATATAGTGAGAACACTGTAATGTTTAAGTATGGGGTGGGGGAAGGGCTTGCTTTATGCATATTTTATTTAAATTGACATTATGTGTGCATATTTTTAAGAATTGCTTATACATGGCTACTTTAGAATTCATATTATATTTATGTGCTTATATGCATGTTTTACAAAGTTTATAAAAATCACCCCCATTTAAAATTTTGATTAATTTCATGGAAACTTAAATTGAACTCGATGATGCAAAATTGGATTCATTAGAGATATAGCATTAAATTCCTAGTAAATGGAAGTCACAATGAAGTGCATAATTTTATTGAAAACCAGGAAATGAGGTAAAATATGAAGTTTCTTTTGACATGTTGCATGATAAGAGGATGGAGGACTTTATATTTCGATATATGCTCATATCGTTATGTCCTAGCCTTACCTATGCTTATGCTCATATCGTTATGTCCTAGCCTTACCTATGCTTATGCATCACCTCAGGAGATAAAGGTAGATCGGCCCTGCTCGCTGAGATAATAGTTCAGCGGGATGGGACACACAGGTGAGGAGTCCAAAGCACTAAGTATCCAGGGCCATTCATGACACCCATGTTTGCGACTCGTGAGAAGGCAGTGCTGAGGTTAGAGAGATAAAAACATAATATTGAAAAAAGTAATGAGAGAATGGTGAGAAATCAAAGGAAGAAGGAATGTGGTATGAAAGTTTGAAAAGTATTCAATTTCCCTTGATCATTAGCACCACATTGCCAAAGATTGCCCACTTTTAGCCTTTTACCAATATACTCCTTATTGAGCTTAAAGTCCTCTTGATTATTATTGCTTTGTCACTTATGAATTGTTTTGCATAACTCTCGTTCTGTGAGTAGATGTTGCTTTTTATTGCACATGCACGAATTTGTGATATAATTACCTTTTCGAGAATGGTAATTGATTGCAGGGACATATGAGAATGAATCTAAGATGTTGAGAGTTTGTTTTCTTCCCCTGTATGACCATTAAAAGTATTGTTTGAGGACAAACAAGCTTAAGTATGGGGTGTTTGATGTGAGCCTAAATTTCCATGTTTTACACTTACTTTTATACCGATTTCTGTATGCATTTCATACATTTGGGCTTGAATAGTACAAAATCTATGTAGTTTATGTTTATTTGCCAATTATGGAGGTCTACACAAGGTTTTATTATATTTCGCAGAAATGGGACGCACTTTGGAGCTTAAAGGAAAGTCATGAAGAAGCTAAGGATGGTGCAGCTCGAGGAAATCCTACTTTTCGCCATCATTCTGAATCAAGCTTTGATGTCTTCATGAAAGTTGTAGCCCTCGAAAAGACTTTTCAATGCATGCTCATATGCGTCAATCGGACGAACCAGGACTCGGGAAAATGCATTTCAAGAACAAAGCAGAATGCTGAGAGCGAACAAGTTCTACTCGACGTCGACTAAACTTGGTCGAGGTCGAGTACATCAAGCCCAGAAAGTTACACGGAGTCGAGCATAGTCACTCGAGTAACAAAGTCTTGGTGGACGTTGACCAAACTTCGTCGATATCGAGGAGAAGTCGACGAGCCCAGATCCTAGCCGAGATCGAGTGCAACCCGGGAGAAGAATTCTACTCGACGTCGAGAAGACTTGGTCGATGTCGAGTGTCTTCAGTCGAGTCTAAGTCTGAGATCGAGTTCTCCAAGAAGATAGAATTGCTTGCTAGAGAAGATAGGTGAAATTCTATCCATCTACATCATGATATATCAGGAGAAGGAAGATCTATCCACATTAGTCCAATTTCCTTATAGATTTAATTATTTTATTTCAAACTCTCGGCCATCTCGCTAGTTTGAACCGCAGTTAAAGATTGCTGGGAAGACTCGAGCTGAACACGCATCGTTTCCAAGCTCTCGGCCATCTTGCTATTTTTCACTTTCTCCGCGGACAGTTTTCGCTCCGCTTCTTACAAACGAGCGCGAAGGGACTTCATTTCCTTCCGCGGCGTCTCCGCTTCCAACAACCTTTCCTTCACCTCCTCTAAGTCTTCCTCCAAACAATGGGCGTGCCGAACGAAGTGCAAGTACCTACCCTAACCGCTATGGGTGAATACGCGCCCCTGGCCAAGAAAGAGAATTTTCTCAAATATCATAGACGCGTAATCACCAATTTTTGGACAAACAACAATGGAAGGTTGACGAAACCTAATCTACTTACCCAGTTACACCAACTCTCCTGCTCCATCGTGAATTGCTCATCGGTCAGCGGGTCTAGATACTACAGCTCCGCTTCCCTGAGTTCTGTAGGAAAGGCAAGTTGGTTCAGAACTCCCAGCTCGAATCCAGGCATCTGGTAAGCCAGACGGTTTTGAGCATCCACGTGAAAAATAGGCACTTCCCAATCAACCCCCTCCCAAACTTGGTAATGGCGCGACTTCTTTTTCTTCAATCACGATTTGGATGTTCCGGCCTGCTAAGGAACGACAGGCCTAGGCACGGTTGGAGTCGCCAAAGAAAGGGGAGCAACCTCTGCGACAGAAGAGGCTTCCACGTCAATCACCAGGCGCTCTGGCTCCACTGGCGGAATAGGGTCAGAAGAAGCAACAACTATCGCCGCCTCTTTTGCTTTTGTCTCAGTGAACATGTTTGGGTACCACCTTTTGCGCCTTTCTTTTGGTTTAGCGGGTAATTGCGGTTCTTGCGAAGGGTTGTGTGGCTTTGTTTTGGTTTTGACGATGACTTTTTCGGAATTAGATTTCAATTATGCTTAGAAACTAGAAACGTGAAGCTCTCATTTAGTGAGCATTTTTTGTTTGCATACAAATCTTCGCGTCTATTCGGACGTTTAATTTAAAAATAAGACTTTCAATTTCGGGGGCTGATTTCCGCCCTAACGGACGTTTTCGCTGCCTTCGTCTTCAGAGGTGTCATCTTCTCTTGTCGGGACATAGCGGGCCTTGAAACGTGAGCTGCCCAAATAGCTGAAGATTACAACCCCCCCTACTCGGACGTTCCTTGATTTTGTAAATGCGCTCCACCCTTGCGTGAGCCAGAGCACCCCAGCATCGTCCCGCTCCACTCGAACGTTGACGCCCCTTCTTCCTGGCCCATTTGTTAGGATTATCCTTTCAACACCCATCAGTCCAAACTTCGTCTCGAAGAATGCCGGCAGTGGCTGTGATTGTTGAAAATTCTCATAAATGAGGAACAAGATCAAGACTCAATCGAGGGGTTTAAGGGATGTTACCATCCTTTGCAGAAAAAAGGCGTTTTGTACCCATCGGAGAAAATCTCTCGGGCCGGAAGACGTGGTGGATTCAGAGAGGGAGTGGGCCGCTACCTTGATTGGGGTGGTTGTGGGAGGTCGGACCTCTTATAGGGCTGTCTGCGATATGTGTGACCGAGAATGGAGTATTGAGAAGCCCATGATTTTTCAGAAGAACAATGGGGTGCTGGTTTTTAAATTCAAGGAGGAAGCGGACCTGGTTTGGGTCCTTAGCAATGGCCCTTGGAACCTTCATGGCTCTATGCCTCTGATCCTCAAACGCTGGAATCCAGGTATGGCCATTGCTTGGAGTTCCTTTGACAAGATCCCTAGCTGGGTGTGTTTGCCAGATCTCGAGCCTACCCTCTACACAAGCACTAATCTTGGTCGGCTAGGTAGCTCCATTGGAACCCCTATATGCCTTGACGAGCTAACTGCCAAGGGGGAAAGATTATCGTTTGCAAGGATGCTGGTTGAGGTCACAGTCAAAGAGGCAGCTCTTAAGTCTATCGAAATTGAAAAGGTTGATGGCTCTAAATATGATCAGCCAGTGTTTTTTGAATGGTTGCCTGCGAGTTGCTCGATTTGTGATAAGTTTGGACACTGTGAGGAAAGATGTTGGCAGCGTAATGTAGGTCGCTATGGTAACAGATCAACCAGGTCTCGGGTTGAGGCGTCTCAACAACAGGTTGTTGCTATGACTAAGTCATCCTTGAATGTGGGTGACGCCAAGGGCAAGGGTTTGTACGTGGAAGTGGCAAAATCTGCTCCTCATTCTGGTCAGCAGTTATCCAAGCCGCCTTTGAACATCAGTAGGAAATCGGGTTCGAAGTTTGCTGTTGGTTCAAGTGGAAAAGCTGTTCTGAAATTTGTACCAGTAAATCCTAGTACTGAGAATCAGGAGGGCATTGGTGGTAACGTTGTGGGCAAGGTAACAAAGAACAATGACGATTGGTCAGTGCAAGCAGGAAAAAAGAGTGCCAGACAGTGTGATAATGCTAAAATGGAATCGCATAGACCTGATAAACACCATCAGGGGTCCCGATTTGCTGTTCTAGACAGATGCACTGGTGATGACAGTAGATCAGCGAAGGTGAACAATTCTACGGCATATGAAACAGGTGGGGGTAGCACTCACAAGGGGGATCCTCATGAATAAGGTAAAAATAGCATCCTGGAATATAGCGGGTCTAAAGGATCCGATTAAACATAATATTATAAATTCGTATTGCTTTGATAATGATATTGGGATGATTGGGCTGTCGGAGACTAGGGTGCTGTATAGAAATATTGAAGACATTAAAAGTGGGCTTATGAGGGATTGGGATTGTTGTATGAATGGAGACGTAAATGTTAAGGGGCGTGATAACTCACTCCCTTGATGAAAATCGGAAAAGATGTTCCAAAGGCTTTGACAGGATATTTGTGTCAAAGGCCTTGGAGCGTTAACAGTTGATGAAATACAAAACCTATCTTATTATTCATATATTATTTTATCTTATTATATACTTCCATTATATTATATATATATATATATATGAATAACTAACCATTTCAGGAAGTATAAATCAGATTACATTCTTCCTTTTACTTGTTGAGAAGATCGGTTCAAAAATAGATCATGGCTTCGAAGTGTCCTTAAATAGAAGATCCAAGATCAACCTGATTGGAAAGAGCCGTTGGAGATCTGGTGATGAAGATCCTCACGCTCCATGCTATCTTCATGCTATTATATAAAGGAAAGGAAGGAGAAGACAGAAGTACAAGTGCTACACACGAGCTTTAATTCATTCAAGCGATCTGTCTTCCAAGTGTCTCTCTGCAAAGCGCTCAAATAGTTTGTTGTTTATTTCAAAGCCTTTGAGAGTCAATGTGAGCTTATAGGATATATTTATTTCAAGTGTTACTCGAGAGTTTATAACTCGGGAAGTTGCACTAGGCTATTGATTTGCGAGAGTTAGAGGATTGTACTAGATAGCTGAGAGAGGTGGGGCTCTTCTAGATTGGTCTAGGACTCCAAGGGAACGTGAGTTGACTAGATTGCAATTGTATAGGAGAGAGGCTTCTCGGTGAGCTATTAGGATCCTAAGCTAAGCATTCAATAAAGCCTTTGAATCCTAGGGTTGTGGAAGAACCCTAGGCGGGGACGTAGGCCAGTTGTGCTGAACCTCGTAAACAATTACTCGTGTCCTTTACTTATTTGCTTTACCTTATTTCCGCACTTGGTTCGATTGTCTAACTTTGTGATTCAGGTTTAATCTCAAGCGTTTTGATTCAAGCTTCAAAAGTCTTGAGACTTTCTGCGAAAAACGGGCATACTCTATTCAACCCCCCTTCTAGAGTATTTCTTATTACATTGTTTTTACATTATCGAACCTTCAATTGGTATCAGAGCTTTACTCACTGCTTTTTGATCTAACAATCTTGTGAGTTTTCGATCATGTCTGGTGAAGCAAGCGGAGGATTTGCACAGGGAAGGTCTACCATTAGACCACCACTATTTGTAGGAAACAACTTTGTCCACTGGAGAGCATTGATGAAGATGTTCATTATAGATCAAGATCTGGAACTTTGGAACATTATAGAGAATGGTCCGAAGGTTCCAAAGAAAGACGGACCAAATGGAACTAAAATTGCGAAGAAGGAGTCTGAATACGTCCAAGCGGATCTTGAACTCGTCTCCAAAAACTACAGGGCCATTAACTTACTATATTGTGGTCTTAGTACTGATGAGTTTAACCGTATTTCATCTTGTAGGTCAGCTAAAGAGATTTAGGACAAGCTGGTCGTCACATACGAAGGAACGAGTCAAGTGAAGGACACCAAGATCAGCATCTTCCTTCGAAAGTATGAACTTTCTCAACCTTGAGAATGTTGAGAAAGTGAGGAAGATATTGAGGTGCCTCCCAAAAGACAAATGGGGCCCGAAAGTGACAGCCAAAGAGGAAGCCCAAGATCTCACCACTCTACCCCTTGATGACTTGCTTGGGAAGCTGATCACACATGAGATGATTCTCAATGAAGACGATGGAGAACTTCCAGCAAGCACCAAGAATTTGGCACTCAAGTCTAAGAAGGATGAGTCCAATGATGGATCTGAATCCGAAGATGAAGATGACGATGAGGATGATCCTTTTGCCCTTATCACAAGAGGCCTTGCTCGAATTCTCAAAATGAAGAAGCAATTCAACAAAAAGGATGGATCAGAGTCTTCAAAATTTCGAGGTAAGCCTCAATACAACAAATATGAAAAGAACACTAAACCGTTGTCTTGTTTTGAATGTGGTGAAACAGATCATCTTGTGAAGGACTGCCCTCAAAAGACTAAGAGCCAGCCCAAGAAAGGTGATAAATGGAAGAAGAAAGCTATGGTGGCTACTTGGAGTGATTCCGACTCTGACTCCGACGATGAGAAGGCCAACATCTGTCTTATGGCCTCAGAAAATGAATCCCACGATGAAAAGCTTGAAGCTACTGTAAGAGAACTAATGGAAAGTCCAAAAGAGGTATTATCGGAATTCCTTTCAAATATGATTGCCAATGAAGAGAAGCTTATTGCCCAAACTAACATTCTTATTAAGAGAACTGTGGATCAGGAGAAAACTATTGAGGATCTGTCTATGAGGGTCAAAGGTCTTGAAGCTTCTTATTCAGGTCTTGACATTAAAGTCAAGACGCTTGACTCGGAGAAATCTGAACTCAAGCAAGATCTCTCCTCTCTAAGAAATGTGCATCATGACTTAGAGAACGAGAAGATCTCCCTGAATAATAAGATTCTAGACCAACAGACAGCCCTCATAAGTTTTACCAAGTCCAAAGGCACTCTCGATAAGATGTTGGGTGAGCAACAAAGCTCTCTAAACAAAAGTGGTATTGGTTACAATCCAAAGTTTTTAAAGAAGCAACACATTACCACTTTTGTAAAGGCTAAAGGAAGCAGAACCTCTCCTATATGTCACCACTGTGCTAGAAAGGGACATGTAAAAGAGACCTGCCCTTATAGAAGAAAGGATCCTTATATTATTCGCAATACATTTCCTGTTCATTTGAGAAAAGAACGGATAACACAAGTTTGGGTCCCAAAAGGCACTATTTTACCAAATATGGTTTACCCCAACAATGGATCCAAATTTGCTTATTGGTCTAGCCACAAAGGTTGATGTTTGTTTTGCAGGAGATCACCAAAGTGAAAGAACACAAATGGATTATTGATAGTGGTTGCTCGAGGCATATGAGTGGGAAGAGTTCTCTCTTTCATGATCTAAAGGAGCAATCCACGGGAACAATCACTCTTGGTGACAAAGGGAAATGCGACATTGTTGGTATTGGTAGTGTTGGAAGTGATTCCAGCCATAGTATTAAAAATGTCTATCTTGTTAATGGTTTAAAGTATAATTTGCTTAGCGTTGCTCAATTATGTGATAGTGGTAACAATGTCAGATTTAACAAGAAAAGATGTATAGTGTGCAGAGATGATACAGGTGAAGTTATTCTGACTGCATACCGTTACAACAACATATACGCTGTAAATGTTGATCAAGTGGCACAAGGAAGCTTAACCTGTTTAAAGGCCTTGACGGACGATCCAAAGCTTTGGCACAGGAGACTCGGTCATGTGAGTCCACATACACTACAGAAGCTTGTGTCCAACGGGCTTGTAAGAGGGCTACCTGAGATGGACTTCAAAGGTATTGACATGTGCAATGCTTGCACAAGAGGTAAACAAACACGTAGCTCCTTCAAACCCAAAAAGGTTGTAAGTTCTTCTAGACCCCTTGAACTTTTACATATGGATTTATGTGGTCCTATGCGAGTCAAATCTCCCAATGGTAAAAAGTACATGCTAGTTGTTGTCGATGATTTTTCAAGATATACTTGGGTTGCATTTTTGAAAGAAAAATCAGAGGCCTTATTTGAGTTTTCAAAACTTTGTAAGGAGTTGCAAACTTTAAGAAATGAGCCCATAGTGTCTATTCGGAGTGATCATGGTAGGGAGTTTGATCAACTTCAATTTGATTTGTTTTGTGCTAAATATGGCATCTCCCATAACTTTTCTGCTCCTAGGACACCTCAACAAAACGGGGTTGTGGAACGCAAGAACCGCACCTTAGAGGATATGGCCAGGACTATGCTTTTAGAAAATGCATTACCTAAAACCTATTGGGTTGAAGCTGTTAACACAGCTAACTACATTTTAAATCGTTGTCTTATACGTTCTATCTTAAAGAAAACTCCTTATGAACTTTTCAAAGGCCGCAAACCACTTATATCTTATTTTAAACCCTTTGGCTGTACTTGTTTTGTTCATAACAATGGAAAAGATAACCTTGGGAAATTTGATGCACGTAGTGATGAAGGTATATTTCTTGGCTATTCCACGAGTAGCAAAGCTTATAGAATCTTCAATAAAAGGACCCAGGTAGTTGAAGAAAGTATACATGTTATTTTTGATGAATGCAATGATGGTGCTTTGAGTGAAAGTGTTGCAGATATAGATCTTAATATCCATGAAGAGAACGAGGAAGGTGATGTTACCAAGAACACAGAGAAGAAGAACATGCAGGAACCGATTCTTAACACTGAAGAATTGGCCCAAGGTGTTGAAGATGCGTCCAAAGCCCTTGGTGTCCAATCCAACAGTGTTGAGACGTCTGAAACTGTTGTATCAGAACCTAACAGGACAACGGAGTCAGATGTACCACAAATCAATCCTGATGGTGTGACGAATCAAGGAGCTGAGACTAGCAAAAGGAAATTCAAATACTCCTCATCACACTCATTAAAGGATATCATTTCTGACCCTACTTCTAGTGTTCAAACTCGTTCTAAACTTAAAGATCTTTGTGCTTTTAACGCGTTTGTTTCTCTTATTGAGCCAAAGAAGGTAAATGAGGCACTTCAGGAGCCAGACTGGATTATAGCTATGCAAAGTGAACTCAATGAATTCGAGAGGAACAAATTCTGGACTTTGAAGCCTAGACCAAAGCATCAATCAGTCATTGGCACTCGATGGGTTTTTCAAAACAAGCTAGATGAGAATGGCAAGATTGTGAGGAACAAGGCACGGCTTGTTGCTCAAGGCTACAATCAAGAGGAAGGTATTGACTACGAGGAGACCTTTGCTCCCGTGGCCAGGCTTGAAGCCATTCGCATTTTATTAGCATTTGCATCTTTTATGAGCATAAAGTTATATCAAATGGATGTCAAGTGTGCTTTTCTTAATGGTTTCTTAGAAGAAGAAGTTTATGTGGCTCAACCCCCAGGTTTTGAAAGTTCAGAATTTCCCAATCATGTTTATAAACTTGACAAGGCGCTTTATGGTTTGAAACAAGCCCCAAGAGCTTGGTACGAGCGCTTGTCAAAATATCTTTTAGAAAATGATTTTAAAAGGGGGTTGATCGACAAGACTCTTTTTATCAAGACCAAAGGAAAGGACATTTTGGTTATTCAAATTTATGTTGATGATATATTATTTGGTGCTACTAACACATCTTTGTGCAAGGAATTTTCTGACATCATGTGCAGTGAATTTGAGATGAGCTTAATGGGTGAACTAAACTTCTTCTTGGGGTTACAAGTTCATCAATCCAAGAAAGGGATCTTCGTCAACCAAAGCAAGTACACTAAGGATCTCTTGAAAAAGTTCAAGATGGATCAATCCAAAGCAGCCAAAACTCCCATGAGCTCAACATTGTCTCTAGATCAAGACAAGACTGGAACTAGTGTCAATCAAAAGGAGTACCGAGGAATGATTGGATCTTTCGATATCTCAATGGCACTAAGGAACTTGGACTATGGTACCCAAAGCAAAAGGATTTCACTTTAATTGGATATTCTGATGCAGACTTTGCAGGCTACAAGGTGGATAGAAAGAGCACATCAGGATGTTGCCAATTCTTAGGAGCATCCTTGATCAGTTGCCACTCAAAGAAGCAAAATTCAGTCGCTCTATCCACTGCAGAAGCCGAATACATTGCAGTTGGAGCTTGTTGCTCCCAAATCCTTTGGATAGCTCAACAAATGCGAGATCTTGGCATCAACCTCAAGGGTATCCCAATTAAGTGTGACAATACAAGTGCCATATCCATCACTAAGAATCCTGTTCAACATTCAAGGACCAAGCATATTGATGTAAGACATCATTTCATTAGAGATCATGTTGAAAAAGGTGATGTGTCCATATCTTTTATTTCTACTGATTATCAATGGGCTGACATTTTTACTAAGCCTTTGGCAGAGGACAGGTTCACCTTCATTAGACGAGAGATTGGGATGCTTGACAAGGATGCACTTTTGTAGGGGGAGCTTTCCCTTTACGAAAGATAAACTCCACTCAGTGTCAAGACCTTTGAGAGTTATGTCAAGGTCTGCTAACTGAACAGTGGAGTATATATATCGGATCATATACTTTTGGTTAATATCTCTTTAGATATTTAATCAATTATATTTGTTTTAATCGGATTTCAAAAATTGCCTATTTTTCATGATTTCCTTAACCGTTAAGATATTTTATTTATGGAACTAAATTGGTTTGTGTTTAGTCCGATTTTTATGGTAATTTGAATTCAAATTTGAATTTGAAAATCCTTCAACTTGGCAAGGTAATGATTTCTTTCCTTGGAACCCTAAACCCATCCCATCAATCCGTCACCCTCTCTCTCTACTTAAACCAAATCTGTACCCGACTACAACCCTCACTCAGATTTTATCCAAACCCTTTCCACTTCTTCATCTTCACCTCTCAAAGAAACCCTAACCAACTACCTCCATGGCACCCAAAACCAAGAAAACCGTCACTCCCAAAAGACTTGGCGCCACCCCCAAGGGACGCCAGGCCACTGCTACTTCTCCCACACCCGAACCTCCTACTCAAGCCATCATCCCAGCAGTTGTCCAGAGCACCGTCAAGTCGAGCTCAGCCACGGCTCCCAAAGGCTCTCAGAAACGTGCTGCTAAGAAACCCTTGAGTGCTAAACAAAAGGGGAAGAGAAAGATCCTGGCTGAGGAAGAAGAGGAAGACGACCTTGATGCCGCCCTGGAAAGAGATGCTTCCAGGGAAGCCGAGGAGGAGGCCTTGAGACATAAAAAGGCTGATGAGGAGGCCGAGCTTGCTAAGAGACTGGCCGAGGAGGAAGCTGAGCGAATTCGGAAGGAAGCCGAAGTCGAAGAGGTTCCATCTGAGGTGGAGCCTGAGGAAGAAGAAGAGGAAGAGGAAGAGCACGAGGGATCCGGAGAGGACGAGGAACCTGAAGGTGATGAAGCGGGGTCCGGTGAGGACTCGGGGTCTGAGGAAGAGGAGGAAGAATCCCCTTCTCCCTCTCCTCCTCCTCCCCCGTCTCCGAAGAAGCGGAAAGCCCCTGCTCCAGTCAAGCCTCCATCCCCTAAGCGTACCAGGAAGGGCCCCGTCAAGAGTCTTGTAGCGCCTGTCAAGAAAGCTGCTCCAACTGTTGCACGCAGGAAGAACGCTGAACCCCCGGCCTATATCCAGGTAAATCAATCCTTGCCCTCCTCTTGGTTTCAAGATGTTGAGACTGCTGGTAAGTGGGTAGACGAGTTTAGAACTCGTAAGATTAGTTGTTCTGATTTTTTAGATATCGAGTTCTTTGAAGCTTTGAAGTTACCTTGCATTGAGCTCCTCAAAAAATCCCCTGCCTGGAACCTTATTAATCTTGAGACTGTTTACTACCCCGAGCTTACCCGACTTTTCTACATAAACCTAAAAGCCAAAAGTGATCATGATGGTTGGTCTTTGGAGTCTGTCGTCAAAGGGGTTAGAATCTCTCTCAACTCCAATGACTTTGCAGACTCTCTAGGCTTACCCACCCCTGTTCCACCTGCTCAAGTAAACCCCTCAAAAGAAAACTGCATCATCCTAGCCCGAGCCAAATATCTCCTACCCGAAGCGTCCAACAGCACCTCAAAACAACTCACCCACTCATCCCTAACCCTTGAGGCAAAAATTATCTTTAACATCATTGTTAGATGCCTCTTACCCCGTCTCAACTCTGGCTCACTCCTAACCGACAATGCCATGGTCCTGCTCTACCGCATTCTAAATGGCCTTGATCCTGATCTGGCCAACACTATCCTTGGAACCATGATCCATGCCAGAAAAGCTCGAAAAGGCTCTCCCCTCCCCTTTGCTACCCTTTTGACCCCTATCTTCAAAGCTTCTGGATTGATGTCAAAAATGAAGAACAGCTGCGTCATACGGGTAAGTTCGACTCCAAAGGCCTTGAAACGATTGGCATCACTCGGTCTCCCCAAGGGACCTTGAGTCTTGCCACTCCTTCAAAAGCCTTTCCCACTGCTCCAGCTTTCGATGAACGCATGGACAACCTAGAGTTGGGCTTGGAGGAAGTTCGCCTGGATATTAAGGAGCTGCAGACGGAGGTGATGACGAAGATGAGCGGGATTTCAACGTTGCTGGAAAGACTATGGACGAGGCTCACTGATTATGCTCTGGATTGACCAAGCCTAAACCTTAACCCACCCTATCCCACCCTGAAACTTGTTACTTTGCTGGTTTTTGGAAACATTTTCAAAACATTTGGTAACTTTTTGGTGACTGTTTTACCTCCGCCCTTTGTTGAAAGACAAAAAGGGGGAGATGATCGTTAGACTTTGAAAACCTCTGATTCAAGGTCTTGGAAGACCTTGCTCTTTTGATTTCTGGTTTTCGGTTGGATGTTTTCTTACTTTAAAATATTTTGATCCAACATTTGTCTAACCCCTTGCAGGTACTTAGTCTGTCCTTGATTATCATATATTTGTTTGACTAAGTTGCAGGGACGCACAGGTTTTGTCTTTCATCAAGGGGGAGATTGATAACTCACTCCCTTGATGAAAATCGGAAAAGATGTTCCAAAGGCTTTGACAGGATATTTGTGTCAAAGGCCTTGGAGCGTTAACAGTTGATGAAATACAAAACCTATCTTATTATTCGTATATTATTTTATCTTATTATATACTTCCATTATATTATATATATATGAATAACTAACCATTTCAGGAAGTATAAATCAGATTACATTCTTCCTTTTACTTGTTGAGAAGATCGGTTCAAAAATAGATCATGGCTTCGAAGTGTCCTTAAATAGAAGATCCAAGATCAACCTGATTGGAAAGAGCCGTTGGAGATCTGGTGATGAAGATCCTCACGCTCCATGCTATCTTCATGCTATTATATAAAGGAAAGGAAGGAGAAGACAGAAGTACAAGTGCTACACACGAGCTTCAATTCATTCAAGCGATCTGTCTTCCAAGTGTCTCTCTGCAAAGCGCTCAAATAGTTTGTTGTTTATTTCAAAGCCTTTGAGAGTCACTGTGAGCTTATAGGATATATTTATTTCAAGTGTTACTCGAGAGTTTATAACTCGGGAAGTTGCACTAGGCTATTGATTTGCGAGAGTTAGAGGATTGTACTAGATAGCTGAGAGAGGTGGGGCTCTTCTAGATTGGTCTAGGACTCCAAGGGAACGTGAGTTGACTAGATTGCAATTGTATAGGAGAGAGGCTTCTCGGTGAGCTATTAGGATCCTAAGCTAAGCATTCAATAAAGCCTTTGAATCCTAGGGTTGTGGAAGAACCCTAGGCGGGGACGTAGGCTAGTTGTGCTGAACCTCGTAAACAATTACTCGTGTCCTTTACTTATTTGCTTTACCTTATTTCCGCACTTGGTTCGATTGTCTAACTTTGTGATTCAGGTTTAATCTCAAGCGTTTTGATTCAAGCTTCAAAAGTCTTGAGACTTTCTGCGAAAAACGGGCATACTCTATTCAACCCCCCTTCTAGAGTATTTCTTATTATATTGTTTTTACATTATCGAACCTTCAGGGCGTATTTGGGTCACCTGGAACCCAGCCATGTTTTCTGTGACAGTTGTGCAGATCAGTGATCAGTGGATTCATTGCTCTGTACAGACTAAGGATCTGTGTTACAAGTTTGCTGCGACATTTGTTTATGCGTGTAATACGAAAACTGAGAGGATTGGGCTATGGAATGGGTTGCAACAGATTGCTGAGAATATGTCTGATCCGTGGATTGTCTTAGGAGACTTGAATTGTATTTTGAGTCTAGAGGAAAAATGGCCCCAAACTATTGCCCCATACAATGAGTTTGAAGAGCTTCGATCAGGAATGGAGATGTGTGGGCTCTCGGACCTGCCTTACACAGGTGCTGCACTGACATGGACTAATAAGCAAAAAGGCAGAAGCAAGATTGAAAGGAAATTGGATCGGATTATGGTAAATGAATTCTGGATGGAGAATTTTGAGAACACTGGGGCTGTTTTTGACACTCCGATTTTTTCTGACCACTCACCTGCAGTTGCTCTGATCAGAAATGATTTATCCAGAAGACGCTACCCCTTCAAATATAAGAATTTTTGGGGTAAAGAGGAGGAATTTGAAGCTATTGTCAGGGCTGCTTGGTGCCACTCGGAGCTTGGGTCCAAACAGTTCAAACTTGTGAAGAAGCTCAAGAGTTTGGAAGCCCTCAAACCTTGGGATAAGGCAAGGTTTCCCGAGCTTCAAACACAAATCAAGTTGGAGAAAGGTATTCTCCATGAGCTCCAGTTGAGAAGTAGAAGAGAAAAACATAATGAAACTCTGGATGAGCAAATAGCAGAGGCCGAAAAGAAGCTGAGATGCAATGTTGCTCGCTTGATTAGTATTACATCCCAAAAGGCTAAACTGCATTGGCTGACAATGGGAGAGGAAACTTCCTCACTGTTTTACAAAAACGTGAAAGAGAGACAATCACGTAATGCCATCCTGATTATGAGGAATTCTGCTGATGTCTTATTGGATAAGGAAGAGGAAATTAGGGAGCATATCCTGTCATTCTTCACCGACCTGCTCTCATCCGAAGACGCTATTGATTCATTTCCACAAGGGCTGAGTGGCAGCAGTATGGCAGATGGTAGAGAGGAGGAGCTTGTACAGCTTCCTAGCTACGATGCCATTAGAAAGTGCTTGTGAGCATTGGCATTAACAAGTCTCCGGGCCCCGATGGGTTTGGGAGCAAGTTCTTTCGTGATGCTTGGAGCATTGTGGGTGTTGATACATGTGAAGCGGTTCGTGAAATCTTCAGAAATGGGAAAGTTTTGAGACAACTAAACAGCACCTTCATTTCTCTCATACCGAAGGTTTCCAACCCTACATATGTCAAAGATTTGCGCCCTATTTCTTGTTGTAACACCATAATGAAAGTGGTTGCTAAAATGATTGCGGGAAGAATCAAGGGAGAACTTGGTGGGTTGATTTCTGATAACCAAGGAGCATTTATTCCGGGACGATCGCTAGCTCATAACTGCGCGGTTGCCCTTGAAATTGTCAATGGCTATGGGACGAAAAGAGTTTCCCCGAGATGCTTGATCAAGGTGGATCTTCAAAAAGCGTATGACTTCTTGAACTGGAATTTCATCAAAAGTACGCTGATTTATTTCAACTTCCCGAGAAGATTGATTGAATTGATCATGGACTGTGTTACAACCCCTTCTTTTTCGGTTCTTATTAATGGGGCTCCTGAGGGGTTTTTCCCAGGAAAGAGAGGGATCAGACAGGGGGATCCTTTATCCCCTTATTTGTTCGTGTTGTGCATGGAAATACTCAGCAGAATGCTTCGCAAAGCTGCAGACAATTCGAGATTTAAGTTTCATCCGAAATGCAAGGGCCTAAAGCTTACTCATCTCGCATTTGCGGATGATTTATTGGTCTTCTGTCATGCTGATCTGAATTCTGTGAGGATCTTAAAGGAATGCTTGGATTCCTTCTTCGCTGTGTCTGGGCTAAAGGCCAACAAAGATAAGAGCACAGTGTTCATCTCGGGTGTCTCTCCTGTGCTTGAGAATCAGATTTTACAGCTTCTGGATTTTGATTCAGGCACTCTCCCTGTCCGATACTTAGGTATGCCTTTACACTCTAAAACTATTACCATTGCTGAGTATGGTGGCCTGCTGGATAGGATCGGATCCCTCATGCAGTCCTGGGCTGTTAAAGGCTCTCTTATGTGGGACGGCTTCAGCTTCTTAAGGCGGTTTGTGGTGGCATAACTTCTTTTTGGAGTCAAGTTTTCGTCCTTCCTAAGGGTGTCATGGACAGAATTGAGTGTATGTGCAAGAGGTTCCTTTGGAATGGCAACACTGATGGAAGGAAATGCTTGGTTAAATGGACAGATGTGACGAAACCGTATCATGAAGGAGGTCTAGATATTAGAGAAATTCTATCATGGAATAGGAGCATCCAAGCGAAGTTGATTGGGGATATAGCACTTGATAAGCCTTGTATTTGGACAACTTGGTGCTCTCAAAACCACCTAAGAGGAGAAACTATCTGGGATGTGCATAAGAAGGTTGACGACAGTTGGATTTGGAAGAGTATTCTCGCCACCAGGGATGATGTTAGGGAGTTGCTGCATTCGGACAACACCAATTCAGTCTCCATCGGTGCTATTTTGGGCCCTAGTGGCGGGGTATCCAGTGCAAAGCTCTACCATCTGCTGCGAAACAGGAATGAAGATGTTCGATGGGGTGAGCTGATTTGGAGAAGATTACAATGCCGACAATGGGCTTTCATCGTTTGGCTTGCCTCTATCAAACGGTTGAGCACTGGCAGACGAGTCAAACACTGGAAGGGACCGGGAGCTGCAGAATGTATGATCTGTAGAAATGCGGAAGAAAGTGAGGACCACCTTTGGTTCAGCTGTCCGGGTATTCAGGAAGTACAGAATCTGGTTTTCGATTGGATCGGGATTTATCGCCGGCATTCCACCATATGTGAGTGGCTAGACTGGTTTGCAAACGAGTCATCCAAGACGCAGAAAACGCAGCTGTTTCAAGCTAAATTACTAGTTTTTCAAGCTACTATTTATTACTCTTGGATGTATAGAAACAAACTTGTATTTTGTGGGGAACAATTTCAACCCAAAACTTGTATTTTGTGAGAAGCTACTATTTACTAGTTGTCGTTCTCGCTTTTCGGCTAAGTGGAAGTGCAAATCACTAGTCAAAAGGCTGGAGCGACAACTTGGTTGGGAAGTTTAGGGCGGATGGGATTCGGATAGGGTATTAGAGTAGGAGAGTAGACTTGTAGTAAGGAGTGATTGTAGTAGTGAGAAGTTTTTTGTGTGTTGGGTTGGTGGGTATATAGGGATCTTTTTGGTTTATGATCCCTCCATTTTTATATGAGACCCTTGGTATGGTCTTATACTTTTATATTTGGTATACCCCATATCTATATATTTACCAGTTCAAGAAAATCTCTCGGGCGTGTATTGCCTGCAGCCATCTTGTTAGGAAGATTTTGCTATCTCCTGATGCAAGGTGTCTAATGAAGACCCCTTGGGATCGGCTTTTATAGGAAAGGTTTCTTCCTCTTGATGGTGGCGGATAGCTTTCTTTGTCTTGTTAAGTTTTGCATTTATTGCTTGACCAATTCTGACCCCCTCCCTTTTCCCTATAATTGTTCCTTCCCTAGGCTTCTAGGGAAAGAGGATAAAAAAGGTGAGTCAGCTTTTCTGACTTACTGTAGGGGCTTGGAAATAATAGATCTTTTATTTTAGAAAGCTTTTATTGTTACAGGGGACATCGGGATTTAGAGCTTTAGACTTCGCGGTTTAAGGATCTCGCGGGTGCCCTTAGTCTTGGGAGGCTTCATGTTTGTTGAACCGTGCTTCTTTCCACGGACAGAGGTTGAGTCTGGATAAGACACATATACCTCAAAGTGAGAACCTCCTTCGTTAACTAAAAGGAGCGAGCATCCTACGATTACCCGGTTTGAGAAAGTAAAGTTCGGCCACCCTTAGTATACCAGTATACTCCGCCCGCGTCTCCTTCAACGTCAACCTCGAAATCCTGGCACGTGGTGGACCATAGATAAACAAGCTCGTGTGTTTCCTCTCCCAGTTGCTCATACAACCAAGACAGTTGCAGTGTCTGCATTTGCTCTTCTTTGGTGATGAACCGGTAGAATAATGACTCGTGGAGATGCGTAATGCCGTTTTCTTTTTCTTCTTATTATAGTGTTTACCATTTAGGGTTGTTTATAGCCAAGTGGCTTTTTGGTCAGTGGCTCCTGCCCTACGTGGGTGATCTACCCTATCCATGTTTTTTCGGTTTATCGATGTTGGCGCGTTTGAGAAGTTTTGTCACAGCATGCACCTCACATTCTTTAGATGAAATGGGTGTTTGTAAGATCATGAAATGATGTAAACTTTATTTTAAATTTAACTCAATTCATGACACAAACGAGCTCAGACAATTTCGGCTAAGTTGTCGGGAATTCATGAGACGGGGATCTAGATTTCTTACCCAGGTTATTATGCGAATGGGGTGTGGCTTTCGAAGACTAGGTCTGGATCGGCCATGGAAACCTTGTATCGAGCTGCCTCTCCTTCTTTGGTGAATCGGAGGATGGCCCCCACCCGCACGTGATTGGTTGTGGTGAAATTGCCCCATCCTTCCGTTATCCAGTAGATCCCGTCGTGACCACGGTCGATTCTGACCTTGTGTTCTTGGTGCGATCGTGACCTGAGGGTGATGCTTCCTTGTGCATCATTCTCCAACATCTCGTATGTGATGGGAAGGCAGAGCTGCCGAAGCTGCTACTCCTTTAGGATAACTCTATAGAAGGTGGCCTGGTGTGATCCCATAAGTGGGTTTATGATCACTTGTAACCCGACCTCTATAGCCAAGTTACTTCCTTCATTTCCTTCCTTTTCCGATTTTCAAGGTTACGGGGAGTCACGGGCTCTCATTCACCCCTCTATTGTCGAGTCTTTTCACGGTGGCAGACGTCGCTCTGCCCGGGGTGAGTCCTTGTGGTACAGATGTCTGCCATGCCTGGCCTGGGGCAGTGATGCTTTATCTGATTGTCTTCGTGTTTTCCTCAAGCCCCCTTGGTATGTTTTCGAGGAAGTCTTTGTGCAATACGTGACCTCTACAGGGTCCTTTTAAAACCGTGATCTCCAAGCTTCTTTGTGTTCGCAAGTTTAGTCCCTTTGAGAATGTCATCTTCTGGTCGGACGAATTGGGCCGTTTCTGATCGGTGGATTTTCCGGAGCAAATGCATCGTCTGGTATGTCCTATCCGCGGCTCGCAGTTCTTGTTTGTTTTCCTCTGATATACTTTTCATTTATTCAATTAACTCATGCTTGGGCAGTTGTTGCCTTCGCGTTTCGAGGTTGAGTATGGCCCAGACCTTCCCGGGCGCATCTTGTTGTCATCTAGAATTATCCGGGACTTCCCTGTGGTCGTGTATTGAGGTGACTACCGCGTCCCCTACTTGGGTCGTGGGTGGAATCATTTCGCCAGCACGCACGGGGTTGATATAGGTTCCTCTATTACCTTTTTGCACAAGGGGAACGCTCGGTTTGGGGTCCATATCTTAACCGCGGATGGCGACGAGGTGGACGCTGATTGGAGAGAGCCTCACCCCGAGGGACCTTTGCCTAATGAGGTGCGGCTGTGCCAGGACAGGACTCGCCTGGTTCCCGACAGGTCCGGGGGGGTGATCCTGTCCGAGCCCCCTAGGATCACTTATGAGTTCTCTTATGGTTACCAGGCATGCTTCTGAGCCCGAGTTTTTCAGACTTTCCGTTTTGTTTCTTCGTTTCTTAGCAGTTCTTGTCGACTTTTGTTTGAACAATCCTTACTTCGAATGTGATCAGCGGCTTGTCATGTATATTCTGCTCTCTAGGGAGGCAGTGTTCTATCCAAATGTCCCGTGTCGAGTAAGCTCCGACTTCATGGGACTTATAATTATTCGATCAGAGATTTAACAAATACGATCCGGAAGATCTGTGCTTCGACCGGATGTCCGACGTCAGCTCCAACGTCATAGGGCTTTAAAAGATACGATCCGGGAGATCTATGCTTCGACCGGAAGTCCGACACGGAGCAAGCTCCAACATCATAGGACTTAACAGATACGATCCGGGAGATTAATGCTTCAACCGGATGTCCGACGCGAAGCAAGCTCCAACGTCATAGGACTTCACAGATACGATCCGAGAGATCAGTGCTTCGACTGGATGTCCGACGCGGAGCAAGCTCCAGCGTCATAAGCCTTAACAGATACGATCCGGGAGATCAATGCTTCCACCGGATGTCCGACGCGGAGCAAGCTCCAGCGTCATAGGACTTAACAGATACGGTTTAGTAGATCAATGCTTCAATCGGATGTCCGACGCGGAGCAAGCTCCAGCGTCATAGGACTTAACAGATATGATCCGGGAGATCAATGCTTCGACTGGATGTCTGACGCGAAGCAAGCTAGAGCGTCATAGAACTTAACAGATACGATCCGGGAGATCAATGCTTCGACCGGATGTCCGACACGGAGGAAGCTCCAGCGTCATAGGGCTTAACAGATACGATACGGGAGATCAATGCTTCGATCAGATGTCCGACGCAGAGCAAGCTTCAGCGTTATAGGACTTAACAGATACGATCCGGGAGATCAATGCTTCGATCGGATGTCCGACGCGGAGCAAGCTCCAGCGTCATAGGACTTAACAGATACGATTCGGGAGATCAATGCTTCGACCGGATGTCCGACGCGGAGCAAGCTCAAGTGTCATAGGACTTAACAGATACGATCCCGGAGATCTATGCTTCGACCAGATGTCCGACGCGGAGCAAGCTCCTGCGTCATAGAACTTAACAGATGTGATCCGGGAGATCAATGCTTCGACCGAATATCCGACGCGGAGCAAGCTCCAGCGTCATAGGACTTAACAGATACGATCCGGGAGATCAATGCTTCGACCGGATGTCCCGCGCGGAACAAGCTCTAGCGTCATAGGACTTAACAGATACGATTCGGGAGATCTATGCTTCGACCGGATGTCCGACGCGGAGCAAGCTCCAGTGTCATAGGACTTAACAGATGCGATCGGGGAGATCAATGCTTCGACCGGATGTCCGACGCGGACCAAGCTCCAACGTCGTAGGACTTAACAGATACGATTCGGGAGATCTAAAAAAGTCTTTACATGAATTAAAAAGCACCCTATAACCGCTTTAATTTATTTACTGGTAGCGGGGGTGACATGGGAATTTTCGAAGTGACCGACTATTACACATAATACTTCTTCAAGTGTTCTGTGTTCCACGTTTTCCGAAGGATTATACCTTCAGGAGTTTGTAACTTGTATGCTCCAATATGGATGCACTCGAAAACCACGTACGGGCCTTCCCACCTTACATCCAGCTTTTCGCCTGATAAAGCTAGGCGGAAGACTAGATATCCTTTCTCAAACGGACGCGCATTGAGGTGTTGATCTCTGTGTTTTTTGGTCTTTCTTTTGTACTCTCGTGCCTTGATTTCTGCCAGCATCCTCCTTTCTTCTCAGAGGTGTAATTCTATTTCCAGGGCTTCGTCATTGGCCTTGGACTCATAGGCCAAAACTCGAGCAGAAGGGATTAAGCGTTCGATTGGGATGACGGTGTCTGCCCCAAATACTAAAGCGAACGGTGTTTCTCTTGTGGGAGTCTTGGATGAAGTCTGGTACGACCAGAGCACTAGTGGGAGTAGCTTTGCCCATCGCCCTTTGGAAGTTCTCCCCAAATTCTTCTTGATTCCCTCTAGAATCTGACGGTTGGTTGTCTCTTCTTGCCCGTTTGTCTATAGGTGGCCTACCGAGGAAAACTTCAGCTTTATCCCGAGGCCCTCACAGAAATCTCTAATGCTCTCACAATCGAATTGAGTTCCGTGATCCGTGATGATGGCCTCGGGGACTCTAAAGCGCCACACTAGGTTTTGCCATAAGAACTTTATGACTTTCTCCGCCGTGATCAAACCCATTGTGAAGGTTCGATAATGTAAAACAATTTAATATAGAAATACTCTAGAAGGGGGGTTGAATAGAGTATGCCCGTTTTTCGCAGAAAGTCTCAAGACTTTTGGAGCTCGTATAAAATCCTTTGAGATTAAACCTGAATCACAAAGTTAGACAATCGAACCAAATGCGGAAATAAGGTAAAGCAATAAAGGACACGAGTAATTGTTTATGAGGTTCGGCACGAACTTGGCCTACGTCCCCGCCTAGGGTTCTTCCACAACCCTAGGATTCAAAAGGCTTTATTGATTCGCTTAGCTTAGGATCCTAATAGCTCACCGAGAAGCCTCTCTCCTATACAATTGCAATCTAGTCAACTCACGTTCCCTTGGAGTCCTAGACCAATCTAGAAAAGCCCCACCTCTCTCAGCTATCTAGTTCAATCCTCTTACTCTCATAAATCAATAGCCTAGTGCAACTTCCCGAGTTACAAACTCTCGAGTAACACTATAAATGAATATATCCTATAAGCTCACAGTGACTCTCAAAGGCTTTGAAATAAACAACAAACTCTTGAGCGCTAGCAAAGAGTACACTTAGAAGATAGATCTCGCTTGAATGAATGAAAGCTCGTGTAAATCTTGTATGTTCTGTCTTCATCTTCCTTCTCTATTTATTGAGACAAATCGGCGCCGAGAATCTTCTCCAACGGCTATTCCAGATCATGGCCATCTTTAAGATCTTCTAAACTTGGAAACAAATGAAGTCATAATCCTTCTTATTTGAACCTTCTCAACACTTGTCACGAGGAAGGAAATAATTCGAAAAACTTCCTGAAAGATTAGTCAAGCATATATATATAATATAAAGGAAGTATATAATAATATTAAATAATATTCGGACTTATAAAACAGGTTTTGTATTTCATCAACTGTTAATGCTCCAAGACCTTTGACACAAACATCATGTCAAGGCCTTTGAAACATTTATTCCGATTTTCATCAAGGGAGGGAGTTATTAATCTCCCCCTTGATGAAAGACAAAACTTGTGCATCCCTGCAACTTAGTCAAGCATAAATAATATAAGAGAAATCGGACTAAGTACCTACATGGGTTAGACAACTGTTGGATCAAAATTTTTAAAGCATGCAAAGGCCATCCAACCGAAAACCAAAAATCAAAAACCAAGGTCTTCCAAGACCTTCAAGCATATAGAGGTTTTCAAAGTCTAAACAACCACATATCATCTCCCCCTTTTTGTCTTTCAACAAAGGGAGGAGGTAAAACAGTCACCAAATGTTTTGAAAATGTTTCCAAAAACCAGCAATGTATCAAGTTCGGGGGTGGGATAGGGTAGGGTAGGGTTTAAGCTTCGTCGTCCGGAGCATCATCAGTGAGCCTCGTCCACATTCCTTGTAGCATCTTGGAAATCCCGCTCATCTCCGTCATAAACTCCTTTTGCGGCTCCTTGATATCTAGGCGAACTTCCTTCAAGCCCAACTCTAGGTTGTCCATGCGTTCATCGAAAGCTGAAGCAGTGGGAAGGGCTTTTGAAGGAGTGGAAAGACTCAAGGTCCCTTGGGGAGACCGAGTGATGCCAATCTTTTCAAGGCCCTTAGAGTCGAACTTACCCATATGACGTTGTTGTTCTTCATTTTTGACATCAATTCCAAAAGTTTTGAAGAGAGGGGTCAAAAGGGTAGCAAAGGGGAGGGGAGAGCCTTTTCCAGCTTTTCTAGCATGAGCCATGGTTCCAAGGATAGTGTTGGCCAGATCAAGGTCAAGGCCATTTAAGATGCGGTAAAGAAGAACCATGGCATTGTCAGTAAGGAGTGAGTCAGAGTTAAGACGGGGTAAGAGGCATCGAACAATGATGTTGAAAATTATTTTTGCCTCAAGGGTTAGGGATGAGTGGATGAGTTGCTTTGAGGTGTTGTTGGATGCTTCGGGTATAAGGTACTTGGCTCGGGCAAGAATGATGCAATTCTCTTTTGAGGGGTGTATTTCAGAGGGTTGAACTGGGCAAGGTAAGCCAAGGAAATCTGCAAAGTCATTGGAGTTGAGAGAGATTCTAACCCCTTTGACAACAGACTCCAAAGACCAACCATTGGTGTCGTGTTTGGCTTTTAGGTTAATGTAAAATAGACGGGTAAGCTGGGGGTAGTAGACAATTTCAAGATTTAGAAGGGTCCAGGCTGGGGATTTTTTGAGAAGATCAATGCAGGGTAACTTCAAAGCTTCGAAGAACTCAAAATCCAAAAAATCAGAATAGCAAATCCTACGAGTTCGAAACTCATCTACCCACTTACCAGCAGTCTCAGCATCTTGAATCCAAGAGGAGGGAAAGGATTGATTTACCTGGATATATGCAGGTGGGTCGGCATTCTTCCTGCGAGCAATTGTCGGAGCAGCTCTCTTGACATGCGCTTCAAGACTCCTGAGGGTGCCCTACCTAGTGCGCTTGGGAGATGGAGGCTTGACAGCAACTGGGGATTTCCACTTCTTTGGAGACGGGGGAGGAGGAGAAGGAGAGGGAAATTCTTCCTCCTCTTCCTCAAACCCGTCCTCACCGGACCCCGCTTCATCTCCTTCAGCTTCCTCGTCATCTCTAGATTCCTCTTGCTCTTCTTCTTCTTCCTTAGGCTCCTCCTCGGATGGAACCTCCTTGGCTTCGGCTTCCTTCTGAATCCTCTCAGCTTCCTCCTCTTCCAGTTTCCTTGCAAGCTCGACCTCTTCATCGGCCTCTTTCTTCTTCAAGGCTTCCTCCTCGGCCTCCTTGGCAGCATCTCTTTCCAGGATGGCATCGAGGTCATCTTCCTCCTCTTCCTCGTCCACTTCCTCGGTCAAAATCTTCCTTTTCCCTTTCTGTTTGACACTGAGAGGCTTCTTAGCAGAGTGCTTTTGAGAGCCCTTGGTAACAGTGGACGTTCTCTCAGCGATGGTGCTCTAGACAAACAGTTGGGACAATGGCTTGAGAAGTGGGTTCAGGTGTGGGAGAGGTGGTAGTGGCCTGACGTCCCTTGGGGGTGGCGCCAAGTCGTTTGGGTGTGACATCTTTCTTTGCTTTGGGTGCCATGGAGGAAATCGGCTAGGGTTTCTTTAGAAAAGGTTGAGAGGTTGAAGAAGGAGAAAGCGAAAGGGTTTGGATAATATGAGAGTGTGATGGAATCGAGTACAGACTTGGGTATAAGTAGAGAGAGATGATGAAGTGATGGGACGAGTTTAGAGTTCCAAGGGAGGGTAATGATAACATTGCCAAGATTTGAAGAGTTTCCAATTCAAAATTCAAATGTTTCCATTAAAATCGGACTGAAAAACCGAGTGATTTAGTTCCAAAATTAAAATATCTCAACGGTTTAAAAAAAACATAAAAAGGCAATTTTGAAATCCGATAAAAATATAATTGATTAAATATCTAAAAAGATATTAACCAAAAATATATGATCCGATATATGTAATCCACCATTTAGTTCACACACCTTGACATAGTTCTCAAGGGTCTTGACACTAAGTAGAATTTATCTTTCGTAAAGGGATTGCTCCCCTTACGAAAGTGCATCCTTGTTAAGCATCCCAATCTCTCGTCTTATGAAGGTGAACCTGTCCTCTGCCAAAGGCTTAGTAAAAATGTCAGCCCATTGATAATCAGTTGAAATAAACGAAATGGACACATCACCTTTTTCAACATGGTCTCTAATGAAATGATGCCTTACATCAATATGTTTGGTCCTTGAATGCTGAACAAGATTCTTAGTGATGGAGATGGCACTTGTATTGTCACACTTAATTGGAATGCCTTTGAGGTTGATGCCAAGATCTCGCATTTGTTGAGCTATCCAAAGGATTTGGGAGCAATAGGCTCCAGCTGCAATGTATTCGGCTTCTCCAGTGGATAGAGCGACTGAATTTTGTTTCTTTGAGTGCCAACTGATCAAGGATGCTCCTAGGAATTGGCAACATCCTGATGTGCTCTTCCTATCCACCATATAGCCTGCAAAATCTGCATCAAAATATCCAATTAATGTGAAATCCTTTTGCTTTAGGTACCATAGTCCAAGCTTTTTAGTGCCATTGAGATATCGAAAGATCCTGGTCACAGCCACGAGGTGAGATTCTTTAGGATCAGCTTGAAACCTATCACACATGCAAACACTAAACATGATGTCAGGTCTACTAGCCGTAAGATATAATAAAGATCCAATCATTCCTCGATACTCATTTTAGTTGACACTTTTCCCAGTCTTGTCATGATCTAGAGACAATGTTGAGCTCATGGGAGTCTTGGCTGCTTTGGATTGATCCATCTTGAACTTCTTCAAGAGATCCTTAGTGTACTTTCTTTGGTTGACAAAGATCCCTTTCTTGGATTGATGAACTTGTAATCCCAAAAAGAAGTTGAGTTCACCCATCAAGCTCATCTCGAATTCACTGCACATGATGTCAGAAAATTCCTTGCACAAAGAAGTGTTAGTAGCACCAAATAATATATCATCAACATAAATTTGAATAACTAAAATGTCATTTCCTTTGGTTTTGATAAAAAGAGTCCTGTCGATCAACCCCCTTTTAAAATCATTTTCGAAAAGATATTTTGACAAGGGCTCATACCAAGCTCTTGAGCCTTGTTTCAAACCATAAAGCGCTTTGTCAAGTTTATAAACATGATTGGGAAATTCTGAACTTTCAAAACCTGGGGGTTGAGCCACATATACTTCTTCCTCTAAGAAACCATTAAGAAAAGCACACTTGACAACCATTTGATATAACTTTATGCTCATAAAAGATGCAAATGCCAATAGAATGCGAATAGCTTCAAGCCTGGCTACGGGAGCAAAGGTCTCCTCGTAGTCAATACCTTCCTCTTGATTGTAGCCTTGAGCAACAAGGCTTGCCTTGTTCCTCACAATCTTACCATTCTCATCTAGCTTGTTTCGAAATACCCATCGTGTGCCAATGACTGATTGATGCTTTGGCCTAGGCTTCAAGGTCCAGACGTTGTTCCTTTCAAATTCGTTAAGCTCACTTTGCATAGCAATAATCCAGTCTGGCTCCTGAAGTGCCTCATCTACCTTCTTTGGCTCAATAAGAGAAACAAACGCGTGAAAAGCACAAAGATCTTTAAGTTTAGAACGAGTTTGAACACTAGAAGTAGGGTCAGAAATGATATCCTTTAATGAGTGTGATGAGGAGTATTTGAATTTCCTTTTGCTAGTCTCAGCTCCTTGATTCGTCACACCAGTGGGATTGACTTGTGGTACATTTGACTCCGTGGTCCTGTTAGGTTCAGTTAAAGCAGTTTCTGACGTCTCAACACTGTTGGATTGGACACCAAGGGCTTTGGACGAATCTTCAACACCTTGGGCCAATTCTTCAGTGTTAAGAATATGTTCCTGCATGTTCCTCTTCTCCGTGTTCTTAGTAGCAGCATCATCACCTTCCTCGTTCTCTTCATGGATGTTAAGATCTATATCTGCAACACTTTGACTCAAAGCACCATCATTGCATTCATCAAAAATAACATGTATACTTTCTTCAACTACCTGGGTCCTTTTATTGAAGATTCTATAAGCTTTTCTACTTGTGGAGTAGCCAAGAAATATACCTTCATCACTACGCGCATCAAATTTCCCAAGGTTATCTTTTCCATTGTTATGAACAAAACAAGTACATCCAAAGGGTTTAAAATAAGATATAAGTGGTTTGCGACCTTTGAAAAGTTCATAAGGAGTTTTCTTTAAGATGGAACGAATAAGACAACGATTCAAAATGTAGTTAGCTGTGTTAATAGCTTCAGCCCAATAGGTTTTAGGTAATCCATTTTCTAAAAGCATAGTCCTGGCCATATCCTCTAAGGTGCGGTTCTTGCGTTCCACAACCCCGTTTTTTTTAGGTGTCCTAGGAGCAGAAAAGTTATGGGAGATGCCATATTTAGCACAAAACAAATCAAACTGAAGTTGATCAAACTCCCTACCATGATCACTCCGAATTGACACTATGGGCTCGTTTCTTAAAGTTTGCAACTCCGTACAAAGTTTTGAAAACTCAAATAAGGCCTCTGATTTTTCTATTAAAAATGCAACCCAAGTATATCTAGAAAAATCATCAACAACAACTAGCATGTACTTTTTACCGTTGAGAGATTTGACTCGCATAGGACCACATAAATCCATATGTAAAAGTTCAAGGGGTCTAGAAGAACTTACAACCTTTTTGGGTTTGAAAGAGCTACGTGTTTGTTTACCTCGTGTGCATGCATTGCACATATCAATACCTTTGAAGTCCATTTCAGGCAGCCCTCTTACAAACCCTTTGGACACAAGCTTCTGTAGTGTATGTGGACTCACATGACCGAGTCTCTTGTGCCAGAGCTTTGGATCGTCCGTCAAAGCCTTTAGACAGGTTAAGCTTCCTTGTGCCACTTGATCAGCATTTACGGTGTATATATTGTTGTAACGATATGCAGTCAATATAACTTCACATGTATCTTCTCTGCACACTATACATCTTTTCTTGTTAAATCTGACATTGTTGCCACTATCACATAATTGAGAGATACTAAGCAAATTATACTTTAAACCATTAACAAGATAGACATTTTTAATACTATGGCTGGAATCACTTCCAACACTACCAATACCAACGATGTCGCATTTTCCTTTGTCACCAAGAGTGATTGTTCCCGTGGATTGCTCCTTTAGATCATGAAAGAGAGAACTCTTCCCACTCATATGCCTCGAGCATCCACTATCAATAATCCATTTGTGTTCTTTCACCTTGGTGATCTCCTGCAAGACAAACATCAACCTTTGTGGCTAGACCAATAAGCAAATTTGGATCCATTGTTGGGGTAAACCATATTTGGTAAAATAGTGCCTTTTGGAACCCAAACTTGTGTTATCCGTTCTTTTCTCAAATAAACAGGAAATGTATTGCGAATAATATATGGATCCTTTCTTCTATAGGGACAGGTCTCTTTTACATGTCCCTTTCTAGCACAATGGTGACATATAGGAGAAGTTCTGCTTCCTTTTGCCTTTACAAAAGTGGTAATGTGTTGTTTTTTAAAAACCTTGGATTGTAACCAATACCACTTTTGTTTAGAGAGCTTTGTTGCTCACCCAACATCCTATCGAGAGTACCTTTGGATTTGGTAAAACTTATGAGGGTTGTCTGTTGGTCTTGAATCTTATTATTCAGGGAGATCTTCTCGTTCTCTAAGTCATGATGCTCATTTCTTAGAGAGGAGAGATCTTGCTTGAGTTCAGATTTCTCTGAGTCAAGCATCTTGACTTTAATGTCAAGACCTGAATAAGAAGCTTCAAGACTTTTGACCCTCATAGACAGATCCTCAATAGTTCTTTCCTGGTCCACAGTTCTCTTAATAAGGATGTTAGTTTGGGCAATAAGCTTCTCTTCATTGGCAATCATATTGGAAAGGAATTCCGATAATACCTCTTTTGGACTTGCCATAAGTTCTCTTACATTAGCTTCAAGCTTTTCATCGTGGGATTCATCTTATGAGGCCATAAGACAAATGTTGGCCTTCTCATCATCGGAGTCAGAGCGGAATCGCTTCAAGTTGCCACCATGGATTTCTTCTTCCATTTGTCACCTTTCTTGGACTAGCTCTTTGTCTTTTGAGGGCAATCATTCACAAGATGATCTGTTTCACCACATTCAAAACAAGACAACGGTTTATTCTTCTTTTCATACTTGTTGTATTGAGGCTTACCTCGAAATTTTGAAGACTCTGATCCATCCTTGTTGTTGAATTGCTTCTTCATTTTGAGAATTCGAGCAAGGCCTCTTGTGATAAGGGCAAAAGGATCATCCTCATCGTCATCCTCATCTTCGGAATCAGATCCATTTTTAGGCTCATCCTTCTTAGACTTGAGTGCCAAGTTCTTAGTGCTAGCTGGAAGTTCTCCATCGTCTCCATTAAGGATCATCTCATGCGTGATCAGCTTCCCAAGAAGGTCATCAAGGGGTAGAGTGGTGAGCTCCTGGGCTTCCTTTATAGCTGTTACTTTTGGACCCCATTTCACTTTTGGAAAGCACCTCAGTATCTTCCTCACTTTCTCAACGTTGGTAAAGCTCTTGTCGAGAGAGTCAAGGTTATTGGTGATCTCTGTGAATCATGTGAACATGGCCTTGATTGTCTCATCAGGCTTCATCTTGAAGAGCTCGTACTTTCGAAGGAAGATGCTGATCTTGGTGTCTTTAACTTGGCTCGTTCCTTCATAGGTGACGACCAGTTTGTCCCAAATCTCTTTAGCTGACCTACAAGATGAAATACGATTCAACTCATCAGTGTTAAGACCACAATAAAGTAGGTTAATAGCCCTGTAGTTTTTGGAGACAAGTTCAAGATCTGCTTGGTTGTATTCGGACTCCTTCTTTGCAACTTTGGTATCATTTGGTCCATCTTTCTCTGGAATCTTCAGACCGTTCTCTATAATGTTCCAAAGCTCCAGATCTTGGTCTATGATGAACATTTTCATCAAGGATCTCCAGTGGACAAAGTTGTTTCCTACAAAGAGTGGCGGTCTGCTTGTGGACCTTCCCTGTGCAAATCCTCCGCTTGCTTCACCAGACATGATCGAAAACTCACAAGATTGTTAGATCAAAAAAGTTGAGTAAAGCTCTGATACCAATGGAAGATTCGATAATGTAAAACAATGTAATATAGAAATACTCTAGAAGGGGGGTTGAATAGAGTATGCCCGTTTTTCGCAGAAAGTCTCAAGACTTTTGGAGCTCGTATAAAATCCTTTGAGATTAAAACTGAATCACAAAGTTAGACAATCGAACCAAGTGCGAAAATAAGGTAAAGCAATAGATAAAGGACACTAGTAATTGTTTACGAGGTTCGGCACGAACTTGGCCTACGTCCCCGCCTAGGGTTCTTCCACAACCCTAGGATTCAAAAGGCTTTATTGATTCGCTTAGCTTAGGATCCTAATAGCTCACCGAGAAGCCTCTCTCCTATACAATTGCAATCTAGTGAACTCACGTTCCCTTGGAGTCCTAGACCAATCTAGAAGAGCCACACCTGCCTCAGCTATCTAGTGCAATCCTTAACTCTCATAAATCAATAGCCTAGTGCAACTTCCCGAGTTACAAACTCTCGAGTAACACTATAAATGAATATATCCTATAAGCTCACAGTGACTCTCAAAGGCTTCGAAATAAACAACAAACTCTTGAGCGCTAGCAGAGAGTACACTTGGAAGACAGATCTCGCTTGAATTAATGAAAGCTCGTGTAAATCTTGTATGTTCTGTCTTCATCTTCCTTCTCTATTTATTGAGACAAATCGGCGCTGAGAATCTTCTCCAACGGCTATTCCAGATCATGGCCATCTTTAAGATCTTCTAAACTTGGAAACAAATGAAGCCATAATCCTTCCGATTTGAACCTTCTCAACACTTACCACAAGGAAGGAAATAATTCGAAAAACTTCCTGAAAGATTAGTCAAGCATATATATATAATATAAAGGAAGTATATAATAATATTAAATAATATTCGGACTTATAAAACAGGTTTTGTATTTCATCAACTATTAATGCTCCAAGACCTTTGACACAAACATCCTGTCAAGGCCTTTGAAACATTTATTCCGATTTTCATCAAGGGAGGGAGTTATCACATTGCTTTTGCTTCTACTCATTTAGTGAAGTAGTCCACTAGGACTAGGACATATTTTAACTTCCCGGGTGCTGTGGGGAAAGGCCCAAGAATATCCATTCCCCATAAGGCGAAAGGGCATGCTCCATAGATACTCTGAAGTGGTTCGGCAGGTAAATTTTTCACATTCCCGTTTCTCTGACAGGCATCACAGCTGCGCACAAAACGTTGTACATCCGCCCCGACTGTGGGCCAGTAATATCCCAGTCTCATGACTTTTGAAGTTAAGGCTCTCCATCGTTGGTGGTTGGCACATACGCCTGCATGAAACTCTTTTACGATGATCCTCCCTTCATTGTTAGACACGCATAGTAAGTCTGGAAAATTGAAACCCTTCTTGTATAATTTTCCTTCATTGATGATGAACCGGGTTGCTCGGTTTGTTAACTTTCTGGCTTCCATTCTCTCTTGTGGGAGTATTCCTTTCCCCGTATATTCAACAATCGGGGTCCGCTAGTCCTCAGAACCTTCGGTCTGGACAAAATACACTTCTTAAAGGAGTCTTCGCCGATTCTTTCTTTCAAACTCGAATTTTCCTTCAACTTCCGCCGGCATAGCTACCCCAATCCGGGCTAACAGGTCTACTTGTTCATTCATCTCCCGGGGGACGGATTCTATGACGAAGTGTAGGAACGCTCTTTTTAGGGCGGTTACCTTTCGTAAGTAATCTGGTAATAGTCAAGTCCTGGCCTCGTACACCCGCTCTATCTGTTTTGCGACGCCTTCAGAATCTGTGTATACCATGATTGTCCGAGCTCTGTGGGCCAAAGCTAGTTCAAGCCCTACTATCAAGGCTTCATATTCCGCCTCGTTGTTGGTGGCTTGAAAATCTAAGTTGTGAGTGAAGCAAAACTGATCTCTCTCATGCGAGGTTAGTGCTATTCCTGCTCCGCATCCTTCCGCGTTCATGGCCCCATCGACCTTTATTATCCACTTGCTCTGTGTCGCCTCCTTCATCCCCAAAGCTTATTTTACAGATGAAATCCGTCAGAACCTAAGCCAGCGCTGCTTTGCGGGGGACGTAAGCTATTTTAAACTCGGAGAGCTCTATGGACCATTTCGTCATTCGCCCGAAAGACTCGGTGAATGAAGAATCTGTCTCAGCGGCAGATCCGTCAAGACTTCTATCAGGTGATCTTGGAAATATGGACGAAGCCTCCTGGCCGCGAACATTAAGTTGAGGATCACTTTTTCCACCGGCTTATATCTGGTTTTCGCATCCTGTAACACTCTGCTTACATAATAGACCGGGTACCGTCCTTCTCGGGTGAGGACTGCGCTGATAGTAGTTGCTTTCACTGCCAAGTATAGCTGTAAACTTTTTGATTTCTGAGGTTGATGCAGAGTAGGCACATATTGTAAGAAAGCCTTCAATTCTTCGAAAGCCTGTTGGAGGTATGGTGTCCACTGGATCGGCCCTTTCTTCTACAGCAACGCAAAGAATGGTAAGAATTTATCCGCTAGGCAAGAACAGAAACGTCCCAGGTAGTTTACAGCTCCATTCAAGGACTGTACCTCTTTTATGGTGCGTGGTGGTCGCAGTTCCTGTATAGAAGCTATCTTGGCAGGGTTCACATCTTTCCCTCTTTGGCTTACCATGAAGCCAAGGAATTTTCTATAATCGACTCCAAAAACACATTTATCTGCGTTCAGATTTAGTCCCCCTCGTCTTAAAGAATCAAAGGTCTCTTGTAGGTCAGCCGCGTGGTCCTCTGCTTTCTTACTCCTTACGACTATGTCATCCACAAAGATAGACACATTCCTGGCCAACTGTTCATGGAATATCTTATCTACAACTCTTTGAAAAGTAGCCCCAGCAATCCTCAAACCAAAGGGCATTACTTTATAGCAGAAAATCCCTTGACTGGTGATGAAAGTGGTTGCCCTCTTATCCATCAGATCTTGTTATATCCGGAATACGCGTCAAGAAAATTCAAAGTCTCGTTCCCAGCAGTAATATCGACGAGCTCGTCTATTGATGGCAAAGGGTAACTATCTTTCAGGCAGGCTTTGTTTAAGTCCGAGAAATCCACACACATCCTCCACTTTCCGTTGGCTTTCTCGACTAGGACAACGTTTTAGAGCCAATCTGAATCATCTGCTTCTTCTATAAATCCGGCTTCGAGTAACTTCTCTACTTCTTTTTTTGTTGCCTGAGACTTTTCCGGGGCCATTTTCCTCTTCTTCTAGGCCACAGGTTGTGCATCACGGCGGGTCCTGAGGGTATGGATTGCTATTGACGTGGGAACGCCCAGGAAATCTTTTGGGGACCATGCGAACAAATCATGGGACTGACGGATGATTTCCAGAACCCGTTCTTTCTCCTCGGTCTCTATGGATTGGCCCATGTAAATCCTCTCTTCAGGGTTTTGGAAAGGCTGGTAAACAGTTCTTAGATCCGCAGTAGGGATTTCCCTGTCTGATGGTCTAACTTCAAGCTCTACCTCTGGTGCAAGTTCTCTTGTGACGTTTGCTTCTTCATTCTCTGCTTGAGAGTCTTCTTTCGAACCCTCGATCTTGCTTTGAGCGGATCCTTGGATGCACATGATCTCCTTCATCTTTTTCAGGGAAGTCACGTAGCAACTCCTGCTTTCTGGTTGCTGGCCACATACTTCTCCCGTCCCCCCTCCGGAAATAGGGAATTTTGCTTTGAAGTGATAGACCGAAACGACCATCTGGAATTTGTAAAGAGACACCCTCTCCAAGAGTGCATTTTAAGTTGTGGGGATCCGTATCACTATGAAAATAATGTTTTCCATAGGTCGACATGGCGCGGTTCCTAAGACCACCGCGAGTTCTATGGTGCCCACAGCCTGCACCTCATCTCCCGAAAAGGTAACCAGCGTCCCATGATAAGGTCTCAATGTTGTCGCGGACACTCCCAATTGAGAAAAAGCTTCCCACGAGAGTATGTCCACGGATGATCCGGTGTCTATGAAAACTCTTTTTACAGTCTTAGTGGCGATCTGAGCATGAATTACCAACTCATCCGCGTGTGGCATGCAAACACCTTCGGCATCTGCTGTAGCGAAAACTATTTCGGAATGTGGTTGTAAAGCGATATTCTGGCTAGCAACTGATGGAGGTTGCTTTGCCTCTCTCTCATAATTTTTTCTCTCCTGACGGCTTACTCCTGAGATCGACGGTCCTCCAGCCAAAGTGTCGATGAAACCTTCCGATTCCGGGATCTGGTTGACTCGCGATCCTTCGCGACGAACCTCGTCGCGCGGGGCTTGATTGACTGACACTTGTGTTGGCTGACCCCGACCCCTTCGGTCGCCACTCCACCATCGTCCTCATACCCTGCCTCTGTTTACGGAGGGATATCGATGTTGCTCATCCCGCTCTCGTGGGTACTCAAACCTCGAGGCCCGCCGATAGTCTTCTCGATTATCTGTGTGTCCTTCATCTTAACGATTTTGAGTCTGGTGACGATATGGGACGTGATCAGGATGTCCATTCTTCCTTCCAAGGGAAACGTGTTCTCCTCTACGCCGTATCCCTCGATCATGTTCCTGATATCCTGCGGCTGGATTCTTTCTTTCGTGGTTGAAATGGACCTCATCTTGTTTGGACGCGGGCGGATTGCCCGTGGAATAATTCTTTCTTGGCCTTCCAGCTCCTTTTTGCTTCCAAAATCTTCCTGCTATTTTTCCAAGAAAGCCTCGCGGGCCCTCGTTAGCTCTAGAGATGGAGGTCGCGGCTTCCTCTGCCTCAATCTGAGCAGATACCAAATTTCTCAAGGTGTCATAGTCTTTTGGTTTTTTCCTGAAGAGTCAGGTCTTGAATCCCCCATCTGCCAAGTTCCCCATGAGGATTATGACTATTGATTCATGATTGAAGTTCGGGATCTGCACAACCACACTAGTGAATCGGGCAAAAAATTGCCCTAGAGTCTCATTCGGTCCCTTCCTGATTGATTTAAGGTCTAGCATAGTCTTCTTTCTCGACCGCGAACTCCCAAAATATGACTTGAAAACTTGGGAGAACTGACTGAAGCTAGCAATCGAGTTTTGAGGCAGATGAGTGAACCGGGTCAAGGCTATGTCGGTTAGAGTTGAAGGGAAAGTGCGGCACAACATTGCATCATTATACTCATTGATCCCCATGGCGGTTATGAAGTGGCACATGTGATCGTTAGGGTCAAAGGTGCCATCATACTTCTTGAGGTTAGCATCTCTCCACTGTTTAGGGACTGGGGCCAGGCAGACCTCGTTGGTGAAGACTGAAGGGATGAAGTCTGGCCTCTTCTCATGTTCACGGGGTGAGCCCGTTCTGGTTGACGTAGAAATGTCGGATGAACGCTCGCCTCGATGGTGCTTGAGTAGATTCGTGTTGATAACGTGTTACGACAATTAAGAAATGAGAGGTAGATCTTTCATTTCATGGGTGTCTCAATAAGGAGATGTACATAACCTTATATAGGCCTAGATGATACTCCGTAATAAAGATAAGTAAGACATAAATAGTCATCATCTGGTTTTCCACCATGTGTGAGTTTAGGTAGGTGAAGAGGTGGGAGGTGAAACATTCCCTAAATAAAAGGTTTTATGAAACAGTAAATGGCATCCAATATACCAAAATTATATACTCTTTGCAAATCTGACCCTCCCCTGCCCAAATTTGCAAATATGTCAAAAGGGTCTAAAATTTTGCAAAAATAACAGGTAAAAAAAAACTGGGAAACCGGAAGACTCTTCTACGCGAGTTCGACCTAGCAACAACGCCACCGGCCGGCCACCCACAAGGAGTGGGGGTCCTCCTTCTCGCCGCCACCGGCCGGCCACCCAGATCCGCGCGAGATCGTCCCTTCGGCTTCTCCGATCTTTAGCGTCTCTGAGTCTCTCGCCTCTGCTCGTGCTCGATTTCTAGGGCAGGACTTGCTCCTGGTTGGGGCGGCGGTGCCGGCCTTCCGGCGGCCTGTCCTGTTCTCCGGGGATGGCAAAAGGAAAAGGGAAGAAGAAGGGCTCTACTTTGGGGATGGATTTTGATAAAAAGAAATCGATTGAGAAGGATTTGCAAGAATCGTTGTTCCAAACGGGGGAGTGTCGGGGTTCCATTCCTACCTCGTCGAGAGGTTGTCCGGGGTCTGGGACCGGCACGGTGCACCCGGAAATCACTCAATCGGCCTCCGGATTTCCAGATTTGGGTGTTGGTGGCAGAAATTGCTCGAATCCGGTGGGTGCGTCGTCCTCGTCTCCGGGTGCTTCTTCAATTTGAATGTGAAGCGGACTTGGGATGGGTCCTTGAGCATGGCCCCTGGTCCATCAGCGCCTCTCCTTTGCTGTTGAAACCATGGGTAGTGGGAGCGGCCATGAATTGGGAGTTCTTTCAATCAGTTCCAGTCTGGGCTCGGGTGGTCGATATCCCTCTGAGGTGCTGCTGTCATGAAGGTTCTGACCTCCCAGGATGGTGTTAAGCCCATGTCTGCTGCTGCTACTGTTTCCATGGGTATCCAAAAAGAGATGGAAAATCAATCCAATGGTGAGTGTCACAGTGTAAAGAATGGAGAAGGCGCTGCTCCAGTTGGAAGTACCAACCCAAGGGGGATTCATCATCGGATGAAGATACCTATCACCCTGGTTGATCGCTTTCGGCCATCGCAAATATAGAGTAGATTTAGATGGGGCGGTCCTATATTGGCTAACACATTGTTGTCACTGGCTAGATAATAGTATTTGCTGGCTAGTAAGTATAGATCGCAAATATTCGGGCTTCGCATCTGACAGGATTGTATTGGTTAAGAACTTTAGTACTTCGTAGTGTTTGGTTTAGGTCTTAGATTTAGTACTTCGTTGTGTTTGTTTTAGGTCTAAAACGTTTCCTCCCTTTTTTATGGATGATCCCTTATGTTCTGGATTTATGTATGGATGGTTTTATGGTTGGTTGTTCTGACTGCTTTAGTTTGTGCTTAATATTGTCTATCCTACTGCTGGGAAGTTTCTGAGATTGATACAAGATCTGACAGGGATTAGTCTTATATTGGCTAAGACGAGATCCGGCAGGGGTTACTTCTACATTGGCTAAGACATCGTTGTCACTGGCTAGATAATATTATCTACTGGCTAGTAATTTGCATCGCAAATATTCGGGTTTCGCATCTTAGGCAAACAAAATAGACAACCACATACTTTACCTTGAGTTCATGCAAAATAACAAAAACCATCCTTCGCCGACTGAAAAGAAAAGGCGTTCGTACGACGAGCGGCATATGATGACCTTATCATTCCACACTTACTTAGGTTTTATTTGTTTAATCGTTTCCACCTTTTGGATGACTTGTGTTTGATTACTGATAAGGTATGTTGTGGTCTTGTGGTCACTTGTTTATATGTGTTATGGATGGTTATTGTGAATTTTGCGTTATGACGTATTTCATTTGAGTTTAATGGTCGATATACTTAGGATGAGAAGTTTATGAGATAAATAAGATGTGCCAAGGGTTATTATCTTATTGGCATAGACTTTGATTTTATTGGCTAGGGAAATTCATATACTGGCTAGCAAACAAAAAATCGCATACATTTGTCTTTTGCATCGTCGATAAACTAAACGGCCAGTTATGTACATTCAAAACCACCAAAATCCCAAAGTGTCATTGAGTTACAAGCAAACTAACAAAATACTACATTCGACTACGCAAAAGAAGAGTTACCCAACTAGACATCAATTTCTTCACCTTGTCACGCCACGCTTGCTTATGTCCTCCGACGCTTTCGGCGAAGGAACTCTCCCCAAGACGGGTACCTGCTTGTCTCCATTATCTTGCTCCTGACACACCCAAACGACATGCTCTCCTCTATGAGCATTGCCCCCTCCTCCATGTCCATGTCGGGAGCTTTACCTTTCATATCCGGAGCAACGATTGTCGGTTCTACCCATTATGTTGTTTTGTACTTAACTTGTTATGTATTGGTTAGGAACTTTAGTACTTTGTAGTTTTTGGTTTAGGTCTTAATTGTTTAATCGTTTCCACGTCGGGAGCTTTACCTTTCATCTCCGGAGCAACGATTGTCGGTTCTGCCCAGATTTTCTGGTTTGTCTTGCCAGTTGTGTGAATTTCTGTGCCAGCTGAATTGTTGTATTTGTCATCCAAATGGTTATCCATGCCATACTCCAAATTGAGATCAAGATGCGATATAGACCAAACTTTACTTCAAAATATATTTTTTCCATAAACATATACAAAGTGGGTGTCTATAGATAGATAAAATTAAATTAAGTTCAAAAATAAATTTATTTTTTAATTTTAACAAATGAAAATGCCTGAAATTTAGTTCAAAGCAATTAAATAGGTCTCTTTCTCTCCCCACTCTCTCTATCTCACCCTCTTTCCATTCGACACGTGTCCAAAATTTTCATATCCTCTTTCCAGTTTGTGTAAAGTGTAACCGGCTACTTGTTGGAATTAATTTACAAGAATGACAATTTGTCATTCCTTTGCCAATTTTTGAGGTGTAGGTTATTTTTGCAAAGTTGCCCATAAAATGGTATATCCATGCAAATTAGCCTTTATGAAATACTAATAATAATACTATCCATTTTTTAAGTCATTTTTTTTATCATTAATGCACACTTTTTAAGGTGTGAAAAACTATATGAAATAATGTTTTTTTAAATAATCTCATATTTACTTGTGATAAGTATAATATTATTTTAAAAAATTAATATTTAATATAGTTTTTTCCGCTTAAAAAGTCATAGGGAGGAAGTAATAAAATTCCTAGCGTGCCCAGAAAAACGTCAAAAAGAAGAAAGACAAAAAGAGATTAAAAAAGGAGGAGGAGGAATGGGGAAGCTGGCGGTGGTTGTCGTCGTTCAAAACATTCACCACTGAGAAATTCTCAATTCTCCTCCGTTTCTCTCTCCAACCCTCAACTGATTTCTTCTCATTCTCTCTCCTTCTCAATCCCGATTCCCCTTCCTTTAACCTCTCTCTTCCGAATCCTCCCTCTCCTCTCCGCCGCCGCCGCCGCTTCCTCCTCCATCTCCATCAACCCACTCCGCCGCCTTACCCGCTCCAACCACCGCATCCGTCCCGACTGGCAACCCTGGCGCAGAGGATCGGAAAATCCATTCGCCGCCCCGGCGCCGCCTCCAAGGCTAGGGTTTATGCCGATGTCAATGTGATCCGCCCAAAGGAGTATTGGGATTACGAGTCTCTTACCGTTCAGTGGGGGTAATTCTTTCCTTTTTTCTTCTATTGCTTTCGGGTTCCAGTTTCCCTTTCCTTTGTCGGGGTTATTGTCTCTCTCTTGTGGTTTTGATTGTATTTATGCCTTGCCGTCTTTATCGTTTTTCTTGTTGCAGAGAACAAGATGATTACGAAGTGGTGAGGAAGGTTGGGAGGGGTAAGTACAGTGAGGTGTTTGAAGGAGTTCATATCACTGATAATGAGAAGTGTGTAATTAAGATCCTCAAACCTGTCAAGAAGAAGAAGGTTAGCCCTGATGTTGTCAGCACAAGCATATGTTTTAAACTTTAATGCTTTCTTGATCCCTGTATTTGAAATGTGGGTTTCTTTTGAATATTATTTCATTAATTGCATCTGTTAATTGTCCCAGTGTCCTTTGCAGAAATTCCTAACACCTTAGGTTGGAATTGATATTGTTGTTGAGTGGTTTCAAAACCGAAGATGTTAGAAATTGATATTGTGATGCAATCATGTTGAACTGGGTGATTGATATTGTGATGCATCTGTTAATGCAGCCGAAGTGGTTCGACTTTATGCTACCAATTGATAGTTTTGCTCGAAACAAGAGCTGGGTGATTGCATTACAGCAAATGCAATTAATGGCTTAGGTAATGGTGGCCGAGCTAGTAATTTGATTAAGCACGATACATTTTGGAATCCAAACACACCGTCACACCCTAGGATTAGCGTGATAAATTATAGTATCACAGGATTATCAAAACACACCCTAGGATTATCACTTATGCTACACTTATGGAGATTGAAGGTCACAATCATTCATTTGTTTGTGCATTTTACTTCTCATGACTTATTGATGTGCTTGGTTATGGAGGCGAGTTCAAGTAGAAGTACTACTTTATATTATCAGTGTAAATTTTTGAACTAGCTTCAAATACGCTTCAGGGTTTATCTTTGCTTTGAGAAGAGCTATTTCCAAACTTGCTCTTATTCTGATCGTAAAACAATTGTCAAACACTAGCAATGGAGAAACGATGGGAACCTGTTGTGGCCTGTTAGGTTGAGGACAATCTCCCTAACCTCTATCAGAGTAATACTCTCTGGCCTAAGGCAGAGACACCTGTTACAAAGGATTGAAACGCCTGCCATCTTAGCTAACCTTCCCCTTTTACCAATATTGTCTGATATCTCTAAACAGAATTACTCCCATAAGGTCCCTAGGTGCTGGAAGGTTTTATTCCCATTGGTTATCCTTGACAAAGTATCCTGTTCTGTCCGATCTCAAAAGATGATCTAGATTTTTGGTGAAATTTAATTAACTAGGCTGCAAATGGTCACAGGAAGCTGTTGTGCTATAGTTGAAGAACGAGTAGGGAAGCACCTACTCCCACCTAGTAACTTTGATGTCTAGTCGTGGGGAAACTGATGCAGAAACCCTGATATTATTTCTACTAGGGACGAGTTAGGACCTACAGAGGAGCAAACATGGTCCAAGTAAAGGTCCTTGATGTGTATCTGTTTAAAGATCATTGCCTTTCTTGTTCATGAAAAAGATTGATGTCCATTTTAATGTGATGCACTAGATTGCAATATTTGAGGGGCAGGTCCTTGAGGTTTTTGAGTTATCTTGAACAAATTGTGGGTAAAAGTGATTGTATCTAGCTGTAAAATGAAGGGAATATTACCTGTTTGCTTTACTCTGAGAAATTGGTTTTGTTGAGTTTGCAATTTCCTTGAATTGCTTGGTGTGGTGATTGCTAGCATTCAGAAGGTTCCCAGACCCCGCTTTAACGGGATACACGGTTGTTGTTGTTGTTGTTTATTGGCATTGCTATCAATCAGATTCTTGTCTTTGATATAACTCTTTTTTGTTTATTTATTAACGTGGATTATATATGTTATCGTCCAAGGTTTTTTCTTGGGATTCACTTTTACCCCCTTCAGGAAGTATGCTTTATCTTTACGAAATATTGCTCACTGGGCAATTTTCACAAAAAGGGGTGTATTTGGTAAGACAAACTTAGGCCCTGTTTGGTATCGATTACCGGGAATCAAAATCTGGTAATTGGAACGAGTGATTACTGATTTCGTGTTTGGTACGACAAAACCCGGAATGAAATCGATTACCGGGCAATCCCCTTATCCCCATTTTTTAGCATTTTTCATTCCTTGCCTTTAGGTGAGGAATGAGCCATTACGAGTTTCACTCACCCTCCCCAACTCACGCACAACATCCCTCACCTCCATCTTCCTCCGATTGCCTGTCACCGCCACCACCACCGGTTGCAGCCACTAAAACCACCACCACCGACTTTTGCCACTGCTGCCGCCGTGTAGTCATCCACGACCACCGCCATCGCCCGAGCCGAAGATCCCACATTTTCGCTAATCTCTTGTCCATCCGTGTCGCCACCGCCTGTAGTCGCCGCCATCGCCCATCGCCCCATCGCCCAGATCTAGGATTTGCGCCGGTGTTGCCCCTCTGCCACCGCCCGTAGTCCGCTTCTCTCTCTCTCTCGCCGACCACCTCGGATTTCTACTTCTCTCTCCGACCTCCTGTGTCACCGCTGCCGCCACCGTCTACATATGCTGCCGGCGCCACCCAGCCCTCCTGCTAGACCACTATTGCCTAGCCCTCCGTCCTCCTTCGAGTTTAACAGGTTGCTAGAGTGCCCTCCCTCTTCATTAAATTCTTTTTGGGGTAATTTGAGTTATTGAATAGGTGGGATTTTGATATTGATATTGATAGGATGAATTCGTGTATTTTTAGGTTTTGGAGTTTGAGAATTCCTTTTTCCGACATTATACCAAACAACATCCTTGAGTAATGACTCATTTCCATTCCGATTTCCATTCCCATTCCGATTCCCGTATTCATACCAAACGGGGCCTTATAATGTAAATAGTGCTAGTAAAATCTAAAAAGAACTTGCAAGGATGTGATAAGACAGTTAAATAACTGAAAAGTTGGAGTCTGAACCGGTAAATATATAGCTGTGGTGGTGAAACCAAATGAAGTACAAAAGTGCAAGACCATACAAGTGGGTCTTGCGTAAGAAGGGATATACTGTATACCCAAAAGTCCCTCCTATGCCCTCCAAAAAACTGCCAAAGCCTACCAATTAACATCAAGAAGCTTACAACCCGCACCAATCTACGCCACCAAATTCAAACTACCCAAAAACCCCGTCCGAAACCAAACCTAACCAAGCTAAATGTGTCGGTCCAACCTGTCCACAAGGGCTTTGCCTTTGCTCTTTATGGACAGCCTAGATCGACAACAAGCTATGATGTGTGAAGCGCACCGCTCCACAACAAACGGTTCCTGTCTGAATATAAGTTTGTTCCTTCCATCCCGGGTAAAGTAAATAAGGGCTTGCATCGCAAGGAGTTTCGCTTGGAAGAGAAGCGATTTCCTGACCTTCGATGGCTCTTGAGCAAACCACTTGAGCCACTCTTCAATTGTTGTGAATCGACAGTATATGCCGACCCAATTAAATACAATCTGCTGCACAGCCTTAATCTTCGGGCACTCGAACCATAGATGATCCTCGCACTCTATAGCGCCTTGGCATAGCACACAAATGGCTGCACTGTCCCCCATCCAGTGCCTGATCACATTTCCAGTTTGGAGACGTTTCTTCACAGCTAGCCATGATATAAAGCCCCATTTTCTGTTTTGTAAACCTTTCCAAAGTAGCTCTCCCCAAACCACCTCCTGTCCTCTCGGCCGGATAGCATTGTACACCTTATCACATGAGAGGGCACCTTTGCTGTTCAAGAAAGGCCCCAAATCAGCCTCTGTAAGACCTGTTACCCCGAGGTTATCACGCAGATCATTCCTGACCAGCAGTACCTTTCTCCATAACCATGAGTCATCTCGTTTCTGTACAATCTCCCTGTTAGGATCCCCTTGGAGATGGTTCTGTAAGCACCATCTCTGCCATATGTTAGGTCGTTGCAACACAATATCTCCCCATAGCTTGACAAAGACACTCCTATTCCAAGACAATAGCTCTCTGATTTCCAGCCCACCCTCAGCATACGGCTTTGCAACATCCTCCCACGCCACAAGATGTTTTCTCCCATCAAGGTTACCATTCCACAAAAAACGCCTAAACATCCCTTCAATTTTTTCTATTGCTCCCTTAGGTAAGAGTATGGACTGGCACCAGAAGGACTGTATGCCAATACCCACTGATTTTATGAGCTGGAGACGGCCTGCATAAGAGAGACGTTTACAAGCCCAAGACTGAATCCGGTTCTGTATTTTATCAAACAGGGATCCAAACTCATGAATCTTAATTCTTCTAGAGCTAAGAGGAGTGCCCAAATATCTCACAGGAAACTCCCCTTTGTCAAACCCAAGATGCTGTATAATCTGTGCAGAAACCGGTTCAGAACACCCAGCCAAGTACACAGTGCTCTTGCTTATGTTTGCTTTCAATCCAGATAAAGCAAAGAAGTCATCAAGGCAGCGTTTTAGGATGCTTACAGATTGCAGATCCCCACGGAAAAATAACAATAGGTCATCTGCAAACGCAAGATGAACGAGCCCCAACTCTTTGCATTTCGGGTGGAATCTGAAGCTTGGGTTTGCAGCAGCTCTATTCAGCATACGACTGAGCACTTCCATGCATAACACGAAGAGATAGGGGGAGAGAGGGTCGCCCTGTCGCAAGCCTCGTTTTCCTTGAAAGAAACCTTCAGGTGCGCCTTTTATAAGGATGGAAAAAGCTGGTGTGCTAATACATTCCATGATCAGATCTATCAAAGTGCTCGGGAAATCCAGGTAAATCAACACCTTTTTAACAAATTCCCAACTAAGATAGTCATAGGCCTTTTGAAGATCCACCTATATTGTGCACCTCGGCGACCCACGTACATTGCCATAGCCATTGACGATTTCTGTTGCGACAGCGCTGTTGTGGGCAAGTGATCGGCCAGGAATAAAGGCCCCCTGACTGTCAGCAATTAGATCCCCCAAGTGACCTTTAATTCTGCTCACAATGATTTTAGTAACGACAGCGCTGTTGTGGGCAAGTGACTGTCAGAAATTAGATCCCCCTGACTGTCAGGAATAAAGGCCCCCTGACTGTCAGAAATTAGATCCCCCTGACTGTTGCGACAGCGCTGTTGTGGGCAAGTGATCGGCCAGGAATAAAGGCCCCCTGACTGTCAGAAATTAGATCCCCCAAGTGACCTTTAATTCTGCTCACAATGATTTTAGTAACGACCTTCAAGATGGTGTTACAGCAAGATATGGGTCGGAGGTCCTTGACAAAAGTGGGGTTGGCGACCTTAGGGATAAGTGATATGAACGTCGCATTGAACTGTTTAAGAATCTTACCATGCCTGAAAATTTCTCTGATTGCTTCACACGTATCCACCCCAACAATTTTCCATGAGTCCTTGAAGAACTGACTCCCGAATCCATCCGGACCAGGCGATTTGTTAGCTCCTATCGACCACACTGCTTTACGAACTTCATCATAAGAAGGCAGCCTTACTGTCTCCCTAGCCTGAGTTTGAGGAAAACTGGATTCAGGTTGCAAATCAATTTCCGAGACGCTGTGAGCAGAGGTAGCCAGAAGTTCTGTAAAATACTGCAGGATGTGTTGACGAATATCATCTTCATTCTCTATTTCTGTGTCGTCATCCCTCTTCATCATAAGAATAGCGTTTATGGACTGACGTTCCTTCACATTCCTATAGAACATGGAAGAAGTTTCTTCGCCCATCGTTAACCAGTGCAACTTCGCCTTCTGAGTAGTTAGACTGATTAGCCTTGCAACATTCTGTCTCAGAACGGATTCAGCAGTGTTTATCTGTTGCTGCAGCAAAGTGTTGCCCTTTTCTGATTGACTTCTCAATTGTAGCTCGTGGAGGGTGCCCTTGTTAAGCTTGATTTGTGTTTGGAGCTCCGGGAAATGGGATTTATCCCAAGGTTTAAGAGCTTCCTTGACACTTTTCAGTTTGTTCGCAAGTTTAAACTGTCTCGAGCCAGTCACCTCCGGTGTCCAAGCAGCCCTGACAATACTTTCAAATTCAGCCTCTTTACCCCAGAAATTCTTGTACTTGAAGGGGTATTTTCTGCGTGACATTTCATTTCTGAGCAACACCACAGCAGGGGAGTGGTCCGAGACACCAGGAGTGTCAAAGAAAGCCTTGGTATTATCATAGGATTCTAGCCATAGGTCATTAACCAAAATCCTATCTAGTTTCCTCTCCAAGCGATCCACATCAAGCTGTCTATTGTTCCAGGTGAGACGTGCACCAGTATAAGGCAGATCAGTAATGCTACACTGCTCCAGGACCTCTTCCAAACCACACCCAATCTATTTGCAATGTGTGTTCATGCATTTTTCAACAAATTATGCTTTATCTTAGCTGTATATTTTTCGTGGAGCGAGTTTCACAAACGGCGTGTATGGTAAGACATGCTTATAATGTAAATAGTTCTGATGAGGTCTTGAAAAATCTGATATTTGGATAGCTGATAAGGTGTAGGTATAATATATAATGTAAGATGACGTGTCATCAACACACCTAAAGTATGTACAATGTGAATGTTATAAAGGTGAAGGTAATGTGAATAACGATATTTTTCTTTTTCCTTTCTGTGACATTCAGTGTCTAGTAGTTACAATTCTGCATTCCCTGTTGCAGATTAAGAGAGAAATAAAAATACTGCAGAATCTTTGTGGTGGGCCAAATATTGTGAAGTTGCTGGACATTGTCAGGGATCAACAATCAAAGACTCCCAGTCTCATATTTGAATATGTGAACAACACAGATTTCAAAGTGCTTTATCCAACATTATCTGACTATGATATTCGCTATTACATTCATGAACTTCTGAAGGTAAGTTAAATTTTCTCTTCGATTTTCTCAAACAAGTTTGATCTGGCATGATTGAATCAAACACATTTCTTTTCAAAATTATACTTAATTACTTCAGTCATGTTTTGCTGTACCTTTCATCAATTGCTCCTGGCTCTGTTGCATTCTAAATGCATTGCAAGTCGCCTGAAGTTATATGTTGGCCCTTGTACTAGGTAGTTAGTACTTAGTTCTTATTTAATTATGTGATTTCCGTGTTTAACTGCTAAATGACTTTTTTGATGCAAGATAGATATCTTGTAGATTTTGTTATAGTTTTATTGTTTATGCTTCACTGAGTATGAATCAGGTTTGAGTTACAAGTTCATTATGTCTAGAATTTGTATTTGTATATGCTAAATAATTTTATTGTGTAGCAGTTTGTTTCCCTGTTTTTACTCAAAAAAATAAAACAAAAAAAATCCTATAATAATTCAATCTTTCATGTCTAGGCTTTGGATTACTGCCACTCACAAGGTATCATGCATCGTGATGTGAAACCCCATAATGTCATGATCGATCATGAGCAGCGTAAGCTACGTCTTATAGACTGGGGTCTTGCGGAGTTTTATCACCCTGGGAAATAATACAATGTTCGGGTTGCATCAAGGTACTCCTTGGCTAGCAAATTAAGACATTTGTCCGTGCTACAAGAGCAGCATATTAACTGTTTGAACGATGATTGGCATAGTTGAAATATGTTTTCAAATTTATCCCTACTGAGCTATTGAAATGCTGAAGAATTAGCAGTTTCATGCATTTAATGCAATTTCTACTGAATAGTTTTGGTTCCTTGCAGATATTTCAAGGGTCCTGAGCTTCTTGTTGATTTGCAAGACTATGATTACTCTTTGGATCTTTGGAGTCTTGGCTGTATGTTTGCTGGAATGGTGAGCAATATTTCTGTTTCTTTTGGTCTATATATTTACTTGATTTTCTGTCATTCTGTGTTTCAGTTGACGTTTTTTCCATAGAAATGAAATATGCTGTTTGAAATAGGCTGTTTGAACCATGCCGGGGTGGTCGAGCCGGAAAGGATCTTAGGGTAGTACCCAAATGTCCCCGGTTCGACTCCCGAATGACTACTCTCTATTTACCAAAATAAGGAAATATGTTGTTTGTTATACTCCTAGATGCACAGATATGTAGGAAGGTTAGCAATATTACTGTTTCTTTAGGTCTATATTACTTGATTTTCTTTGTTTCTGTTGATGTCTTTTCCATAGAAATGAAATACACTGGTTGTAAACCATTCCGGAATGGCTCACCGGAAAGGACTTGTGGATAATAGTCATAGGTCCCCGGTTCGAAACCCCGGAATGACCGCTCTTTATTTACCAATTCAAGAAATACACTGGTTGTTATACTCCTAGATGTTTACTGAATTGTTGTGTGCGCAGATATTTAGGAAGGAGCCATTTTTCTATGGACATGACAACTATGATCAATTGGTGAAGATAGCTAAGGTTCGTGTGTGATCCACAAAATAACAATATATGCTTTCTCAAGTGCTCAAGAGATGGAATTGTTGCTATTCGTTATTCTTGTGAAATTTAGCTCCTCTTGATAATCTTCATACAGGATATTGTTGCTTTCTAAATTATATAGACTGGCTGTATAGCTTTCTCATGTCTCAAGAGTCTAATCTAGTTATAACATTGCCTTTTCCTTGTTATTCTTGAACAAAGCTTTCTTCTTATGTTTCCGTGTATTGCTGTTGCCGTAGTCATCTATGGTCCCTCTTTTTAATATTCTATGTCCAACTGGATCAACAAAGGAACCAGGAGCAAGATGTAAAAGGGCCTGCTTTCATTGCTTAAACTTTAAGCTGTTTGAGTATTTTGATTCCTAATGTTTTGCCTTGACAGGTACTCGGGACAGATGAATTATATGCTTATTTAAGCAAGTATCGCATAGATCTGGATCCAAATCTGGCTGCTCTTGTTGGCAGGTCATTGTCTTTTTTTTTTCTTGTTCGATCCTGTAGGTAGTTTCTCAGTTGATCCTTTTACGACTATGTTTGTGTGTTATGATATATGTATAGGCATAGCCGCAAACCATGGTCGAAATTCATTAATGGAGACAATCAACATTTGGCAGTTCCAGAGGTATAACCCAAGAATACAGCACCTTTAAATCCCAGCTTCCTCTGATCCTATCTGCTTAGTGACGTTTTCTTGTCTTGACACTTTGTGCAGGCACTCGACTTCCTAGATAAGTTGCTGAGATATGATCACCAGGAAAGGCCCACTGCAAAAGAAGCAATTGGTTACATTCTTATGAACTGTCCACTTCATTCAGGCACTTCCGTATTTCTACCAGCTAAGAAATGCTGAGAGCAGCAGAACTCATATGCAGTAGATGAAATGCTAAAATGCCTTGCTTGAAAAATCCGGCAGTAATTGTTGAGTTCCCTTATAAGTTACTGATTTGCGAAAAATCCAAGGCTTTGCCAAGTCAATTCTTGTTTAGGCATCTCTAGATTCAGTTAACACCATTGTTATTTGTCCCCTTTTCTCAGTTTCCTTTAGTTCATCTTTGTGGGTTTGATATTTTATGTTTGACGTTTCTCAAATATCGGTGCTTTCTTCCATTTTTTTAAATTTTTTTACTTTTGCCTAAAAAGGTAAATATAGAGATAAGGTGGTAAACACCAAGATTACAAAAGATGAGACCAAAACAAGGATCTCGTGTAAAAGGGAACCGTATACCTAAAATGGCCCATGTACCCTCCAAAAAGCCACTAAAACATCAAACTATATCTAGCACTCCATAAACCCCAACAACACAAACTGCACTAACTGCACAACCCCAGAATCACTATGTACCCACAAGCCTGCACTTCCACATATAGTCTGCTTGCGACTTGCACTTCCACAAAGCAGAAATACGGGACTTGCAGCTTTCTATGATGAGAGAAGCATATACATTCGGATCAAATTTTTCATCTCCAAAAATCACTTTGTTTCTAGCTAACCAAGTGAAGTAAACTAGAGCCTGAAGCACTAACAATTTCGCCTGAAACTGTAGTGTCTTCTTCTTCGTCTTCGACTCACATGCGAACCAGTCTAGCCAATGCGTAAGAGTCTGAAATCTGCATCCAGTGCCCACCCAGATCATAACTCGCTCTAGTACAAGCATAATAGCCGGACAGCTGAACCAAAGATGGTCAACCGTTTCCTCCTCCTGTTTACAAAGGACGCACACAGCCGCGTCAGCTCCCTTCCAATGCTTAACCCTGTGACCCGTCTGAAGCCGGTTTCTGGCAGCAAGCCAGACAATGAACGCCCACTTCTTACATTGAAGCTTCTTCCAGATCATTTCACCCCACATAACTTCCGGGCCCTTATCACGCAACAACTCATAGAGTTCAGAGAAAGAGATACCTCCTTTGGAATTCAGAACTGGGTCAAGAGAGAGATGGGAGTGATTATCATCATGGATTACCCTCTTGACATCATCTCGGGTATACAGAATACTCTTCCATAACCAGCTGTCATCCACCTTGGGGTCTAAATCCCAAACATCAACACCCCTCAGGTGGTTCTGAGCACACCAGCTATGCCATATACTAGGCGTGTGGAGAGCCAAGTCGCCTAGTAGCTTAGCTTGAACACAACGGTTCCAGGACATCACCTCTCTGATGTCTAACCCTCCCTCGGCTAGAGGCTTAGTCACATATTCCCACGCCACCAGATGCTTCCTTCCTTCTTCATTTCCATTCCAAAGAAAGCGTTTACACATACTTTCTACTTTGTGCACAGTTTTGACACTCCCATGCAAACAGATTTGACAAGCTGTAACCTACCAGCATAAGACAATTTCCTTGCCGCCCAGGTCTTAATCTGCTTCTCAACTTTGTTAAAGAGATCCCCATATTCATGGATAGTTACTGTTTTAGAATGCAAAGGGATGCCTAGATATTTAATCGGCAGGACTCCTTTAACAAACCCAAGCTGTTGTACAATAGCATCAGACACACCTTCTGTAACCCCTGAGATGAACACTGTGCTCTTTTCATTGTTTGCACGCAGCCCAGACACATCAAAGAAATCATCTAAGCATTTCTTTAGTATCTTCACAGAACCCAAATCAGCATGACAGAATAGCAAGAGATCGTCTGCAAACGCCAGATGAGAAAGCTTTAGCTGCTTGCATCTCGGATGGTACTTGAAAGACGGGTCAGCTGTAGCTTCTTGAAGCATTCTGCTCAGAACTTCCATACACAAGACAAATAGATATGGTGACAGAGGATCCCCCTGACGCAAACCGCGTTTGCCCGGGAAAAACCCTTCAGGCGCCCCATTAATCAATACTGAAAAAGAAGTGGTCGTGACACACTCCATGATGAGAGATATCAGATTACCTGGGAAATCCAAATAGACGAGGGTGGATCTGACAAAATCCCAGCTGACAAATCATACGCTTTCTGCAAATCCACTTTGATGGTACATCTGGGAGAGACCCTTTTTGTGCCGTACCCATTCACAACTTCCAGTGCTACAGCACAATTGTGAGACATAGCCCTACCCGGAATAAAAGCTCCCTGACATTCAGATACCAGATCATTCAGCTTACTCTTCAGCTTTCCTACAATCAATTTGGACACGGCTTTCATAACTGTATTACAGCAAGAGATAGGTCTGAGGTCCTTCACCAGTGTAGGATTAGGCACTTTAGGTAGGAGGGAGATGAACGTGGCATTGATTTGCTTCAAAACACGTCCATTGCGAAAGATCTCCCGAATAGCCTCACAAGTATCCTTTCCCACAATTGCCCAAGCATCTTTAAAAAACTGACTCCCAAATCCATCCGGACCCGGAGACTTGTTGTTTCCAATACTCCAGATGCTTTTTCGGATATCATCATAGCTAGGAATGCAATTCAAAGAATCTGCAAAATCTGGATTGAGTTTCTGCCCAGGCTGCAATCGTGGAAAGCGGGCTGTAGCCACAGATGTCGACAGGAGGTCCCGAAAAAATCGCAGCACATGAGCTCTAATATCCTTATCTTCCTCTAGAAAACGCCCTCTGCCATCCTTCATCCTCACTATAGCATTCACCGATCTTCTCTCCTTTACACTTCGATAAAACAAAGAGGAGGTCTCTTCACCCATTGTCAACCAATGTAACTTAGCATTCTGAGTAGTTAAGCTAATCAGTCGCGCCACATTCTTCCTAAGCTCCGCTTCAACCGCTTTAATGTTAGCCACCAGTTGTTCACAGCTTCTATTGATCTGAAGCTGGATTTGTAATTCATGCAGCGTACCTTTGTTCAGCTTGACAGTGGTTTGCAACTCGGGGAATCGAGCTCTATCCCAAGGTTTTAATACCTCTTTCACATTTTTCAGCTTGTGAACTAACTTGAGCTATTTAGATCCACCATTATCCACCAACCACACAGCTTTTACAAGGGCAGTAAACTCATCCTCCTTGCCCCAAAAAATTTTGTACTTGAATGGATAACGCTTGCTTGAAGCATTGTTGCGTAGGATTACAACTCCAGGCGAATGGTCAGATACACCGGGTGTGTCAAAGAATCCTTTAGAATCTGCATATGACTCAATCCAGCAGCTGTTTACAAGCATACGGTCTAGTTTCCTCTCAATTCTAGCAGCTCCTGAGCGGTTATTATTCCAGGTAAGAGTAGCACCAGTGTAAGGCAGCTCAGCAAGGTCGCAGTCATCAATAACAGTTCGGAGCTCCTCAAATTCACTGTCAAAAGCACGTTTCACAGGCCATTTGTCATCGACACTCAAAATGCAGTTAAAATCACCTAAAACGATCCAAGGCAGATCTGTGACAGCAGCTAATCTCCTTACTTCCTCCCATAGAGGGATTCTCTCAGGCTTGAAACTACAAGCATAAACAAAGGTGGCAACAAATCGAAAAGAGTTGTCTCTGCTCACAACCAAACAGTGAATATACTGCTCATGAATTTCAAGCACACAAACTTCAAACACCGCTGGGTTCCAAGTTACCCAAATTCTACCTTTAACCTGTTCATTTCCATTCATGCAACATTTTCAACCTTGCATAAGTCTACTCTTCACATCCTCCACATTTTTTTTCTGCATTTTAGTCTCAAGCAAACCAATCAATGCAATTTCATTTTCAAAACAATAAGAAGTTATTAAGTTGTCCTTCACCGAGTCATTCAGACCCGCCACATTCCACGCTGCAAATTTCAACTTATCCATAAGAAGGCATCATGTGAGTGCTACCCTCACTCTCACTAATCAAAGCGGAATCTGAATTTATCACTACTTCACCCAATGACAGCAACTGTGCAGCCTCCACTGAATTTAGCACATCAAATCTAGTTGGGGACCTGTTAAGCATCACAACGTTGCATGACTGATCATGAGCTGAGATTAAACGAGCAGCATTCGTTTTCACAACAGCACTCCATGAGCCTTCTTTATCCAGTTTCTCTATAACAGCATGACCAGTATTTGCAGCTTCTATACGCGCATCACATACCCCTGTACTGATACTCACATCTGTAACCAACTGAGCAGCAATTGTATGCAATATGACACCATCAGCAGAGTTACCATCCTTACCATCCACATCTGTCGGCACACATGAAGCAATATCCTCTCTGGATTTTGCTGCACCATCTATATCGACATAAATGACAGATGGAGCAGCAAACTCCGAGCCAGAGACAGATTTAGTCATAGAAGATGCACCAGAAAAACCATATGACAGATTCTCCTGCTGCAACATATGAGAATCAGAAGGCAATCTCTCTCCATGAACTTTTTCCTTACCTTTCCACTGTTCTGTATTCCTCGGAACCCAAACAAATTTAGATTTAGTGCCACCCCGAGCTTGAGAGACAGATCTAAGATGAGACGAGCCCATCCCCATCGGCTTACTCTCCTGTTTACTGTTAGATCGATTAACCACACAAGAATTCACTGAATGCCCAAACTTTTCACACACGCAGCACATAGCAGGCAGCCACTCAAAAACAACTCGTTGCTTATAAGAAATACCATTGGTATTCACAATGTCTATAGATTGCACAGCAGCTTCCTTGACAGATACTTCAACCAGCATTCTAGCAAAAGAAATTCTCTCCCCCTCGCTGTTTTTTCATCTATGCAAATAGGGATGCCAATCGAACTTCCAATCCGACTGAGATTGTTGTTTGTGAACAGTGGGGGCTCCAGATCCGGAAGACACACCCAGCAAGGGATTTTATCAAATGCAGACCAATCTATGGGCATACCAATGCTCCATTTTTTCAAAATCAGAGGTTTAGAACCCAGTAGAGTCCATGGACCATTACCTAAAACCCAATCCAGATCCTTGATAGATTGAAACCTGAACACAAAAACGCCATTGTTTTTCTGAAACACTCTAACCTGACTTACCTTCCATTGGGATTCAACATACTCAGACACCTTAGCAAACGGAACCACACCACCAGTCACAATGCCTATCAAAGTAGCAGCCCACTCTCGATTGGATTCTTCCACATCCTCTGGCCTGATAACAGAAACTGAGAAGACATGACATGTTGATTAGCTCTGTTAGGCAATGTTCCTTGCCCCCCAACCACCTCTTTTCCAAATTGGTGTCTCATGCCCTTGTCCTTTTTGTTGTATCCGTTGTCTTCCAAGCTTTGAATAGATTAATCCCATCTCACTTGTAAAGTTCTCGTCGTGTGTTTTAAGGGTTCGTGGAATGGCATATGGGTTTGCTGAATGAAAACTATATACATTGTCTATGGTTGAGTTTTTTCTTTTATAAATTGTAAAAATGGTTACATATACGCACCAGTATAGGCAATGTAGGGTATGTACGTAGGGGTGTTATTCGAGTCGAACGAGCCGAGTAGTGAGCTGCTCATACTCGGCTCGGTACTGTTCAAGCTTGAGCTCAAGCTCGGCTCGAATTTTACTCGAGCTTAGAAGCAAGCTCGAACTCGGCTCGCGAGTATTTGAAAAAGCTCGAGCTCTAGCTCGTGAGCTCATTCCAGCTCGTGTTATTGTTTTACGTTTGTTTTGCTCGAAGTTCGTTTCTGAGCTCGTTTATGAGCTCGTTACTGGAGACACACGGGAAGAAACCCTAAAACTAAAGGTGAAAAAGCCCATGGGCAAAATTGTACGAGTAATATGAGCTCCTTGAGCTCGAGCTCGTACTCGGCTCGAGCTCGATTTGAGCTCGGGAGCCTGCTCGAACTCGGCTCGTTTTTCATAACACCCCTATATGTACGTATGTGATTCTAAACCAGTCTAAAAAACCGGTTTTATCGCACCATAGGTTCCTTTTTTTTTATCCACTTCTTCCTCACCGACCAAAATCAAACCTTGCTCCTTGTCCCTGCCATTGACCATAAAACCTTCCGGTTAGGTCATTGTTGTTCCAATAACGGCTCGGTAGTGGGATATGGCTTTGCAGCGGGCAAGGAAAACAAAGTGGTTGTATTTAACCGTGCAAAGAGACGGTGAACAGTGTTGGGTGCGGTGGCAATGATGATTTTGAGATATAGAGCAAAATCCCTATCTTATGCCTAGACAAGTCAAACCCGATTCGGCTTTGTAGCTTGATATACTTGAAAGCCCTTACTTGGCCTGTTTCTGTTTCCTTGGAAATCCATTAAGTTAAGGGATATGCTTCAAGAAAACCCATATTTGGCACATCAATTGATGTGTCCAACTTTTGGAGACTAGTCTTAAGGCACAAAAGCTAGATCGTAGATGGAAGGAGAGTTTGAAAACATATAGAACCGCAAACAAAACTTTTTGTCGATCACTAATATGGACATAGCTAATAGCTAAGATTACATAGGGTAGATGGGGTCGGGGACAGGGGCACTCACTATAATTTCAAACTCTAGTTTTTGTGGTCATTCACCCACTTGGTGTACGTCCGATCCAACCTAGTTGTATATTGGTGGGCCCCGCACAAGGACATTCTGCCTTTCACACACAATTCCCTTCGTTGGGCAAAAAAAAAAATATGACGTAGAGATTTCGAGGTTATCGACTAGTCCTCTACGGACCGAGCACTAGCCTGCAAAGGTGTAAGTCAGGACAGGTTAAACCCATGCTAAGGTAAACCAAGGCATCAGTACCCACTTTTGCACAAATTGCTTCTAGTGGGATTTGAACCCTTGACCTCATGGTAGTGAGGCATAAGGAAGCACATCACTCTTACCACTAGAGTAAGAGGTCATTGGTTCCATTCGTTGGCAATTGACATCTCTAAACTATGCACCATTTTCTTAATTAGTCTAGTCAAAGTAGTTTATATTAGTCCATTTCCCGTACTTTGCACAGATTTAATGAAAATATTATGGTGAGCCAAATTATAATATTTTTTCATATTTAAATATAAAAAAATATTAACATTAAAAAATAAATTATATATATCTACAAATAAAATGATAATCTAAATCTTATAATAATTTTTATATAGGTTAATAAAAAAAATTATTAATTCTATATGATTATTTTTTAAATGAAATTAAAACTCCGTCATTGATTAACAATCATAAATTTCTAGCACAACCAAAACAAACTTAATAGATAAAGGGTGTTTACTAGAATGTCCATATTTTCAACATTTATTAGCATTTTGTCCACCAACCTTTCCGTATTAGTTAAATATCCACCGTGTGCTCAAATCCGAGCTGATGAAATCGGAGTTGCTGAAACCGACGTTGCGGAAACCAGAGTTGTTGAAACCGGAGTTGCCTCATTTCAACACTAATTTCACCAATTACAACAATCATTTCAACAAATTAAGAGATTTCAGCGACAATTAATAGATTTCAGCAGTAATTACAACATCACAAAATAAGAGATTTCAGCAAATTAAGAGATTTCAGCAAGAGCATTTCAACAATTACACTCAGCAACAATGAAGAGATTTCAGCAGTAATTACAACATCACAAAATAAGAGATTTCAGCAAATTAACATATTTCAGCAGTAATTACAACATCACAAAAAAGGAGATTTCAGCAAGAGCATTTCAGCAATTACACTCAACAACAATTAAGAGATTTCAACAGTAATTACAACAAAATCACAAAATAAGAGATTTCAGCAAATTAACATATTTCAGCAAGAGCGAGAGGCAAGATATCATCGACGAAATCGACTCGCCTCCATTTCTACTCTCTAGTAGACTAGTAACACTTATATTTGATCAGCAATCAGGCTTACATTCCATTTTGAACAAAAAACATAAGCAACTGTCTAACAGCAGACTAGTAAATACTTTTTCGTTTTTGCTGATGCTAACACGTCAACGAAACACGGATGTCAAAGTACTAAGCATAAACAAGAGAAGAAGAGCTTAACCTTGGTTCCAACAACAATGGTCCCATTGAAAGGGTGTGCGACACTAGCAGTTATGGTTTCCTCACTCCGGATCCCTTACAACCACAACTTTACCACACAATTTTCGCAGCCTCATCGGACACAATTTCCGCAGCTTCTCTGTCATCTCATACTTAAATGAGATCGTACATACAGGTTTCGACTTTGGGAGAACGAATCCACCGAGGTGAGTAATTGACACAACAAAAGGAATAATCAAAAGAGGATGAACATACATTTCCTCAAGCGAGCGACCGGATGCAAGAATCAGAGCTTGAAGCGGCCAATCGGATATATCGGAGAATTAGAGCTACAAGCCGGATGCACCAATAAAACACTGGTTGGACACAATTTCCGCAGCTTCTCTGTCATCTCTGTCATCTTATACTTAAATGGTGTCATTGAAAGGGTGTCCGACACTAGTAGTTATGGTTTCCTTACTCCGGATCCCCTGCAACCACCGCTTTACCACACAATTTCCGCAGCCTCATCGGGCACAGTTTCCGCAAGTTCTTTGTCATCTCTGTCATCTTATACTTGAATGAGATCGTACATACATGCTTCGACTTCGGGAGAACGAATCCACCGAGGTGAGTAATTGACACAACAAAAGGAAGAATCAGAAAAGGATGAACTTACATTTCCTCAAGCGAGCGGTCGGATGCAAGAATCAGAACTTGAAGCGGTCAATCAGATAGATCGGAGAATTATAGCTTGAAGCCGGATGCGCCAATACAACACTGGCCGGACACAATTTCCGCAACTTCTTTGTCATATATGTCATCTTATACTTGAATGGTGCCATTGAAAGGGTGTGCAACACTAGCAGTTATGGTTTCCTTACTCCAAATCCCCTGCAACCACCGCTTTACCACACAATTTCCGTAGCCTCATCGTTGACAATTTCCGTAGCTTCTCTGTCATCTCTGTCATCTTATAGTTGAATGAGATCGTACATACATGCTTCAACTTCGGGAGAACGAATCCAACGAGGTGAGTAATTGACATAACAAAAGGAAGAATCAGAGGAGGATGAACTTACATTTCCTCAAACGAGCGGCCGAATGAAAGAATCGGAGCTTGAAGCGGCCAATCGGATAGATCGAAAAATTAGAGCTTGAAGCCGGATGCGCCAATACAACAATGGTCGGAGAGATCGAAGAGATTGTAGGGAGGCGGTGGTGTTGGAGGGAGGCGTCGGTGGTGGAGGTAGGGAGATCGGATGCCCCAGTACAACACCGAGCAGTACGAACGCCGAGCATCGGAAACGGAGATCACTGATGAAAGACGGTAGGGAGAAAGAAGGAGAGGAGAGAGATCGATTTAGGTTTAGATCTTAGGGGAGTAAATTTGTCCAAAAAATTAGTGGTGGACAAAAACCTAATTTGATGGGCTTGGTGGACACTCCCTCAATAAAGGCCAAAAAAAGGCCGGTTTGGCAAATTTTCTCTAGATAAAGAAGAACTATAAAAAAAAATATTTAGAAAAAAAAAAACATAAGCATGCAAATATAAGATCAATTGAATTGTCTACCCTACAAATATAAGATCAATTATGCAATCACAAAAATGTCTAGCCTCGAACACCACCTTATTTAAAATAAAATGCAACACATTCCTCAAACGAGTTTTTAGTCTCCAGATAATGAATTTAATTGTCCGAAAATCAGAATCACAAATATATGTTGCAGATCATCGTCTCATACCGATTGAAAATGTATAAAGGATTGTATTCACCTCTACCACATCCAACGTATAATTGATCCCATTTGAATAACATTTACAACCGTCATCACCAAATGCAAGAATAAATGTTACAATGATATATAAACGAAAAATAAAAAAATAAAAAGACAAAGCCACTGCCTAAAAACTGGTCCTTTTTTTTTGTTATGTTATAAATGATTTGCATAAATTGATCAATCTGATATTTCCCTACCAAATACGACTGGTGATTGTTTGATTGTTTGATTCATTTTTTTTAAGTTGTAAATGATCCGCATAAAGCTTAGAAAATCACCTCGGAAAATTAAAATCACATAGAGCTTAGAAAGTTATAAATGGTCCAATTTTGTTCTTTTTTCTTTAGGTATAGGATATGATAGGATATATCATCGGTAAATTAAAATATTTGGCCGAAGAGAAGTTTTCATTTTTTTTATTAGGTAAGAATTCGGGTTTCCTCAGGGGGAGGACTAGCCGAAATGAATTGTCGGTTTTATTACATGCAATGAAATGAGCCATATTAAAAAACCGATCAACCACAACAAAAATAGAATCTCTCCCTCTTTTGGAACGAGGAAGTCCCAACACAAAATCCATGGAAATGTCTTCCCAAGGAGCATGAGGAATAGGCAGGGGTGTGTACAATCCATGAGGATTCATTTTGGACTTAGCACTTAAACAAGTAGTACATGCAGCACAAAACTTATCTACATCCCTATGCATGCGAGGCCAAAAGAAGTGATCCTTCAAAGCAGGGCCGTCCAATGAATTCCGGAGGCCCTGTGCTAACCTTAAACCTGGATAGTACGTACTAGGCTTGATTTTTTTTTTTAAATCGAATAGTAAAATGACAATGAAATAATACTAACACATACCATGACACCTTAAGGTATAAAATCAATTCAAACCAGCAAATATCCACAAATCTCTCACTGATGCAATTCGTTTCCATGAATCAGAACGTTAGTACCAATTTTTTTTTAAACTCCAACCAAGAACTGGTCAAGTTGTAAAGGGGTAAAAAAAAATCAAACAATACACCATTGAACAAAAATATAAAGAAGAACAATTCATTAACACTATAATCCCAAGAACTGTAAACGACAAATAGATGACAAGATTAATTAGCAGTTTTTGAAAGAAATGAACAACTAAAATTTATAAACAAATGAGGATTGAAATCAAAATTCCTACTTATTTACAATTTGGACTGGAACAGCAATTCCAAAAACAAAATTATCTCAGCTTTCCAATTGAACCTGCAGAAAAAATTCAAGAATAGATTAGCACAATCCCTAAATTAGTAAACCTGTAGGAACACAATGAACAATCCCTAAACCAATTTTATCAATTCTAATTTCTAAAAGAGGGGGACTCAGACCTACTGCAATCGGAATGGACTGAACCTCCAAGGCTCCAATAGCCGGCGACCTGCTGCAAAATCGGCACCTCCAACTGTCCAACAACCGACTTCGACGCTGTAAACGCCTCCAATAGCCATGACCGGGAACAGACTGAATATGAACTCCGTAGCGAGTGTGAACGCACTGAAGCAGTGAAGCCGGATTGCACCTCCCAATAGCCGGAACATCAATTTGTAGAGCAGATCCATTGAACCACCATTATTTTGGATTGGATTTCGATAAATCTTGAAAATTGGAGGAGGATTGAAGAGAATTAATTGGAGAAGAAGGCGAGGCGGCGTGCTTTAGTTTTTCTCCCCGCTTTCAATTCATCCGGAGGCGTTTCAACATTGAACAACTTTTTTTTTTTTGAAGTATAATACCTTTGGGCCGAAAAAATTGAGGCCCAATGGAAATTGAGGCCCTGAGCAAGTGCACACTTTGCACTTGCTCAGGGCCGGCCCTGCTTCAAAGTATTCAAGGTTTTGGTAACATCAAAATAACCCATTAAACCACATCCATTAGCATCATGAACAAGCAACCTACGAATGAAACTAGTAGGGATGCAAATCTTTTCACACTTAAAGAGATAACCATCATGCATGTAAAATTGATCACTACTACCCTTATCCACGCTAATGTGATAGATTTCACCAAAATCAGCATCATTAGCATATAATTCAGGCATGAAAGCAAAGCTCAACATTTTAGCATCTAGGGTAGAGATAAGAGAATACCTCCTTGAGAGTGCATCAACCACTACATTGTCTCCCCCCTTCTTGTACTTGATCACAAATGGGAAAGCTTCTATGAATTCAAGCAATAAAGTAGAAACACTTAGTGGAGGTAGATAATTCAAATCTTGGGAAACAAACAAATTATCTTTAAAAGGCACAAGAAAACATGTTTTACTTCCCTGAATTGCATACTCCACTTCTTTCGCCTTAGCTAGGAGAATCTGGTGAGAACTAGCCATGTTTGAACCGATGGCGAGCTTTTTCTTTTGCTTTCTTCTCTCCAAGTTAGCTATATGGTCAGCAACAATCTCATGAGGGGCCATAGGAAGAAGTGTGATTTTCTTACCTTCCATTTGGAATGTGTGCTCATTGGTGACTCCATTGTGGATGACACCACGATCATATTGCCACGGTCTCCCTAGAAGAAGGTGATACGCTGTCATGGAAAGAACATCACAAAGGATCTCATCTTTATACCCTTCAATTGCAAATGCAATCATGGCTTGCTTATCAACTCTTAGAGGTACCGTGGAATTCAGCCAATTCAAGGTGTATGGCTGCGGATGTGGGATGCATTTGAGGTTGAACCTATCTACAACCTCTTGATCAATAAGATTACAACAAGATCCTTCATCAACTATAACACTACATACCTTGTCTTTGATGAGGCATCGAGTATGGAAGAGGCTCTCTCTTTGAGTGGGTAAAGAAGGAGCATCATTGGAGATCAATGCTCTCTTTACCACAAAACACTGTCCAACAACAACATTAGCATGAATCTCCTCTTTCTCATCTTCTAAGGTTGGCTTTTCTTGGCTCTCCTCCTTAGATTCATACTCTCCTTGATCGTGGGGTAGCACTTGCTTTCGATTACGACATCCTCTAGAAAAATTACCCTTACCCCAGTACTTATCAAGCTTTTCATCTAGGACTCTCAATATGCCTTCCTTAGTTTTCTCATACTCTTGTTGTCTCTCAGCTGCATATTCTTCCCTAAATTGTCGAAGAATGGCTTGTAAATCAGCTAGGGTGGCAACTCTTCGTTCATTTCCTGCATTAGACATGTTTTCCTACACACAAAATGCACAAACAAAAGGGAAAAACAAAGAAGAACCGAGAAAATCACAAAAACATGCAAACACGTTAGGGTTAGAAATCAAAAGATCTCTCGCTCACCTCCCTCATATTCTTTTCACTCATGAATTTTTCTTTTGGGGGTGAAACTCTCCCTCACTTTGAATGTGATCTCACTTCACTCAAAACTCAGATTGTAAGCACACAAGTAGGCAAACGACACTTCTTCAAGCAAGCGATGTGAGGATGCTTCTTCCTTGCTAGAACAAGGTCTATCTCCGCTGAGGCAATGAACTTAGTGATGTTGTCCTGGAAACTCACACAAAGTATCAAAAGCACAAGCCAAGGCAAGCCCAAAGGCGAGTATTTACCAAATTCCAAAATCAAGTAAGTAATGCTCGAATGGGAAAGGGTAAACAAGGTTTAGACAAGGCAAGGAACAAGGCTTGGAGTAGCTAGTGATATGATGAGAATGTCTTATTTTCGAGAACAACAACAACACAACTTGCACTTCAAATGCTCACAACTTGCACATAGAACAACTTTTGGAGCTTTTCTAACTTCTTCTCCTTTTCTTTTTTTTTCTCTTTTTTTTTCTCTTTTTTTTTCTTTTCTATTTTCCAGAATCCAAGAACACAAACAACACTTGCAAATCAGAACTTACTTCAATCTTCAAACACTTATCAACCACATTCCATCAAATAGCTCATCACCATATACTATGCAAAGCATTAGGAGAATAATGGTGCAACACTTTGAAGGTGAAGTTCAGATTTTGGGTAAGAAGGATGAAGGTTCATGCAAACACACAAGAACACTAGATAGCAGCATAGAAAACCGAAATAACAATTGACAGATCTGATTTTTTTTTTTTGTTTTTGTTTTTGCAGATCTTAAACACACATATAAAGCTAGAAAGGATGAAAAAATGATGGAAAAGACTGGAGAAAAATCAGGAACAAGGATGGATAGAAATGGCTGAAAATCGAGCAAAACAAACCGAAAATGGAGAGATAATTCGTACCCCTTTGGCTTGAGAAACTTACCTTGAAGATAGCTCTGATACCACTTGATGAGTTTCCCCTTGAGGATCCTTAAATCTCAGTACAAAGTAAGTCGAAACAAGCCTCGAATCAGCCGGTGGAAGATAGATTATAGAGATGGATTTCGGTGGAATATTTTTGGTATTTTTGTGATAATGATAAAACTCAGATTTGGGGGAAAACAAACTGAATTTTATAAAGGATAGGTGAACAAAAACAAGTGGATATGACTCACCACAAGTTCTTGAACAAAGATCAAGTACAAACGGATATTACGCACCGAAAATACAAGATCGGACCTTCGATATGACTCACGAAGGATATGAAGTTTTCAAGCTTCAAACAAAAGATATAAACCTGGTTTTTTGATGATAATTTCGTTCCCTCTAATGTCCATAAGGGCTGAGTAATATAGAGCAAGTTTGTGGGCAACTTGTGCATGCTTGGGAAAAGGTGGCTTGCATTAAATGCAATCTTGGAAGTTGTTCTCTGCACAAAACCACTAGCTGCATGGTGGATGTATTCCATGATGTCTTCTTTTCCCAATGTGCATTTAAATGCATGAGAAGTTTGAATTTGAATCAGATTTGGCTCCACAATAAATAGCGGGAACCGAGGCATTTCCGGGCTTCTTGGGTTGCGGGTTGCGATCTTCAAATTGTTGTAAACTTGTGAATGATTGACCTTGATCTTCATAGTTTATGGAAATGGTTAAGAGTCCTTGAAGAAGGCCGGCTTGAAGACGTCTTTCCCGAGCTCGAGTGATGGATCCGAGAGGCTGCTCATTTGGAGCTTCGGTAGGTCTAGCTTCTTGATTGATCCTAGTTGTGATCACATCAACGCTGCCTCTTTATTAAAATAGTTAATTATAATAAGCGAGGTACCCTCAATAATGAGATTATCTATATATAGATCAATGGCTTTGAGTATTCCTTCTCGTAAAGCAATTCCCTCAGCCATCAGAGGCGTTTGTCTTCCTATTGGCTTTCCCCCCAAATCCTTGATATTGCCTCTTGAGTCACGGATGATATATCCGATCGAAGCTTCTCTATTCATCCTAGACGCCCCATCAAAGTTTAATTTAAAGGAACAAAGGGAGGTTTTTTCCATTTAACAATTCTATTTGTTGGTCTTGTGGCATTAGACTCATTCCTACAAGCTTTATTTAATCTCCCTTCTCCGGTTTTCGCATTAATATGGACGTCCGTTTCCTAATTTAATTTATGACTACTTACTATTTTATTAAATCCTTCTGGATTTGGCAGCTTCTCATTTCTCAAAATAAATTTATTGCGGGTATTCCACACAGTCCACCAACGAAACGCCAGTTCTGTTTTCTCTCTATTGGAAAGAGCTTTTCCAATATACCCAATTACCTGGCAGAAGTTTCTGGATGTAGAAATGATTCTGTTAATGTTAGTCAAATGACGAGGTGTAGGTTTTGAGCAAATTGGTTTAATTGGCATTCGAAAAATAAGTGGTATGCATACTCATTATGATAATTGCACATAGAAAAGTAGGACGAAACTGATAATCCACGTCTTGTGAGCCTAGATGCCGTTGGAAGGGCGTTGTGGCTTAATTTCCATAGGAAGTTTTTAACCTTGGGGGGAACGTTAGTCTTCCATATCCAAGCATTTTCGTCTATATTATCTGGCATGGATTGGGAGCATAACTTATATGCACTAGACGTGGTAAACCAACCTTTTTTCGCCAGCCGCCAATACAGCCTATCCTCAATCGGATGGATGGGGAGAGGGATGTTCACTATCTGCTCTACTATGGCTTGATCTAAGACTTGCCTTACCTTTGTCAAAATTCCATTTGTTGTCGGTGATATATTCCTTAACTTTTTCTTTCAAATTTACTCTTAGTATATTTTGAGTGGTTGTCCAGTTGCCTGTCCAGAAATTGATAGTCCTCCCATTCCCTACTAGCCAAGCCAAACCTTTTTGAAATCCGTAATAATGATCGTAGTTTGGACCATTTCCAAGATGTGTTATTATGTTTACTGTAACATAACAAGTGCTCGTTTTTTAGATATTTGTACTGAATAATTCCGACCCAAGTATTTTCTGGTTCCACCATGATTTTCCACAGGAGTTTTAGCTGAAGGGTGTTGTTCATATGTTTAGACTTGCGCAGATTCATACCTCCCTGTTTTTTATGTTTACAAACTTTGTCCCAACTGATAAGCGGTTTGTAACTTAAGTCCTTATTCTAAAAGAAAGATATATTGATTTGATCAAGTTTATTATGGATATAGGTTGGCAACATAAAGCTCTGCATAGTATATAGAGGTTTTGACGATAGATTTGATGCAATAAGAGTAGCCCTAGCCTGTTGAGAAAGAGAATCAGCTCTCCATTTTGTTAGTTGGTTTGATGACTTGATGATTATATCTCCGAAGAGAGGTTTTCATTGAAATTGAATAGAATGTATATTTATAAGGTGATTTTGTTTTAAAATAAAATAAAATATATTTTGTTAAAAAAACTCTATTATAAAGACACATTTAGAAAAAAAAACATTATTTTTACAACTTTTTATAAAATCAGATGTAAAGAAGAAAGAAGAAAACAAAACACATTTAGGAGCAATCGTTTAACTCAATAGTTGAAAATTATAGGTAAACAACATTAAAATAACTAACCTTTGATATGAAAAATCAAGTACTGATATGGAAAAAGTAATAAGGTAGCTGACTATATAGCTAGGCATGATATTATTAATTTGTAATAGATCTACTCTCCCTTATAATAGGGATCTTTATACCATCATCATTCAGGATGATCATGAGAGCGGTTTACATTTTCTATAAATCCCTTCTAATATTTGCCTACTGTAAAAAAAAAGTACTGATATGAAAAAAAATGAAATGAGGAACAATTTTTTTTTTTTTTTTGGGGGGGTTATTATTTAAGCTCAAAACATAATTTAGAAAAAGAAGACACTTGACTAAAATCTATATAAATAAAATGAAACAATTTATATCTAAATAGTTCAACATTTTCTATTAGTATATATAAATATATATACTTACCAAAAGTTATGTATATCAAACAATAACGAAAAAGAAATAAATATAAATATAATAAATTCCATCCAAATGATAATACTCCATTATAAACATAAGTTAAAAATATTTGAATATTCTCTATGAAATTTTTTGTAAAAAAGGCACTTTTTTGGACGATTTTGCAAAATGTCCACATTTTTGGACAATTTAGCAAAATGCCCAATATATATACTAATTCTCAATTTATTTATTTTTTTCTGATCGTTGCCCCAATCCCATGGTCTCTCCAATCTCTCTCTCCGCTCGCCATTGAAGGTGATGGAGCTCTCGATCCGACACCAGAGCCGCTGTCTAGTTGCGAGCGAGCGGCGGAGGCCGGTGCGAGGTCGATCGAGCGAGCGCCGGATCCGAGATCTCCTCGAGCGAGCGAGCGAGCGAGGAAGCGAGGGAGCGGGAGCATCGCCGGATCTCCTCCGCCAGATCTCGGATCTTCTCGTCTCCTCCGAGTGAGCGAGGCCGAGTGAGGGAGCGAGTCCGCCAGATCGCCGGATCTGGCGCAATTCGATGTTAATTATGGATTTCCCTGACATGCGCAATTCTGGATTTCTTTGTCTGTGCAGATCTCGCGTGGAGGAGTACTACTTGCTGCTGCTACCTTGTGTCTCGAATCTAGGTAATTCTGATTGCTTTGCTCTTACTTATAACCATTCTATGTTGTCGCTGATGGTTCTAGCAAGTCCGATTGCTTTTCAATCGCTGTGTGTTGCCGTTGATGATGGTTCAAGAAACCTTATGTATAAGAGTAGATTGAGTTTCAAATTGACTGAAATCTTCTGGTTCGTTGTTCATGGTTATTGAGTGTTTTATGGTCTTCTAGTTTGCTGATCAGAAGCTACCAAGTTTAGTTGAATTGAAGCTACCAGGTTTAGGTGGGGGGCGACGCGGTCATCATGGGGGTAATGGGGTTCTGGAGCCAAGTGTTCCTACTCCCAGCAGGGGTGATAGACCGTATTGAGGGGATGTGTAGGCGATTCCTATGGAATGGTAATTTGGAAGGTCGACGATATTTGGTGGCCTGGAATACGGTTACTCTTCCAAGGGAGGAAGGGGGGCTGGGCATTAAAGAAATCCTCGCCTGGAATAAGGCGATCTTTGTCAAGCTGGCTGCTGATGTGATACAGAAACGCGACTGCGTTTGGACGCGATGGGTGTATGCAAATCTGCCGAAAGGGCAGGATATTTTTGAGGTTCAGGTGACGGCTAGGGACTCATGGACTTGGAAATGTGTGGTTGGGGTTCTCCATGAATTCAATACTAACCTTGCCGATCGAGCATCGATACTGGGAATAGAGGAAACGAGCATTGAAATCATGGGCAGGCCGAGCAGGGAACTCCCTAAGATCGCCTATGAAGTGCTGAGAGAACGAGGCCAGATAGTGCCATGGGGGAAGCTGCTCTGGACAGAGCAACAATGCAAGAGGTGGAGCTTCATCACTTGGCTCGCTGCACTGGATAGATTACATACCAAAGCCCGACTGTTCAAATGGGGTGCGGTTCCAACTCAATGTTGTGTGTTTTGTGACGCAGAAGTAGAGAGATGTGACCACCTCTGGTTTGAGTGTGCTTACACCAGGGGCGTGGCGAATATCGTCATGACATGGTTGGGTATATCGAGCAGGAAAGAGACGATACGAGAATGGTTAGCATGGTTTGCTGATGGGACAAGTCAGAAGACCAACGTCTTCCAATCAAGGCTACTAGCTCTAAACTGCATTATATATAATGTTTGGGGGGCTCGAAACAAAGCAATTTTGGAGAATACTTTTGTTAGCATTGAAGATACAGCTAGGTTGATTGTACATGAGTGCAAAGAGAGGTTAAGGGTAATGGGTAGGACCGCTGGAAGGGCGGATAGAGAGTGGAGACGTGGGCTTCTTGCCTAGGGTTTTTTTTTGTATTTTACAAGTGATTCCCCTGTTTTGGATCACTTCTTTTTGTAAATTGGGGTAGCCGTCTGGCGTACCTCCTCCTCTTTTGGGAGATTTATATATATTTACCAGTTCAGGAAGCTACCAGGTTTAGTTGAATTGGAAACTATGTAGTATGCAAAGATGGAAGTTGAATAACATAAATTTCTGGTCATTTTTTTTAGGTATTAACTTTAAAACATGAATAAACCATCGTTGATATAAATTTTCTAAAGTGTGATTTGTTTTACAGACGGAGCACTTCAACATTTAAAGTTAGTCCTCAAATTATAGGCTTTCTCATCTGTTTAATGGGAATGCTACTGCTTCTTGCAGCAACTACTAGAGCATGGAATTATTTCTGTTGTGTGCAACTATATACATATGACAGTTCATATTTTGATCATGGATAAGCTCTCTCTTGATGATGTCAACAGCGAATGCTGAAGTATGACAGGAACTTCTGCAGCTACCCGAAGAGAAGCGATAAAGTTGTCCCCTTTGGAAGCTCCCAAGGCTCCAGCTTCGATAGAACTTCTGCAGCTACCCGAATCTCAACTGGATTATGAAATTCAGAGCTGTACTTCAACTTCTTCATCGGTATCAACCGTGGATCAAGTGCAACCGCATATAGTGTCAGTAGGTATAAAGACATTCACCTACCAAGAACTATTGCAAGCAACAAATGGCTTCCGTCAGGACAACTTTCTTGTTCAAAGTGGATTCGACTTTGTCTACCGAGGAAGAGGAGTCCTTGATGGTGGTGGTCTGGTTGCAATCAAGTAGCTCAAGGGCGGAAGCATCCAAGGGGAGAGGGAGTTTCTGACAGAGATCAACGTTATAAGCCGTGTGCATCACATGAATCTTGTTTCGTTGGTCGGGTACTGCATTAGTGGCCCTGAGAGGCTGCTTGTTTATGAGTACTTGGAGAACAACAACTTGGCTTTCCATTTGCAAGGTTAATCTATAAGTACTTATTTTTTTTGCCGCTGACTGCTTTTCATCTCTTCACAACTGCATTTGCCTTGTTAAGCCAAAATGAAGGCCTTTTCTTCTGTCTTTTTTTTTTCTTGTTATCGAAAAGGTTAGAAAGTAGAATGACTCACAGCTGAACATTAAATCTTGTTAGATATATAAGCTCTATGTTCTTCATTATTAATTTGACAATTTATCATATATATGGCAATTAATCCATTAATTTTTATAAAATTTAAACTTCTAACAGTTGAATACATCATACATGAGTGCTGACTTTTCTGTTACTGCAGGTTCATGATCTACTTTATATTTCTGGAAATTTCTTCCTCATATGATAGATTATGTTACAGGTTCATGATCTACTCTATATATGTCAATCATGATCGATGACTGAATGGAAATGAATTGAAAATGCAGGAACTGCAACACCAGTGTTGTGTTGGCCAACTAGATTGATTATAGCTTTGGGTGCTGCTAGAAGAATTGATTATTTACATGAGTGTAGGTTCCCTTTTCCATATATATATTTGGTTAATACAATGATCCCTACCATTTAATTTCACAATTTATCATATATGTGGGTGATGCTGAAGTATGACATTCCATAGGCTTTGATGATGTCGAGACTACCTTTCATTCCATAGGTTAGTTCTGGTGTTATGGGGGGGCTGCTGGAATTGGAGGTTTTGCACCAAATCCTATTAGCTCAAAATGGTAGAGCAATGTGCTTACGCACAATGATGCGGGTTCAAATCCCGCATAGGCTATCTATGTAGTATCTCTTATTATGTTTCTCTTCGTGAATAAGAGTATAAGGTGCAAAAATAAAATTGTAAAGTGCAGTTGTGCATCTTTAAACTACAGTTGTGCAACTTTAAAAAAAGTGCTGACACAAAGCTCCTAACTCTCTAAAACAGAAATTACAATTCTAGAACTTACATCCGGCTTACAAATTACAATTCTAAAACAGAATTTCGGTCATTCAGCTGGTGTGGTTGTCTTTGGGGTTTTGGATTGGTGTCCGAGGCCAGATATGAAGCCTGACTTTCTATTAAGTTGTGATGTGATTGCGTTGTGCTCTTTTATTTCCTATTTTTTAGTTTTCTTTAGTGGTTATATACTTATATTGCATTAGATCTTGCTTGTCATGCTTGTTCAATAGTTACGGATTTATAAAGAACCAAATTAGATTAAAAAGTGCAAGAATATTATTATAATGAGCCCAAATTAGATTTTTAGTTTAAGAAGAATAAAATTAGATTTTAGTTTGTATGAATAAAACTATAAATTTCATAAATAACACTATGAAATTTTAGAGTTGCACGACGCTGTTGTAAGAGTTGCACGACTCTGTTTTAAGAGGTGCACGACTCTGTTTTAAGAGTTGCACGACTCTGTTGTAAGAGTTGGACGACTCTTGTTTTAATAGTTGCACGACTCTCTTGTAAGAGTTGCACGACTCTTGTTTTAAGAGTTGCACGACTCTGTTGTAAGAGTTGCACGACTCTTGTTTTAAGAGTTGCACGACTCTCTTGTAAGAGTTGCATGACTCTGTTTTAAAAGTTGCACGACCCTGTTGTAAGAGTTGCACGACTCTTGTTTTAAGAGTTGCACGACTCTCTTGTAAGAGTTGCACAACTCTGTTTTAAGAGTTGCACGACTCTGTTGTAAGAGTTGCACGACTCTGTATTAAGAGTTGCACGACTCTGTTTTAAGAGTTCATGTGTCTCTCTACCTTTATAGGTTAATTTGCATGAACCAAAGTGAATAAACGATACAATTCATGAACCAAAGTGCATAGAGCGTCTTTTTATAAATTAAAGGTTGTGTCAGCGGTGTTTGTAATTTTAGTGCTGACAGAGCTATAAAGAAATAAAATTGATCAATACATTTTCATCACTAAAATTGCAAACACCGTTGACACTAGTTGTTTTCTCTGATTAACAAAATAGAAAAAGACGCTGACACTACAGTTATGCAACTCTAAACTACGGTTGTGCAACTTTAAAATACAGTTTAAGAACCAAATTAGATTAAAAAGAGCAAGAATAATATTATAATGTGACCAAATTAGATTTTTAGTTTAATAAGAATCAAATTAGATATTAGTTTGTATGAATAAAACTATAAATTTCATGAATAACACTATGAAATTTTAGAGTTGCACGACGCTGTTGTAAGAGTTGCACGACTCTGTTGTAAGAGTTGCACGACTCTGTTTTAAGAGTTGCCCGACTCTTGTTTTAAGAGTTGTACAACTCTCTTGTAAGAGTTGTACGACTCTTTTTTAAGAGTTGCACGACTCTGTTGTAAGAGTTGCACGACTCTTGTTTTAAGAGTTGCACGACTCAGTTGTAAGAGTTGCACGACTCTCTTGTAAGAGTTGCATGACTCTGTTTTAAGAGTTGCACGACTTTGTATTAAGAGTTGCACGACTCTGTTGTAAGAGTTGCACGACTCTCAACATGATTTTTTTTTCTCTCAATATATTTTCATACTTTCTCAATAGATTATTGCACAACATGCTATTATTTTTGTTCAACAATTCTTTATTTTTGCACAACAATCGAGACTTGTGAAATTGTGTCTCCACGTAATCTTATTTTTTGTAAATATAATTTTATACTTTTTTAATAGATTATTGCACAACACGGTCTTATTTTTGCTCATCAATAGAGTAAAATTGCTCAACTATATGCTATTTTTTAATCAATTCTATTTTTCTTATTTATCCTAACTTTTATTAATATTTTATAATATTAATTTGTAATATTATTAATATTTTATTTTTAAAAAATTGTCCAATGACACAATAATTGTACTAGTAGTATTTTTTAAAAAAAATATCAAATTTTATTTCGATGCATACATATACATCAAATAACAGTAGCTAGGTTAGGTGGAGTCATCTTTTGTTTTTGCTTTTAAAAATTAGTCACATTTTTTTAAATAGAAAGCAACCACTTTCCTTTTCTCAGCTTCATTGAGGTTGTATAAAAGGACAAGGAAATGAAACACCAGAACTAAATATATATACACATTCTGTAAAGTATACAACCTAGCATCCAAAGAAGCACAATTATAACAACAGTGTCAAAATGGGGTTTTGGAGTTTGTTTGTGGTGACATTGTTCTCGGTGTTGAAGGGCCTCTTAGTCACCCTCTTAGTATATATTCAACGGTTTGGGCAAGCGTTCGCAAAGTGTGTTGGATCACCGCATCTGAAACACACTCATCCAGAGACAGGGTCTCCAGCTGCCGAGACAAATGCTATGCCTATTGCACTCGCATGTCCCCTTCCCCTTCCTCAACCACCACCACCCCGGTCCTGACCACGTCCCCTCCCACAACCACCTCTTCTACTAGAACTAGATGCTGGTCGGCCAGCCCCTGAATTGCCAGCACTGAATCCTCCAGCACCACTGTTAACAGCATCCTTCCACCTATTGAATGTGTCATAAGATTTTACATCTCAACTCATCAGCCACTTCATCCAATAAATAAAATCAAGATTTTAATCCCCAATGGTTCTTTTTTCTTTTTAATGAACATTCCTACTATTTTAAGCTACTATATTCTATTAGAATAATTTAAATAGGCTAATGATTGATTCCTTGACATTCACAGGAGCCTACTTTGTCTAGTTCAGCTATGAAAAGTAGAGAGTTTTTTTAGGTGTAACTTCTATTGGTTTCTGTAGAACATAGCAGCTTATCAAGATAGCCAAAAGTATAAATGACCATAAACCCATGATTGGTTTAATAATAGATTCTGAGAAAAGTATCTAATTATATGCCCTCCTTGTAGGTCTAGCATATCTCTTAATAGTTGCATCTACATCTAATCTTTTGGATGGAGCTGCTACTCTAATAGTTGCATCTACATCTAATCTTCTAATAGTACCCACATCCTCATTCAATTAAAATGAAGGCAACATTTTGCAATGGGTGTCAGCAATTTGCAATGTGTGTCAGCAATATCACAATTGCCTACATTATCCTCATCATTCAATTCCACATACACAACCCTTAATGCAGTAACAAAAAGATGGCGGTACTTACCTGACTGCACAATATGTCCATCTCTCATCACCTGATTAGTTGACAGCGGAATGCTCTTTAAGAATGACAGAGATTCAAAATAAATCACAGAGTATGCAAGCAACATTTCCTTGAAGTTTACATTACATAATTACAACACCCTAAAGAGACAATAGAAAATATAAATAAGAGAGATGAATGTGCTACTGCTACATGCTTAGGGTCTTAAAAACAAGCAAATATAACGACAAATTTATTCTGAATTGATAACCATGTCCCCTTTTTGATAGATAACCATGCAAGTGTGCTGTCATTGCTGTGAAAGCTTGAATTCAGAGAAAAAACATGAAATATCGAGCAAGACGAGAGAAACAAACCATATTCCTTTTGATGCGGAGCAATACAATCCTGAAGAACGGTCATAGTAGTAGCCCAAACTGCTGCTGTAATAGTACCTATTCCAATAAAAATATGCCCGGATTTCAGATGATAAGCTTGAAATTGCAGCCAGACCATCAAATTATCAAATTCAGCATGTACTTAATTGAAAGAGTTTCTAGGGGCGGGAAGCAGTTAGGCAAAATAGACATGAATTCATTTAAGGACAAGAGCGATATAACAGATGATCAAAAAAGACCAAAACAATGAGCTAAAATCATATTTAAAACCTCTGATTATTGGTAAATCAAAGATGTTAGGAAAAGAAATATCAACCAACAGGGAAAAAAACTTTATAATCTTCAAAAGCACCTTGCTTCAAGCGATCAATCTCCGAGTATAAATCCTTCATTAATGCAATCTTCATCATCTTTTGGTTCACCTGCAAAGTAAATTGGATGTATAGGCAAATAATTAATGAAACTATATCACAATATTTAATCAAAACCAGATGAATCCATATTAACTTTAGCAATAATTAAGCAAATTCCTTTTGCAAATTCAGCTACGTCTACCTACTAATTCAAACACAAATTCATCGCATGTACCTTTCCTACTACGTCTACCTACTTATTCAAACACAAATTCCACAGTGTTAGAGTTATAAACCCTCTCCGAACCCTCTAGAAAGGCTCAAATCATGGAAAGTTACAGTTGCGGACCCAAATGAAATTGAAACTTTAATCATCGTGATAAGATTTCATAATGTTCATCACATGTCGAAGTGCAGAAAACAAGCTTACCTTCAATGCCCAAGCAAAAGATTCAGAATTTTCATCCCGCAAGAGTGCACAACCTAAAACATGAACAACATCAGGCTTTAGATAACCTTTAAGAATGCCTGAAACTTGTAACCAACAAAGAAGGCTTACCTGTTCAGCATTCAAAGATTGGAAATCAACAGTGAGCAAAGGATCGCAGAAACCTAGCAACAGAAGAATAGAGACAGAATTGAAACCGCTAACTGGAGGCACAAGAGGAGATGGGACACAAAATCAAAGAATCGAGTAGTCCTTCACCTGCGAGATGAGATCGAGAGTGCAACACAACAACTAATTCCCGTCATGGAATTGAAGTGCAAAGAATCAAACTCAGCAGACGCAAAGATCGATTAGAATCAATTTCCTTATCAATCGATTGAAAAATCGATTGAGGAATGCGAACCGGGATTACGAACGACTCAATCTCCTCCGCCTGCACCTTGATCTGGCTCTCTCCATGGAAATCTGGAAACGAAGATCAAGGGAGCAGCCAAGCGCGAGGTCGAAATTTGTGTCATCAACTCTAAACGAAGAGCCGTCAACTGTTGCATCCTCCGACTACACTCGACGCCTCGTGCTCTGGCGGCGGATTTGTGCTCATTGATGAACGGGAGGAAAGATGATGCGGGACCATCTTCTACAGATCCAGACACACCCATCATACTTGGAGAAGGACCAATGACTCGAGCTAGAGCTAAGAAGCTTCAGAGAGACTCATTCAACTTTGTGGGTCCCGCTTTGTTCTCGAGCAAGGTTCAACTCCCCGAGCTTACATTGAAGACATACATGTGCATTGGAGTGCAAATGGAGGCCGAGCCACCTTAGTAATGCTTGGGCCGATTTTATTCAAGTGTTAATGTCTAAATTCAGCTTATGAACATTATTGGGCTGAATTGGGCTTTTATTAGTTATTCGTTTAAAAACCTTATTTACGTATGTTCTTAGGTTTATTTAATCAGCCAAACTCAGCCTTGTAGGCTATATATGTCGATTCCTTTCATTGAATACAATTGGAACTTTTATGAACATAACTCTCTCATATTGAGTGTAAACACATCGAGTGTTTGTTGATTCAACTAGAGCAGTGCTCGTTGGTCATTGATTGATAATCTCAGCTTGGTTTGCTTTGCCGTTCATCAACTTCGCAAGACTTGGTGAATCTAGTATCCACAAGTCCCCTCCTTGTGCTTCAAGTAGTCCGCTTGATTGTGTAGGGTTGTAGAGGCGGGTTGTGTAGTCATTGGTATTGGTTCCTACCCTCTGAGGAGGCCTGGGGTCTTTATCTTGTTCTGCATAGATCGACTCAGTCCATATCAGGTCGTGTCTTTTCATTGTTTACATTAACTTTCGAGTATTTCTTTGTCGAATCTTTTCTTGGTCGAATCTTGCTGTTCTTGTTGAGTCTTGATTCGTGTCTTTTGTTTCTTGTTTTGTTTCTTGCTTGTTGTCGAAGATCGGACCAAGCCTTGAAGCACCCTAGTGCATCACCCTAGCCGACGACAGATTTCTGTCCCCATAAGTTGAGACTTGGCCGAATCCCTCACCACACAAAGCAAACCCTAGTGTGTCTATCTTTTCTATCAATTGTTCTATCTTTGGAATATTTTATCTATCCTATATCTATTCTATTTGCCTTATTACAATCTGATTTTAATTGATAGATTAATCCATATTATCTATCTTTCATCTTTAAAAAGGCTTAGATAGATCTTGTTACCTTTTATATCCAAAGGTTGTTTATAAATACAACTTTAAGGGCTGAATTTCTATCATCTATCACCAATATATCATATTTTCGAGTCCTTTTCTCATTATTGTTAGTTTCTTGCATTAGTTTCATATTTAAAAAAAAAAAAAGAAAACAGATCCGAAAATTACAAAAAAAAAAAAAAAGAGAAAGTGTTTGGTTGTTGTTTGTTGATCTAGTGCAAGAAAACCTAAAGGACTCAACTTTTTGGTGATCTCCATAGCCCTTGTCGACAGCCCTAAACCTAAACACATTACCTTACCTCCACAAAATTGAAACCCTACCTTGCAACTACAACATCATAATTTAAGGTTTTCAATCAAAAGAGGTAAATTTCCAAGTTTTTCTTTTATTTTTCTTATTTTCTCTTTGAGTCAAGCACTGATTTTCTTGTTCAAGTGCTGTTTAAGTTTGTGTCGAAGAGATCTCCTCCTGGTCGAGTTCTCTCTTGTGTTGATCGAGTTGATTGTGTGTGTGTCGAGTACTCCTTCACCTTGATCGAGTGCTGTTTGTTACTGTCGAGTGCTTGCTTTGATTGAGTCGAGTGATCTCAGCCCCCGCCGAGTGATCTCCTTGTTGTGTCGAGTTAAGTTCTTGCAAATTCCCATCTGTTTTGCTTGAATTGAGTTGTTTGCTTACATCGAGTTCTCTACAGCCCTTGCTGAGTTCTCTTGTGTGTTGTTTCATTCACTACATACCTTGATTGCTTAGTTTTGCTTGGTAGTTGATTTGCCCAAAGCGGATTGCCCTAGCAAGCGTGATATATCAATCAGAGAGGGAGTGTGAGCGAAACACAATTGTGAGCTGTTTATAAGTTTTACTAACCTTTAACATAGTTCTTTGTTTCTTTTATTTTTGTTATAATGTCAGGAAATCAAGTGAACAACGAGAACCCTAATGAGGGTAACTCGAGCACCACCGTTACTCCCGAGCAATTCAACGCCATGATGGCAACCATAGCTGCATTAACAGCAAAGGTGACGGCTTTGGAGAGTGCTAGGCCTAGCGGTTCAAACACCGTGAATGGTCAGCAAGAGCAAAGGCGTGACGAGATACATCGCGATGAAAGGGAAGTCATTAATCCTAATCCTATTCCTAATCCTCATGTTAATGTTAATTTAGATAATCCTTTATTCAATGAAAACAACTCTCCACGAGGTGGGAGAAATGATCGGAATAATGGGTTTGTTAATGTGCAAGGTCATGGACAGGGAAGGGGAAGAGGACGTGGCTATCAAGAGCAATTCTATTACTCGGAGCAGGATGACGACTTCCAAGAAGAGGAGTATTGGGAGCGACGCCCGAGACGGAATCAAAGGGGAAATCAGAACCGACCACCTAGATTCAATGACGACGACGGCATGGATAAGGTTAAGGTAAAGATTCCTCCTTTTGATGGTAAAACTGATCCAGATGATTACATTGATTGGGAAATTAAAATGGAGCAAATCTGGAATTGTCATAATTTCTCAGAACCTAAGAAAGTACAATTAGCTTCCCTAGAATTTCAAGGTTTTGCATTAATCTGATGGGATAATCTTGTTAAGGAAAGAAGAAGATCCCTTGATGCACCTATTGCTTCTTGGGAACAATTAAAAGTGGTAATGAGAAATATGTTTGTACCTCAACATTATGATAGAGATCTATTAAACAGATTAGAAAACCTTAAACAAGGTAGTAAAACTGTTGAGGAAACATTTAATGTTATGCAAGAAGCCATGGCTAGAGCTAATATAGTAGAAACTCACGAGAAAACTAATGTTAGATATCTTAGAATCTTACATCCTGCTTTAGCTCATGAAATTGATTATTTTCCCTATACTACTCCTACTGACCTTTTACATCTAGCTATGAAAGTAGAAAAGGGACAACGCTACAAAAGCCAAGGCAATAGGATGTCGAGTGGCCAGCAACAAGGATGGCGCCAAAACCGGCCTCAACAGCCCCAAGGGCGCTCGGATATGGGTTCCAAGGAGCGAGCTCAACAGCCCCAATGGAGGAATGAGAGTCGACAACCCCAGCAGCCCCTCGACAAAGGAAAAGGTCCATGGAATGGGCGAGAATCGTCTGGGACATCTACTGGTCCCAAAGGGAGTAATCCTAATCCTTCTACTACTCGTTCTAGAGATATTGTATGCTTTAAATGCCAAGGTAGAGGACATTATATGAAGGATTGCCCTAATAAGAAAACTCTCATGGTTAATCAATTTGGAGAATATGAATCTGAATATTCTTGTGATGAACCGGATGAGCATGCTAATGACAATGATCAGAACTTAAACCTTGTTTGTTATGAGAATGATGATAATGAGGTTGAATATGAACATGGAGAATCTTTGATTGTTAGGAGAGTATTAAGTGTTGTTCCTACACCATGTGAAGATAAGCAAAGAGAAAACTTATTTCATACTCGTTGTCTAGTTAAAGGAAAGGTTGTAAATGTGATCATTGATGGAGGTAGTTGCTGTAATTTAGCTAGTCAAGAAATGGTTGACAAATTGCATTTACCTACTATCCAACACCCTAGACCTTACATTGCATTGGATGAATGATTGTGGCTTATTAAAAGTTCATAGACAAGTTAAAGTGCATATTAAGCTAGGACATTATGAAGATGATGTTTTATGTGATATAGTCTGAAGTGGTAAATAAATAGATGTGGTGGTTAAACCAGAATATGTACAAAAGGCAAAACCATACAAAGGGTTTCACCATAAAATACAAAAAATGGGCCCTAATCCAAAGTGGCCCAGAATCCTCCCTAAGACAGAAATCTACGGGATCCAAACCGACTACAAACTAACCCTCCGTATACCAAGTATACCAAGTGTCCCTATCTCTCTACTCCTCCAAAAAAGACAAAAAGCCTCAACCTCTCATCCATAGAATCTCTCTATAAGCTCAAATCCTCATATCCTCATCAATGACCCATCACTGGTCCGTCATATCCCTCTAATCCCAAATCTGTCCACAAACTGTTTACTCTTCCATCTGGCGGAGAATCTGCTTCTACAGCTAGCCATTACAGTCTCAGCGCAAGCATTCGGATCAAAAGTCTCCTGCCTGAATATCGTTCCATTTCTTGCCTGCCATGTAAAATAGATAATCGCTTCGAAAGCAAGAAGTTTAGCTTGAAAAAGCTGCTTCTTCTGTATACTAGTAGGCTCACGTGCAAACCAAGATAGCCACTCCTCTATCGATCCAAACCTGCAGGATATCCCAATCCAATCAAACACCCTGTTCTGTACACTCTGGATTGCGTGGCATCTGAACCATAAGTGCTCTTCCGACTCTTCCTCCTCTCTACAAAGCACACACTCAGCAGCCTCCTCTCCTTTCCAGTGTTTAACCTTCTGACCTGTTTGTAAACGTCTACGAGCAGCTAACCAGACAATAAATGCCCACTTCTTGCATTGCAGACGTCCCCAAATCAATTCACCCCAATCCACTTCATCATTCTTCACTCTCAAAAGCTGGTATAGTTTTGCGCATGAGAGACCCCCATTCGGGTGGCTGTACTGTGTCAGATTGCTATCCTGAGTACCTCCTTCTCCAAGTGCCAGCTTAATTTCATCCTTCAGCATCACTATATTCCTCCAAACCCATGTATCACGAGTTTTAACAGAAGCATTCCATATCTCATCATCGTCTAGGTGGTTGGAGCTACACCATCTGTACCATATGCTCTGTTTATGGATCAACAGTTCACCAAACAGCTTAGCAAAGATGCTTTTATTCCAAGCTAAAAGCTCATGTATATCCAAACCTCCTTCCTTGAATGGTTTGGTGACAACATCCCAAGCCACCAGATGTTTCCTTCCCTCCATATTACCATTCCACAGGAATCTTTTGCATAATCGCTCAATTCTCTCTATCACACCTTTAGGCATCAGAAGTACTTCGCTCTAGAAATTGTGCACACCAGAAAACACAGCTTTAAGCAACTGTAGCCGACCAGCATATGACAACTTACGTGATGTCCAGGAGTGAATTAGTTTTTCCACCTTCTCGTAGAGATGAGTATATTCATGTACTCTCACATTCCGTGCTTGCAAAGGAAGGCCTAGGTACTTCACTGGCAGGGCTCCTCTTTCCATTCCCAACAGATTCACAATGCTCTCAGCAGAGGCTTCATCAACACCAGCAATGTATATCGTGCTCTTCTCCATATTTGCACGAAGTCCAGACATAGCAAAGAACGAGTCCAGACACTCTTTTATAATTCCCACTGATTGGGAATCAGCACGGCAAAAAACCAGAAGATCATCAGCGAAGGCAAGGTGCACTAGCTTCATCTCTTTACATTTCGGGTGATATTTAAACATAGGATTCTCGGCAGCTTCTTGGAGCAATCTGCTAAGCATCTCCATGCACAAGACAAAGAGATAAGGGGATAGGGGATCCCCGTGTCTGAGCCCTCGTTTCCCTAGGAAAAACCCTTCCGGTTCTCCATTAATAAGCACTGAAAAAGAGGTGGTGGTCACACAAGCCATAATAATCTCAACCAACTTCTCAGGGAAATTGAAATACCTCAGCGTTGAACGGACAAACTCCCAGCTCAAGTAATCATATGCCTTTTGCAAATCAACTTTAATAGTGCATCGAGGAGAAACCCTTTTCGTACCATAGCCATTTACAATCTCCAGAGCAACAGCGCTGTTGTGAGCTAGGGATCTTCCAGGAATAAAAGCTCCTTGGCAATCAGAAATCAGCCCCGACAGATCCCCTTTTATGCGTCCAGCTATTATTTTTGTGATCACTTTCAGCACTGTGTTACAGCAGGAAATAGGTCTCAACTGCGTGACCAGTGTGGGATTAGCAACCTTCGGTATGAGCGAGATGAACGTTGCATTCAGTTGTCTAAGAAGCTGGCCATTTCTGAACATTTCTCTAACAGCCTCACAGAAATCAGTTCCTACAATACTCCACGAATCCTTGAAAAACTTACTTCCAAAACCGTCAGGCCCTGGAGACTTGTTGATGCCTACTGACCATAGACTCTTCCGAATCTCATCATAAGAGGGGAGCAAGAGCAAATCCTCCCACTTGTTGCAATTCAGAACTGGGCCAGCAGGAACTTGGAAGGGAGTAAGTCCAGAAGATTCAGAAGACAGCAGCTCTTTGAAGAAGGAGACCACATGGTTTTTAATCTCATCTTCCTCTTCAAGCTTTCGGCCTCTCTCATCTTGCATCAGCAAAATAGCATTCCTTGCATTTCTTTCCTTCAAATTCTATAGAACATTGATGAAGTTTCCTCACCCATCGTCAACCAATGTAGCTTAGCTTGTTGGGAAGTTAAGCTAACCAACCTATTGACAGATTCTCTGAGCTCAATCTCAGCATTTTCGATTGCCTATGCAAGCTTGTCATATTCTATTAGGCCGTCCTTGGCAATCTGATCGTAAGGTTATTCATGATGGGTTTACTAATCGTTATACCTTTACTTTTCAGGGAAAGAATGTCATTCTCAAACCCATGACGCCTACGCAAGTAGCTGATGAGATTGAGAAGCGGAAGGTAAGTAAAGGTGAGTTAGATCAGGAGGCTCAGTCGAGCCAAGTGGATCCTCAAACTCGAGCTAAGAGTGTGTTCTTGGTTTCTAAAAGCACATTCCTGGACGAATTTGCGGATGGTGGAACTATTCTTATGCGCCTTTGCAAGAGCTTGAGCATGTTGAGTGAAGAGCTTAAAGCTTCTCTTCCATCGAACATTCTCGCTCTTCTTGAGGAGTTTAAGGATGCGTTTCCCGATGACATACCACCAGGTCTACCCCCTATTCGTGGAATTGAGCATCAAATTGATCTTATTCCAGGGGCTGCATTGCCTAATCGACCTGCGTATCGTATGAATCCCACTGAGACCCAAGAGGTCCAAACCCAAGTCCAGGAACTGTTGGATAAGGGTTATATTCGAATTAGCTTAAGTCCTTGTGCTGTGCCGGTGTTATTAGTCCCTAAGAAAGATGGATCATGGAGGATGTGTGTAGATTGTATGGCTATTAACAACATTACTATTAAATATCGTCACCCTATTCCTAGATTAGATGATATGCTAGATGAGTTACATGGAGCTTCTATATTTTCTAAAATTGATCTTCGAAGTGGCTATCATCAAATTAGAATGAAAAAGGGAGATGAATGGAAAACAGCCTTTAAGACTAAGCTAGGCTTATATGAGTGGTTGGTTATGCCTTTTGGTTTAACTAATGCTCCTAGCACTTTTATGCGCTTAATGAATCACGTGCTTCGAGATTTCATTGGAAAGTTTGTTGTTGTTTATTATGATGATATTCTGATTTATAGCAAGTCTTCTAATGAACATGAATCACATCTTAGAGAAGTGCTTAAAACGATAAGAATTGAACGCTTGTATGCTAATTTAAAGAAGTGTGAATTATGTAATGAACAAGTGTCTTTTCTTGGATTTGTAGTAAGCTCGAAAGGACTGCGTGTCGATGAGGCTAAGATCAAGGCGATCCAAGAATGGCCAACACCCACCAACATCGGCCATGTACGCAGCTTCCAAGGATTGGCGAGCTTCTATCGTCGATTTGTGCGAGATTTCAGCACCATCTCGGCACCCCTCACTGAGCTCACGAAAAAGAGGAGTGAATTCACATGGGGAGCAGCTCAGGAGGAAGCTTTCAACACACTAAAGGACAAGCTAACCCATGCGCCACTTCTAGCTCTTCCCGACTTTACTCAGCCCTTTGAAGTAGAGTGTGATGCTAGCGGAGTCGGAATTGGTGGAGTCCTTATGCAGGGAGGTAAGCCTATTGCTTTCTTTTCTGAGAAGTTGAAAGGTGCTTGTCTTAATTACTCTACCTATGATAAGGAATTGTATGCATTGTTTAGAGTACTTAAGACATGGTCTCACTATCTATGGCCTAGCGAGTTTATTCTTAGGACTGATCACGAGTCTTTAAAACACTTTAAAAGCCAAGATAAACTTGATAGGAGACATGGAAGATGGATGGAATTCATTGAAACATTTCCTTATGTGATTAAATATAAGAAAGGCAAAGACAATGTGGTTGCGGATGCATTATCTAGGAGACATGCTCTAATAGCTGATTTCGATTCTCATGCTTTAGCTAAAAGACATGTGCTTTTAACCACTTTAGATTCTAGAGTCTTACGCTTTATATATATTAAGGAATTGTATGAGCAAGATGCTGATTTTGGTGATACATTTCGAAAATGCTTAGAAAAGGATCCAAATGACAGCTTTTATATACATGAAGGATTCTTATTTCGAAAAGATCAAGTGTGCATTCCTAGATGTTCTCTACGATTATTACTTGTTAGTGAAGCCCATAGTGGTGGATTAATGGGACATTTTGGTAGGGATAAGACATATAACACACTGAAATCACATTTTTATTGGCCACATATGCTTAGGGATGTAGAACATTGCCTTAAGAGATGCATAGATTGCATTAAAGCCAAAGTTAAGCTTATGCCTCGTGGCCTTTATACACCACTGCCGACCCCCTCAGCCCCTTGGGAAGACATTTCTATGGATTTTATTGTTGGGTTGCCTAGAACTAAGAAGGGGAGGGATTCAATCTTTGTAGTGGTTGATAGGTTCTCTAAAATGGCTCATTTCATTGCATGCCACAAAACTGATGATGCTACCAATGTTGCTAATCTATTCTTTAGAGAAGTAGTTAGGTTGCATGGTGTGCGTAAAACCATTGTTAGTGATAGGGACGTAAAATTCTTAAGTCATTTTTGGCGAACTTTATGGAATAAATTGGGAACTAGATTGCTATTCTCTACTTCTAGCCACCCGCAAACTGATGGCCAAACTGAGGTGGCTAATAGAACCCTTGCTACTGTCCTAAGAGTTATTATTAGGAAGAATTTGAAACTTTGGGAAGAAGCCTTACCTCATGTGGAATTTGCTTATAATAGAACCATGCATTCGGCTACTAAAATCAGTCCTTTTGAATGTGTGTATGGTGTTAATCCACTAACCCCTTTTGATCTTACTCCATATCCTATGAGAGACAAAGAATCATTTGAGGCAGGTAAGCATGTCGAGTTCATCAAGGAACTGCATGAACGAACTCGAGAGAAGCTGAAGCTAAAGGCTGAATACAATGCTAACAAGGCCAACAAGGGACGTCGCTTGGTCACATTTCAGCCTGGAGATCTTGTATGGGTGCACTTGAGGAAGTAGCGATTTCCAGAGGCCCGGAAGAACAAGCTGTCGCCTCGTGGTGATGGACCATTTCGGATCAAGAAGAGAGTGGGCGACAGTGCCTACCAATTGGAGCTTCCTGGAGACATGGGCGTGAGCGCTACATTCAACGTCGCGGATCTAATCCCTTACTTCGCTGTGGATGAAGACTTGGATTCGTGGTCGAATCCTTTTCAAGAAGGGGAGGTTGATGCGGGACCATCTTCTACAGCTCCAGACACACCCATCATACTTGGAGAAGGACCAATGACTCGAGCTAGAGCTAAGAAGCTTCAGAGAGACTCATTCAACTTTGTGGGTCATGCTTTGTTCTCGAGCAAGGTTCAACTCCCCGAGCCTACATTGAAGACATACATGTGCATTGGAGTGCAAATGGAGGCCGAGCCACCTTAGTAATGCTTGGGCCGATTTTATTCAAGTGTTAATGTCTAAATTCAGCTTATGAACATTATTGGGCTGAATTGGGCTTTTATTAGTTATTCGTTTAAAAACCTTATTTACTTATGTTCTTAGGTTTATTTAATTAGGCCCATTAACAATTAGATCTATCTATTCTATCTAGTTAGAATCGGCCAAACTCGGCCTTGTAGGCTATATATGTCGATTCCTTTCATTGAATACAATTGGAACTTTTATGAACATAACTCTCTCATATTGAGTGTAAACACATCGAGTGTTTGTTGATTCAACTAGAGCAGTGCTCGTTGGTCATTGATTGATAATCTCAGCTTGGTTTGCTTTGCCGTTCATCAACTTCGCAAGACTTGGTGAATCTAGTATCCACAAGCCCCCACCTTGTGCTTCAAGTAGTCCGCTTGATTGTGTAGGGTTGTAGAGGTGGGTTGTGTAGTCATTGGTATTGGTTCCTACCCTTTGAGGAGGCCTGGGGTCTTTATCTTGTTCTGCATAGATCGACTCAGTCCATATCAGGTCGTGTCTTTTCATTCTTTACATTAACTTTCGAGTCTTTCTTTGTTCTTGCGGCGTTCTTGGTTTTCTTGATCGATCTTGAACCTTTTCTTGGTCGAATCTTGCTGTTCTTGTTGAGTCTTGATTCGTGTCTTTTGTTTCTTGTTTAGTTTCTTGCTTGTTGTCGAAGATCGGACCTCCTCACGGCTAACCCCGTATCAAAAGATCTGATATAGGGAGGATGGAAAATCGCTGAGCGGACTCGCAATCGCACATAGATTAGGTCTCAAAGAAACTCTCGTTCGGAAAACAGTCAGAGGCAAAATCGAGTTACTTATCAATAATCGATCTTCGATCGATTGATAAGGCGCGGGATGAGGAACTGCAGCAAATTCGGAGAGAGAAAAGGAGATGTACCTCAAGCCGGAGCCATCTCCATCAATCGCCATCGTTGTCGGGAGCTCGCAGAGATGGACGGGAGAGAGAGCGTACGGAGAGGGAGAGCGCGGAGGAGAGAGAAAGGCACGTGGGAGAGATGGAAGGGTTTATATTTATGACATTTCACAAAATTGTCCCAAAACGTGGACATTTCACAAATTATGCCTTATTTCGTGGCTATTTTGCAAAATGCCACATTCTCTTTTGGGTAGATTTATCTGTTGGAATATATAATTACCAAAAGCTATGGATATCAAATAATTTCTATCCAAATAATAAACCAAAAGAATAAAAAGAAATAAATATAATGATAATGATAAATGTATGGAATATATTGAATAGTGTTAAAATATGAATGACTTAAAGTTTTGGAAGGAAATTTTTTCATCAGGGAGCATCATGTGGCAATTTGAGTTACTGTTTTAGTATTTTATATAGGATAGGATATATGATATAGAATGTTGTTAAAATGTGAAGAGACTAAGGGCCCGGGCTTATTTGATATAAGATTATATAAAGCAAACAGAATGAAAATAAATTTTGCATGAGAAATTATGTTGTAGAGAAGTTTTGTAAATTTAGATGAGAAAAGAATACTTAATTATGCATGAAAAATAAGATAAGATAGTAATTATTAGAGGAGTATATAGGTTATGGTTACCACTAATGAGTTATTAAAAAAAGGAAAACAAAATAAATTTTGTTTACCTTTTCAAAATTTATATCAAAACACTAAAACAACCATAAAAAAGTTTTAATTAATTTTAATATGAATCGTTTTAATAGATAGGAATCCGATTTTTAAATGAACGAACAAAGGAATGCATCATGTATGTATGGTGATAACTGGTAAAGAATGAATGACATGGTTATAGATTAATATAACGAATTTTTCGCCAGGTAACCGTGAGGTCTTGCGTATTTCACGTGGTACCCAAGTTTTTTTACATATTTCGCCAAATAACCCTGAGGTTTTAATTTTTTTCGCCAAATAACCCTAAGGTTTTATTTTTTCGCCAAATAACCCTGTATCCCAAATTCACGTTTTTTTTTTGATTTTTTTTTAATAATTCATTTGTTAAATAACATTTTAAAAAAATAAAAATAAAACTACCTAGTTGGTGAATTTGGGAGATTGACAATGGAAAAGAACGAGTACAAACCGAAAAAAAAAACCAAAAAAAAAAACAAATCCGGATTTATATTGTATTCTTGGGTGGTGGTGTTTGTTTTAGTTGTAGTTCTTGTTGCTCTTGTTAAACTTTAAAACCTACCATTTGTATGTATTTTCATTCAAGCAAGCAATAAGAAAACTTGCATCATTGGAGGTAAACAGAAGCAATGGTTTCTCAACATCTTAAAGCAATAAGAAATCAATCATCCGCTGCAAAATGGGCTAATGTCGAACAATATTTAGTAGCAAATCTACACAACCAAGTCAAAAGAAGGCAATCCAAATCAACCTCAAAATAAGAAATGAATCACCACCCAATAATACAAAACAAATCTGGATTTGTTTTTTTTTTGGTTTTTTTTTCGGTTTGTACTCGTTCGTTGCCATGGTCAATCACCCAAATTCACCAACTAGGTAGTTTTTTTTAAAAAAAAATGTTATTTAACAAAGGAATTATTAAAAAAACACGTGAATTAGGGATACAGGGTTATTTGGCGAAAAAGATAAAACCTTAGGGTTATTTGGCGAAAAAAAATAAAACCTCAGGGTTATTTGGCGAAATATGTAAAAAAGTTGGGTACTACGCGAAATATACAAGACCTCAGGGTTGCCTGGCATAAAATCCGTTAATATAATCACTGGCAGAGCCAAAAAAATTTCGAAGGGGGCATAATTCTACATGTACGATATAGTTTTGGATTAAATTGTCATAAAAAACTATAGATAATACGATAATGAGTGATGTTATTTTAAAATAATGTCATCGGTTTATAATAAAACGCTATCGTTTTTTTCGCACCAACAAAAAATTAAAAAAATTAAAAAAAATAAAATATATATATATATATATATATATATATATATATATATATATATATATATATATATATATATATATATATATATATATATATATATAAATGAAATTTCCGGAAAAAAATTACTAAATAAGTATAGAAAACGCAATATAATAAATATTAAATTAAGATTATGATTGGTTGTTATATGAGCTAAGTAGCTAGAGCTTAGATCGAATTTTGCTCAATAAAATTAAGCTCGGATCGAGCATCGTTTACAAAATGAGTTGATTATGAGCACATTTTTATGCACGATTCAAAGCCCAGGTTGGCTCGATTGAAAGTCAAATAGCACGAATTTTGTGAAATTTACAAATTTTCTTTACAGTTACTATGTTATCAGCAAGTAAAGTTGCATAATACTTGGAGAAAAAAAACTCAATTCAAACTCGTTCATTTACTAAACAAGTCAAGTATGAACTCAAGTTCAAATATAGGTTCGTCTCGAGCTTGACTTGTTTCTAAATTAGCTAAATATAATCAAACAATATTAAACTTGTTTGGCTCAAATAACAGCCCTAGTTAATATATATATTGTGGCACTCATAACATATAATAATGTATAACCAGATATAAAAATTTTAAACTTTCGTAACTTCTTATCTATGTCGAAATGATTTGTAATCTCTCATTTCGAAGTTCTCTAGATGAATTATAGTATGTGAATGTTAATTTAAGTAAAATATAAAAGCATTATAATCTATTGAAATAAAATTAAAGTGATTAATATATATACCTTTAATTTTTTAAAAATTATAACTTTTTACTCAGATTTCGGATTAAGACGTATTATATACCAAAACGAAGCTATCGACGATGAGAATACACCTAGGTAGTTCGTCAAATGAGAGAGAAGGCACATGACTCCCAAGCCCCCGCCCCGGCCCCGCCCTTGATTCTAATGACCAATAACATGCATGATGTGAAGTTTAATTTACCGGTTTGCTTTCTACACGGTCAAAATATCATAAAATACATGTTGGTTTTTTAAAAACCCACTTTACATATTTTAATTAGGATACTATTTTTACGATTTCTGAAACCGTGACCACCTAAATTATTCACTATTTTAAAAAATGTAATCAGCATATTATATTATACGAGATTTTCACCATGTCTGCTCCCATAATTTATGAAGGTAGGGTATTGACAAAGATAATGGAGTAATTATGAATGGGTTGGGCTACGTGGCAAGGTTTTCCACACAGTTTTGAAGTTTTGTCCGGAGGTAGTAAAGAGGGAGACAAAGGTGAAGAAGGTAAATAGGTAATCCCATGTTAGCTGTTGTGCTAACAGTATCCACTATTCCACTTTGTCTTTTGCCTGCTTCTTAACAAATTCAAGTACCGACCGCCTTCTAATATCCGCCCGCGCGCTCTCTTTCTATTTGATGCCTCTTTAACGGTATTTGTGGTGAACAACGCTTATTTACAAGGATGTTGTAGCTAGTACGTGGACAACCCTCCTATCACCAATTGGTTTTACGATAAAACCCTACTCGGCTTATGTACTAGACTAATTAAAACAACCCATTATATATGGGCGCACGTGTGTACACGACCTCCAGTCACGAGTTTCACTGGACTTTAGTATTGTTTTCATTTTCGATATGAAACTCTTTTGATACCGTAACATCGCAACACGTGTACATGAAATCGAACCGTCTAAGATATATCAGGTTTTTTGCATTAAAAATTTACGTATATCCCTTGTCTTTATTTTTGGATTGGACAATTTAAAGGCGCTCATGTTTGATTTGTTTAAGGTAAAAGCGCAATGAACATATGCTTCCTTAGAGCACCCGCATTCGTCGAACCCATTATGGTTCCTTAACTCCACTTTTTATCTTTCTCTCTCTTTAAACAACCCATTATACATTTCCACTCACATCCCTTGAATCCATGAGAGTTTCTTAACTCCCTTTTTTTATCTTTTATCTCTTCTTTCAACTTTTTTTTATTCATTTACCAAAATTATAATAATATATTATAATGATAATATTTATATTATATAATATAAATATTTGTATATGTGAATTTAATTATCTAATTTATATGTACGATAAATTAATTGTTTTCTATTTTTAGTAAAATTTTAAAAAACTAAAAGATAATATCTATTTATTTATCCGTTTTAACACAAAATAAAGATTCGAAAGTTAATTGCAATTAGAAAACTTAATTGAAACTAAATTTGTAGGTTGTGGTCTCCATTTTCAACTTTGGTAGATGTGGTCCCCAATTTTAAAACTAATTCCCTTTCCAATTCTTTAGATGTGGTCCCCAATTTTGTAGGTTGTGGTTCTCATTTTCAACTTTTTGACCAGCACATGTCCCATCGTTTTTAGTCTCATTTTATAAAATATCAAATAAAAAAAACATTAAATTTCTTAAAATGGGGTTAAAGAACGACCGTTGTGGGTGCTATTACAAAATGTAGAACTAGTGCTCCATTAACACACCATTTTTCTTTGTTATAAGGGCATGTTTAACGGTAGGTTCTTGGGAGATACTAGGATTAAATATGAATAAAAAAAAGGGATGGAGTCCAAGTACCTCCCTTTTGGATACTACCCTGGTATTTCATCAAGTATCCCCATTTAAAGAATGTGTCAGTGGCTTTTTTTTTCTTCAAATGAACGAAGCCAAAATGAAGTGTTTAGAGGCCGGAGACCACGAGACGCACCGTTTCACCTGGGTGTTGGCGTCACATAGCTGGAGCGGCAGAGGACAGTTGTCGACGCAGGATTGGGGCGCTGGGGGACGGCTGTGATGAAGTGGAGCAGACGGCTGAGATTTAATATCTAGGCAGTTTTTTAACATGTAGAAAATGCAATTTTTGACAATGAAAATATTTTAAAAAATAAAAATAAAAATTACCAAAATATTAGATTAATTTTTCTCTACACATAGACATCAACTTTGAATATGTTTGATTTTATTTTGAAAAAAAAATATTTTTTTCAAATACAATTACATGTAATAATACTTTTTAAAAATATTATTCATAAATTAATCAATAGTATTAATTTATGAATAATATTTTTTACCGGGAAATAAATATTATAAATTAAGCTAGATTGAAGAAAATTAGTCGAGAGGGGTATAATTGTAAATTCCTTTGTTAGTAAATGATGGAAATAATTATGGAAGAGGGGTATAATTGTAAATTGAATTGATAGGAAAAGATGGGTTTTGTGATACTAGGGATGTTATTGATAAAGTGGGAAAAGTGAGAATGAGATTCTGGGATGATGTGGCGGAAAGAGAAGAATAAAATATTAATATTCCTAGTATCTCCAGTATCCCTTGATAAACATGTTGGCCTAAGAGGTACAAAGACTCTCCTTCAATCATTTTGGAGCTTTAATTCCTCCATTTGTTGATGACACATTTGAATTCCTTGGGACTGCTGTGTATAATTAACTTAAAGGCCCATGATTCGTGAGAAATTGGAAATATCACGTCATGATTAGCCAGTGCGGAATATGAATAATTGCCCCAAAATAATCCAATCTTTTTTTTTTTACTCCAACCTTCTATAAAATCAGAAAAAACCTTCTATCTAGGTTATCCATCTCCTCCTCACCAATGGTTATCCACCCTTTCTCTCTATATATAATAGATCATGGTTCGGTCCGAATCAAACCGAGCCAAACGTTTCGGGTAGGAACCGACGACCCGATTTTTTTAGGAGGTCGAACTCTTCCAATTGGATTGAACCCTTTTTTTTTTAAATATAAATTACACATTATATATATATATAATATATATTTATATATTTTAACATATATATATATATATATATATATATATATATATATATATATATATATATATATATATATATATATATCACACACATAGGGTTGGGTTCAGGTGCAAAGGTCACCAAAAATGAGAAGGAAAGAAGCGATTTCATTGGTCCATACAGATTAAAATAATATAAATTTAATTTAAAAAAAACACGCGTCCAATACCACCTAATCCCTTCCCGCGCTCACCAACTCTCCTCCCAGTCGCATCTTCACGCGCGTGTGAACACGCGAGCTCCACTGAATCCAAAATTAAAGCCCATCACCTCTGTAATTAATTTGGAAAACTTTTTGCCTTTGGAGAGAGGGAGGGGTCGAACTAAAGACCACTTCTTACTCCTCTCCCCAAGTGTCAAACACCACACCAAAGAACTCATTTGATTATTATTGCACATAATTAAATTTGTACTCTATATTGATATCCTTTTCATTTTTTTAATACCCCGTATTTGATCAATTTATAAATTATATATTAAACGAAATGTTGATGCATCTTTCACATTTAAAAAAATTCACATTTTTATAATTTAATTTTTTTTTTAAATTATAATAAATATTTAGTCACCCCAATGAACCACACCCAGTGAACCAACCTCTGTTTAGTCACTGAACCAACCTCTGTTTAGTCACTGAACCAACCTCTATTTAGTCACTGAACCAATCTATTTAGTCACTTAACCAACCTCTATTTAGTCACTGAACCAACCTATTTAGTCACTGAACCAACCTCTATTTAGTTACTGAACCATCCTCTATTTAGTCACTGAATCGCCCTCTATTTAGACACCGAACCAACCTATTTAGTCACTGAACCAACCTCTATTTAGTCACTGAACCAACATCTATTTAGTCACTGAATCAACCACTATTTAGACATTCAACCAACCTATTTAGTCACTGAACCAACCTCTATTTAGTCACTGAACCAACCTATATTTAGACATTGAACCAACTTATTCAATCACTGAACCAACTTCTATTTAGTCACTAAACCAACCTCTATTTAGTCACTGAACCTCTCTCTATTTAGTCAATGAACCAACATATTTAGTCACTGAACCAACCTTTATTTAGCCACTGAATCAACCTCTATTTAGCCACTGAACCAACCTCATTTAGTCACTGAACCAACATCTATTTAGTCACTGAATCAAACTCTATTTAGCCACTGAACCAACCTACTTAGTCACTGAACCAACCTTTATTTAGACACTGAACCAACCTCTACTTAACCACTGAGTTCAAGTCAAATAAAGTTTCAAACCATTCTTCTTTTATTTATTTTTAATGCTTAATTTTTATTTTTTTAATTTTAAATAAAATGGTTTATGAACCACGTCTATTTAATCCATGAACCAATATATATTTAGTCATTAAACTACTGTATATATATGTGCTGAACCAGTTACTATAAAATTGATGAACCACTCCTATTTACTTCATGAATCACTTTAATTTTATTCATAAACCATTACATATTTAGTCACTAAATAACTCTCTATATATGTGCTAAACCATTTACTATAAAATTGATGAACCAATTCTATTTAATTCCAAACCTCTAATTCAATTCAATTTAAAAGAAACCAACAAATTGATAATCTGTAGCTAACAAGACTAAAGCATACTCCGTAGAAGTTTAATGAAATAGAATTCATCAAGGTGAAAGGAAATGATGCATTATTTAGAACGGTCAAGCAAAATCATTCACTCGCTTCTTCATCAATGTCTCGACAAAATCAAGATCTCTGTCATTTTGTTGCCAGAATGGCAGTAGAGGAAGCGTGAAGAAAGGGGACAAGAACAGCAACACAACTCAACACAATAACGCCATCCCCCGCTTTGTACACCGGATTTCAATCTCCCGACCCCAAATTCCAACAAATCCCAAATCTGAGCACCGCCGAGCCCGCCTCGTACAGGATGGAAGTTGAGGAAGGGACATGGAAGCTTAGGACGATTGGACTGGCGGCGACTCCTGAGAGAGAGAGCACCGCTGGCATTCTCAAGTCGCGGACGAAGAAATTAAAGGGAACGAGATCGTGGCCGTGGTCTTCAGGAATCACTTGACTTCGGTCACGGTGCTCTACTCCCATGGCAACGTCGTTGATGTCGATCAGATGGTGGAGGGAGGAGGCGGAGGAGAAGGGCGAAGAAGGAGAAACGCCTGATTGAGTAGATCGAAGAAAGCGACTAGGGTAGAAGAAGGAAAAGCGCGTGAGGGTTTTTTTCTTTGGTTAAAAATCAGATCTGTCTCCACCAATAGGAACGCGTCTTTCCTTCTCACCGGACCAAATTATTCTCACTTGAACCCTCCCTATATATATATATATAGGGTTGGGTTCGGGTACACACAACTCTAAAAAGTGAAAAGGGAATAAGCAATTTGATCGTTCCACGTGTGAAAAAGGGAATTAAAATTATGAGACACGCGGCTTCCCAAATTAATTAATAACACTCACCTAAATTAATTAGCAACACCCCCACTCTCAGGTACACACTAATTAATTGCACGCGTCAACTTACTAATTAATTAGAAATAAGACGTACAAGTAAAAGTGTTCACATGAACTTTTAAAAATCTTTTTTTTTTGGCATTTTCACTTGTTAAAAAAATATAAAAAATATATATTTGGGTGTCATTTAATTTTATCTACACATAGACACCCACTTTGTATATGTTTTGTTGAAAAAAAAATTGACAAGTAGTGATTCAATAATTTTATTCACAGTGGTTCAACAATTTTATTCACAGTGGTTCAACAATTATTTTCACAGTGGTCCGGCAATTTAATTCACAGTGGTTCAACAATTTTATTCACAGTGGCTCAGCAATTATTTTCACAGTGGTTCAGCAATTTAATTCACAGTGGTTCAGCAATTTTATTCACAGTGGTTCAGCAATTTTATTCACATTGGTTCCGGAATTTTATTCACATTGGTTCAGGAATTGTATTCACAGTGGTTCATCAATTTTATTCACAGTGGTTCAACAATTTTATTCACAGTGGTTTAGCCATTTTATTTGTACTGATTCACTTGGTATTAAAATTCTGAACCACTTGGTTTAAACCTCTGAACCACTTGATGTAAAAACCCTGAACCACTTGGTATAAAAACCCTGAACCACTTACTCTTAAAACCTTGAACCACTTAGTATTAAAACCTTGAACCACTTGGTATAAAAACCCTGAACCACTCGATATTAAAACCCTGCATCACTTGATATAAAACCCTGAACCATTTGGTTTAAAAACCCTGAACAACTTAGTATAAAATATATGAACCACTTGGTATTAAAACCTTGAACCACTTTGTATTAATAAAGCATAGATTTTAGAGATCAATTTCTAAAAAAAAAATTTCAAATTGTTAACAGGAAAGAGATGAACCACTAACATTTTTTTTTGAAAAAAATAAAAGAATTCAATTTATAAACAGGGTAGGAAAAAGTCAAAGAGAGATTTCATCCACAAGCCACAAGGACGCCGCCAGCAAACTCCATTTTGGTCCTCCGTTGGCTTCGCTCGGCGACGCCGATCAAATCCCGTGGTCACTTCTCCTCTCTCTGTCATGTCCGGCCGGTGGTGTTTGCTCCCGTTTCGGTTGGTTTCCTCCCTCGCCTTCTCCCTTCTCTTAGTCCGGCCTCGACTTCGCTCGACAGCTTCGATCTGAATCCCGGTTTATCCCTCTCCTCTATGCTCAGTCCGACCGGTTTCGGATTGTTCCCGACCTGTCTTCTCCCTCCGACTCGGTGACCATCTCTGTTGTGCCCCGGGTCGCCGGCTTGGTGTGGGTCCTCCCTTGCTGCGCTCGGCGCAGTGCCGAATCTGCTCTACCGGTGGTCTCGCCGCCGGCCACCATGTGTGATTTAGTGTCTGCCAGTGTGATAGACCATTGGTGTGCAAGGTTGAGAGCGATCGGTCTCAGATCGTTTGCTTCCATGGGGGTAGAGAGATCGGTCTCAGATCTGTAACAAAGCGCGTGAGAGGGATTGAGAGGGATTTTTAATTTTATTCTTCTTAATAAAATTTGACGAATAAAAATGCTTCTTTCCTTCTCACCGAAAGAAATTATTCTCACTTGAACCCTCCCCCATATATATATATACACACACATTAATATATATTACACTGTAATATATGATACATTGAGATTTGGAGGTCACTGTAATATATATATTTTTTTTGGTGAACGGTCACTGTAATATATTATACTGATATATATTATACACTGTAATATATTATACATTACATTGCAATTTGCAAGACAAATATTACAGTGTAATATATTACACTGGCCTTCTTCATTTTATATATTGCAATTTGCATCTTCCGGTGTCGTTATTAGGGATTGGGAAGGTCGGCCAGTCTCCATTCACCACCAGCAACTTGGTAAACAGAATCCGCTTACAGCGAAGGCTCTTGCCCTCAAAATGGGGGTCCACCAAGTATTACGACTCAATTTAGATAGGATTCAAATTGAAGGGGATTGTAAGATAATCATTGACCATTTAAAAGGAAAAACTAAATGCCTGTGGGAGATAGAACTAATCCTTTCTGACGTTCAATTCTCGCTATCGATTGTGAGAGAAGTAGAGTTCTCTCACCTTTGCCGCTCTGCCCGAGGAATCGATATCGAAAATGACCCAGGTCTCCATGACCTCATCCGAAAGGATGCTGCCGGGTAGGGCCAGCCCACCCGAATTCTTTCCTAATCAAATATATATATATATATATATATATATATATATATATATATATATATATATATATATATATATACGAGTTTCGGCCCGAAATCGAAATTTTAATTTTTGTGGACCATAGCCTGAACATAAGTATTTTCCGGCTGGACCAAAATCGATTTTTCGGATGGGTTTTCAGGCTGGTTCACTTTTTGGAAAACCCTACTTATTGTATATCATGTTAACAAATCCGGTACATTGAATTAAGAAGATCAATAGATAAGATTAAAAACAACTTCTGATTATTTATTGGTAATGGAAGATTATTCATTGGAATGAAATTATTCGGTGCTATTGAGTGATTATTCGCTAAAATAAAATTTACATTTATTACAATCTCTGTACATACAAATAATTACATAATTATAGACGAATAATCATGTGAAAATAGATGAATAATTTTTGTGTACACGATAGTTATAGTATTAGTATATAGAGTTGATGAAACCACAAATGAAAAGTAGAACTCCTTCCACGTCCCCGTGGGGGAGATGAGTCATGCGTCTATTTTAGGTTGGTCGGCGGTCTTACCTGAGCCCCCCCTCCTATCATCTATCCTAATCGGGGGACCTTGACATGTGCTGCGGAGACCGGAGACATTCCGACGGTCTTACCTGGATTTTATCACCGCGGCTGGCGGGTGAATCATTTCCAGTGCCGCCGAGCCTTGCACTCGACTCGTTTCACTTCCCGGGCGATGATCTCACCAAGGCCCTTCGGATATGAGAAAATATATCCTAGATTGGAGGAAGAAGGAAAAGCAGGGGGGAAACCTCAAGGATCAAGCGTCTGATACCTATATCCGTACAACCAATTCTCTCTTTCACAATATTCGGTGGTTGTCTGCGGATCCGTTCAGTGTGATTCCATGGGGGTAGGCTTATCCTTAGGTCTCTCTCTCTCTCTCTCTCTCTCTCTGTTTTTGAAATTCTCCCTTTTGTTTTCCAAAAGCCCTTATTTTAGAGAGCTTTTCTGGTTTTATATTGGTCGTCGATCTCCCCCTGGACACGTCGATTCACCTTCACGACCATTTGTCGTGACCGTATCGCCACGTGTCGTTCAAGAGATGACACGTGGGTGGGGGGCATGTTCGACACCATATCTGTTTTCATACAGTCCTCGTCCGCGGTCCCCTATGGTTGATACGTCCGTCGCGGGTTCTTCCGATTTTATCCCTTTTCGGTCCTTTTCCATTTTCTATTATATTTGGGCATCATCACAACTCCTCGGATCGCGACAAATATTACAGTGTAATATATTACACTGGCCTTCTTCATTTTATATATTGCAATTTGCGTCTTCCGGTGTCGTTATTAGGAAGTCTCCTAACATGTCAAAGAAGCCAAAAGTGCTAACATGTTTTGAGTGTGGCGAGACAGATCATCTCGTAAAGGAGTGCCCTATGAAGAAAAGAAATAAGTTCGAGAAATATGAACAAAAGAAAAAGGCTATGCTTGCAACCTGGAGTGACCCAGATTCATCATGTGACTCAGACACCAAAAAAGAACAGGCTAATCTCTGTCTTATGACTGAACACGAAGGATCACAGACTCAAGACCTTGATCAAGTGGTAAGAAATCCCTAGTCCTCCTGATGTTCTTTCTGAAGTCCTAAGAAATATGATTTCTAATGAAGATGCTTACAACAGTGATATCAACACCTTGAAAGAAAAGCTGATAGATCAACAGAAATGTATTAGTGATATGTCGCTGGAAATGAAAAATCTTGAAACATCTCGGTCGGCCCTTGACGTTAAAGTCAAGACCTTGAGCTCAGAGAATTCTGATCTCAGGCAAAGCCTCTCCTCTCTAAAGAATCGTAATGAGGATTTAGAGAAAGAGAAGGCGAAGCTAACCGATAAGTGTCAAGACCAGCAGACTTCACTCATTCAATTCACCAGATCTAAAGCTAATCTTGATAAGATGTTGGGTGAACAACAACTCTCTATTAATAGAAGTGGTATTGGATACAACAAGAATTTTTCAAAGAAACCTAGCACCACTTTCGTTAAGGCTAAAGGCTATTGGCGTTCACCTACTTGCTTCCATTGTTGTAAGAAAGGGCATGTTAGAGAAACCTGTCCATATAGGAGAAAGGATACCTACATCATTAGAAATACATTTCCAGTTCGACTTAATGAACAGATAAAACAAGTTTGGGTTCCTAAAGGGACAAGACTACCCAACATGGTCTATCCTCATTATGAATCTAAAACTATGTATTGGTCTAGCCGGAAAGGTTGATGTTGGTATTGCAGGATATCATCAAGAGCAAAGAGCCAAAATGGATAATGGACAGTGGATGCTCACGACACATGAGTGGAAAGAAATCTCTATTTCAAGATCTTAAGGAACAAACCACTGGAACAATTACTCTTCGTGATAAAGGGAAGTGCAACATTATTGGTATTGGTAATATTGGTAATCCAGAAAGTTGCATTAAGGATGTTTATCTTGTTGATGGATTAAAGTATAACCTTTTAAGTGTCTCTCAGTTGTGTGACAAAGGAAACAAAGTTGGCTTTGACAGACACAAGTGTGAAGTCAGGAATGAAGAGACTGATGATCTAATCCTCACTGCTCACAGGAACAACAACACTTATGCTGTAAATGCTAATCATATTACAGGTACAAAACTCAAGTGCCTCAAGGTCTTGACAGAAGACCCCAGCCTATGGCATAGAAGACTAGGTCATGTAAGCATGCACACCCTCAATAAGCTCAAAACAAGAGACCTTGTGAGAGGATTGCCTGATCTAAACTTCAAGAAAGAAGATCTTTGCAATGCATGCACAAGAGGCAAACAGACACGCAGTTCCTTCAAACCTAAAAAGGTTGTAAGTTCCTCTCACCCTCTTGAGTTGTTACATATGGACTTGTGTGGACCTATGCGAGTCAAATCTCCAAAGGGTAAACAATACATCCTGGTTATTATTGATGATTTCTCTCGTTTTACATGGATCTCCTTTTTAAGAGAAAAATCAGAGGCTTTGCTCGAGTTTTCTAAACTTTGCAAAGAGTTGCAGACCTTGAAAAACATACCTATTGTCTCCATAAGGAGTGATCATGGTAGAGAATTTGATCAACTTAAGTTTGGTTTGTTCTGTGCTAAATATGGAATTTCACACAACTTTTCAGCACCTAGAACTCCTCAACAAAACGGAGTTGTGAAACGAAAGAACCGCACTTTGGAGGACATGTCTAGAACAATGCTTTTGGAAAATGGTTTGCCAAAAATCTACTGGGCTGAGGCTGTTAATACAGCTAACTACATTTTGAATCGATGCTTAATTCGTCCCATTTTGAAAAAGACTCCTTATGAACTTTTCAAAGGAAGAAAGCCTAGCATTTCCTACTTCAAACCTTTTGGATGCACTTGCTTTGTTCATAACAATGGCAAAGATAATCTTGGAAAATTTGACGCTCGTAGTGATGAAGGTATCTTCCTTGGTTATTCTACTACTAGCAAAGCTTATAGAGTTTATAGCAAGCGCACCAAAATTGTTGAGGAGAGTATCCATGTGGTATTCGACGAAAGCAACTATGGTGTGTTGAGTGAAGGTTTTGCATATCTCAATCTAAATCATCATGATTCGGATGGAGAAGAAGAGGACAAGGCTGAAAATAAGCAGGATCAAGAAAGAAACATGCAAGAACAAATCCAAGATACCAACGAGCTATCTCAAGACCTTGAGAAGGGACTACAGAATCAGGATTCAGTCATTGAAGAATCCAACACTCAAATTATCTCTCAAGACCTTGAAGAGAGACCTGCTACTAGTTCAAACAATCAGGGTCCAAAGCTACGAAAATTCAAACATGCCTCTTCACACTCAGCTCAAGATATCTTATCAGATCCATCATCTGGGGTACAAACTCGATCTAGATTAAAGAATCTTTGTGCCTTCTATGCTTTTGTTTCTCTTATAGAACCAAAGACGCCAGCTGAAGCACTCAAGGACTCGGATTGGATCACTTCCATGCAAAATGAGCTAAATGAGTTTGAAAGGAACAAGGTATGGACTCTTCAACCCAGGCCACAACACCAATCAGTCATAGGAACTAGATGGGTGTTTCGAAATAAACTGGATGAAGCAGGCAAGATCATTCGAAACAAAGCAAGACTTGTTGCTCAAGGATACAATCAAGAAGAAGGTATAGACTACGAGGAGACATTTGCTCCCGTAGCAAGGTTAGAAGCTATACGAATATTACTTGCTTTTGCATCTTTCATGGGTATCAAGCTATTTCAAATGGATGTCAAATGTGCATTCCTAAATGGGTTCTTAGAAGAAGAGGTTTATGTTGCTCAACCACCAGGCTTTGAAAGTGAAGAATTTCCTAATCATGTGTATAAATTGGACAAAGCTCTCTATGGTCTCAAACAAGCCCCATGAGCTTGGTATGAAAGATTGTCCAAATACCTTCTTGAAAATGGATTTCAAAGAGGATTGATTGATAAAACTCTCTTCATCAAAACTCGTGGAAATGATCTTTTGATTGTTCAAATATATGTAGACGATATATTATTTGGTGCTACTAATAATTCCCTTTGCAAAGAGTTTTCTGAAATTATGTGCAGGGAATTCGAAATGAGTCTCATGGGAGAATTAAACTTCTTCCTTGGTTTACAAGTTCATCAAACAAGTAAGGGTATCTTTCTAAATCAAGGGAAATATACCAGGGATCTACTAAAGAAATACAAAATGGAACAATCAAAGGTAGCAAAGACCCCTATGAGCTCCACTCTCTCTCTTGATCAAGATAAGAATGGTAAGAATGTGAACCAAAAAGAGTACAGAGGTATGATTGGTTCACTCCTATACCTTACTGCTAGTAGACCTGACATAATGTTCAGTGTCTGTATGTGTGCTAGATTCCAAAGTGACCCCAAAGAGTCTCACCTTATTGCTGTAAAAAGAATCTTCAGATACCTAAATGGATCTCAAGACCTTGGGCTATGGTATCCCAAACAAAGTAACTTTCATTTAGAAGGCTACTCAGATGCAGATTTTGCAGGATATAAAGTTGATAGAAAAAGCACTTCTGGATGTTGCCAACTCATAGGATCCTCCTTGATAAGCTGGCACTCTAAGAAACAGAATTCAGTAGCCTTATCAACTGCAGAAGCCGAGTACATTGTTGCTGGTGCATGTTGCTCACAAATTCTTTGGATAGCACAACAACTCAGAAACCTTGGAATTGATCTTAAAGGTATTCCTATCTTGTGTGATAATACTAGTGCTATTTCAATCACTAAAAATCCAGTGCAGCATTCGAGAACCAAGCACATTGATGTGAGACACCATTTTATAAGAGATCATATGGAGAAAGGTGATGTATCAATATCCTTCATATCCAATGACTTTCAGTTAGCTGATAGTTTTACTAAACCACTCCCTGAAGATCGTTTCAATTTTATTAGATTGGAGTTGGGTATGCTTAATAAGGAAGCACTTTCTTAGGGGGAGCAATTGCTTCCTATATGAAAGTCATGAATTCAAATGAAATCTCAAGACCTTGACTTCATAAGGTTTCTGGATGTTCATCCGAATAAAATTATTTTGGATCAAACTCTGGTTAATATCTGTAAAGGCTCTGAACTTAAAATCCTAAATTATTGGAAAAAGGAAATTAAAAATGAACATAAACTGAATTTAGAACTCATTTAGCGGATTCTGGCCGAAATATAAAATTTGATGAATAATTTCCGTCGTTTTACCTCGAAAATTAAAAATAATTGTCGGATGGCGATATCCTTATTGATTTTAAAAATCTAATTGATCGAGAAAGCAAGAGGCGGGAAAACTAACATTCGGGTATTTGTTTAACCAATCCCGGGTATTTGTTTAAGCAAGAGGCGGGAAAACTAACAGGCGGGAAAACTAATTTTGGGATTCAAAATTCGCGTATTCAGGATTTAATTCCGGGTATTTGTTTAACCAATCCCACACACAATCCCTCACCCACTCCCATCACTCACCTTACCCTTCAAATTCAACCCACCCCCTCAGGCCCTCACCCCGTCATTCATTCATTCAATCATCGCCATCCCCCTCACCTGCTCCTCGGGCCTTCACCATTACCCGTGGTCACCACACCTCGTAGCCACCACCACCATTTCCTCCTCGCCATCACCACCTCCTTTCGTCACTGCCACCGCCCCCGCCACCGTTCGCCCCTGGTTGCCGGAGCCACAACCCCATCACTTCTCCCCTGTTGCCGAGAGGAGGAAATCCCAAGCCACTTCGTTCCTCCTCTTTCCTCGAATCCAACGGCTGCAGCAACTTCAGGGCCACTTCCATCGACGTCCATCGACACACCAGAGCCACCCAGGAGCCGCCCAGCGCCGCCGCAGAGCAACCGGAGCTCCATTTTCTCGTTCGAGTGTGAACGCTGCTTCGGTAAGCCGTTCTCCACCGTTTTCGATCGAAATCATCCTCGAGCTACACCATCACGCTCACCCATGCCCGACGCAGGTCCGACGAGCCATCGTGAGCCACCGACGAAGCCCAGAACTCCGATCAAGGGCTCGGAAGTCGCGAAATCCCTCGGTGAGCTTCGTTCCTTCCCTTCCTTATACCGTTCATTCCTTTCATTCTTTTGGTTGGGAAGAGAGAGTGAGAGCCGAGTGTGGGAATCTGGGGCAAGGTCAAGGGCTCCGGCGAGATCTAGACCTCCGACGAGCGATGCGAGAAGCGGGAGCGATGAGAAGCTCACGCGAGAGCGCTGGAGAGAGCGAGGCATGAGAGCAGGAGCGAGAGAGCTGAGAGGCGGGGCGAGACCACGGAGCCGGAGTCGGAGCTGGTGAGCCACGGCTGAGCAAGGCGGAGCCAAGGTGCGGTGAGGAGGCGAGGTCGAGCAAGGCGACGTCGTGGTTGCGTCCGTTGCAGCAGAGGCGTGGCGGGATTCCTTTTGAAATCAGGAGGAAGATGGAGACCCGTGGGCCCGCCTCCTTGTTTACTTTATTATTTGATTGTTATTGAACCGGTTGGGATTTAATTAAACGGGTTCGGTTCGGGTTGGGCTAAAAGCGTTGGTTCGGTTTGGGTTATTTGTTATTTATTTATTTATTAGATTTATTAATTAATTGCTTAACCGAATTCCGATAATTTAATATTTAGAAATCGATTTGTGTGTCGATACTTAAAAAGAGTCGGTTTTAAAGTATATAAATTGAATTATTTTAGTAACGTTTGAAAGTTATTTAAATCCCTAGAATGGTGATTTTAATTAAAGTAAAGTATGTCGGGATTATTTAATCGGATTTTTGGAAGTAGTTTTAAAGATTTAATATTTTATGAATTAGAAATGGTTAAGTATAATTTTGAAGTAATTGTTTTGACTAACAACTGGACTAGCGAGTGAGATTTTATGGATTGAAGTATGATTGAGCCCGTTATGAAAATGACAATGGAATAAGATATAAGATGTTGAGATAAGTTGAGATAAAGGATGCTGATGATGCTATGATTAGTGGATTGATGAACATGTTATGTAGTGGTAAATGGATCCCGTTGTGTGCAGTTTACTTATGCATATTTATTATTAATTGGTAGGTGATCTGTAACCTGCTTGCTTATATCTTGCTGCTTTTAATCTTGCTGATCTGCTACTCCAGGTAAGTTCTTTGAACTTACTCATGATGGGCGCTCTATGCACTGGGTGTTATATAGTAGGCTAGTGTCCATGCACCATACGACTTAGAATCATGCTTAGGAGCTAAAATAAAAATCATATGATTGCTATATGTCCTTGCAAGAGAACGGCCGTTATCTGTGATAGTCCTAGAGTTTTTGCTAGGGTCATAGGGTAGCCCAGCCTCATCGGGTACCCTGAGTCAATCGAGTCTATATGAACATGATATGATAACCCAGCACCATCGGGCAAGCGATGAGATGATATGATATGATGATGCCGTGGTTTGTGCACCACCACGAGGAAATTGCTATGCTATAGCACCGAACTGGCCAGTCTCCGCCTTATCGGAAGGGGGTGGAGGTAAGAGAGGGACATGCCACTTGGCATTCTGTGTGGATCCATTTATCGCTTTCTGCATTATATTAAACTGTCAGTTATATGTGATTTAATTTACGTATGGCATTACGCATTTCATCTTAAGAGTAGGATGCTTATTATATGCCTCTCAGAGTGTGTTTACATACGCGCATGAGTGACCTGGTGATTGACCCAGATCCCCCTCATTTTTTTAGATTCAGGTAACCGTTAGCCGCTATCGTTGCTTATGTGGATGCTTGGCGGGTTCAGACTTTTGGCGTTAGATCGAGAGGTTGAGAGACCACCACACTTCCTCTCTTTTATACTCCTTTTCGGATTGTATTTAAACTGATCATTATTTTTGCTTTTGCTCGATTTCACGATTAGACTAAGCCAGGTATTTGGTCCCCAATGGATCCGCGATCTTTAAGGGTTCGAAATCCCTTCTTCTAGTACAGATATTTTGTTCAAAACTCAACCCGTACCTTGATTGCAAGATCCGAACAAGGGGTTTTATCCCTTAAAACGTAACCCGAAAATCATAATTCTGGGCCGTTACAAAGATGGTATCAGAGCTCAGGTTGTGCAATTCGGGTACACAAGGGTCGAGTGTATGTTTTGAAAACTGCCCACGAGTTTCAAGGACTTTTGAAAAGGATTTAAAAGGGCAAAAATGAACTTAAGATATCTAACCCAAATTAGACTAAGTAATGAACTCGACTTGTAATAAATAAGGAAAATCGACCAAACGGGGACACGAGTGGGTAGTAAAGGCGCTAGACCACCCCTATTGGGTGTAGTTTGGAACGGTAGGCAAAATATTAGCTTGCTCTTTACAGAGGGTCCGGAAGACTCCAAGGAATTTGCACCAAGGTGGTTGGAGTGGCGAGTTAGGTAGGATCGCGAGGTTTTTGCCCCTTCGGTCAGTCGCTCCTCGAAGAGCGACATTAGATAGCTTGATGTGCTTTATATATTGAGACTGAGTACGATCTCCCTCGAAGGAGATCATTATAATTGTCATAGACTGATTCTATGATGAGTGCTTGACATGCTAAAGTCTGATTGGTATGCCTAACAAATAAATGTGTATCGACTGATCTGTGCAAACGGGATAGTGGGAGTACCCTTAATTCTGTGTGGTCAACCCAACTTGTGTGAAATAGCCTCTTCCACAATGTTTGTTGACCCTGTGATGGTTCTATCAAGTTTTTCTCCCGAATGTCAGTATCTTTCATGGGAATCGGGTTGGTAAACACATTGCGTCACAAACTCATGTATGTATATGAAGGTTATCTGAGTGAGTATTGGAAGGTAGTTCTTGATGTCATTTTGAGTCAAAAGTAAGGTGTTTCCGGGGTTGTCTTCCTTGATTCTTATGATGATCAACCGAGGTTTTTTTGCCACAAAGAGTCGTACGTACCAAGGTCCCACGAGAAATAGGGGTGATGAGTCAGTTCGGGAAGGTCAATGGTTGCCCTTAGGGATCCCTATCCGGTTGTAATGGTGACTCTCTCTGAACTGCATGACATGATTTTGTAACCTCCTGCATGTACCTTGCAAATGCTCATTTGTAAAATATTACTCATGTTATTACATCTATGATTAGTTACATTGATCAAGTCTTGTGTTATGCCTCACTCTCTATCGTGATTACGTTGTCATAGCATGCCTACTTGACTTATTGTATTAATTGTACTAATGATTTATTGGAAGCATACAAACCACATGATATGAACCTACATGATAATTGTTTTCTCCTGGGTTAGGTCCATGATAGTGTGATAAACTCTTCTTCGTATGAATGTCTGTAAATGATCTCTTTAGCATACTAGCTGATGACGCCTTGATGCTTATTACTCGTTTTATGACAAGAATCTACAACATGCCCATCTATTTTGTATTCGTCAGATTAACGTCTGTTGGTTGTTTTGCACTTGATATTATTGTGTGATTAGTTGCGTTGGATGGGGAATATGTGGTATAATTGTCAATTAAGTCTTGATGAATGCATGCTTTAATGTTCATGATGGCCATTGTGTGAGTCCAAGTTACACATGTTAAGTCTCTATCATCCCAGCATGCCTTACTCAGTATGTTGCATCGTCATACTAGTGCATTAATGTAAATGTCATGTGTTGGAAAGCAGCATGATTAATGTTCTCCCTATAAATAGGTTCATGACAGTGTGATCGTTCAGTTCTTGTATCATGATAGAGTGAGTTCCTTATTTGATGGATATGTGTTACAACTTGATGTCAACATGCCTTATATGATATGTAATTCCCAGTACATGTTAAGATGATGAGTCTTAATGTAAATTCGTGGTTGTATGACATTTTATACCCATGCTTTCCCCATTGCTTAGGTCCCGTGTTGCACCTTGCTTCATGTCCTGATTATATGTCGCCTTCGCATGTCTAATTGACCTGTTGTATTGGTCGTACTAACGACTGATTTGAAGCATGAATTGCATGATAAGTGTCTGTATATAGTTATTGTCTTCCCCTAGATTAGGCCCATGATAGTGTGCTACACTTCCCTTGTATGAATGTCGTAAGATGATTTCCCCTGCATGATTAGTCGATGTTACCCGTGGTTGTTGACTAAATTAGATTGATGTTGAATTCGATGATCAATTGCTTTATATGATGGTTTATCCTAGCATGCTTACATGTTATCACTCGGTAGTGTTTCCCCTATTACCTTATGAATTCCTCTAGTGTTGGCATAGATGTATGACTTGACACCTCGCATGATCACACACCACGTTATATCATTTCGCATATGCATGACGCATGAATGTTAGAATGAATTTAGTCGAGTTACCTTGATTGTGGTCATGATTCGATATGTGCTAGTAGTATCCTGTGGGACTTATGATTTCCGATATGACTCGCTAAATGATTACATGTTGTACATGTCCTATGATGTGATAACTATTGTACCTTTATATGTGTCCTATGATGATTCGTTCCTAGCATGATTATAATCTATTGCCCATGATGTCCTTCTTGTTACTTTTAATGATGCCTCATGTTTCGTGAACATCCTATTGAACCCCTTTTAATGACTCTTGACTATGCTTGTATCACATTATGTGTCCCTAGTATCATATAGGACCTGTGCTTTCTAAATGTATCTCATCGTATGATTACGTGCCATGCTTGACCTATTATATGACCAGTGTGTTCGGATGAGATAGTTACTAGGTTGCTCCTATATGTTCTTGTATGACGCTTAATCTGGTTGTTATGTTACACCTCGCCATGCCATATTTAACCTGACCTATTGATGCGTACACCATGCTTGTGCATTCGTTCATATGCACCATACTCGTCATCGTCGTTAAATCCCACATAACCTCGAATCCTGCATGATCATTCTTGATTCTGCATAACTCTCTTAAGTTGCTAGGCATATCTGCTTTCATGGAATAATAGACTACTATCTTGTCTCGCATGCATGAGTATAGGAATCGATCGTGCTGTTGGAAATGAATATGAATGTTGCTCCCTTGATATAGGTACATGTTAGCATGGATTAGTGTGATTGATATGCTCCATGATGAATTCGTGTTTGCTTGTCGCGATTATAACTTAATGGACTTCCATAAGGGCATCGTTGCTATTCTCAAGTCGGAGTTTCGTCTCTAGTTGTCATCTTTAGGGTTGGTCTGTGTTTGTTCCGAAAGGAACAATGGGCTGTCCGCTCTTGTCCCTCCCCTATCTTCGCTAAGTTGAACTCCTACGCGACACGTTGGACGAGCGACCGCATGAAAGAGGAAATGGGAAGTCCGATAGCGATAGAGCAACGCCGCGAAGGCGTGGGCCCATAACCCACGGGCCTTAGGATCAATGATTTCAGCAAGACAAGCACGTTTTGAGGATGACGATTACTGAGTACGATATGACTTGCAAGCAGGAGTGTCCTCCGTTCGAACTCTTAATCCTCTCTGAATTAATTGATGATGGTATTGCATTGATATGGCGATGGAATTTGTGTGTTGATGTGCTGACCTGGTAATGAATCTTGCATGATCATCCATTGTCTATGATGATATGATTCGATGTCTTATAAATTTCATGTACCATGATGTTTCCATGTTTTGCTACCCTATATTGTTAAGCATGATCTGAACTCTTGTGCCTATAAAAGTATTAACTGCGAATGTTGAGGAACCTAAATTGTTATATGATAAGGTTATGATGAAAGTTGCTAGCTTGAATTGACTATGTTCATATATGATGTTTTGCAATAATTTTGAGCATAATAGCAAATTGAGACTTGTTGACGTACTGATGATAATTTGGGAATTTTCTTGCTTATATGACTTGTAAATATGTACTGGCATGATGTTAGATAGCAACCATGAGGAACTTGGTATGGAACAATGATACATGTTGATATGCAATATTGAAATCTAGTGAAAGTGACAAATGCTATCATGATATATTGATGATTTGCTAACCTGTTATGTTGTTGTAGAAGCATGTTAGGATGTGTTGCGACATGATATATGAGATAATGATGTGTTATTATATGAAAGCATGATGATGTATTATATAGTTAAACATGATTATTGATACGTCAAATGATGAACATGACTCAATGGTGCCTGGTTACTAAATGATCGTCATTTGATATTGTGATCAGTTGAGGTGATGTCTTTTAGGGCATGCTAACATGTTGGTGAATTATATATGTAAAGACCGGGAAATTTTATAATATTAGAATTATTAAAATAGTGATGATGCGGGACCATCCGGATTGATGCGGGACCATCCAAGCCATCATCAACGACACCTCCGGACACACCTATGATTCGAGATTATGAGGATGATGTCCTTCTCAAGAGGAAGAAGAAGGCTCCACCATGGGAAGAAGTCCCAAGGTGCAAGCTTGGATTAAATGACGTTTTGGTTCGTTCATAGTCATTTGACAGCTTTTCGATGTCTCTGTAAAATGGGTCGTACGGATTCAATATTGATCGGATTGAGGCGTGCCATACCTTGTTGGAACGAGGACGAAGATATCTACAACTTTGCTGTTGAAGGTTTTTCCAGATTCGTCCTATAGCTTGGCCGAAATCCACATTCTTTGAGCTGCTGCTGGTTTTGACGGGATTTTGTTAAGTTTTGGAACATTATATTTATTTCCTATTTAGTATTTCTTATACTTAAGTTATTTTAGGAAACTTTAAGGTTATTTTTATTATTTCCATTAGATGTTAGTTTTATCTTATTCTATCATCTAACTCGACCCAACAGCCCTGCGTGGCCTATATATTCCGAGTTCTCCTATTGTAATTCAATAAGAACATGATGAATAGAATTTAGATCTCTCAAATTGTGTGAAACACATGGAGTGTCTTGTTGATCCAACTAGAGCTGTGCTCGTTGATCATCGAATTGGTTTGTTTTAGCTTGGTTTGCTTTGCCGTTCATCAACTTCGCAAGACTTGGTGAATCTAGTATCCACAAGCCCCCTTCTGGTGCTTCAAGTTGTCCGCTTGATTGTGTCGGATTGTAGAGGCGGGTTACATAGTCATTGGTATTGGTTCCTACCCTCTGAGGAGGCCTGGGGTCTTTATCTTGTTCTATATAGATCGACTCAGTCCTTATCGGTCGTGTCTTTATATCAATTTCGAGTCTTTATCAGTTCTTGCATCGAGTCTTGTTCTTTCTTTATTGTCGACATTGAATTCTTGCTGTTCTTGGTGTTTCTTGGTCGATCTTGCCCTATCTTGATCGATTCTTGAGAGTCTTGCTGCGTTTCTTTGCTTTCTTGTTGAGTCTTGCATAAATCTTGCATCTTTCTTGTTATTTCTTGCTGCGTTCTTTAAGTTCTTGATTATTCTTGCTTGTTGTCGAAGATCGGACCAACCTACGGCTAACCCCGTATCAAATTGGCATCAGAGCTTTGGTTTCCGACATCAAGATTGAGTCTTTTCTTTTCATAAACACAAAAAAACACAAAAATAGAGTCAGTTCTTGTTTTGGTTATTTACTTCTTGCTTTCTTTTTGATTAAATTACTAATCTTGTTTGTTTGTGATTGTTGTGGTTGCTTAGCCCAAACACAAAGCCTAGCCGAGACCGTGGAGTCGACCAAGTCAGTGCACACATCTCTTTGTGTACACCCTAGCCGACGGCACATAGTGTCCCCATAGCCAAAGCTTGGCCGACATTCACCTACCACACAAGATAAAACCCTAGTTTGTTACTTTGTTCTATCTTTGGAACTTTTGATCTATCTATATCTACTTTTATTTTTATCCATTGCCTATTTAAATTCTGATTTTTGGTGGATTTAATTCATTATATCTATCAAATATCTATTAAGGCATAAAGATAGATCCTATTCCCTAAAATAGCCATTCTATCTATATCATTGCATTAGGGCTGGAAATTTTATTTATTCACCACCACTTTCATAATTTTCGAGTCCTATCTATTATTTTGAGTCTTTTCTTGCATTAGTTTCATAAGTAAAAAAAAAAAAAAAAAAAAAGATCAGTTTCGAAATTTCCATTAAAACTTGGACCTAGGAGGATAAAATTCACTAGGGGCAAAAGTAAGTTGAAAAAAAAAAAGAGATAGAGTTTGTTGATCTAGTGCAAGAAAGCTCCCAAGGACGATTGGTGAATCCCTTCTCTCAGCCCTAGTCGACATACCCTATCCCAAACACATACACCTCCACAAAATTGAAACCCTACCCTGCAACTACAACGTCATAACTTAAAGGTTTTCAATCAAAAGAGGTAAATTTCCAAGTTTTCTTTTATTTCTCTTTCTTTTTTTTCTTTGTGTCGAGTACATAACAGCTTGTGTCGAGTGATCTCAGCCCCTGCCGAGTGATCTCTTTGTTGTGTCGAGTTAATTCATTGCAATTTCCCATCTGTTTTGCTTGAATCTAAGTGTGTTGCTTACATCGAGTGCTCTACAGCCCTTGTTGAGTACTCTTCTGCGTTGTTTCAGTCACTACATACTTTGATTGCTTAGTTTTTGCTTGGTTGTTGATTTGCCCAAAGCGGATTGCCCCAACAAGCGTGACATACCAATTAGAGAGGGAGTGTGAGCGAAACACATTGTGAGCTGTTTATATTTCATCTAACCGTTTACATAGTTCCTTGTTTCTTGTCTTTGTTGCAATGTCTACTAACCAGGGCAACGACTGGTACAATACCGTCATGGAGAAGTTAGCTAAGATAGATAAAAGCTTGACGGCAATAGAGCTTCAGCGTTTTGGATCTAATACGGTGTTTGGACAAGGAGTCCCACCTAGAGATGAAGTTCCACCAATTAAAAGGGAAGAAACTCATCCTATTCCTCCTAATAATGCTATTCCACATCATGTTTCTTCTAGCATAGATGCTTCTTTTATTGCTGAAACTGTAGAGCATATTGAAAATGATCAAGTTCTTAATTTACTTGCCTGTAATGATAATGGTTGCATTGAATATGAGCATGATGATTCTTTGATTAATTTAGATGTTCAACCTATGCCTTGTGATGATAATCAAAGAGCGTATTTATGCCATACTAAATGCTTGGAAAAAGGCAATGTTTCTAATATGATCATTGATGGTACAAATTCTTCTACTATTGCTAGCCTTGAATTAATTGAAAATTCAGCCTTGAAAAAGGATGAAAACTTGCTAGTTTTGGATGGAAACTTAGGGATTAATGACCAAGCTCAAGTGCATATTAAGTTAGAACATCATGAAGATGACATGAAATATGAATTATGCACTAATAAAGTTTCTTTTCTTGATTTTGTAGATGAAGCTAAGACAATAACCATCGAGGAGTGGTCAATCTCTACACCAATCGTTCTTGAGATGGATTTCCATGGGCATATGGTGTTCGATCCAGGAGCTCGTGTGGCTGCATGTGCGGAATCATATATGACCTTGGATTCGAGGACGAATCCTTTTCAAGAAAGGGAGATTGATGCGGGACCATCCAAGCCATCATCAACGACACCTCCGGACACACCTATGATTCGAGATTATGAGGATGATGTCCTTCTCAAGAGGAAGAAGAAGGCTCCACCATGGGAAGAAGTCCCAAGGTGCAAGCTTGGATTAAATGACGTTTTGGTTCGTTCATAGTCATTTGACAGCTTTTTGATGTCTCTGTAAAATGGGTCGTACGGATTCAATATTGATCGGATTGAGGCGTGCCATACCTTGTTGGAACGAGGACGAAGAGATCTACAACTTTGCTGTTGAAGGTTTTTCCAGATTCGTCCTATAGCTTGGCCGAAATCCACATTCTTTGAGCTGCTGCTGGTTTTGACGGGATTTTGTTAAGTTTTGGAACATTATATTTATTTCCTATTTAGTATTTCTTATACTTAAGTTATTTTAGGAAACTTTAAGGTTATTTTTATTATTTCCATTAGATGTTAGTTTTATCTTATTCTATCATCTAACTCGACCCAACAGCCCTGCGTGGCCTATATATTCCGAGTTCTCCTATTGTAATTCAATAAGAACATGATGAATAGAATTTAGATCTCTCAAATTGTGTGAAACACATGGAGTGTCTTGTTGATCCAACTAGAGCTGTGCTCGTTGATCATCGAATTGGTTTGTTTTAGCTTGGTTTGCTTTGCCGTTCATCAACTTCGCAAGACTTGGTGAATCTAGTATCCACAAGCCCCCTTCTGGTGCTTCAAGTTGTCCGCTTGATTGTGTCGGATTGTAGAGGCGGGTTATATAGTCATTGGTATTGGTTCCTACCCTCTGAGGAGGCCTGGGGTCTTTATCTTGTTCTATATAGATCGACTCAGTCCTTATCGGTCGTGTCTTTATATCAATTTCGAGTCTTTATCAGTTCTTGCATCGAGTCTTGTTCTTTCTTTATTGTCGACATTGAGTTCTTGCTGTTCTTGGTGTTTCTTGGTCGATATTGCCCTATCTTGATCGATTCTTGAGAGTCTTGCTGCGTTTCTTTGCTTTCTTGTTGAGTCTTGCATAAATCTTGCATCTTTCTTGTTATTTATTGCTGCGTTCTTTAAGTTCTTGATTATTCTTGCTTGTTGTCGAAGATCGGACCAACCTACGGCTAACCCCGTATCAAGTGATTTATAATCATTTCGACTTCCAAAATTCGGAAGGTTTGGGAATTTCCGTCCTCGAGCTATTGGTTTATTCTGAATATCTCAAAACGAGTTCCGGCATTATTTGATTAATAAAATTAGAACATGTTTTATCCTGCTTTTATATGTCGAGAATTTAAAAATAATATTCGGAGTTCATTATTTAACTTGGAATTGAAAATTTTAAACGAGTCGGGATAATGTCGAGAGAGCGGATTTTAGGTATTTTGAATTTGGGTTTGTGTGGGACCTCTCCCCTTTGTCTTATTTCCGTTTCTTTTCTTATGGGTCAACACCCTCTCCCCATTTTCGGTTCAGAAGCAGCAGCAGTGCACAGCTACCCTCCTTTTAATTGAACTGACACCCAACCCAAACACACAGCAGATGGAACCCCTCCTCTCTCCCTCTTCCGTTTCAGTCACCGAGACTGAGTCCTTGCTTCCAAGAGGAACCAGCGAAGCCCCTCCTCCTTCTCGTCCCCGTGAGCCACAGCTGCCGACATCTCCAGATCCTCCGGTCTTCATCTTCTGTCTCCGGGCCCGAAGAAGCAGCCAGGAGGTCCGAGTTACACTGCCTCCTCCTCTTTCTCTTTTCCGGCGAGTCGCCACCGCCGCCGAGGCGCCACCTTCTTCCTCCTCTTCCTCTGTTCTTCGTTCTAAGAAGGTCGGTTTGTCTTGTATGCCCGATTTCGATTTCAGTTGCATCAAAAAATCCGTTTTTAACTCCCTTACCCCCTTCCTAGGCCTTTCCGGTGTCGAATCCGCCCCTGACGAGCCAAATTGATCTCCGACGAGCAGTTCCGGCGTGAACGACGACCAACTCGGTGAGATCCCTCCTCCTCTCTCCTTGCTTCGCTTCGTTATTTCTGTGTGTAGTGGGGTCGGGGAGAGATTTCGATCGGAGTGGGGGTGGTCCGAGTCGAGAACGGAGCTCCGGCGATGGCCAATCTCTCCTCCCTTCTCTTCCGTTTTCCGTTGACATTGTCCAGCGTTCTTCCTCCTGTTCTGATTTGGGGATGAAGATGGGTTCAGCCTTTCTTTTTCTTTCTCAGACCGGCCGGTTCGGCCTAATTTGTCCGGTTCACTTAATCAGTTGCGGTTGGGCTTTAGTGGGCTCGGGTCCTGGTTTTCTTTTGGGCCTGCTGGGTAGAGTGTTGTTATAATTTGTCACTTGTTAAATGCTTTATGTTATGTGTTATGATTTATGTTGTTATGATTTATAATTCGTGTTAGGCTTATTATTATCATTATTAAAATATTCTGTTTTGAGGAAATGTATTTCTGAAATTATTATTATATATTATAAAATAGTTTAAAAGAGACATTATTGGAGTATATTTTTAGTGATGCTTTAAAAATGTTATTTTAGGGGATTTGAAATGAATTGTGGGTTTGATTTATAAACATGATCGTGGAAATAGAATTATTTCTGGTGACTAAATATCGGAATTTATTTATGTAATAATTTTAAAAATAAACATGCCGGGATCTTTTAATAACATGATTTTGGGAGATTGGTTAAGGATTTAAATGTACGATTAATGTCGGAATTTGGCCAAGTATGATTTGAGAAATTATGTTGAATATGAGTTGACTTAATTTTGGATTTAAGAGTTTGGAAATATGGTTGGTACAATTTTATCAATGGGTTTGATTGGAAGTAAATGATTTTGGTTGATGTTTATTAAATCGGAAAGGTTCTGAAAATGGTTTTACCATCGATTGGTTTTGAGGATGTTGAGAACTTGGGTTCGTGTGTATGAATGTTGGTCCGATAGCTTATTGAAATGGCTTGATGATAGGTGTGTATTGCTTTTGGATTACTTTAAACTTGCATCTGGGCCCTTGCTTGTGTTATCTTGCTGTTCTGCATCTTCAGGTAAGTTCCCTAGGGGGCTTACTCAGGTTGGACATTCATGCCTGTTGTTGCATTTTATGTTAGGTGTTGCATATGCATAAAAGCATGCCATGTAGTATCATGTTTAGGTTGCATTAATTGATTGAGCATCTGTTTACTTTATGCGTTTGAAACAGAACGGCCGTTATCTGTGATAGTCCTAGAGTCTTTGCTAGGGTCATAGGGTAGCCCAGCCTCATCGGGTACCCTGAGTCAATCGAGTCATGACTTCCTTATATTATGCCTGCGGGCTTTATTGTGGAGCGGGTTAGGCATGCGTGCCCCCCAATTATGAATGAATGCATTCACGAGCTGGCCAGTCTCCACCTATCGGAAGGGGTGGAGGTAGGAGAGGGATATGCCGCTTGACATTGTCTTGGGCCCCTTTACAGTATTTCTGTACATTATTATGAACTAGGAGCATGCTAGCGTGTTTGAATTTCGTACTGCATTAGAGCATCTTTATTAGGTATAGCACATACTATGTGGCCTCAGCGAGGACTGCCGGTCCCGCATGAGTGGCTCGATCTGACTCCTTTCCCCGTTCTTCTTTTAAAGGTATTTTCTGCAGATCTTGTTTGCTCCCTGCTGATGTGACGGGAAACCCTTGGGCGAATCCAAGAACCTGACTAATATTCTAACGTGGCAAATGGTAATCACTTGTTTATGATTTGGTTTTGACCCGATTCGGTTGTGTCATTTGTATCTTAACTTTGCTTCCGCTTTATTTCATTTGAATTGGATTTCACGACATAGTCTTAGGACATGTTAAGGGTACCCAACGGGCCTACGATACTTTAGGGTTTGAAATCCCTCTTTATTACTGACCTTTGAAATGAGTTTGAAACCTCGACCCGTACCTTGATTGCAAGATCCGAACAAGGGTTTTCATCCCTTGAAACGTAACCCGGAAATCATAATTCTAGGCCGTTACAAAGATGGTATCAGAGCTGAGGTTGTGCAATTCGGGTACACAAGGGTCGAGTGTATGTTTTGGAAAACCGCCCATGAATTTCAAAGGATTTGAAAGTGTTTTGAAAGGGCAAAATGAACTTAAGATGCCTAACCTAAATTGGACTAAGTAATGAACTCGACTTGTTATAAAAGGGGAAAACCGACAAAAGAGGGACCGAGTGGGTAGAAAGGCGTTAGACCATCCCTATGGATGTAGTTGGGAATGGGTATGCAAATATTAGCTTGTTCTTTACAGATGGGTTGGGAGTTTCTTAGGAGATGATTATGAGTGTCATTAACTGATTCTATGCTGAGTGCTTGCTATGCTAGAGATTTGATTTGGATGCCCTAACAATGAAATGTGTACTGACTGATCTGTGCAAACGGGATAGTGGGAGTACCCTTGTTTTTGTGTGGTCAAGTCCAGCTTGTGTGAAACAGCCCCTTCAACTATGTTCTATCGAGTCTTCCTCCCAGATGTCAGTGTCTCCCACGGGGAAATTGGGTCGGTAAACACATTGTGTCAGAAACATGTATGGATATGAAGGTGGTTTGAGTGAGTATTGGAAGATAGTTCTTGATGTCATTTTGAGTCTAGAGTAAGGTGTTACTGAGGCTGTCTTTCTTGATTTTTATGACGATCAACCAGTGTCTTCTTACCATGAAGATTCGTATCGGAGCCCCACGGGAAAGAGGGGAGATGAGTCGGTTGGGAAAGATCAATGGTTGCCCTTAGGGATCTTTGTCCGGTTGTAATAATGACTCTCTCTGAATTGCATGACATGATCTTATAGCCTCCTGCATATACCTTGCGAATGACCATTAATACAGACTGCTCATGCTATTACATATGTGATTGATTACATTGCTGGAGTCTCGCGTTGTGTTTTGCCTTCTATCATGATTATATGTTGTCATAGCATGTCCACTTGGCCTATTGTATTGCCTGTATGATTGATTTGAAGCATGGACCATATGATATGAACCTACGTGATAGTTGTTTTCCCCTTGGTTAGGTCCATGATGGTGTGATAAACTCTTCTTCGTATGAATGCTTGTAAATTATCTCTTCAGCATGCTAGCTGATGACGCCTTGATGTTTATTATCCTTTTGTGACAAGAATCTATAGTATGCCCATATGTTCTGTATTTGCCAGATTAATTAACGTTGGTTGCTTTGCAATTTGAATTGTTGTGTGATTACTTGCGTTGGATGGAGAATATGTGGTTTAATTGAGTCTTGATGAATGCATGCTTTATCGTGTTATGTGTTGATTTGAACTCATGTTCTCGTATTCTAGTCATATTGCTCAATACTTGGACTCGTGTTATTCATCGTAAAAACCTTTCTCATGCTTCTGTATTGTTGGAATGTGATTGAATTGAATTCTTGCATGTCTTCATGATTAGTGTATGCATGCATCGTATATTATGTTGAGCCTTAGTATCATGTAGGATCCTTGGTTATGACTCGTGTGAATTATATCTTGCTTGCATTATTGTCGATTCTCTCTCGAGCTAGGTTCCTGATAGTGTGGTTCTTCCCTCTTTCTATCACCATAACATGTCCTACTCATGCAAGATAATTGATGTTGAATTCGATGATTGATTTGCTTTTCGTAATGGTTAATCATAGCATGCTTACATATTATCACTCGGTAGTGTTTCCCTATTACGTTATGAATTCCTCTTGTGCTGGCATAGATGTATGATTTGGCACCTCGCATGATCACACAACACGTTGTATTATTTCGTATATGCGTGACGGATGAATGTTAGAATGAATCTAGTTGAGTTACCTTGATTGTGGTCATGAGTCGATATGTGCTAGTAGTATCATGTAGGGCTTATGATTTCCAAAACGACTCGCCAAATGATCACATGTTGTACTTGTTCTATAATGTGATGACTATTGTACCATATATGTGCTCTATGATGGTTCGTTCTTAGCATGATTATAATTTATCGTCCATGATATCTTTCTTGTTACTTTTGATGATGCCTCATGTTTCGTGAATATTATGTTGAATTCCTCTTAATGACCCTTGACTATGCTTGTATCACATCATGTATCGCTAGTATCATGAATGACCCATGCTCTCTAAATGTATTCCATCATATGATTACGTGTCACGCTTGACCTATTATATGATCATTGTGCCAGATGAGATAGTTATTATGTTGCTCCTATATGTTCTCATATGATGCATACCTTAAGCTCGTGCATTGCTCATATATGTGATATTTGCTCTGTTTGGTAAATCCCGCATACCTCGTTAAGACTACTAGGCGTTATGGTTTTCATGAATCGATAGACTGCTAGCTTGTCTCGCATGCACCTCAAGGTAGAACTTAAATGTGTCTTGTGAATGTACGTGTATTTCGTTGATCTTCGAGATAGGTGCATGTTAGTGTGGGTTGATATGGTTGATTGATATGCCCCATGATGAAACTGTGTCCGCCTGTCACAATTGCAACTTAATAGACCTCCATAAGGGCGTTGTTACTATTCCCGGGTCAAAGTCTTGTCTTTAGTCTTGTCGTTCTTAGCCTTGGTCTATGGTTTGTTCCGAAAGGAACATTGGCATGTCCGCTCTTGTCACTCCCCTATCTTTGCTAACTTGGAGCCATGCGCGATACATTGGGTGAGCGACTGCTTGAAAGAGAAAGGAAGTTGCATAGCGATTCAGCAGTGTGACGGAAGCGTGGGCCCATAACCCACCGGCCTCAGGATCTATGATGTCGGCAGAACGGGCATGCATCGAGAATTACGGTTATTGGGTACGATATGACTTGCAAGCGGGATTGTTCTCCGTTCAAATTGCTAACCCTTTTGAATTTATTGACAATGATATTGCACTAACCTGACGATGAGATTACGTGTTGATGTGTTGACCTGGTGATGACTTTTACTTGATTGCCCGTTGCCTATGATGATATGATTTGATGACTTGTAGATCTCATATACCATGATGTCTTGACTTGTTGCTACGCTGAGTTGCTAAGCATGATTTGAATTCCTTTGCCTGTAAAATGTGAACTACATATGCTAAGAAGCCTGGATTGTATCTGATAAGTGCAACATGCTAGCTTGACTTGATTATGTTCATATATGATGGTTGCGATGGTTATTGAGCATGATGTTAACTGAGACTGGTTGAATCCATGATGTTATGTTATAAATGCTAGTTGATATAATGTAGACCTTATGTTTGATGATTTTCATGATTGCTTCTTCCTTCAACATGTGGGGGAGGTCATTTGGTAGCGTGGTTGGAGAGTGGTGAAAGAATTTTAGGTGGTTGGGATGATCGATGGTACTAGAAGGTGAGTTGCGAGAGAGGGATGATGGCTTAAGTAAGACTGAGTGAGCTTTGGGATTTTTGGGAGGCATTGTTGGTGGTTCTGATGAGCTTCTAGGTGATGTTGGTGATGCTTCGGGTGGTACGAGAAGTGTAAGGAAGGGCTCGTGAATATTGAGGACAGGGTATTAGAGGTACTTGGGTGTGACGTTAGAGATAGGAGTTGGATTTTTAGAGGTGGATGGTGTGGTAGTGATTGGCGGAAGGAGGGGTAAGATTTGAGCATCGAGATGAATTGGGATTTCTTTGGAGAATTTTTGTTTGAGTTGACGTTGTTGAGTCTAGAAGAGGATTAATCTTGGCTTGCGAGTGGGGATTGTATTTTATTTTGACTGGTATGGCGTGAGAATTTTCTTAATTATGTGATTTATTTATAATTGCTGGCATGATGTTAGATAGCAACTATGATGAATCTGATACAGAATGATATTACATGTTGTTATGCAATGCTGAAATCTAATTGGTAGTGACTAGTGTTATCATGATATATTGAAGCAATACTACCCTGTTATGCGTTTTAGAAGCATGTTACGATGTGTTATATGAATCATGAGATAATGACGTGTTGCTATGTGAAAACATGATATGATATTATGGGGTGATAAAGCATGATGTTAGGTTATATGATCGTTAAGCATGATTATGGGTATGTTAAATGATGAATATGAATTTGAGGATGAATATGATTTGTATATATGAGATAATGACACCAGATTTCTAAATAATCGTTATATGACATTCTGTTGAGCTAAGATGATGTTTGTTGAATATGCTGACATTCGATGGCTGATATACTGTTTGACCTCCCCTTTCACGGAATCTTAATAACATGACTTGTTGTGTTGCTGTGTTGACAATGAGTTTGATTCGTTGACTTTATGATGAGGATGTACCTGTTATGAACTTGGTGTGATATCGAGATGTGTGTTATGATTCGGGCATAGATGCATATTATGTCCTTTAGTATGATGTGGAGACGTTGATTTGATCTTGTGGAAATGTGCTGGCATATGTTTGAGACTTGTCATATGATATACTCGTTGAGGATAGATTGGTTATGTGGTTATGCATTGCTTATGGCTCGTGAATCTTGCTTGAATTGAGACTGATAGACTGATTTGATTCTGGAAACTAGGAAGAGAATATGGGATTAGCCCTTAGAGGTGGATGATTCCACCTCCGAGCTTCTGAATTTGATTGATTGTTATGCGAGAAACTGATTTGGTTTTGGAGGATTTTGACGAAATTTTGATCGGAAGAATTTTACTTGTTTTGGTGCAAAGTTGCTTGGTTAAACGTCTTAATTGAAGATTTTGAGCGGTTGAAAAGGAATTACCTGGAATGTTAAAGAATAAATGTTACCGAGAATTTAAACGATTTTGAGGTTAATCTTTATTTTCAGTTATGGAATCCCTTTTGAAACTTTAAAACCCGGGCAACTCTATGATACTTCGCGAAGTGGATACAAGCATTTATGTGGGCGCTTGTAGGGTGCTTGCTAAGACCAAGTGATGATATTGTAGAAGTTTTAGGGTTGTGGTACTTCCGAAAAGTCGAAGCGAGGATGTGATAGGGGCGCTTATTGCATACTTGTCAAGGCCAATTGGAGATGTCACGACCGTGACTAGGATGTTGTGAGAATCCCGGAAGATGCAACCGAGATGATTACAAGGTTCTAGGACATGGTCCTCGGACTCATCAATTTCAAACTTCATTCCCTACTTTATTTTGGTTTTAGTCTCGGGGACGAGACTTGTTTTTAGAGGTGGATGATGTAAAGACCGGGAAATTTTATAATATTAGAATTATTAAAATAGTGATTTATAATCATTTCGACTTCCAAAATTCAGAAGGTTTGGGAATTTCCGTCCTCGAGCTATTGGTTTATTCTGAATATCTCAAAACGAGTTCCGGCATTATTTGATTAATAAAATTAGAACATGTTTTATCCTGCTTTTATATGTCGAGAATTTAAAAATAATATTCGGAGTTCATTAGTTAACTTGGAATTGAAAATTTTAAACGAGTCGGGATAATGTCGAGAGAGCGGATTTTAGGTATTTTGAATTTGGGTTTGTGTGGGACCTCTCCCCTTTGTCTTATTTCCGTTTCTTTTCTTTTGGGTCAACACCCTCTCCCCATTTTCGGTTCAGAAGCAGCAGCAGTGCACAGCTACCCTCCTTTGTCTTCACCCTTCCTTTTAATTGAACTGACGCCCAACCCAAACACACAGCAACACACAGCAGATGGAACCCCTCCTCTCTCCCTCTTTCGTTTCAGTCACCGAGACTGAGTCCTTGCTTCCAAGAGGAACCAGCGAAGCCCCTCCTCCTACTCGTCCCCGTGAGCCACAGCTGCCGACATCTCCAGATCCTCCGGTCTTCATCTTCTGTCTCCGGGCCCGAAGAAGCAGCCAGGAGGTCCGAGTTACAACGCCTCCTCCTCTTTCTCTTTTCCGGCGAGCCGCCATCGCCGCCGAGGCGCCACCTTCTTCCTCCTCTTCCTCTGTTCTTCGTTCTAAGAAGGTCGGTTTGTCTTGTATCCCCGATTTCGATTTCAGTTGCATCAAAAAATCCGTTTTTAACTCCCTTACCCCCTTCCTAGGCCTTTCCGGTGTCGAATCCGCCCCCGACGAGCCGAATTGATCTCCGACGAGCCGTTCCGGCGTGAACGACGACCAACTCGGTGAGATCCCTCCTCCTCTCTCCTTGCTTCACTTCGTTATTTATGTGTGTAGTGGGGTCGGGGAGAGATTTCGATCGGAGTGGGGGTGGTCCGAATCGAGAATGGAGCTCCGGCGGTGGCCAATCTCTCCTCCCTTCTCTTCCGTTTTCCGTTGACATTGTCCAGCGTTCTTCTTCCTGTTCTGATTTGGGGATGAAGATGGGTTCAGCCTTTCTTTTTCTTTCTCAGACCGGCCGGTTCGGCCTAATTTGTCCGGTTCACTTAATCAGTTGCGGTTGGGCTTTAGTGGGCTCGGGTCCTGGTTTTCTTTTGGGCCTGCTGGGTAGAGTGTTGTTATAATTTGTCACTTGTTAAATGCTTTATGTTATGTGTTATGATTTATGTTGTTATGATTTATAATTCGTGTTAGGCTTATTATTATCATTATTAAAATATTCTGTTTTTAGGAAATGTATTTCTGAAATTATTATTACATATTATAAAATAGTTTAAAAGAGACATTATTGGAGTATGTTTTTAGTGATGCTTTAAAAATGTTATTTTAGGGGATTTGAAATGAATTGTGGGTTTGATTTATAAACATGATCGTGGAAATAGAATTATTTCTGGTGACTAAATATCGGAATTTATTTATGTAATAATTTTAAAAATAAACATGCCGGGATCTTTTAATAACATGATTTTGGGAGATTGGTTAAGGATTTAAATGTACGATTAATGTCGGAATTTGGCCAAGTATGATTTGAGAAATTATGTTGAATATGAGTTGACTTAATTTTGGATTTAAGAGTTTGGAAATATGGTTGGTACAATTTTATCAATGGGTTTGATTGGAAGTAAATGATTTTGGTTGATGTTTATTAAATCGGAAAGGTTCTGAAAATGGTTTTACCATCGATTGGTTTTGAGGATGTTGAGAACTTGGGTTCGTGTGTATGAATGTTGGTCCGGTAGCTTATGGAAATGGCTTGATGATAGGTGTGTATTGCTTTTGGATTACTTTGGACTTGCATCTGGGCCCTTGCTTGTGTTATCTTGCTGTTCTGCATCTTCAGGTAAGTTCCCTAGGGGGCTTACTCAGGTTGGACATTCATGCCTGTTGTTGCATTTTATGTTAGGTGTTGCATATGCATAAAAAGCATGCCATGTAGTATCATGTTTAGGTTGCATTAATTGATTGAGCATCTGTTTACTTTATGCGTTTGAAACAGAACGTCCGTTATCTGTGATAGTCCTAGAGTTAGGCATGACTTCCTTATTGTGGAGCGGGTACCCTGAGTCAATCGAGTCATGTTTAGGTTGCATTAATTGATTGAGCATCTGTTTACTTCATCGGGTACCCTGAGTCAATCGAGTCATGACTTCCTTATATTATGCCTGCGGGCTTTATTGTGGAGCGGGTTAGGCATGCGTGCCCCCCGATTATGAATGAATGCATTCACGAGCTGGCCAGTCTCCACCTATCGGAAGGGGTGGAGGTAGGAGAGGGATATATGCCACTTGGCATTGTCTTGGGGCCCTTTACAGTATTTCTGCACATTATTATGAACTAGGAACATGCTAGTGTGTTTGAATTTCGTACTGCATTAGAGCATCTTTATTAGGTATAGCACATACTATGTGGCCTCAGCGAGGACTGCCGGTCCCGCATGAGTGGCTCGATCTGACTCCTTTCCCCGTTCTTCTTTTAAAGGTTTTTCTGCAGATCTTGTTTGCTCCCTGCTGATGTGACGGGAAACCCTTGGGCGAATCCAAGAACCTGACTAATATTCTAACTTGGCAAATGGTAATCACTTGTTTATGATTTGGTTTTGACCCGATTCGGTTGTGTCATTTGTATCTTAACTTTGCTTCCGCTTTATTTCATTTGAATTGGATTTCACGACATAGTCTTAGAACATGTTAAGGGTACCCAACGACCCTACGATACTTTAGGGTTTGAAATCCCTCTTTATTACTGACCTTTGAAATGAGTTTGAAACCTCGACCCGTACCTGGATTGCAAGATCCGAACAAGAGTTTTCATCCCTTGAAACGTAACCCGGAAATCATAATTCTAGGCCGTTACAATATACTACTTGAACTTCCTTTTCTGAATCTTAATAGGCATGGCCTTGATGTGTTGATATGTTGACATGATAAATCTGCTATGACTGGTTCTACTTGTAGTGCGATGTTATGCGATTTTGAGAATTGATGTGTACTGCCTTGATGTTAAACAACCCATTATACATTTCCACTCACATCCCTTGAACCCATGAGAGTTTCTTAACTCCCCTTTTTTTATCTTTTATCTCTTCTTTCAACTTTTTTTTATTCATTTACCAAAATTATAATAATATATTATAATGATAATATTTATATTATATAATATAAATATTTGTATATGTGAATTTAATTATCTAATTTATATGTACGATAAATTAATTGTTTTCTATTTTTAGTAAAATTTTAAAAAATTAAAAGATAATATCTATTTATTTATCCGTTTTAACACAAAATAAAGATTCGAAAGTTAATTGCAATTAGAAAACTTAATTGAAACTAAATTTGTAGGTTGTGGTCTCCATTTTCAACTTTGGTAGCTGTGGTCCCCAATTTTAACACTAATTCCCTTTCCAATTCTTTAGATGTGGTCCCCAATTTTGTAGGTTGTGGTTCTCATTTTCAACTTTTTAACCAGCACATGTCCCATCGTTTTTAGTCTCATTTTATAAAATATCAAATAAATAAATTTCTTAAAATGGGGTTAAAGAACGACCGTTGTGGGTGCTATTACAAAATGTAGAACTAGTGCTCCATTAACACACCATTTTTCTTTGTTATAAGGGCATGTTTAACGGTAGGTTCTTGGGAGATACTAGGATTAAATATGAATAAAAAAAAGGGATGGAGTCCAAGTACCTCCCTTTTGGATACTACCCCTGGTATTTCATCAAGTATCCCCCATTTAAAGAATGTGTCAGTGGCTTTTTTTTTCTTCAAATGAACGAAGCCAAAATGAAGCGTTTAGAGGTCGGAGACCACGAGACGCACCGTGTCACCTGGGTGTTGGCGTCACATAGCTGGAGCGGCAGAGGACAGCTGTCGACGCAGAATTGGGGCGCTGGGGGACGGCTGTGATGAAGTGGAGCAGACGGCTGAGATTTAATATCTTGGCAGTTTTTTAACATGTAGAAAATGCAATTTTTGACAATGAAAATATTTTAAAAAATAAAAATAAAAATTACCAAAATATTAGATTAATTTTTCTCTACACATAGACATCAACTTTGAATATGTTTGATTTTATTTTGAATTTTTTTTTTTCAAATACAATTACATGTAATAATACTTTTTAAAAATATTATTCATAAATTAATCAATAGTATTAATTTATGAATAATATTTTTTACCGGGAAATAAATATTATAAATTAAGCTAGATTGAAGAAAATTAGTCGAGAGGGGTATAATTGTAAATTCCTTTGTTAGTAAATGATGGAAATAATTATGGAAGAGGGGTATAATTGTAAATTGAATTGATAGGAAAATATGGGTTTTGTGATAATATGGATGTTATTGATAAAGTGGGAAAAGTGAGAATGAGATCCTATGATGATGTGGCGGAAAGAGAAGAATAAAATATTAATATTCCTAGTATCTCCAGTATCCCTTGATAAACATGGCCTAAGAGTTACAAAGACTCTCCTTCAATCATTTTGGAGCTTTAATTCCTCCATTTGTTGATGACACATTTGAATTCCTTGGGACTGCTGTGTATAATTAAATTAAAGGCCCATGATTCGTGAGAAATTGGAAATATCACGTCATGATTAGCCAGTGTGGAATATGAATAATCGCCCCAAAATAATCCAATCTTTTTTTTTTACTCCAACCTTCTATAAAATCAGAAAAAACCTTCTATCTAGGTTATCCATCTCCTCCTCACCAATGGTTATCCACCCTTTCTCTCTATATATAATAGATCATGGTTCGGTCCGAATCAAACCGAGCCAAACGTTTCGGGTAGGAACCGACGACCCGATTTTTTTAGGAGGTCGAACTCTTCCAATTGGATTGAACCCTTTTTTTTTAAAATACAAATTACACATTATATATATATAATATATATTTATATATTTTAACATATATATATATATATATATATATATATATATATATATATATATATATATATATATATATATATATATATATATATCACACACATAGGGTTGGGTTCAGGTGCAAAGGTCACCAAAAATGAGAAGGAAAGAAGCGATTTCATTGGTCCATACGGATTAAAATAATATAAATTTAATTTTAAAAAAACGCGCGTCCAATACCACCTAATCCCTTCCCGCGCTCACCAGCTCTCCTCCCAGTCGCATCTTCACGCGCGTGTGAACACGCGAGCTCCACTGAATCCAAAATTAAAGCCCAACACCTCTGTAATTAATTTGGAAAACTTTTTGCCTTTGGAGAGAGGGAGGGGTCGAACTAAAGACCACTTGCTCCTCTCCCCAAGTGTCAAACACCACACCAAAGAACTCATTTGATTATTATTGCACTTAATTAAATTTGTACTCTATATTGATATCCTTTTCATTTTTTTAATACCCCGTATTTGATCAATTTATAAATTATATGTTAAACGAAATGTTGATGCATCTTTCACACTTAAAACAATTCACATTTTTATAATTTAATTTTTTTTAAAAATTATAATAAATATTTAGTCACCCCAATGAACCACACCCAGTGAACCAACTTCTGTTTAGTCACTGAACCAACCTCTGTTTAGTCACTGAACCAACCTCTATTTAGTCACTGAACCAATCTATTTAGTCACTTAACCAACCTCTATTTAGTCACTGAACCAACCCATTTAGTCACTGAACCAACCTCTATTTAGTTACTGAACCATCCTATATTTAGTCACTGAATCGCCCTCTATTTAGACACCGAACCAACCTATTTAGTCACTGAACCAACCTCTATTTAGTCACTGAACCAACATCTATTTAGTCACTGAATCAACCACTATTTAGACATTCAACCAACCTATTTAGTCACTGAACCAACTTCTATTTAGTCACTAAACCAACCTCTATTTAGTCACTGAACCTCTCTCTATTTAGTCAATGAACCAACATATTTAGTCACTGAACCAACCTTTATTTAGCCACTGAATCAACCTCTATTTAGCCACTGAACCAACCTCATTTAGTCACTGAACCAACATCTATTTAGTCACTGAATCAAACTCTATTTAGCCACTGAACCAACCTACTTAGTCACTGAACCAACCTTTATTTAGACACTGAACCAACCTCTACTTAACCACTGAATTCAAGTCAAATAAAGTTTCAAACCATTCTTCTTTTATTTTTTTTAATGCTTAATTTTTATTTTTTTATTTTTAAATAAAATGGTTTATGAACCACGTCTATTTAATCCATGAACCAATATATATTTAGTCATTAAACCACTGTATATATATGTGCTGAACCAGTTACTATAAAATTGATGAACCACTCCTATTTACTTCATGAATCACTTTAATTTTATTCATAAACCATTACATATTTAGTCACTAAATAACTCTCTATATATGTGTTAAACCATTTACTATAAAATTGATGAACCAATTCTATTTAATTCCAAACCTCTAATTCAATTCAATTTAAAAGAAACCAACAAATTGATAATCTGTAGCTAACGATTCCTCATTCAATTAGTACAACAAATTAATAACAAGACTAAAGCATACTCCGTAGAAGTTTAATGAAATAGAATTCATCAAGGTGAAAGGAAATGATGCATTATTTAGAACGGTCAAGCAAAATCATTCACTCGCTTCTTCATCAATGTCTCGACAAAATCAAGATCTTTGTCATTTTGTTGCCAGAATGGCAGTAGAGGAAGCGTGAAGAAAGGGGACAAGAACAGCAACACAACTCAACACAATAACGCCATCCCCCGCTTTGTACACCGGATTTCAATCTCCCGACCCTAAATACCAACAAATCCCAAATCTGAGCACCGCCGAGCCCGCCTCGTACAGGATGGAAGTTGAGGAAGGGACATGGAAGCTTAGGACGACTGGACTGGCGGCGACTCCTGAGAGAGAGAGCACCGCTGGCATTCTCAAGTCGCGGACGAAGAAATTAAAGGGAACGAGATCGTGGCCGTGGTCTTCAGGAATCACTTGACTTCGGTCACGGTGCTCTACTCCCATGGCAACGTCGTTGATGTCGATCAGATGGTGGAGGGAGGAGGCGGAGGAGAAGGGCGAAGAAGGAGAAACGCCTGATTGAGTAGATCGAAGAAAGCGACTAGGGTAGAAGAAGGAAAAGCGCGTGAGGGTTTTTTTCTTTGGTTAAAAATCAGATCTGTCTCCACCAATAGGAACGCGTCTTTCCTTCTCACCGGACCAAATTATTCTCACTTGAACCCTCCATATATATATATATATAGGGAAGCTTTAAAATGTAAAAACTCATTAACGTGTAAAATCCGCTTAACGTGTAAAATTTTATATTTTAATGGCACGGCTTGATTGAAAAAAAAAAGATTAAACCCGCCTCTCGCCATCCCAGATTCCCACAGATCCGTCTCTCTCCATCTCCTTCTCCCATGGCAACCGGAGGTCCTTCCTCGCACCGCTGCCGACCGCCGCTGCACTTGCAACACCATCCCGCACTCCTACCGACCACCAGCCACAGCCAGCACCTCCGTTCACTCCCAGCGCCTCCAATCGCCATCCACTTTCATTCCCATCGCCGTCCAGGGCTGTTCTAGCCCAAACTCGCGGGGTTCCGACAGCGCCTCCCATCGCATCCCATCGCCGTCCACTGCTGCTCGAGCCCGCACTCGCCTTCATTCGCTCGCAATCGCACTCTCGCTTCCCTCTCTACTCGCAATCTCACTCGCTTGCTTAATTCCCAGATCTGAGATCTGAAATCGAATTAGACCCAAGCGCCGACGTTAATGTTGTCCTCCCCTTGCTTCCCTCTCTGCTCGCAATCTCCTTCTCTTCGCCAGCGCTCGCTCGCTCTCGATTTGGCCATTCGCAAGCTTTGCTCCTCCATTGATTCTCGTGTGTTTGATGAAATCTTGATCCTAAGCTCGTCGTGAAGGTTTTTACACATCTTTCCCTTTTCCCCCTAAATTAATTTTAGGTTTTCAGCTTGATGTAAATGCATTTGCTGCTATATACATTTGTAGCTAGAAGAGAAATTGAACAGAGCTAGATGTATTATTGTTGAACAGAGCTAGATGATTTATATCTATTTCCAATTTGCAAGGATTAGCCATTGTTTGTAGACTTAGAGCCGCGGGAGGAGATCAATTAATCGATGATTAATTTGCAAGGATTAGCCTTTGTTTATTACAATTATTTAGATTGTTTGAATGATTTAGGTTGAGATTGAAAATCTAGGGTTTGATTTAGGAGCGGAATTTGGGGCTTTTTGCCAAAAGCCAAATTGATTGAAATTGATGATATGGTTGTGTTGTTGGGTTGATTTTGAGCTAATTTCATGTTTATAGCATTGTCAAATTGTTTGTGAATCATGAGCTAATTGAATTTTAGAATTTTATTGTACTATGCTTTAGGTCGATTAGGTTCTTCTATTTTAACACAAAAATCATAATTTAGCCTATTAGCTCAATTGGTAGAGCAATGTGCATTTGCACAAAGATGTGGGTTCAAATCCCACATAGGTTACATAATAGACAAGAGCGCAACAATCGCAAATTGTTAATCATGCACATTGTAATCTTAGTTATGCACAATTGTATCCTACTTTTGCACACTTGTATTCTAAATGTGCACAATACAATTTTATTTTCACATTTTATGTTCTTATATTTGCACTTGAAAGTTGCACAAAAGCACTTTAAAATTGCACAAATGCACTTTAAAGTTGCACAAATGCACTTTAAAGTTGCACAAATGCACTTGACAGTGGCACAAATGCACTACACAGTTGCACTTTATGTTCTTATATTTGCACATTACGATTTTATTTTTGCACTTTATACTCTTATTCATGAAGAGAAACATCGAACTTCTAAGCGATAAACATATATAGTTGCACAAATGCACTTCACAGTTGCACAAATGCACTTCACAGTTGCGCACACAAATGCACTTCGCAGTTGCACTTTATGTTCTTATATTTGCACATTACGATTTTATTTTTGCACTTTATACTCTTATTCATGAAGAGAAACATCGTACTTCTAAGCGATAAACATATATAGCCTATGCGGGGTTTGAACCCGCATCTTTGTGCGTAGGCACAATGCTCTACCATTTTGAGCTAATAGGCTTTAGTGCAAAAACCACTAAGGGCATGTTTGAGCTAATAGGCTTTAGTGCAAAAATCATGTGTTAATTGTTTTAATGGATAAAATGAAGTTTTTGCAATGAAATCTTAAGAAAAGAGGGTCATCTAAGCATTCAAATCACACAAATGTAAAGCACGTGAATGGGTGTGCTGAATTCATCATAAATCTCAGTCAAAGCACCTTTCTCAAAATATATGCAAGATGCATGTTATAAAAATCTGTTTTTTGTAAAAACAGAACAACATATTGATCTCTTTGTAGTGGAACACTGGAAGGGCTTCTATGAGTGCCTGATCAAGACCTGAATCATGGAGTTCAAACAGCTGATGCAGCTGTCTCTGGAAGGTGTCAGTCCCTGGCACTTTTGGGTACTGGTTTTCTGAGCGGGAAGCTAAGGAAATTGTCTTTCCTTACGGATAGGCTTGATGCATTGGTAATATTTTATCACAGGCGAATGAAGATTGTAACTGTTACAGTTATGATGCGAGGAAGCTTGATGAAGCAAAATGTTTTCATCAGGATCACGTCTCGGCGGTGTATGGACTTTATGATGCCATTCTTTTTGTAGTATCTACTATGTCGCATGCCTGTCCTTTACAACGCTAAATGTCATAACATCACACATAACAATTTGGCAACTTCCTTGACAGGTTGGATATTGACTACTCACCGACGGGACGGGAGTTTGTTACAGGATCTTATGATAGAACTGTAAGCTGTGATAATTCTATTAAATTCTTCTCTTTTAAGTTTTTTGTTGGCTTCTCTATTCTTCTATTTATAATTGAGCTCCTATGTGCAGGTAAGAATTTTCCCTTACAATGGTGGCCATAGTAGGGAAATCTATCACACCAAGAGAATGCAGAGGTATGTATTTTATTCACCAACAATTAGTAGCACAGTCCTATACATAAGTAATTTTGTGAATCCGAGAACAAGTGGACCCTTTACTTATTTCAATCTGTACAGGGTATTTTGTGTGAAGTACAGCTCTGATGCATCTTACATTATATCCGGAAGTGATGACACAAATCTTCGGCTTTGGAAAGCTAAAGCATCTGAACAACTAGGAGTTGTAAGTACCTCTCAGCTTCTGACTTGTGACATGGTTTTGCTTCTTGCTTCTTACCTTATTACAACCGTAGTAGGAGGTTCAGTTTCAGGCAGACTTTGGTTTAAGACATTGTTATCCTTTTGAGCAATGATATGTCCCTTATTTGGGTTCATTTCAGAATCATTAGACACATTAACAATAGAAGAATGGGAAACATGTAAGTCACCTTGTTGTCCCTTCATTGGAATCCTTTCATTTCTACATTGTAAATCTATATTCGAAATTAAACAGGTATTTTGTCCCTCCATAGGGATCTTTTCAGCATTTAAACATTCAAATTGTCCCTCATTTGGGATCTTTTGCACATCAATGTCTATCCTAAAAGACCCGGCCAGATCCGGGGGAAGAGGAGGAGTGTTGCATACCTCTGAAGATCGAAATGGCTTAAAAACAGACGAAGGGGAGGAGCCTGGAGGGTGCTTTGTCGCTTCTTGATCACCTGGATCCATTTGTTGGGGGTGTATGGATGTACCTTTAGGCAGGAATCCTAGCACTGTCATCTTCGAACCTGAGTTGGCACTGCTTGCTGCTGTGATTGGGCTAGGAGTAAGGCATTTTGCCCGACGTCCTGGCGGCTGGCTATGGCCCTTTTCCCTACTCATTTCTAGTTTCTCAACCTGGGATTCCTTTCCGAGCTCAAACAGGCTGTTCAAGCCCTAGAAATTTGCTTTTTTTTTTTTCAATCCAGCCTTCAAGCTTCAAATTGGTAAGGGTACAATCCTTCCAGGCTTCAATTCCACAAAGGTATGGTGTTTTCAAAACAGATAGAGGGGTGGGGAGGAGTTAATTTGAGATTCCGATGGATGAGGAGGAGTCAGAGGGAGATCCGAAGGTTGTAAACCCTAGAAATTAGGAACAACATAAACTTTGCTACCTCTTCCTGCTCGTTTGAATCGAGAGCGCCATTGGTCGGAGACAGATTTGGAGAGAAGCAGTGGCTTGTTGAGCTTGAAAGCCTTCATGACACTTCTTTGTGGCGTAGGAAGCGGGACGAGGCATAGCTCAACTGAGAGAGAGAAAACGAGAAATTGGGAGGGTGGCAGGAGCTCCGAGGTCGGCGTCGTCGCCGGATTTGAAGAGGGTGAGGAACAGCTAACCGGCATCGATGGTGCGGAGGAGAGTGAGAGAGGAACGGAGGGGCAGCCATGGTCGGTGTCTTCCTTCGCCTTCGGGAGGGCTCTGCTGGGCGAGGAACAGAGGAGCGGCCTAATTAACTTTTTTTTAATTGAGGCGCGTGTGGGATAGGATTAAAATACTAAATTTTACACGTTAAGCGGATTTTACACAATAAGGAGTTTTTACATTTGAAGTAAACCCTATATATATATATATATATATATATATATATATATATATATATATATATATATATATATATATATATATAGGGTTGGGTTCGGGTACACACAACTCTAAAAGTGAAAAGGAAATAAGCAATTTGATCGTTCCACGTGTGAAAAAGGGAATTAAAATTATGAGACACGCGGCTTCCCAAATTAATTAATAACACTCACCTAAATTAATTAGCAACACCCTCACTCTCACGTACACACTAATTAATTGCACGCGCCAACTTACTAATTAATTAGAAATAAGACGTACAAGTAAAAGTGTTCACATGAACTTTTAAAAATCTTTTTTTTTTGGCATTTTCACTTGTTAAAAAAATATATATTTGGGTGTCATTTAATTTTATCTACACATAGACACCCACTTTGTATATGTTTTGTTGAAAAAAAAATTGACAAGTAGTGATTCAATAATTTTATTCACAGTGGTTCAACAATTTTATTCACAGTGGTTCAACAATTATTTTCACAGTGGTTCGGCAATTTAATTCACAGTGGTTCAACAATTTTATTCACAGTGGCTCAGCAATTATTTTCACAGTGGTTCAGCAATTTAATTCACAGTGGTTCAGCAATTTTATTCACAGTGGTTCAGCAATTTCATTCACATTGGTTCCGGAATTTTATTCACATTGGTTCCGGAATTGTATTCACAGTGGTTCAGCAATTTTATTCACAGTGGTTCAACAATTTTTATTCACAGTGGTTTAGCCATTTTATTTGTACTGATTCACTTGGTATTAAAATTCTGAACCACTTGGTTTAAACCTTTGAACCACTTGGTATAAAAACCCTGAACCACTTACGCTTAAAACTTTGAACCACTTAGTATTAAAACCTTGAACCACTTGGTATAAAAACCCTGAACCACTCGATATTAAAACCCTGCATCACTTGATATAAAACCCTGAACCATTTGGTTTTAAAACCCTGAACAACTTAGTATAAAATATATGAACCACTTGGTTTTAAAACCTTGAACCACTTTGTATTAATAAAGCATAGATTTTAGAGATCAATTTCTAAAAAAAAAAATTCAAATTGTTAACAGGAAAGAGATGAACCACTAACATTTTTTTTTGAAAAAAATTAAAAGAATTCAATTTGTAAACAGGGTAGGAAAAAGTCAAAGAGAGATTTCATCCACAAGCCACAAGGACGCCGCCAGCAAACTCCATTTTGGTCCTCCGTTGGCTTCGCTCGGCGACGCCGATCAAATCCCGTGGTCACTTCTCCTCTCTCTGTCATGTCCGGCCGGTGGTGTTTGCTCCCGTTTCGGTTGGTTTCCTCCCTCGCCTTCTCCCTTCTCTTAGTCCGGCCTCGACTTCGCTCGACAGCGTCGATCTGAATCCCGGTTTATCCCTCTCCTCTATGCTCAGTCCGACCGGTTTCGGATTGTTCCCGACCTGTCTTCTCCCTCCGACTCGGTGACCATCTCTGTTGTGCCCCGGGTCGCCGGTTTGGTGTGGGTCCTCCCTTGCTGCGCTCGGCGCAGTGCCGAATCTGCTCTACCGGTGGTCTCGCCGCCGGCCACCATGTGTGATTTAGTGTCTGCCAGTGTGATAGACCATTGGTGTGCAAGGTTGAGAGCGATCGGTCTCAGATCGTTTGCTTCCATGGGGGTGGAGAGATCAGTCTCAGATCTGTAACGAAGCGCGTGAGAGGGACTGAGAGGGATTTTTAATTTTATTTTTCTTAATAAAATTTAACGAATAAAAATCCTTCTTTCCTTCTCACCGAAAGAAATTATTCTCACTTGAACCCTCCCCCATATATATATATATATATATATATATATATATATATATACACCAATTGTGTTTTGATCGAGTATGAAAACTCTAAGTGTAAAATGAATGACTTGTACAATAAGTGCTAGTGTTTCTCTCAACTCTTAAGCAATGATCACCAAATAGGATTTAGGAGAATGTAAGAGAAACTTGACGAATGCTTTAGGATGCTATGAATGCTTGTGTTGTTGCTTAGATAATCCATCCTTCTTAGCTTTCGTCCTTTTATAGTTGGAACACTTGTAGAGCTTCTTGGAAGGAGACCGTTTGAAATTCAAATCATTTCCAAAGTATTTGAATTCTTTCCAAAAGAAGATCCTTTGTGTGCCTTCCAAGAGTTCTTCCAACTTTCTTCATGATCAAGTATGATCAATTGGAGATCGGTTCTTTCCTTGTATGAAAAGTGAAAACATGAAAGAATATGCATAATGTATCTAGTACATAAAATGGGTTAGATGAGAAACTCATATATAAATCGATAAAGCCCAAGTCTCATCACATAGCCCAATATAGAGCCCATTATAATTTAGGCCCAAAAAGATTGGCTTCGAATTCTTTCCTGTAAAAGAACAAGTTGAACTAGATAACAACATAAGTGATCAAAACATTTTAGTCTGGGTTTCAAGGTCTTGAAACCCAGCCTTTTTGTTTTTCATCATCCTTCAGATCACCTGCACGTTAGTTCTCAAGATCTTACAATCAAGGTGGAGTACAAACTTATAGTTACTTATGAGGGCACAAGTCAAGTCAAAGAGAGTAAGATTAATATCTTTCTCAGGCAATACGAACTTTTCAAGATGAATCCTGATGAGACAGTAAAGGAGATGTTCACGAGATTCACTCAAATTGTTAACAACCTCGACTCACTTGGGAAAAACCTTCTCCAACCCAGAAAAGGTTCGAAAGGTTCTAAGGAGCCTTCCAAAAACCAAGTGGGGTCCCAAGGTTACTGCAATTGAGGAAGCTCAAGATCTCTCTACACTACCATTAGATGATCTTCTCGGAAAACTTATCACTCATGAGATGATATTAAACGAGGAAGATGGAGAAGTACCTTCAACAACAAAGAACCTTGCTTTGTAGGGGAGATGGGACTTGTGAGTTGGGCAATATTTTGGGTAGTACTTTTGGTATACCTTGGTATACATTTTACGTGAGACTCCAGTGTATGGTCTTGCTTTTTGTACCTTGGGTTAATCCCTCCATCTATATATTTACCAGTTCAGAACAAAGAACCTTGCTCTCAAAGCAAAGAAAGATCACTCACAATCTGAGAGTGATGAATCAGACGACGAAGATGATCCCTTTGCTCTCATCATACGGGGATTAGCTCGAATTCTGAATATGAAAAAACAATTTTCCAAGCGTGAAAATGCTGATTCATCTAGATTCAAAAGAAAGTCTCCCAACATGTCAAAGAAGCCAAAAGTGCTAACATGTTTTGAGTGTGGCGAGACAGATCATCTCGTAAAGGAGTGCCCTATGAAGAAAAGAAATAAGTTCGAGAAATATGAACAAAAGAAAAAGGCTATGCTTGCAACCTGGAGTGACCCAGATTCATCATGTGACTCAGACACCGAAAAAGAACAGGCTAATCTCTGTCTTATGACTGAACACGAAGGATCACAGACTCAAGACCTTGATCAAGTGGTAAGAAATCCCTAGTCCTCCTGATGTTCTTTCTGAAGTCCTAAGAAATATGATTTCTAATGAAGATGCTTACAACAGTGATATCAACACCTTGAAAGAAAAGCTGATAGATCAACAGAAATGTATTGGTGATATGTCGCTGGAAATGAAAAATCTTGAAACATCTCGGTCGGCCCTTGACGTTAAAGTCAAGACCTTGAGCTCAGAGAATTCTGATCTCAGGCAAAGCCTCTCCTCTCTAAAGAATCGTAATGAGGATTTAGAGAAAGAGAAGGCGAAGCTAACCGATAAGTGTCAAGACCAGCAGACTTCACTCATTCAATTCACCAGATCTAAAGCTAATCTTGATAAGATGTTGGGTGAACAACAACTCTCTATTAATAGAAGTGGTATTGGATACAACAAGAATTTTTCAAAGAAACCTAGCACCACTTTCGTTAAGGCTAAAGGCTATTGGCGTTCACCTACTTGCTTCCATTGTTGTAAGAAAGGGCATGTTAGAGAAACCTGTCCATATAGGAGAAAGGATACCTACATCATTAGAAATACATTTCCAGTTCGACTTAATGAACAAATAAAACAAGTTTGGGTTCCTAAAGGGACAAGACTACCCAACATGGTCTATCCTCATTATGAATCTAAAACTATGTATTGGTCTAGCCGGAAAGGTTGATGTTGGTATTGCAGGATATCATCAAGAGCAAAGAGCCAAAATGGATAATGGACAGTGGATGCTCACGACACATGAGTGGAAAGAAATCTCTATTTCAAGATCTTAAGGAACAAACCACTGGAACAATTACTCTTCGTGATAAAGGGAAGTGCAACATTATTGGTATTGGTAATATTGGTAATCCAGAAAGTTGCATTAAGGATGTTTATCTTGTTGATGGATTAAAGTATAACCTTTTAAGTGTCTCTCAGTTGTGTGACAAAGGAAACAAAGTTGGCTTTGACAGACACAAGTGTGAAGTCAGGAATGAAGAGACTGATGATCTAATCCTCATTGCTCACAGGAACAACAACACTTATGCTGTAAATGCTAATCATATTACAGGTACAAAACTCAAGTGCCTCAAGGTCTTGACAGAAGACCCCAGCCTATGGCATAGAAGACTAGGTCATGTAAGCATGCACACCCTCAATAAGCTCAAAACAAGAGACCTTGTGAGAGGATTGCCTGATCTAAACTTCAAGAAAGAAGATCTTTGCAATGCATGCACAAGAGGCAAACAGACACGCAGTTCCTTCAAACCTAAAAAGGTTGCAAGTTCCTCTCACCCTCTTGAGTTGTTACATATGGACTTGTGTGGACCTATGCGAGTCAAATCTCCAAAGGGTAAACAATACATCCTGGTTATTATTGATGATTTCTCTCGTTTTACATGGATCTCCTTTTTAAGAGAAAAATCAGAGGCTTTGCTCGAGTTTTCTAAACTTTGCAAAGAGTTGCAGACCTTGAAAAACATACCTATTGTCTCCATAAGGAGTGATCATGGTAGAGAATTTGATCAACTTAAGTTTGGTTTGTTCTGTGCTAAATATGGAATTTCACACAACTTTTCAGCACCTAGAACTCCTCAACAAAACGGAGTTGTGAAACGAAAGAACCGCACTTTGGAGGACATGTCTAGAACAATGCTTTTGGAAAATGGTTTGCCAAAAATCTACTGGGCTGAGGCTGTTAATACAGCTAACTACATTTTGAATCGATGCTTAATTCGTCCCATTTTGAAAAAGACTCCTTATGAACTTTTCAAAGGAAGAAAGCCTAGCATTTCCTACTTCAAACCTTTTGGATGCACTTGCTTTGTTCATAACAATGGCAAAGATAATCTTGGAAAATTTGACGCTCGTAGTGATGAAGGTATCTTCCTTGGTTATTCTACTACTAGCAAAGCTTATAGAGTTTATAGCAAGCGCACCAAAATTGTTGAGGAGAGTATCCATGTGGTATTCGACGAAAGCAACTATGGTGTGTTGAGTGAAGGTTTTGCAGATCTCAATCTAAATCATCATGATTCGGATGGAGAAGAAGTGGACAAGGCTGAAAATAAGCAGGATCAAGAAAGAAACATGCAAGAACAAATCCAAGATACCAACGAGCTATCTCAAGACCTTGAGAAGGGACTACGGAATCAGGATTCAGTCATTGAAGAATCCAACACTCAAATTATCTCTCAAGACCTTGAAGAGAGACCTGCTACTAGTTCAAACAATCAGGGTCCAAAGCTACGAAAATTCAAACATGCCTCTTCACACTCAGCTCAAGATATCTTATCAGATCCATCATCTGGGGTACAAACTCGATCTAGATTAAAGAATCTTTGTGCCTTCTATGCTTTTGTTTCTCTTATAGAACCAAAGACCCCAGCTGAAGCACTCAAGGACTCGGATTGGATCACTGCCATGCAAAATGAGCTAAATGAGTTTGAAAGGAACAAGGTATGGACTCTTCAACCCAGGCCACAACACCAATCAGTCATAGGAACTAGATGGGTGTTTCGAAATAAACTGGATAAAGCAGGCAAGATCATTCGAAACAAAGCAAGACTTGTTGCTCAAGGATACAATCAAGAAGAAGGTATAGACTACGAGGAGACATTTGCTCCCATAGCAAGGTTAGAAGCTATACGAATATTACTTGCTTTTGCATCTTTCATGGGTATCAAGCTATTTCAAATGGATGTCAAATGTGCATTCCTAAATGGGTTCTTAGAAGAAGAGGTTTATGTTGCTCAACCACCAGGCTTTGAAAGTGAAGAATTTCCTAATCATGTGTATAAATTGGACAAAGCTCTCTATGGTCTCAAACAAGCCCCATGAGCTTGGTATGAAAGATTGTCCAAATACCTTCTTGAAAATGGCTTTCAGAGAGGATTGATTGATAAAACTCTCTTCATCAAAACTCGTGGAAATGATCTTTTGATTGTTCAAATATATGTAGACGATATATTATTTGGTGCTACTAACAAGATCATTTCCACGAGTTTTGATGAAGAGAGTTTTCTGAAATTATGTGCAGGGAATTCGAAATGAGTCTCATGGGAGAATTAAACTTCTTCCTTGGTTTACAAGTTCATCAAACAAGTAAGGGTATCTTTCTAAATCAAGGGAAATATACCAGGGTACTAAAGAAATACAAAATGGAACAATCAAAGGTAGCAAAGACCACTATGAGCTCCACTCTCTCTCTTGATCAAGATAAGAATGGTAAGAATGTGAACCAAAAAGAGTACAGAGGTATGATTGGTTCACTCCTATACCTTACTGCTAGTAGACCTGGCATAATGTTCAGTGTCTGTATGTGTGCTCGATTCCAAAGTGACCCCAAAGAGTCTCACCTTATTGCTGTAAAAAGAATCTTCAGATAACTAAATGGATCTCAAGACCTTGGGCTATGGTATCCCAAACAAAGTAACTTTCATTTAGAAGGCTACTCAGCTGCAGATTTTGCAGGATATAAAGTTGATAGAAAAAGCACTTCTAGATGTTGCCAACTCCTAGGATCCTCCTTGATAAGCTGGCACTCTGAGAAACAGAATTCAGTAGCCTTATCAACTGCAGAAGCCGAGTACATTGTTACTGGTGCATGTTGCTCACAGATTCTTTGGATAGCACAACAACTCAGAAACCTTGGAATGGATCTTAAAGGTATTCCTATCTTGTGTGATAGTACTAGTGCTATTTCAATCACTAAAAATCCAGTGCAGCATTCGAGAACCAAGCACATTGATGTGAGACACCATTTTATAAGAGATCATGTGGAGAAAGGTGATGTATCAATATCCTTCATATCCACTGACTTTCAGTTAGCTGATATTTTTACTAAACCACTCCCTGAAGATCGTTTCAATTTTATTAGATTGGAGTTGGGTATGCTTAATAAGGAAGCACTTTCTTAGGGTGAGCAATTGCTCCCTATATGAAAGTCATGAATTCAAATGAAATCTCAAGACCTTGACTTCATAAGGTTGCTGGATGTTCATCTGAATAAAATTATTTTGGATCAAACTCTGGTTAATATCTGTAAAGGCTCGGAACTTAAAATCCTAAATTATTGGAAAAAGGAAATTAAAAATGAACATAAATTGAATTTAGAACTCATTTAGCGGATTCTGGCCGAAATATAAAATTTGACGAATAATTTCCGTCATTGTACCTCGAAAATTCAAAATAATTATCGGATGGCGATATCCTTGTTGATTTTAAAAATCTAATTGATCGAGAAAGCAAGAGGCGGGAAAACTAACATTCGGAAATTAATTTTGGGATTCAAAATTCGCGTATTCAGGATTTAATTCCGGGTATTTGTTTAACCAATCCCACACACAATCCCTCACCCACTCCCATCACTCACCTTACCCTTCAGATTCAACCCACCCCCTCAGGCCCTCACCCCGTCATTCATTCATTCAATCATCGTCATCCCCCTCACCTGCTCCTCGGGCCTTCACCGTCACCTGTGGTCACCACACCTCCTAGCCACCACCACCATTTCCTCCTCGCCATCACCACCTCCTTTCGTCGCTGCCACCGCCACCGCCACCGTTCGCCCCTGGTTGCCGGAGCCACAACCCCATCACTTCTCCCTTGTTGCCAAGAGGAGGAAATCCCAAGCCACTTCGATCCTCCTCTTTCCTCGAATCCAACGGCTGCAGCAACTTCAGGGCCACTTCCTTCGACGTCCATCGACACACCGGAGCCACCCAGGAGCCGCCCAGCGCCGCCGCAGAGCCACCAGAGCTCCATTTTCTCGTTCGAGTGTGAACGCCGCTTCGGTATGCCGTTCTCCACCGTTTTCGATCGAAATCATCCTCGAGCTTCACCATCACGCTCACCCATGCCCGACGCAGGTCCGACGAGCCATCGTGAGCCACCGACGAAGCCCAGAACTCCGATCAAGGCCTCGGACGTCGCGAAATCCCTCGGTGAGCTTCGTTCCTTCCCTTCCTTATACCGTTCATTCCTTTCATTCTTTTGGTTGGGAAGAGAGAGTGAGAGCCGAGTGTGGGAATCTGGGGCAAGGTCAAGGGCTCCGGCGAGATCGAGACCTCCGACGAGCGCTGCGAGAAGCGGGAGCGATGAGAAGCGCACGCGAGAGCGCTGGAGAGAGCGAGGCATGAGAGCAGGAGCGAGAGAGCTGAGAGGCGGGGCGAGACCACGGAGCCGGAGCCAGAGCTGGTGAGCCACGGCTGAGCAAGGCGGAGCCAAGGTGCGGTGAGGAGGCGAGGTCGAGCAAGGCGGCTGATGTCATCCTCCTCAATTGCGGCTTGACGTTGACGCTCAAGGATTTGTTGTTGTTGTCGACACCTCTCCTCTTCAATTTCCGCTTGCCGTTGAAGCCAAAGGCGGCGCCTTTGAGCCTCTCGTTGTCGCTCTAAAGTTTGTTGTTGTAGCCAAGCTCTCCGACATAACTCTTGTTGGCGTCGTTGTTGTTTAGCACGTTCCAAAGCAAAAAATCCATCCAATGGATCGGGATCATCCTCCAAGTCGCCACAAACTTCCCAACCCATATCAAATCAAAACATCAATAACATCAAGAAACAAAGAGCGTAGCATAACCTGTCTCTGAGTACCAATTGATGTATAGCAATTGGTGTATAGCAATCGGCTAGGCCGCCCAATTGCTAAACTGAAAGCGTCGATCTTGCTTAAGCTCCTTGATTTCTCTTGCTTAAGCGTCAATCAAGGAGCATAAGCAAGATCGACGCTTGCTACACATCAATTGGTACTCAGAGACAAGTTATGCTACGCTCTTTGTTTCTTGATGTTATTGATGTTTTGATTTGATATGGGTTGGGAAGTTTGGGGCGACTTGGAGGATGATCCCGATCCATTGGATGGATTTTTTCCTTTGGAACGTGCTAAACAACAACGACGCCAACAAGAGTTACGTCGGAGAGCTTGGCTACAACAACAAACTTTAGAGTGACAACGAGAGGCTCAAAGGCGCCGCCTTTGGCTTCAACGGCAAGCGGAAATTGAAGAGGAGAGGTGTCGACAACAACAACAAATCCTTGAGCGTCAACGTCAAGCCGCAATTGAGGAGGAGAAACGACAACAACTTCAAGCCAAACTTATAGCCGAAATTCAAGCCGAACTAGATGTCTATTATGCCAGATTACAGGCGAAGTTCGAAGAGGAAGAGGCACAACGTAGAGCCAATTTTGAAGAGGAAGAGGCACAACGTAGAGCCAACCAAGATGCCAGATTAATGGCTATATGCAAAGAGGCCGTGATGGCCGAGTTCAAGAAGGACGCTAAGGAGCTTTCTGTTGAAATCGTTGCCACGGATTCAGCACAGCGCACTGAACTTGTTTCGCAGATTCCCGTTGACTCCGACCTCGGAATTGAGTCAACTCAGTCTTGTTGCGAAGCTGACTCGACAAGCTTTCTAACAGTGGGTCACACGCTGTCAGACTCCTCCGGAAAGACCTCCGAATCTGTACTTAAAGTCTACTGCAGTGTTGTGCAGGAGGTGGAGCATGTTGATTCCTTTGACGGGGATGGGGTACTTGATGACGTGTCTCAAGAGTTAGCGATTGTACCTCTTGGGCATGTTCATGAAGTTCCAGTTGCTGAGATTTGTGTGGTCATTGATCCTATTCTTATTGAAGATCAAGTCCGTTCAACAATCGCGCATGAAGGTGTTGTTTTTGGGGTTCCTATACCTCGAATTCTCCTGGCACCTATTCCACCCATTCCTCCATCATCTTCTTTGAAGGTTGCTGCTCCTTCCTCACTGATCATCGCTGACTCGATTCGAGGACGAATCGAAGATAAGAGGGGGAGAATGATGCGGGTCAAGATGGCCTTCTGTGGGTCAAACAACGATCTTGATCCAGGCGACGACTCGAGGACGAGTCGATTTCAAATGGAGGAGAATGATGTCATCCTCAAGCGGAAGAAGAAGGCTCCACCTTGGGAGTCGTTAAAGAAACGGCGTTAATTATTTTATTATTTATATTTCTTATTTTTTATATATATTCTATTTTTAGTAACTCCTATGTTAGTTGGAGTCTAATTATAGAATTGCTTATTTTTAGTATTTCTTAGTTAGGTCAAATAAGATGGTTAGGAGAGTCTATCCTTTAGGCTTTCTTAATTATCATATTTTATTATTTCATATATTAGGATTTTAGATTAAGTTTCATCTTCTAGGTTTATTTATCTTTAGGATTAAAATTCTATCTTTATCAACCTAAATTCTATCTTGCACGGTAGAATTGGTTGTTAGGTTTTCTATTTAAACATTGTAGTTCTATTGAAATTAAGCAGATTGAATTAGAATTGAAGAAACCCTTAACGGAATTAGGGTTCTTCGATTATCAATCCCAAACTTTCATTGTTCTAAGTCTTATTATTTTTGGCCAACACAGCCATCACCATCATCATCGTTCATCCCCTTGATCAAATCAATAAACCAGCCTGCGTTCTCTTTAGACCCATCGAAGAAGAAGAACACCGGCGGGCTTGGTCCCTGAGCACCGGCGTCCCCGGTTTCGGCGGCCAGCGTCCGGAGCGCTCTCGTCCCAGCCGCATCGCTCGTAGGCTCCATCGGCGCCTCGGGATCGCTCGCAGCGCTCGCCTTCGGTCGCCAGTCTGCGTTCGCGGATCTCGACTTCGCGCCCAGTGAGTTCTTCCGGCTCCTAGCGTCTGACCTCCGCTCCCATCGAGCAAGGTCCCTGAGACGCGCGCTGTCTCACTCTCGATCGCTAGTCTCGCGCCCAGCAGTCCGGATCCGCCCTCGAGAGTTGTCACTCCTGTGTTTCCTTTGCTTTCCGTTTGCTGTACTTGTTGATTTAGATTTTGTTAATTGACATCCTTAGCTTAGTTTTGTTTGAACTTTCTTAGTTCACAAAATTGTCGCTTTTGTTAAGTTAAAGATTAGTTTGTTTAGTTTTAATTTAGTTAATAATTAGCTTAGTTAGTTTTTGTTAAATCGAGAAGAAATTCAAGGAGCTAAGCAAGATCGACACGGATTAGTTTAGCAATTGGCCGGCCTAGCCGATTGCTATACATCAGCGGCGCCGTGGTTGCGTCCGTTGCAACAGAGGCGGGGCGGGATTCCTTTTGAAATCGGGAGGAAGATGGAGACCCGTGGGCCCGCCTCCTTGTTTACTTTATTATTTGATTGTTATTGAACCGGTTGGGATTTAATTAAACGGGTTCGGTTCGGGTTGGGCTAAAAGCATTGGTTCGGTTTGGGTTATTTGTTATTTATTTTTTTATTAGATTTATTAATTAATTGTTTAACCGAATTCCGATAATTTAATATTTAGAAATCGATTTGTGTGTCGATACTTAAAAAGAGTCGGTTTTAAAGTATATAAATTGAATTATTTTAGTAACGTTTGAAAGTTATTTAAATCCCTAGAATGGTGATTTTAATTAAAGTAAAGTATGTCGGGATTATTTAATCGGATTTTTGGAAGTAGTTTTAAAGATTTAATATTTTATGAATTAGAAATGGTTAAGTATAATTTTGAAGTAATTGTTTTGACTAACAACTGGACTAGCGAGTGAGATTTTATGGATTGAAGTATGATTGAGCCCGTTATGAAAATGACAATGGAATAAGATGATATAAGATGTTGAGATAAGTTGAGATAAAGGATGCTGATGATGCTATGATTAATGGATTGATGAGCATGTTATGTAGTGGTAAAAGGATCCCGTTGTGTGCAGTTTACTTATGCATATTTATTATTAATTGCTAGGTGATCTGTAACCTGCTTGCTTATATCTTGCTGCTTTTCATCTTGTTGATCTCCTACTCCAGGTAAGTTCTTTGAACTTACTCATGATGGGCGCTCTATGCACTGGGTGTTATATAGTAGGCTAGTGTCCATGCACCATACGACTTAGAATCATGCTTAGGAGCTAAAATAAAAATCATATGATTGCTATATGTCCTTGCAAGAGAACGGCCGTTATCTGTGATAGTCCTAGAGTTTTTGCTAGGGTCATAGGGTAGCCCAGCCTCATCGGGTACCCTGAGTCAATCGAGTCTATATGAACATGATATGATAACCCAGCACCATCGGGCAAGCGATGAGATGATATGATATGATGATGCCGTGGCTTGTGCACCACCACGAGGAAATTGCTATGCTATAGCACCGAACTGGCCAGTCTCCGCCTTATCGGAAGGGGGTGGAGGTAAGAGAGGGACATGCCACTTGGCATTCTGTGTGGATCCATTTATCGCTTTCTGCATTATATTAAACTGTCAGTATATATATGTGATTTAATTTATGTATGGCATTACGCATTTCATCTTAAGAGTAGGATGCTTATTATATGCCTCTCAGAGTGTGTTTACATACGCGCATGAGTGACCTGATGATTGACCCAGATCCCCCTCATTTTTTTTAGATTCAGGTAACTGTTAGCCGCTATCGTTGCTTATGTGGATGCTTGGCGGGTTCAGACTTTTGGCGTTAGATCGAGAGGTTGAGAGACCACCACACTTCCTCTCTTTTATACTCCTTTTCGGATTGTATTTAAACTCAACTTTATTTTTTCTTTCGCTCGATTTCACGATTAGACTAAGGCAGGTATTTGGTCCCCAATGGATCCGCGATCTTTAAGGGTTCGAAATCCCTTCTTTTAGTACAGATATTTTGTTCAAAACTCAACCCGTACCTTGATTGCAAGATCCGAACAAGGGGTTTTATCCCTTCAAGGACTTTTGAAAAGGATTTAAAAGGGCAAAAATGAACTTAAGATATCTAACCCAAATTAGACTAAGTAATGAACTCGACTTGTAATAAATAAGGAAAATCGACCAAACGGGGACACGAGTGGGTAGTAAAGGCGCTAGACCACCCCTATTGGGTGTAGTTTGGAACGGTAGGCAAAATATTAGCTTGCTCTTTACAGAGGGTCCGGAAGACTCCAAGGAATTTGCACCAAGGTGGTTGGAGTGGCGAGTTAGGTAGGATCGCGAGGTTTTTGCCCCTTCGGTCAGTCGCTCCTCGAAGAGCGACATTAGATAGCTTGATGTGCTTTATATATTGAGACTGAGTACGATCTCCCTCGAAGGAGATCATTATAATTGTCATTGACTGATTCTATGATGAGTGCTTGACATGCTAAAGTCTGATTGGTATGCCTAACCAATAAATGTGTATCGACTGATCTGTGCAAACGGGATAGTGGGAGTACCCTTAATTCTGTGTGGTCAACCCAACTTGTGTGAAATAGCCTCTTCCACAATGTTTGTTAACCCTGTGATGGTTCTATCAAGTTTTTCTCCCGAATGTCAGTATCTTTCATGGGAATCGGGTTGGTAAACACATTGCGTCACAAACTCATGTATGTATATGAAGGTTATCTGAGTGAGTATTGGAAGGTAGTTCTTGATGTCATTTTGAGTCAAAAGTAAGGTGTTTCCGGGGTTGTCTTCCTTGATTCTTATGATGATCAACCGAGGTTTTCTTGCCACAAAGAGTCGTACGTACCAAGGTCCCACGAGAAATAGGGGTGATGAGTCAGTTCGGGAAGGTCAATGGTTGCCCTTAGGGATCTCTATCCGGTTGTAATGGTGACTCTCTCTGAACTGCATGACATGATTTTGTAACCTCCTGCATGTACCTTGCAAATGCTCATTTGTAAAATATTACTCATGTTATTACATCTATGATTAGTTACATTGATCAAGTCTTGTGTTATGCCTCACTCTCTATCGTGATTACGTTGTCATAGCATGCCTACTTGACTTATTGTATTAATTGTACTAATGATTTATTGGAAGCATACAAACCACATGATATGAACCTACATGATAATTGTTTTCTCCTGGGTTAGGTCCATGATAGTGTGATAAACTCTTCTTCGTATGAATGTCTGTAAATGATCTCTTTAGCATACTAGCTGATGACGCCTTGATGCTTATTACTCGTTTTATGACAAGAATCTACAACATGCCCATCTATTTTGTATTAGTCAGATTAACGATTGTTGGTTGTTTTGCACTTGATATTATTGTGTGATTAGTTGCGTTGGATGGGGAATATGTGGTATAATTGTCAATTAAGTCTTTATGAATGCATGCTTTAATGTTCATGATGGCCATTGTGTGAGTCCAAGTTACACATGTTAAGTCTCTATCATCCCAGCATGCCTTACTCAGTATGTTGCATCGTCATACTAGTGCATTAATGTAAATGTCATGTGTTGGAAAGCAGCATGATTAATGTTCTCCCTATAAATAGGTTCATGACAGTGTGATCGTTCAGTTCTTGTATCATGATAGAGTGAGTTCCTTACTTGATGGATATGTGTTACAACTTGATGTCAACATGCCTTATATGATATGTAATTCCCAGTACATGTTAAGATGATGAGTCTTAATGTAAATTCCTGGTTGTATGACATTCTGTACCCATGCTTTCCCCATTGCTTAGGTCCCGTGTTGCACCTTGCTTCCTGTCCTGATTATATGTCGCCTTCGCATGTCTAATTGACCTGTTGTATTGGTCGTACTAACGACTGATTTGAAGCATGAATTGCATGATAAGTGTTTGTATATAGTTATTGTCTTCCCCTAGATTAGGCCCATGATAGTGTGCTACACTTCCCTTGTATGAATGTCGTAACATGATTTCCCCTGCATGATTAGTCGATGTTACCCGTGGTTGTTGACTAAATTAGATTGATGTTGAATTCGATGATCAATTGCTTTATATGATGGTTTATCCTAGCATGCTTACATGTTATCACTCGGTAGTGTTTCCCCTATTACCTTATGAATTCCTCTAGTGTTGGCATAGATGTATGACTTGGCACCTCGCATGATCACACACCACGTTATATCATTTCGTATATGCATGACGCATGAATGTTAGAATGAATTTAGTCGAGTTACCTTGATTGTGGTCATGATTCGATATGTGCTAGTAGTATCCTGTGGGACTTATGATTTCCGATATGACTCGCTAAATGATTACATGTTGTACCTGCCCATGATGTCCTTCTTGTTACTTTTAATGATGCCTCATGTTTCGTGAACATCCTATTGAACCCCTTGTAATAACTCTTGACTATGCTTGTATCACATTATGTGTCCCTAGTATCATATAGGACCTGTGTTTTCTAAATGTATCTCATCGTATGATTACGTGCCATGCTTGACCTATTATATGACCAGTGTGTTCGGATGAGATAGTTACTAGGTTGCTCCTATATGTTCTTGTATGACGCTTAATCTGGTTGTTATGTTACACATCGCCATGCCATATTTAACCTGACCTATTGATGCGTACACCATGCTTGTGCATTCGTTCATATGCACCATACTCGTCATCGTCGTTAAATCCCACATAACCTCGAATCCTGCATGATCATTCTTGATTCTGCATAACTCTCTTAAGTTGATAGGCATATCTGCTTTCATGGAATAATAGACTACTATCTTGTCTCGCATGCATGAGTATAGGAATCGATCGTGTCGTTGGAAATGAATACGAATGTTGCTCTCTTGATATAGGTACATGTTAGCGTGGATTAGTGTGATTGATATGCTCCATGATGAATTCGTGTTTGCTTGTCGCGATTATAACTTAATGGACTTCCATAAGGGCATCGTTGCTATTCTCAGGTCGGAGTTTCGTCTCTAGTTGTCATCTTTAGGGTTAGACTGTGTTTGTTCCGAAAGGAACATTGGGTTGTCCGCTCTTGTCCCTCCCCTATCTTCGCTAACTTGAACTCCTACGCGACACGTTGGACGAGCGACCGCATGAAAGAGGAAATGGGAAGTCCGATAGCGATAGAGCAACGCCGCGAAGGCGTGGGCCCATAACCCACGGGCCTCAGGATCAATGATTTCAGCAAGACAAGCACGTTTTGAGGATGACTATTACTGAGTACGATATGACTTGCAAGCAGGAGTGTCCTCCGTTCGAACTCTTAATCCTCTCTGAATTAATTGATGATGGTATTGCATTGATATGGCGATGGAATTTGTGTGTTGATGTGCTGACCTGGTAATCAATCTTTCATGATCATCCATTGTCTATGATGATATGATTCGATGTCTTATAAAATTCATGTACCATGATGTTTCCATGTTTTGCTACCCTATATTGCTAAGCATGATCTGAACTCTTGTGCCTATAAAAGTATTAACTGCGAATGTTGAGGAACCTAAATTGTTATATGATAAGGTTATGATGAAAGTTGCTAGCTTGAATTGCTTATGTTCATATATGATGTTTTGCAATAATTTTGAGCATAATAGCAAATTGAGACTTGTTGACGTACTGATGATAATTTGGGAATTTTCTTGCTTACATGACTTGTAAATATGTACTGGCATGATGTTAGATAGCGACCATGAGGAATTTGGTATGGAACAATGCTACATGTTGATATGCAATATTGAAATCTAGTGAAAGTGACAAATGCTATCATGATATATTGATGATTTGCTAACCTGTTATGTTGTTGTAGAAGCATGTTAGGATGTGTTGCGACATGATATATGAGATAATGATGTGTTATTATATGAAAGCATGATGATGTATTATATAGTTAAACATGATTATTGATACGTCAAATGATTAACATGACTCAATGGTGCCTGGTTACTAAATGATCGTCATTCGATATTGTGATGAGTTGAGGTGATGTCTTTTAGGGCATGATGACATGTTGGTGAATTATATACTACTTGAACTTCCTTTTCTGAATCTTAATAGGCATGGCCTTGATGTGTTGATATGTTGACATGATAAATCTGCTATGACTGGTTCTACTTGTAGTGCGATGTTATGCGATTTTGAGAATTGATGTGTTGACATACTAACCCTGTGACACCTAGCCCATTGATCTCTTGACATGTGTGCTTGCATGATAACTTATGAGAATTCGATCATGGACTTGTGATTCCTTCAGTATGATGTAGATATGCCTTATGGCTCGTGGTATGATGTTGAGATTTTGTTATTGCTTTTGACATGTTCTGAATGGATGGTATGATTTATGTTATGGGTAAAAATGTTATGTGGTTGAGATTATCATGATTGATGTTGAGATTTGCCACATGAGAGGTGGTTGATGATGTTATGAGTTGATGAGTTGGTTTACTTTTGTTCATGCTGAGTTGAGAATGATGATTGATTTGATTCGGAAACTAGGAAGAGAATATGAGATAAGTCTTTAGAGGTGGATGATTCCACCTCTCGTGATGTGAAATTGCTTGACTAACGTCGAATTTGAAGATTTTGAACGGATTTGAAAAATACTAACTTGGATTTTAAAAGAATAAATCCTATCAAGAATTTTAATGATTTCGAGGTCAATCTTTCCATTTGCAAAACTCTTTTGAATCATTCGGGACTGGATTTACATTATGACGCCTCACGAAGTGGATAATAATATTTGAGTTACGATATGGCCAAAGAGTCGGAGTAAGGATGTGATAGGGGCCCATATTACATTCTTACTACGGTCTATTGGGGATATTATGATTACGGCAACGGTACTGTGAGGATCTCATAGGGGCACTTATGAGGTGTTCACGGGATCAATGACATGATCCTTGGACTCACCAATTTCAAACTTCATCCCCTGTTTTATGATTATTTTAGTCTCGGAGACGAGACTTGTTTTTAGAGGTGGATGATGTAAAGGCTCGGAACTTAAAATCCTAAATTTTTGGAAAAAGGAAATTAAAAATGAACATAAACTGAATTTAGAACTCATTTAGCGGATTCTGGCCGAAATATAAAATTTGACGAATAATTTCCGTCGTTTTACCTCAAAAATTCAAAATAATTATCGGATGGCGATATCCTTGTTGATTTTAAAAATCTAATTGATCGAGAAAGCAAGAGGCGGGAAAACTAACATTCGGAAACTAATTTTGGGATTCAAAATTCGCGTATTCGGGATTTAATTCCGGGTATTTGTTTAACCAATCCCACACACAATCCCTCACCCACTCCCATCACTCACCTTTTACCCTTCAAATTCAACCCACCCCCTCAGGCCCTCACCCCGTCATTCATTCATTCAATCATCGTCATCCCCCTCACCTGCTCCTCGGGCCTTCACCATCACCCGTGGTCACCACACCTCCTAGCCACCACCACCATTTCCTCCTCGCCATCACCACCTCCTTTCGTCGCTGCCACCGCCACCGTTCGCCCCTGGTTGCCGGAGCCACAACCCCATCACTTCTCCCCTGTTGCCGAGAACCAGGTTTATATCCTTTGTTTGAAGCTTGAAAACTTCATCTCCTTCGTGAGTCATATCGAAGGTCCGATCTTGTATTTTCGGTGCGTAATATCCGTTTGTACATGATCTTTGTTCAAGAACTTGTGGTGAGTCATATCCACTTGTTTTTGTTCACCTATCCTTTATAAAATTCAGTTTGTTTTCCCCCAAATCTGAGTTTTATCATTATCACAAAAATACCAAAAATATTCCACCGAAATCCATCTCTATCATCTATCTTCCACCGGCTGATTCGAGGCTTGTTCCGACTTACTTTGTACTGAGATTTAAGGATCCTCAAGGGGAAACTCATCAAGTGGTATCAGAGCTATCTTCAAGGTAAGTTTCTCAAGCCAAAGGGGGTACGAATTACCTCTCCATTTTCGGTTTGTTTTGCTCGATTTTCAGCCATTTCTATCTATCCTTGTTTTTGATTATTCTCCAGCCTTTATCCATCATTTTTTTTTCATCCTTTGTACCTTCATATGTGTGTTTAAGATCTGCAAAAAAAAAAAAAAAAAAAAAATCAGATCTATCCATTGTCATTTCGGTTTTCTATGCTTCTATATAGTGTTCTTGTGTGTTTGCATGAACCTTCATCCTTCTTACCCAGAATCTGAACTCCACCCTCAAAAGTGTTGCACCATTATTCTCCTAATGCTTTGCATATGGTGATGATGTATTAATGGAATGTGCTTGATAAGTGTTTGAAGATTGAAGTAAGTTTTGATTTGCAAGTGTTGTTGTGTTCTTGGATTTTGGAAAATAGAAAAGAAAAAAAAAACAGAAAAAAAAGAGAAAAGAAAAGAAAAAGAGAAGAAATTAGAAAAGTTCCAAAAGTTGTTCTATGTGCAAGTTGTGAGCATTTGAAGTGCAAGTTGTGTTGTTGTTGTTCTCGAAAACAAGACATTCTCATCATATCACTAGCTACTCCAAGCCTTGTTCTTTGCCTTGTCTAAACCTTGTTTACCCTTTCCCATTCGAGCATTACTTACTTGATTTTGGAATTTGGTAAATACTCGCCTTTGGGCTTGCCTTGGCTTGTGCTTTTAATACTTTGTGTGAGTTTCCAGGACAACATCACTAAGTTGCATTGGATCAGCGGAGATAGACCTTGTTCTAGCAAGGAAGAAGCATCCTCACATCGCTTGCTTGAAGAAGTACCGTTTGCATACTTGTGTGCTTACAATCTGAGTGTTGAGTGAAGTGAGATCATATTCAAAGTGAGGGAGAGTTTCACCCCCAAAAGAAAAATTCATGAGTGAAAAGAATATGAGGGAGGTGAGAGAGAGATCTTTTGATTTCTAACCCTAACGTGTTTGCATGTTTTTGTGATTTTCTCGGTTCTTCTTTGTTTTTTCTTTTGTTTGTGCATTTTGTGTGTAGGAAAACATGTCTAATACAGGAAATGAAGGAAGAGCTATCACCCTAGCTGATTTGCATGCCGCTCTTCGACAAACTAAGGAAGAAGATGTAGCTGCGAGACAAGAAGAGTTTGAGAGGACTAGGGCTGAACTATTGAGAGTCCTAGATGAAAGGATTGATCAAAGAATTAGTGGTACTAGAACCAATGGAAGAAATGATGAGCCACATGACTCAGGTCATGAGAGCGAGCCCAATAGGACTCCACAAGGGCGTGGTCAAACAAGAGGCCCTCACAATGAGACATGGCCCCGACGACCACATAATTACCAAACTGATTTTGATTATAACATAAGTGTTAATGATCGCAGGGAGAATCAACGAGCTCACTATACTCAAGATCCACCACACCCACAACAACCTCAACCACTTAGGATGCCCCGACGCAATCCACATGCTTAACGTGCTAGATTTGATGGCATGTTTCATAGGAGATACCAAAATGAGGAGCGTGAGTATCGCCAAGATATGGGGCGAGATCAACACCATGGCGTCAAGCTTACCATCCCTCAATTTGCCTGAACTTCTGATGTTGATGCGGGACCATCCAAGCCATCATCAAAGACACCTCCGGACACACCTATGATTCGAGATTATGAGGATGATGTCCTTCTCAAGAGAAAGAAGAAGGCTCCACCATGGGAAGAAGTCCCAAGGTGCAAGCTTGGATTAAATGACGTTTTGGTTCGTTCATAGTCATTTGACAGCTTTTCGACGTCTCTGTAAAATGGGTCGTACGGATTCAATATTTATCGGATTGAGGCGTGCCATACCTTGTTGGAACGAGGACGAAGAGATCTACAACTTTGCTGTTGAAGGTTTTCCAGATTCGACCTAGAGATTGGACGAAAATGCACATCTTTGTTAGTCGTGGGATGGTCCGATCTTCGACAATCAAGCAAGAACTCAAAGAAAGACTCAAGAACTGAACAAGACTCAAACGACGCAGCAAGAACGCTTCAAGAATCGATCAAGAAATCTGCAAGATCAATCAAGAAGTTAAAGAACGCAACAAAGACTCTAAAGAAAGATGCAAGACTCGAAATTCAAGAGCAAGAATTGAAAGACACGACCTGATATGGACTGAGTCGATCTATATAGAACAAGATAAAGACCCCAGGCCTCCTCAAATGGTAGGAACCAATACCAATGACTACACAACCCGCCTCTCCAACCCTACACAATCAAGCGGACAACTTGAAGCACAAGGAGGGGGCTTGTGGATACTAGGATCACCAAGTCTTGCGAAGTTGATGAACACAAAGCAAACCAAGCTGAGATAGATACCAATTCGTGATCAACGAGCACAGCTCTAGTTGGATCAACATCACTCAATGTGTTTCACACAAGTTTGTGAGAACTAATTCTATTCATTGAAAGCTGAATGTTTACAATGTATGAAATCAGAATATATAAGCTATGCTAAGGCCTGATGGGCCGATTTAAGTGAATAAAATAAACAACTAAATTAAACACCTAAAACATAAATAAGGTCTCTAAAAATAACATGTAGAAAAGCCCAATTTCGGCCTAATAGGATCCATTCCCGTCAAAACAGTGGCAGCTTGCAAAGATGTGCATTTTCGTCCAATCGCGAGGTCGAATCTGGAAACACCTTCAACAGCAAAGTTGTAGATCTCTTCGTCCTCGTTCCAACAAGGTATGGCACGCCTCAATCCGATAAATATTGAATCCGTAAGACCCATTTTACAGAGACGTCGAAAAGCTGTCAAATGACTATGAACGAACCAAAACGTCATTTAATCCAAGCTTGCACCTTGGGACTTCTTCCCATGGTGGAGCCTTCTTCTTCCTCTTGAGAAGGACATCATCCTCATAATCTCGAATCATAGGTGTGTCCGGAGGTGTCTTTGATGATGGCTTGGATGGTCCCGCATCAATCTCCCTTTCTTGAAAAGGATTCGTCCTCGAATCCAAGGTGGCATTTGATTCCGCAAAGGCATCCACACGAGCTCCTGGATCGAATACCACATGTCCATGGAAATCCATCTCAAGAACGATTGGTGTAGAGATTGACCACTCCTCGATGGTTATTGTCTCAGCTTCATCTACAAAATCAAGAAAAGAAACTTTATTAGTGCATAATTCATATTTAATGTCATCTTCATGATGTTGTAACTTAATATACACTTGAGCTTGGTCATTAATCCCTAAGTTTTCATCCAATGCTAGCAAGTTTTCTTCCTTTTTCAAGCCTAAATTTTCAATTAACTCAATGCTAGCAATAGTTGAAGAAGTTTCATCATCAATGATCATATTAGAAACTATGCCTTCTTCTAAGCATGTAGTTTGACACAAATCTTTGCTTTGATTATCAGCACAGGGTATAGGTTGAACATTTAAATCAATCAAAGAATCAACATGCTAATGTTCAAGGCAATCATCATTATCATAGGCAAGTAAATTAAGAACTTGATCATTATTATCAACATGCTCTACAATTTCAGCAATAAGAGAAGCATCTAAGCTAGAAGAAACATGATGTTGAATAGCATTATTAAGGGGAATAGGATGAGATTCTGCCCTTTCATTAGATGTCACTTCAGCTTTAGGTGGGACTCCTTGTCCGAACCACCGTATTAGAGCCAAAACGCTGAAGCTCTATTGCCGTCAAGCTTTTTATCTATCTTAGCTAACTTCTCCATGACGGTATAGTACCAGTCGTTGCCCTGGTTAGTAGACATCACAAAGTAACAAACAAAGAACTATGTAAAGGTTAGAGAAATATAAACAGCTCACAATTGTGTTTCGCTCACACTCCCTCTCTGATTGATATATCACGCTTGCTAGGGCAATCCGCTTTGGGCAAATCAACTACCAAGCAAAAACTAAGCAATCAAGGTATGTAGTGAATGAAACAAACAACCAAAGTACTCGACAAAAGAGGAAGAGCACTCGACAGCAGCTGTAGCACTTGATTCAAGCAAAACAGATGGGCAATTGCAAGGAATCAATTTGACACAACAAGGAGATCACTCGGCAAGGGTTGAGATCACTCGACACAAACAAACTCACTCGATATAGACGACAAGAGAACTCGACTAGGGGGAGATCTCTTCGACACAACCTAATAACAACTCGACACAACAGCTCTTGAACACACAAAACAGTGTTCGACACAAGAGAAATAGAGAAAAACAAAAGAAAAACTTGGAAATTTACCTCTTTTGATTGAAAACCTTAAATTATGATGTTGTAGTTGCAAGGTAGGGTTTCAATTTTGTGGAGGTAAGGTAATGTGTTTAGGTTTACGGCTGTCGACAAGGGCTATGGAGATCACCAAAAAGTTGAGTCCTTTAGGTTTTCTTGCACTAGATCAACAAACAACAACCAAACACTTTCTTCTTTTTTTTTTTTTTTTGAATTTTCGGACTGATTTCTACTGTTTTTTTTTTTTTTTTTTTTTTAAACTAATGCAAGAAAGAACACTTTACAATGGAGGGACTCGAAAATCTGATGTAAAGGTGATAAAAGATAGAATATGTAGCCCTAAAGATAATTAAATAGGTGAGACTTTTGTTATCTTTGGTAAGTGGATCTATCTAAAGCCTTAAAGATAAATGATAGATAAATAGGAATTATATCCACCAAAGCTCTGATACCAATTTGATCTTCGACAACAAGCAAGAATAATCAAGAACTAATAAAGAAACCAAGAACTTAATCAAGAACGATAAAAAACTTAAAGAACGCAGCAAGAAATAACAAGAAAGATGCAAAATTTATGCAAGACTCAACAAGAAAGCAAAGAAACGCAGCAAGACTCTCAAGAATCGATCAACATAGGGCAAGATCGACCAAGAAACACCAAGAACAGGGGTTGTTCTCAATGTCGACTCCAAGACTCAACAAGACTCGATAAAGAAAGATGAAAGACACGAAATTGATGCAAAGACACGACCGATAAGGACTGAAACGATCTATGCAGAACAAGATAAATACCCCAGACCTCCTCAAAGGGTAGGAACCAATACCAATGACTACACAACCCGCCTCTACAACCCTACACAATCAAGCGGACAACTTGAAGCACAAGGAGGGGGCTTGTGGATACTAGGATCACCAAGTCTTGCGAAGTTGATGAACACAAAGCAAACCAAGCTGAGATAGATACCAATTCGTGATCAACGAGCACAGCTCTAGTTGGATCAACATCACTCAATGTGTTTCACACAAGTTTGAGAGAACTAATTCTATTCATTGAAAGCTGAATGTTTACAATGTATGAAATCGAAATATATAGACTACTCTAAAGCCTGATGGGCCGATTTAAGTGAATAAAATAAACAACTAAATTAAACACCTAAAACATAAATAAGGTCTCTAAAAATAACATGTAGAAAAGCCCAATTTCGGCCTAATAGGATCCATTCCCGTCAAAACAGTGACAGCTTGCAAAGATGTGCATTTTCGTCCAATCTCGAGGTTGAATCTGGAAAAACCTTCAACATCAAAGTTGTAGATCTCTTCGTCTTCGTTCCAACAAGGTATGACACGCCTCAATCCGATAAATATTGAATCCGTACGACCCATTTTACAGAGACGTCGAAAAGCTGTCATTTACTATGAACGAACCAAAACGTCATTTAATCCAAGCTTGCACCTTGGGACTTCTTCCCATGGTGGAGCCTTCTTCTTCCTCTTGAGAAGGACATCATCCTCATAATCTCGAATCATAGGTGTGTCCGGAGGTGTCTTTGATGATGGCTTGGATGGTCCCGCATCAGATGTTGAGGCCTACATGGATTGGGAGTCTAAAGTTGAGTCCATTTTCGATTACTATGGTTATCATGATGCTCAAAGGGTGGCTGTTGCTACCATTCATTTTTCAGATTTTGCATACTCATGGTGGCAAGAAGAAAAGCAAGAGAGAGCATATATGGGATACCCTACTATCACCACTTGGGAGGATCTCAAAACAGCCCTAAGAGAAAGATTTGTGCCCGAAGATTATGTGGATCGTGTCCAAGTCAAATTGGAACGCATCAAGCAAGGCTCCCGCACTCCCGATGAGTTCTACAAGGAACTAAAGCAACTTGTTTTTAGATCGGGAATCCGCTTTCCCGAGAGGTATGTAATCTCAAAATTTATTGGTGGGCTGAATTTAGATATTGCTTCACATGTTGAAATGCACCGTTTTGGCGCGGGAACTCAAGTTGAGGAGGTGCTGCATTACACTAATCAAGTTTACCAAAACCTTCAAAAGAGAAAGGGTACACATGGCTCTAAACCTTGGAGCTCTAACCCTAGCGCAGCAGCTACCTCAAATCCACGTCACATTGAGCCAAGGAGTGAGCCCTCTAGGCCATCCACACGGCGAGAAACTCAAGCCCCAAGCCAAGACCCAAGAAGCCACAAGCCTAATGTTCCGAATCCAAGGGGTGACTCTGAATCTCGTACTCGGGACCTCAAGTGCTTCAACTGCTTGGGCAGGGGTCATTTCTCTAGGGAATGCCCTACTCGAAAGCAAGTGCTACTCAATGATCAAGGAGAGTATGAATCTGAGGAGGAGAGTCAGGAAGAGCCAACCTTAGGAGATGAGGAAGAGGAGATTCACGCTAATACGGCTGTTGGAGAATGTTTTGTGGTGAAGAGAACATTGATCTCCAATGATGCTCCTTCTTTGCCCACGCAAAGAGAGACCCTCTTCCATACTCGATGCCTCATCAAAGACAAGGTATGTAGTGTGATAGTTGATGGAGGATCTTGCTGCAATCTTATTGATCAAGAAGTTGTAGATAGGTTTAACCTCAAATGCAGCCCAAATCCGCAACCATACACCTTGAATTGGCTGAATTCCAAGGCACCTCTAAGAGTAGACAAGCAAACCATGATGGCATTTGCAATTGGAGGGTATAAGGATGAGATCCTTTGTGATGTTCTTCCCATGACAGCGTGTCACATTCTTTTAGGGAGACCATGGCAATATGATCGTGGTGTCATCCATAATGGAGTCACCAATGAGCACATATTCCAAATGGAAGGTAAGAAAATTACACTTCATCCTATGGCCCCTCATGAGATTGTTGCTGACCATGTAGCTAACTTTGAGAGAAGAAAGCAAAAGAAGAAACTAGCTATTGGTACAAATATGACTAGTTCTCACCATATTCTCCTAGCCAAGGCGAAAGAAGTGGAGTATGCAATTCAGGGGAGTAAAACATGTTTTCTTGTGCTTTTCAAAGATAATTTGTTTGTTTCTCAAGATTTGAATGATCTACCTCTACTTATTTCTACTTTGTTGCAGGAATTTGAAGATTTGTTCCAAGAAGAAATTCCCAATGGTCTTCCACCACTAAGGGGAATAGAGCATCAAATTGACTTCATTCCTGGAGCAACACTACCTAATAGGGCTGCATACCGCAATAATCCAGCTGAGACAAAGGAGCTTCAAAAACAAGTGCAAGAACTTATGGAGAAAGGCTATGTGCGTGAGAGCCTAAGTCCATGTGCAGTCCCCGTCATCCTAGTGCCTAAGAAAGATGGAACATGGCGCATGTGTGTTGATTGTCGAGCCATCAACAACATCACCATCAAGTATAGGCACCCCATTCCACGCCTAGATGATATGCTTGATGAACTTCATGGATCCAACATGTTTTCTAAGATTGATTTGAAGAGTGGCTACCACCAGATCCGAATGAAGGAAGGAGACGAATGGAAAACAGCCTTCAAGACAAAATATGGTTTGTATGAGTGGCTAGTAATGCCCTTTGGTTTAACTAATGCTCCTAGTACTTTTATGCGCTTAATGAACCATGTTCTTAGAGCTTTCCTAGGTAAATTTGTGGTGGTTTACTTTGATGACATTCTGATTTATAGCCGCACATTACATGAGCATGTTGAGCATCTTAGGCTGATCTTAGGAGTTTTGAGGGAACAAAAATTATATGCTAACTTCAAGAAATGTCATTTTTGCTCGGACCATGTTGTTTTCCTTGGCTTTATTGTATGCAAGGCAGGATTGAAGATTGATGAAGAGAAGGTCAAGGCCATCCAAGAGTGGCCTACTCCCACGACCATGACTCAAGTGAGGAGTTTTCTAGGGTTAGCGGGGTTCTACCGCAGATTTGTAAGGGATTTCAGCACATTGCCTTCTCCCTTGACCGAGCTCACCAAGAAGAATGTTCCATTTACATGGCATAAACCACAAGAACAAGCTTTTGAAATTCTCAAGGAGAAACTAACTCATGCCCCTCTATTGGTCTTACCAGATTTCTCGAAGACCTTTGAGATAGAGTGTGATGCATCCGGCATTGGCCTTGGAGGAGTGTTGATGCAAGAAGGGCGCCACATTGCCTTCTTTAGTGAAAAATTGAGTGGCGCTGAGTTGAACTACCCTACCTATGACAAAGAGTTGTATGCTCTTGTTCGTGTGCTCAAAACATGGCAACACTACCTCTTGCCCAAGGAGTTTATCATCCATTCTGATCATGAGGCACTCAAGTTCTTAAGAGGCCAAAGCAAACTAAACAAGAGACATGCTAGGTGGGTTGAATTCATAGAAGCTTTCACATATGTGATCAAGTACAAGAAGGGGAAAGACAATGTAGTGGCTGATGCACTCTCAAGGAGGTATTCTCTTATCTCTACCCTAGATGCTAAAAAGGAAAAAAGCTCTCTTTTGCTGTCCGTACTGGCGATTAGGGAAGAACCGTTCAACGCGCGTGAGGGCGGTCACCGGCTTCACCCTCACGGTGGCCGTGCCGGCGGCTCTCAGGCGATGGGTAAGAGAGGGAAGCCGATCGTGGTGAGGGGTCCTCTTCCCCAACCTAAGCGATTTGTGCTTCTGAATCGAGAGGGGCCAAGTGATGGAGGAAACCCTAGATCTGGGAAATGCGATGTAGAAGGAGATACTAAAGGTAAGAAAGTAGTTGAGGATACAGCCACAGGAGTTAATGCGGCACCTGAGAGAGAAATTCCGGGGGAGGGGGAGCTCATTAATGGCTCTTCTAGCCAGGATTTAAGGAAAATTGGCAAAATGGATTTTGCCCAAGCACTCAAGCGAAATTTGGGACCAGTGAGACATGGAGGCAACGACGGTCAGGGGTCGAAGCTTCAGAGGAATAGGAATATTCATAGCGCCGAGAAGTTGTCTCTTCACGTCGACGTCCAGAAAGGGAAACTCAAGATCAGATCTGAGGATGTGCAGGAGTCGAAAAAGCTTTGGGAGTCTACTCTCATTGGTGTCGTCACTGGGGGTAGGGTTTCGTATGCTGCTATCAGGGATCTGGTTGAGCTCGAATGGAAAGTTGACAGGCCGATGATGTTTCAGAAGAGCAATGGCGTCCTGGTGTTCAGATTTCAGACTGAAGACGATTTGAACTGGGTTCTTAGCAGCGGACCTTGGAATGTACAAGGCACGAAACCTCTGATTCTAAAACGATGGCGCCCTGGGATGAAAATCTCTTGGCTTTCGTTTGACAGGGTTCCTTGCTGGGTTTGTTTGCCGGACCTAGAGCCATATTTATTTACGAACACTAATCTGAGCAGGTTGGGTAGCTCCGTCGGAACACATGTGTGTATAGATGAGAGAACTGCTTTGGGAGAAAGAATCTCATATGCGAGATTGCTGGTTGAGGTTACAGTTGAGGAATCCAGATTAAAGCATATCGATATAGAGAATGTGGATGGTAGTTCATATGATCAACAGGTTGTGTTTGAATGGCTTCCTCCAAATTGCTTACACTGTAAACAGTTTGGTCATTCTGACGACAGCTGCTTTAAGAATAAGGTGAACACAAAACCTCCAGTTAGATCACATTGGAGGCCTAAGGTGTCAACCCAGACTATCAAGAGGGAAGAACAGATCGAGAACAATGGTAAGAGTGTTCAGGTTGAGGCAACAGAGGGATTTCCTGCTATGAATACTGGTGAGGTGAATGTGAATATGACGCAAGGGGAGGGTTAGGCAGTCAGTACTCCTTCTATCAGTATGGTAAAGGATTCTTGCGAAGCAGAAAATGTTCAGAATCTGGGTAAGGATGCTGCACAACAGGAGCAGAGTAACAGCAGTGCTAAGTTGGGAGGATGGTCAGATGTTGTTAAGAGGAATACAGGGAGATCACCAGTTAGAAAAGCTGACAGTCAGAAGTCGAATGAGGTTATTATTTTGAAGTCTAGCTTTGCTGTCCTTCAAGATGAGGTGAATCAAGATTGTGATCAGAAAGTAAATAAAGATAATACCCAGTGTTCAAGCTCCAATGAGTGTAGCACTCATGTAGCTGTGTCTTATGGATAGACTCAAAATTGATGCATGGAACATTACTGGGATCAAGGACCCAGTTAAAGCACATATTATTAATAATTTTTGCTTTGAAAATGATATAGGGTTGATAGGCCTATTAGAAACCAAACTGTTATTGAGTAACTTTGAGGAAGTTAAGAGGAGATTGATGAATGGATGGAGATGCTGCAGTAATGGAAGTGAGTCTGTCAAGGGTCGAATTTGGGTCTCTTGGAATCCGGATTTATTTTAGGTTACAGTTGAGATATTGCATGATCAGTTTGTTCATTGTAAGGTATTGTCCATGGATGGTCAATTCTGTTTTGCTGCTACATTTGTTTATGCACATAATGCTAAAGTAGATAGGGTGGTGCTATGGGATCGCCTTAGCAGAATTGCTGATAATATGGACTGTCCTTGGGTTGTCCTAGGGGACTTTAATTGCATCCTAAGTATGGATGAGAAATGGCCTGTGAAGAAAGCAAAAAGGGATGAATTTGAGGAGTTATTTGCTGCAATGGAAACATGTGGTTTGGCTGATCTTCCATATTCCGGGGCAGTGCTAACATGGAGTAATCGTCGAGTGGGATCTGACAGAATAGAGAGGAAACTGGACAGGATATTAGTGAATGACATATGGATGGAGCAACTTGGACAGACCAAGGGATTCTTTGATACTCCATTATGTTCTGATCATTCACCTGGGATTGTGACCCTGCTTAGCAGAGCTCAGAAGAGGAGATACCCATTTAAGTTTAAAAACTTCTGGAGCAAAGAAGATGAATTCTCCTCTATTGTAAGAGTTGCATGGAGTACAGAAGTGGTGGGTTCTAGACAGTATAAACTGGTTCAGAAACTTAAAAATGTGAAAGACGCGCTGAAACCATGGAACAAAGCGAGATTTCCTGAGCTACAGACACGCATCAAGCTCCATAAAGCAACTATCCATGAGCTACATATGCAGATCAGAACAGACTGAGGAAATATGGGACTTGCTGTACAGTTGTGTAAAGCTGAGCAGGAATTGAGGAAAGATGTGAGCAGGCTCATTAGTCTCACAACTCAACAAGCTAAATTGCATTGGCTAACCATGGGTGAAGAGACTTCTTCGATGTTCTATAGGAACTTGAAAGAAAGGAGTGCAAGAAATGCTATTCAGACACTGAAAAATGAAAGAGGAATCAAGATGGAGGATGAGAATGAGATCCGAGCCCATGTGGTCAAGTTTTTTGAGCAGCTGCTTGCTACTACAGTTGTTACCACTTCCCCATTCAGAGTGCCACCAGGGCCTACATTGGACAGAAGTAATTCTGAGTTTATGGTAGTTTTGCCCAGCTATGATGAGATTAGGAAGGCAATGTGGTCAGTGGGAATCAATAAATCTCCAGGGCCTGATGGGTTTGGTAGCAAATTTTTCAAGGATGCTTGGAGTATTGTTGGGAAGGATACATGTGAAGCTGTCAGAGAGGTTTTTAGAAATGGAAAGATACTGAAGCAGTTGAATGCAACCTTTATTTCTTTAATCCCAAAGGTTGCTAATCCTTCTCTTGTGACAGAATTGAGGCCAATCTCCTGCTGTAACACAGTGATGAAAGTTATCACTAAAATTATCTCGAGAAGGATTAAGGGAGAACTTCAAGGGCTGATTTCGTACTGTCAGGGAGCTTTTATACCTGGACGCTCGTTAGCACATAATGCAGCTGTAGCTATGGAAGTAGTGAATGGGTATGGAACAAAACGTGTCTCACCTCGATGCACTATCAAGGTGGACTTACAAAAGGCATATGATTACCTAAGTTGGGGTTTTGTGAGATCGACACTCGAGCAGCTTGAGTTCCCAGCTAGACTTGTTGATCTGATAATGGAATGCGTCTCTTCGTCCTCATTTTCTGTATTGATCAACGGTGAACCTGAGGGTTTCTTCAAAGGGAGGAGAGGGCTCCGGCAGGGAGACCCACTCTCTCCTTACCTTTTTGTCTTATGTATGGAGATGCTTAGCCGGAAGTTGCAGGAGGCTGCTGAAAACCCGTTGTTCAGGTTTCATCCAAAATGTAAGGAGATGAAATTAGTTCACCTGGCATTTGCAGATGATCTGCTTGTGTTCTGCCGTGCTGATTTGCAATCCTTCAGAATTGTGAAGCAATGCTTGGATGAATTCTTTGCAATGTTTGGCTTGAGGGCAAATGCAGATAAGAGCACGATTTTCATTGCTGGAGTGTCAGAGGATGTGGCAAGTGATATTGTGCAGGAGATGGGGTTTGAGAGAGGGCAATTTCCGATTAAATATCTCGGCCTACCCTTACAGAGCAGAAATATTAGGGTGCATGAATTCTCTATGCTATACGATAGGATTGGTGGGATGATCAACTCATGGACCACAAGGAATCTTTCCTATGCAGGAAGATTACAGCTGCTCAAATCTGTGTTTGCGGGAGTGCACAATTTTTGGAGCCAAGTCTTGCTGCTCCCGAAAGGTGTCATTGATAAGATTGATGGAATGTGCAAGAGATTCCTATGGAATGGTACGTTGGAAGGAAGAAAACACCTTGTGGCTTGGGTTGATGCAACTAAACCATTCAAAGAAGGGGGTTTGGATCTGCATGAGCTGTTGTCTTGGAATAAAAGTGTCCTTTCTAAGCTGTTCGGGGAACTTGTGCTTCATAAAGAGAGTGTGTGGTACAGATGGTGTTACAGCAATCACATTCGAGAAGGGGACAGCTGGGATATGTCGGCTAGGAGCCGTGAAACAGGGCTCTGGAGACAGATTATTTCGCTTAGGAATGATCTGAAGGAAGCGCTGGATGTGGAGAGCATTACAGTCAACAACTTAGAACCGATATGCAAGACTGGAGGAGGGGTGTCATGCACCAAAGTGTACCAGCTGCTACGGCACAAATCAGAGGAAGTGGCTTGGGGAGAGCTTATCTGGGGTGGGCTCCAGAGCAAGCAATGGGCGTTTATTGTATGGCTGGCAGCGAAGAAGAGATTACAGACATGGTCCATTGTCAAACATTGGAAAGGGCCAGAAGCAGCAGTTTGTGTCCTCTTTAGTGGTGCAGAAGAGAATGTTGATCACTTGTGGTTTAGCTGCCCGGCAATCCAGGCGGTTCAGGATATCGTTTTTGATTGGATTGGAATCTATTGTAGATTCAACTCCATTGGAGATTGGCTGGAGTGGTTTGCTAGAGAACCTCGGCATATTCAGAAATTGGAGATTTTCCAAGCAAAGCTGATGGCTTTCGAAGCCCTGGTCTACTTTACTTGGAAGGGGAGAAATGGAGTACGGTTCAAAGAGGAGCAGTTCAGGCCGACCGACTGTGCAGAACTGATCATAGCAAGCTGCAGGTCCAGATTCTCGGCTCGATGGAAGTGTCAGCGGCTGGTAAACAGGCTGAGCTTACAAGGAGATCATGGATAGAGTAGGGGTTAGTGGGTTGGTATAGAGGCGTTGAGGAGAGCGACATAGCGTTGGGGACATCGGTAGTTATCAGCTTGTACTTGGCTGATTTTTTGGGATGGTATACGTGGGTTGGTTTTTTGTTTTTTGGATAGGATGCCACGTCTTCCGTTTTGTATGACTATTTCCTTGGTCATACAACTTTTGTACATTTCTGGGTTAATCCCCTTATCTATATATTTACCCATTCAGACCCTAGATGCTAAAATGTTGGGCTTTGCTTTCATGCGTGAATTATATGCTAATGATGCTGATTTTGGTGAAATCTATCACATTTGCATAGATAAGGGTAGTAATGATCAGTTTTACATGCATGATGGTTATCTCTTTAAGTGTGAAAAGCTTTGCATCCCTAGTAGTTCTATTCGTAGATTGCTTGTTCATGAGGCTCATGGAGGTGGTTTAATGGGACATTTTGGTATTACCAAAACCTTAAATACTTTGAAGGAACACTTCTTTTGGCCTCGCATGCATAGGGATGTAGAAAAGTTTTGTGTTGCATATACTACTTGTTTAAATGCTAAGTCGAAAATGAATCCCCATGGATTGTATACTCCCTTGCCTATTCCTCATGCTCCTTGGGAAGACATTTCCATGGACTTTGTATTGGGACTTCCTCGTTCCAAAAGAGGGAGAGACTCTATTTTTGTTGTGGTTGATCGGTTTTCCAAAATGGCTCATTTTATTGCATGTAATAAAACCGACAATGCTTCACATGTGGCTGATTTGTTCTTTAAAGAAGTTGTTAGATTGCATGGAATTCCTAAGACCATTGCCTCTGATCGTGATGCTAAGTTTCTTAGTTATTTTTGGAAAACACTTTGGTCTAAACTAGGAACTAAGTTACTTTTTTCTACTTCTTGTCATCCTCAAACGGATAGACAAACTGAAGTTGTGAATAGAACTCTTGGTGCTTTGCTTCGATCTTTGTTGAAAACTAACCTTCGTAAGTGGGAAGAATGTCTTGCTTTTGTTGAATTTGCCTACAATAGGTCAGTCCACTCTGCCACCAAGAAGACACCATTTGAAGTTGTGTATGGAAAGAATCCCATCACTCCTCTTGACTTGGTTTCCCACTCCATGAAAGATCAAGAAAGTGTTGAAGGAGCAACCCAAGCTGAGCACATCAAGAGTTTACACGAGTCCACTCGTTTGCAACTTTAAAAGAGGACTGCCCAATATGTGCATCAAGCTAACAAAGGAAGAAAGGAAGTCATCTTTGAACCGGGTGATCTTGTATGGATTCACCTTAGAAAAGATCAATTTCCTACATTGAGGAATTCAAAGCTGAAGCCAAGAGGAGATGGCCCATTTCAAGTGCTTGAAAAGATCAACAACAATGCCTACAAAATTGAGCTTCCCGGTGAGTATGGTGTTCATGATGTGTTCAATGTTGCTGACTTGTCTCCTTTTGTTGTAGGAGATGATGAACAAGATGACGGGTCTGATTCGAGGTCGAATCCTTTTCAAGGAAGGGAGGATGATGTGATCACACTAGGATCAATCAAGAAGCTAGACCTACCGAAGCTCCCAATGAGCAGCCTCTCGGATCCATCACTCGAACTCGGGCAAGACGTCTTCAAGCCGGCCTTCTTCAAGGACTCTTAACCATTTCTGATGCGGGACCATCCAAGACACCTTCGGATGATGTCTTTCTCAAGAGGAAGAAGAAGGCTCTACCATGGGAAGAAGTCCCAAGGTGCAAGCTTGGATTAAATGCCGTTTTGGTTCGTTCATAGGCTCTACAACTTTGCTGTTGAAGGGTTTTCCAGATTCGACCTCGAGATTGGACGAAAATGCACATCTTTGCAAGTTGTCACTGTTTTGACGGGAATGGATCCTATTAGGCCGAAATTGGGCTTTTCTACATGTTATTTTTAGAGACCTTATTTACTTATGTTTTAGGTGTTTAATTTAGTTGTTTATTTTATTCACTTCAATCGGCCCATCAGGCCTTAGCATAGCTTATATATTTCGATTTCATACATTGTAAACATTCAGCTTTCAATGAATAGAATTAGTTCTCTCAAACTTGTGTGAAACACATTGTGATACGGGGTTAGCCGTGGGATGGCCTGATCTTCGACAACAAGCAAGAAACTCAAGAACGGAAGCAAGAATGAATAAAGACTCAAAGAACGCAGCAAGAACAATGCAAGATTTCCAAGATTCGATCAAGATCAGTTCAAGATCGATCAAGAAAGAACAAAGACTCGACAAGACTATGCAAGACTCGATAAAGAATTCAAGAAACGATAAAGACACGACCGATAAGGACTGAAACGATCTATGCAGAACAAGATAAAGACCCCAGGCCTCCTCGGAGGGTAGGAACCAATACCAATGACTACACAACCCGCCTCTACAACCCTACACAATCAAGCGGACAACTTGAAGGCACAAGGAGGGGGCTTGTGGATACTAGGATCACCAAGTCTTGCGAAGTTGATGAACACAAAGCAAACCAAGCTGAGATAGATACCAATTCGTGATCAACGAGCACAACTCTAGTTGGATCAACATCACTCAATGTGTTTCACACAAGTTTGAGAGAACTAATTCTATTCATTGAAAGCTGAATGTTTACAATGTATGAAATCGAAATATATAGACTACTCTAAAGCCTGATGGGCCGATTTAAGTGAATAAAATAAACAACTAAATTGAACACCTAAAACATAAGTAAATAAGGTCTCTAAAAATAACATGTAGAAAAGCCCAATTTCGGCCTAATAGGATCCATTCCCGTCAAAACAGTGACAGCTTGCAAAGATGTGCATTTTCGTCCAATCTCGAGGTCGAATTTGGAAAAACCTTCAACAGCAAAGTTGTAGATCTCTTCGTCCTCGTTATAACAAGGTATGTCACGCCTCAATCCGATAAATATTGAATCCGTACGACCCATTTTACAGAGACGTCGAAAAGCTGTCAAATGACTATGAACGAACCAAAACGTCATTTAATCCAAGCTTGCACCTTGGGACTTCTTCCCATGGTGGAGCCTTCTTCTTCCTCTTCAGAAGGACATCATCCTCATAATCTCGAATCATAGGTGTGTCCGGAGGTGTCTTTGATGATGGCTTGGATGGTCCCGCATCACATTGAGTGATGTTGATCCAACTAGAGCTGTGCTCGTTGATCACGAATTGGTATCTATCTCATCTTGGTTTGCTTTGTGCTCATTAACTTCGTAAGACTTGGTGATCCTAGTATCCACAAGCCCCCTCCTTGTGCTTCAAGTTGTCCGCTTGCTTGTGTAGGGTTGTAGAGGCGGGTTGTGTAGTCATTGGTATTGGTTCCTACCCTCTGAGGAGGCCTGAGGTCTTTATCTTGTTCTGCATAGATCGTTTCTGTCCTTATCGGTCGTGTCGTTGCATCAATTTCGTGTCTTTCATCTTTCTTTATCGAGTCTTGTTGAGTCTTGGAGTCGACATTGAGATCAGCCCCTGTTCTTGGTGTTTCTTGGTCGATCTTGCCCTATCTTGATCGATTCTTGAGAGTCTTGCTGCGTTTCTTTGCTTTCTTGTTCAGTTCTTGCTTCCGTTTCTTTAGTTTCTTGCTTGTTGTCGAAGATCGGACCAACCCACGACTAACCCCGTATCAAATTGGCATCAGAGCTTTGGTTTCCGAAATCAAGATTGAGTCTTTTCTTTTCATAAACACAAAAACCACAAAAAAAGAGTCTTTTTTTCTTGTTTTGGTCTTTTACTTCTTGTTTCTTGAATTGGTTATTGCACTAATCTTTTGTTTGTGGTTGCATAGCCTAAACACAAGCCTACCCTAGACCGTGGAGTCGACCAGATCAGTGCGCACACCCTTGTGTTCACTCTCCTAGCCGACGGCAAACCTCTTGTCCCCATAGTCGAGTAGCTTTGGTCGACAGCCTCCATTCACACACAAAGAAACCCTAGTTTGTTTTTGGAACATTTTATCTATCCTATATCTATTCTATTTGCCTTGGTACAATTAATTGATAGATTAATCCATATTATCTATCTTTTATCGTTAAGAGGCTTAGATAGATCTTGTTACCATATATATCCAAAGGTTATAAATACATCTTTAAGGGCTGAATTTCTATCATCTATCACCACACCTCAGATTTGCGAGTCCTATACCATTATTAGTGTTCTTTCTTGCATTAGTTTCATAAGTTATAGAAAAAAAAAAAACAGTAAATTAAAGTTCCAAAAATTCAAAAAAAAAAAGAGAAGAAAGTGTTTGGTTGTTGTTTGTTGATCTAGTGCAAGAAAACCTAAAGGACTCAACTTTTTGGTGATCTCCATAGCCCTTGTCGACAGCCCTAAACCTAAACACATACACCTCCACAAAAAAAAAAAATTTGAAACCCTACCTTGCAACTACAACATCCTAACTTAAAGGTTTTCAATCAAAAGAGGTAAATTTCCAAGTTTTCTTGTGCTTTCTTATTTTCTTTTGTGTCGAGTGCTCTTTCTCTCCTTGATTGAGTGCTGTTGTGTGTTTGCTTTGATTGAGTCGAGTGATCTCAGCCCTTGCCGAGTTCTCTCTTGTGTGTGTCGAGTGATCTCAGCCCCTGCCGAGTGATCTCTTTGAGTGTCGAACTGATTTCTTGCAATTACCCATCTGTTTTGCTTGAATCAAGTGTTATAGCTGCTGTTGAGTAGTCTTTCTCTCTTGACGAGTACTTATTGATTGTTGTTTCATTCATTCTCTTATTTGCATACTTTGATTGCTTAGTTTTTGCTTGGTAGTTGATTTGCCCAAAGCGGATTGCCCCAGCAAGCGTGATATACCAATCGGAGAGAAGAGTGTGAGCGAAACACAATTGTGAGGTGTTTATATTTTTCTAACTTTTACTTAGTTCTTTGTTTGTTTTATTTGATATGTCTAATCAGGTCACCATATTCCACACCATGATGGAGACCTTAGCTAAGATAAATAAAGGATTGGCGGCATTAGAGGCTCGGCCATCCGGATCTAACAACATGGCTGGGCAAGGTAATCCCCGGCGTACTGAAGCGCATCATGATGAAAGGGAAGTACATAATCCTAATCCGAATCCTAATCCTCATTTAGCTAAACCTTTATTTGATATGAACATCTCTCCACAAAGGGAGAGACATGGTAGGAATAATGTGTTTGCTAATATGCAGGGACGAGGGAAAGGACGTTGGCAACAAGATGAGTACTACTTCTCAGAGGACGACGACTACTTCCAAGAGGATGATCATTGGGAGCAGCGTCCTAGACGAAATGATAGAGGAGGTCGATACCACTATCGAGCACCTAGAGAGCCTGTGCAAGATGGCATAGGTAAGGTAAAGGTAAAGATCCCTCAATTTTATGGTACCAACGATCCAGATGCTTACATTGATTGGGAAATTAAAATGGATCGAATATGGATTTGTCATAACTTCTCTAAACATAAAAAGGTGCAACTAGCTTCCCTAGAATTTCAAAGTTTCGCTTTAATTTGGTGGGATAATCTGGTTAAAGAAAGAAGAAGATTCCTTGATGCACCTATTGCTTCTTGGATTCAATTAAAAGCACTTATGAGAAGTAGGTTTGCTCCTCCACATTATGCTAGCGAGCTTAGACAACGATTAGAAAATCTTAAGCAAGGTAGCAAAACTGTTGAGGACACCTTTTATGCAATGTAAGAAACCATGGCTAGAGCTAATGTAGTTGAGTCCTATGAAGATACAAGTGCTAGGTTTCTTAGAATATTGCACCCCGCCTTAGCTCGTGAAATTGATTACTTTCCATATTCTACGCCTACTGAAATTTTACATTTAGCTATGAAAGTGGAAAGGAATGCTAGATACAGGAGTCAAGGTGGTAGAATGTCGAGTGGGCAACCCCAAAGGTGGCACCAAGGCCATGTGCAGCAGCCCCAAAGGAGGTTTGTTGGCGGTTCAAGGGAGAAAGCAAACCAACCCCATGGGGGTAGTGAAGGCCGAACACCCCAACAGCCCATCGACAATGGTGAAGCATCTTGGAAGGGACATGAATCGTCTAGGGTATCTACTGGCCCTAAAGGGAGTAATCCTAACTCTTCTACTCTTGAACCTATGTACATTCCTTGCTTTATATGCCAAGGTAGAGGACATATTATGAAGGATTGCCCTAATACGAAAACTCTCATGATTAATCACCTAGGCGATAATGAATCTGAAAATTCTAGTGATAAACATGATGAGCATGTTCATAATGATCAAGATATTAGTTTACTTTCTTCTAACGATGACTGCCTTGAACATGAGCATGTTGATTCTTTGATTGATTTAAATGTTCAACCTATACCCTGTGCTGATAATCAAAGCAAAGATTTGCGTCAAACTACATGCTTAGAAGAAGGCATAGTTTCTAATATGATCATTGATGATGAAACTTCTTCTACTATTGCTAGCATTGAGTTAACTGAAAATTCAGCCTTGGAAAAGGATGAAAACTTGCTAGTATTGGATGGAAACTTAGGGATTAATGACCACGCTCAAATGCATATTCAATTAGGACATCATGACATTAATATGAAATCTGAATTGTGCACTAATCAAGTTTCTTTTCTTGATTTTGTAGATGAAGATGAGACAATAACCATCGAGGAGTGGTCAATCTCTACACCAATCGTTCTTGAGATGAGTTTACATGGGCATAAGGTTTTCGATCCAGGAGCTCGTGTGGATGTCTTTGCGGAATCATATGCGACCTTGGATTCGAGGACGAATCCTTTTCAAGAAAGGGAGATTGATGCAGGACCATCCAAGACACCTTCGGATGATGTCTTTCTCAAGAGGAAGAAGAAGGCTCCACCATGGGAAGAAGTCCCAAGGTGCAAGCTTGGATTAAATGCCGTTTTGGTTCGTTCATAGTCATTTGACAGCTTTTCGACGTCTCTGTAAAATGGGTCGTACGGATTCAATATTTATCGGATTGAGGCGTGCCATACTTTGTTGGAACGAGGACGAAGAGATCTACAACTTTGCTGTTGAAGGTTTTTCCAGATTCGACCTCGAGATTGGACGAAAATGCACATCTTTGCAAGTTGTCACTGTTTTGACGGGAATGGATCCTATTAGGCCGAAATTGGGCTTTTCTACATGTTATTTTTAGAGGCCTTATTTACTTATGTTTTAGGTGTTTAATTTAGTTGTTTATTTTATTCACTTCAATCGGCCCATCAGGCCTTAGCATAGCAATGTCTTTCTCAAGAGGAAGAAGAAGGCTCCACCATGGGAAGAAGTCCCAAGGTGCAAGCTTGGATTAAATGCCGTTTTGGTTCGTTCATAGTCATTTGACAGCTTTTCGACGTCTCTGTAAAATGGGTCGTACGGATTCAATATTTATTGGATTGAGGCGTGCCATACTTTGTTGGAACGAGGACGAAGAGATCTACAACTTTGCAGTTGAAGGTTTTTCCAGATTCGACCTCGAGATTGGACGAAAATGCACATCTTTGCAAGTTGTCACTGTTTTGACGGGAATGGATCCTATTAGGCCGAAATTGGGCTTTTCTACATGTTATTTTTAGAGACCTTATTTACTTATGTTTTAAGTGTTTAATTTAGTTGTTTATTTTATTCACTTCAATCGGCCCATCAGGCCTTAGCATAGCTTATATATTTCGATTTCATACATTGTAAACATTCAGCTTTCAATGAATAGAATTAGTTCTCTCAAACTTGTGTGAAACACATTGAGTGATATTGATCCAACTAGAGCTGTGCTCGTTGATCACGAATTGGTATCTATCTCAGCTTGGTTTGCTTTGTGTTCATCAACTTCGCAAGACTTGGTGATCCTAGTATCCACAAGCCCCCTCCTTGTGCTTCAAGTTGTCCACTTGATTGTGTAGGGTTGTAGAAGCGGGTTGTGTAGTCATTGGTATTGGTTCCTACCCTCTGAGGAGGCCTGGGGTTTTTATCTTGTTCTGCATAGATCGTTTCAGTCCTTATCGGTCGTGTCGTTGCATCAATTTCGTGTCTTTCATCTTTCTTTATCGAGTCTTGTTGAGTCTTGGAGTCGACATTGAGATCAGCCCCTGTTCTTGGTGTTTCTTGGTCGATCTTGCCCTATCTTGATCGATTCTTGAGAGTCTTCCTACGTTTCTTTGCTTTCTTGTTCAGTTCGTGCTTCCATTTCTTTAGTTTCTTGCTTGTTGTCGAAGATCGGACCAACCCACGGCTAACCCCGTATCAATTTCCATAAACTATTAAGATCAAGGTCAAGCATTCACGAGTTTACAAGAAATTGAAGATCGCAACCCGCAGCCCAAGAAGCCCGGAAATGCCTCGGTTCCCGCTATTTATTATGGAGCCAAATCTGATTCAAATTCAAACTTCTCATGCATTTAAAGGCACATTGGGAAGAGAAGACATCATGGAATACATCCCCCATGCAACTGGTGGTTTTGTGCAGAGAACAACTTCCAAGATTGCATTTAATGCAATCCACCTTTTTCCCAAGCATGCACAAGTTGTCCACAAACTTGCGCTATATTACTCAGCCCTTATGGCCATTAGAGGGCACGAAATTATCATCAAAGAACCAGGTTTATATCCTTTGTTTGCAGCTTGAAAACTTCATGATGCGGGACCATCTTCTACAGCTCCAGACACACCCATTATACTTGGAGAAGGGCCAATGACTCGAGCTAGAGCTAAGAAGCTTCAGAGAGACTCATTCAACTTTGTGGGTCATGCTTTGTTCTCGAGCAAGGTTCAACTCCCCGAGCCTACATTGAAGACATATATGTGCATTGGAGTGCATGAAGAGGCCGAGCCACCTTAAACAATGCTTAGACCGAATTTTCCTAAGTGTTATGTCTAATATCAGCTTATGAACATTATTGGGCTGAATTGGGCTTTTTAAATCATTCTTTTTAGGAACCTTATTTATTTTTGTTCTTAGATTTATTTTAAAGCCCATTAGTTAGTAGATCTATCTTATTCTATCAATAAGGGCCGGCCATCATCAGCCTTATGGCCTATATATTTCGTTTTCTTCTTTGTAATTCAATTGGAACATTGATAATTGAAATCTTACTTCTCAAAACGTGTGAAACACCTTAGAGAGAGAGATCAGGCCGAATAGAGCTGTGCTCTTCGCGATCTCAACCGATTGATAATCTCAGCTTGGTTTGCTTTGTGTTCATCAACTTCGCAAGACTTGGTGATCCTAGTTTTCACAAGCCCCCTTCTGGTGCTTCAAGTTGTCCGCTTGATTGTGTCGGATTGTAGAGGCGGGTTGTGTAGGCATTGGTATTGGTTCCTACCCTCTGAGGAGGCCTGGGGTCTTTATCTTGCGCTGCATAGATCGACTCAGTCCTTATCAGGTCGTGTCTTTCAATTCTTGCATCTTAAATTTCGAGTCTTTACTATCTTTATCGAGTCTTTGTTATTTTTTTGAGTCGACATTGAGTCCAGCCTTTGGATCTTGGTGTTCTTGCAAGTTCTTGGTCGAATCTTGGCATTCTTGTCGAGTTTCTTTGAGTCTTTCTTTGTTCTTGTTGCGTTCTTGAGATTCTTGATCAATCTTGGTTATTTCTTGAATCGAATCCTGCTGTTCTTGATTGATCTTGATCGAGTTCTTGTTTGTCTTGTTCAGTTCTTGCTTGTTGTCGAAGATCGGACCAACCTACGGCTAACCCCGTATCAAATTGGTATCAGAGCTTTGGTTTCCGACATCAAGATTGAGTCTTTTCTTTTCATAAACACAAAAAAACACAAAAATAGAGTCAATTCTTGTTTTGGTTATTTACTTCTTGCTTTCTTTTTGATTAAATTACTAATCTTGTTTGTTTGTGATTGTTGTGGTTGCTTAGCCCAAACACAAAGCCTAGCCGAGACCGTGGAGTCGACCAAGTCAGTGCACACATCTCTTTGTGTACACCCTAGCCGACGGCACATAGTGTCCCCATAGCCAAAGCTTGGCCGACATTCACCTACCACACAAGATAAAACCCTAGTTTGTTACTTTGTTCTATCTTTGGAACTTTTGATCTATCTATATCTACTTTTATTTATCCATTGCCTATTTAAATTCTGATTTTTGGTGGATTTAATTCATTATATCTATCAAATATCTATTAAGGCATAAAGATAGATCCTATTCTCTAAAATAGCCATTCTATCTATATCATTGCATTAGGGCTGGAAATTTTATTTATTCACCACCACTTTCATAATTTTTGAGTCTTTTCTTGCATTAGTTTCATAAGTAAAAAAAAAAAAAAAAAAAAAAAAAAGATCAGTTTCGAAATTTCCATTAAAACTCAACCTAGGAGGATAAAATTCACTAGGGGCAAAAGTAAGTTGAATGAGTCTCTCTGAAGCTTTTTAGCTCTAGCTCGAGTCATTGGCCTTTCTCCAAGTATAATGGGTGTGTCTGGAGCTGTAGAAGATGGTCCCGCATCAACCTCCCCTTCTTGAAAAGGATTCGACCACGAATCCAAGTCTTCATCCACCGCAAAGTAAGGGATTAGATCGGCGATGTTGAATGTAGCGCTCACGCCCATGTCTCCAGGAAGCTCCAATTGATAGGCATTGTCGCCCACTCTCTTCTTGATCCGAAATGGTCCATCACCACGCGGCGACAGCTTGTTCTTCCGTGCTTCTGGAAACCGCTCCTTCCTCAAGTGCACCCATACAAGATCTCCAGGCTGAAATGTGACCAAGCGACGTCCCTTGTTGGCCTTGTTAGCATTGTACTCAGCCTTTAGCTTCAGCTTCTCTCGAGTTCGTTCATGCAGCTCCTTGATGAACTCGACATGCTTACCTGCCTCAAATGATTCTTTGTCTCTCATAGGATATGGAGTAAGATCAAAAGGGGTTAGTGGATTAACACCATACACACATTCAAATGGACTGATTTTAGTAGCCGAATGCATGGTTCTATTATAAGCAAATTCCACATGAGGTAAGGCTTCTTCCCAAAGTTTCAAATTCTTCCTAATAATGGCTCGTAGGACTGTTGGACAAGGGTTATATTCGAACTAGCTTAAGTCCGTGTGCGCTACATTCAACATCGCCGATCTAATCCCTTACTTTGCGGTGGATGAAGACTTGGATTCGTGGTCGAATCCTTTTCAAGAAGGGGAGGTTGATGCGGGACCATCTTCTACAGCTCCAGACACACCCATTATACTTGGAGAAGGGCCAATGACTCGAGCTAGAGCTAAGAAGCTTCAGAGAGACTCATTCAACTTTGTGGGTCATGCTTTGTTCTCGAGCAAGGTTCAACTCCCCGAGCCTACATTGAAGACATATATGTGCATTGGAGTGCATGAAGAGGCCGAGCCACCTTAAACAATGCTTAGACCGAATTTTCCTAAGTGTTATGTCTAATATCAGCTTATGAACATTATTGGGCTGAATTGGGCTTTTTAA